>CM060341.1:19089977-19094977 GCA_030674155.1 Stramonita haemastoma | reverse complement strand
AAGGGATGGGAAATCACAATTTATAAACATACGTCAAGAAGCTGCTGTAGTATGCATACAATGTATCGACCAGCCAAACCTGAAGAGGGAAAATTGTACAGCTTAGGAAACTAGCCAGCTGGAGTGAGAAAATCAATCCCTGGTATGAGATGTGGGGACTGGAGCCTCGTGTGTGGTTGGGGGGGGGGGGGGGGGGGTCCTATTTCTTGGCCAACCCATTCATAACAAAGGAACGCTGGCTATTTTTGGGTCCCAGAACCATGTTCACAAGCAGATGTAATATCAGTCTTTTTCTTCTTTTCTTTTCGCCCCATTTGTTGTAAAATTATTCCTGTGGGGGGCTTGTAATGTTTGTTTGGGTATTTTTAGTTTGTAACATGAGTTTGTAACATGTGTTTGCAAGTTAGAAAACAAAAAGTTGAACATTCGTTTCATAATGCATTGTATGTAAATTGAACAGCATCTTCTTTTGCAGATCTATTTCAGTTGTTACTTGTTCTGACTTCTTTAAATAAATTTATTATATAAAATAAAGTTATTTACTCACAGAGAGAGAGAGAGAGAGAGAGAGTGAGTGTACATGTGTGTGTGTGTGTGTGTGTCTGTGTCTGTGTGTTGCCTTCAGTATGTGTGTGTACTTGTGTGTGTGTGTGTGTGTGTGTGTGTGTGTGTGTGTGTGTGTGTGTGTGTGTGTGTGTGTGTTGTGACCTTTTCTTCATTAATTTGATAATATTTCACATTTCATTCTTGAAAGTTTTCTCACTTTCTTCTGTGTAGGCTGACATACACTGATAAGTGATATAGTGTACACTTGCCGACTTGGTTTGCGAAAGTGACACAGGGGATAAGCTGACCACCAGGATATTATATTAATTATTTAAAAATATATCTTTTCAGGGTGTGTCCTCGTAAGTCATATCCTGTCCTTGTTTTTTCTTCACGTGTTCAAAACAGAATAAGATCCTGGTCCTGAAAAAAAAAACATGCATGATCCCTGAAACTACGAAAGAGAAAAGATCTGCACTGCAATGTGCATTATTAGTAATATTACTGTTATTATTTATTTAATTTGTTTTTTACTTATTGATTTAGTTTTTAGTGCAGTTCTGTTAAGCTTTTCTTCCTTTAATTCTTTTCTTTTCTTCTTTAAAATGTGGACACTTTTTGACATGGCTGTCTAAAGTGTCTTTAGTAGTATCTAGAACAAGCGAATATTTTGTGTCAATATAAATTATAATATAGATTCTACTTGAAAGGGGGCGGGATACCGGGGCTGATAGCTCAGTGGTCAGAGCACTCGCTTTCCTCAAGTGAAGGTTGAGCGTCATTGAGCATGGTTACCAAGACAAGAGGGTGGGTGACCGTTTGCGCACCTTAAATGGGTACCTGCCCTCTCTAGGGTCAGGGAAGGTAAAGCAGCAGCAGGAGAGAGGAGATGGGCGCCGCACCCAATCACCTGGCCCCTAGAGAAGCTGAGGTCTCTGACAAAGTGACATCCTGCTCCCCTATGACCACATAAGGTTTTGAGGTCTACACCGTTACTTCTTTTCTTTTTATCAGCTTGAAAATGTTTTCTTCAGGAAATGAGGAATGAATCAATATCATACTATCATAGTATCAGTGATCAATATCAGTTTGATCTTGTACGGTCATCTTTTAGACTTCTTGATCATTCTCCTCTGTTTGAACCCCTGCTATAGTCTTATTAATTCTAAACATGTTACATTGATTGAATGTGGAGTGAAGTTGGAAAATTGTGGTGACTGTGACCTCTGTAAGACTAAGAGTGTAAACTAAGTTGTTGAAGAACTGGGAAAGAAAGATTAAAACAATATATTGAACAATTTTAGTTGAAGAGTGGTGGTGATGGGTGGTGGGTGAAATTTGAGTTTCACTGTTTGGGTTTTTATCAAGACCATCACAGTTTTTGCAACAAAAAGAATTTTAAATTAAAGCCAAAATGAAAGATATTGCAGGGTAGCAGTAGCATCTAAATCCAAGAAATGTTATCAAAGATGCTTAAAAATTGAATGTGTACCACTATACATACTGTAATGTTCAAGACTTCAGGGTTTCAAAAATGAATTCTATTAGATGCAATTTCTAAACATCACAGTGCATTGATCCAGTTGTTCCAAGTTTTGATTGTTTGTTGTTGTTGTTGAATGTTGTTGTTACAAAGACTGGCTGAAGGTGTTCTTTTTGTTTCCAAGTTTGTTTGCTAAGAATTATAAGTTTTATGATGGGATTTTTTAAAAATTTTTATTTTATTCTTTTATATCGAGGATAACAGAATAACTTCAATAAGCAATCATGTGCTTTTTTTCATCCGGTCCCCGTGTGTATGCAGTTTTGTAAATATTGTCATCTGTTCCCACCGGCACACGATGGCCTACTCTTATGAAAAGCAGAACAGGATTTAACGTGTGCGCAAGATGTTCTGTGTGCGTTCGCACACGGGGCCTCGGTTTAAAGTCTCAGCCGAAGGACTTTTGGGGAGAGTGGAGTCAGCACTGATGTTAACTCCAGGAGAAAAATCTCCTCGACCGGACTCGAACCTGGGTCGTCAAATTGCCAGCGCAATGTTCTGACCACTAGGCTATCCGTTCCCCTATCCCCTATCCGGGATCAGGTGGGAAGTAAGAGAGAGAGAGAGAGAGAGAGAGAGAGAGAGAGAGAGAGAGAGAGAAGAGAGAGAGAGAGGTGGTAATATCTGTTCACAGTGTATTGTTAATGCACTTTGTCACAAAGTCAGTATACAATACATAATCAATGGATTCTTGCACTGATGCATACAACATACATGAATACCCTCAGTATCACACAAAGGAAGGGCAGAGAAAAGTCACAGAGTTAGGCTGTAAGTTAGCAAAGTTCTTGACTAATTCAGACAAACAGGCAGATTGTGCACCCTGACAGGTTGACAGACACTGAGACAGATCGGCAGACACTGAGACATGGGAAAATTATATGACATGAATTGTATTGTTAAAATCATTTTGTAAGTTTAGTTTTATAAAGCATGCACATAGTTGCACACACAGACACAGCTGACACACACAGACACACGCTGACACACACAGACACACACAGACACAGACACACACCACACACACACACACACACACACACACACACACACACACACACACACACACACACACACACACACACACACACACACACACACACACCACACGCATACATTGTGTGTAGGGACACACTTGCAATGCATATTTATAGGTGTGTGCGCATGTGTGTGTGCATACACACAATTTTTGAATTCCTCTGTTACCAATCCGTTTTCTTTCTTCTGTTTGCTCAACAGTCATAAAACATCCGTATTATGACCAGCCCCTCTCTCTCTTTCTTTCTTTCTTGCTTTCTTTCTTTCTTTCTTTCTTGCTTTCTTTCTTTCTTTCTGTCTGAAAATTTCATTTTCAGTGTTACACTTACAGTCCATAAGCACTCATGTGTTGTTGTTTTTGTTGTTGTTTTTTTTAAAAAAATAATATCCAGTCTCCATGTACCTGCTCTGTGTGTGTGTGTGTGTGTGTGTGTGTGTGTGTGTGTGTGTGTGTGTGCGCGCGCGCGCCCCGCGCGCGCGCGCGTGGGTGCGTGTGTGTGTGTGTGTGTGTGTGTACACATGTGTGTGTGTTTGTGTGTGTGTGTGTGTGTGTGTGTGTGCGTGCGTGCGCGCGCGCACAAGTTCACACTTGTGAACCTATTTCATAAATTTTGTGCTTTAATTTTTTTTCTGAATACACATGTGCATGTTTTAAAAACAAAAGGATTGTCCTGTGTATAGTATTGTGGAGTTAGCTGGGCTGTCTGTTGTCACCTTGGCCAACTTCAAGTAAGCAGTTTAAGAATGTTTTTTTTTTACAAGAGAAGAAAGAAAACAATAGACATACTTTTAACTTGTGCTGCATCCTCTGAGCAACTTGTGATGGATTCATAATTTGATACCGTGATAACCAACTCATTTTGAAATATTGTTAAAGATAATTTACAGTCTAATGAAGCCATCACATTGTGATTATTTCATGGATTATATATTTTTCATCAGATCAGAAAACTTCCTGTGGCCAGCTGCAAGTTGGGCAGAGAGAATGTACTATAATTTCTATGACTGTACTATGCACACCACACATCTGTTCAAAAACAATATATACCACCCGATATGCACGCACACATGCATGCATGCGCGTGCACACACACACACACACACACACACACACACACACACACACACACACACACACACACACACTCACACACAGCTCTAGATCTATTGAAAAACAATATCCATTAGTAATATGCACACACACACACCGAGACTATGAAAAAACAATACACCACCCATAATGGCAGTATAATATATCACCCACAACACACACACACACACACACACACACATCACACACACACACACCACACCACACACACACACACAGAGATCTATTAAAAAAAAGTAGTATGCCACTGAGTATATTTAAGCCCACACAGGCGTGCGTGCACGCGCACACACACACACACACACACACCACACACACACACACACACACCTCACACACACTCACACACGTGTGTGACTGACATCATTCTCGGGTGTCCAGTGACAGTTGGTATATGATTCTACTACCTCAGTAGTGAAGTCGCTATGGAAACGACATAATCAGAGGCTTAATTAACCCTAAAACAGCCCCGCGCGCAGAAGGCCTTGGTGTATACAGTTGTTGTTGTCGCCACACCGCGCGTTTGATGCTTGCCGCTAATACGGTTGGCTTCCGAAATCTTCCCTGAATGAAACCGTGATGAACTTCATCGATCTTTAGTGACCTCATCCCCCGTCTCCTGGCAACTGCAGGCGCCATTGACGTCATGACCGAAGCCCGAAAAAAGCTTCGGGCGTCTGTTCGCACGTGCGTGCTGTCCCACCACGTACGTCATCTTGAGGGATTTTGGGGTCAGCGCTGAGGTCGAGGCCACTTAGTACT
>CM060341.1:19084977-19087477 GCA_030674155.1 Stramonita haemastoma | reverse complement strand
AAACTTTCAAATTTCCTGTTGTGTGGAAATATATGGACTAGGATTAGGTGGCAAAGATGGGTTTTTTTTGCAATTTGTTTGGTTGGTTGGTTGGTTTGGGCTGGGTTGTTTTTTTTCTAACATGTTTTGAGAGATTTTTTTTTTTAAGGGCCTTCCCACTCACAACCCTTTATCAAATTTCTTTTTTTGAAAAAGAAAAAAAAGGCATTCCACAGCATTTGTCAAGGCCTCTGGAGTTGCTGTTCAATGAAGAAGAAGAAAAATTTTAGAAGTCTGTTTTATTATCTTATCTCCTCCACCCCCCCCCCCCCCCCCTCTATTTATGTTTTAAAAAAAAAAAGGCTAGGAAAACATTAGAGATATATTATCTGACATAACTTGGATAAAAATAGTTTTTAAAAGGGGGAGAGTGGACACTATAGATACAGTTTCTAAGTTTTTCTGTCCCTAGTTTTGATCATGTAGAACACTGTGGTTATTTTCTGCATTATACCAGTGAAGTTGTATTGATAGTGATGGTGTCTTTTGTAATGTACTGTAGACATGTATCTCAGAAAACAGCAGCCCCTGTGTACTGCACTGGGGTGTTTAAATGTGTGTGACCGCATTTCTGATGACATTATACCAATGAATTTGTATTGATAATGATGGTGTCTTTTGTACTGTAGACATCTCAGAAAACAGCAGCCCCTGTGTACTGCACTGGGGTGTGACCGCATAATTTCTGATCAGGCCTATGCCTGTTTGACATTTTGACTTTGCTTCCTGACGACAGCAATAACTGAATAAGTCGGGCACATATACCTGTATAAAGGGGAAGAGTGCAACTACAGTCAATATTAGGCTCTTCCAGCCCCAAATTCATGCGCTTTGACCTTAACAAATGAGCACAGATGACATCGATCATTGATAAATCTCCATTCAATCGACAATAGTGTTTGTTCAGCATCTAAAAACTCGTATCATTGAATGCGACGTGCTGACGTTTGGCTTCTGAATCCCTGATTGTGAGCAAATAGCAAGCAAATACCATGGATGAGATCAAGAGTTTGGAAAAGGGCACAGGCCTACTGAATAGCTAACAGTGTTGTGGATTGCATCATCTGGTGATACATGCATCTATAGTCTGACAGTGAGTTGTGGCCAGAGATCATTCCAGTGCAGCAGACAGACTGACTGACTGTCTGACTGATTTGTAGCAAGTTTTTTCCTCCACTACTTTTTCCTCAATAATGACTGTAGTAACTAGTGTAGTTTCTTTCACTGTTGTCTGTGTGAGTGCTCACTTCCAAATGTCAGAGCAAGTGATTGTCTGCTAGGCCAACAGTAGTGTGCGTGCGTTCAAAAGTCGAAAGTCTGCAAGAAGAAATTTGTAAAGAGGAGAATCAATGCCCGAGTGGGGGGGGGGGGGGGGAGGGGTAGACTAGTAATGTAGTAGGTAAAGGTGTCCCATAACCTGTGTGGTCGTAGGGGAGCAAGGCGTCAGAGACCTTAGCTTCTCTGGGGGCCAGCATATTGAGGGCGGCGCCCATCTCCTCTCCTTCGCTGCTTCACCTTCCCTGACCCTAAAGACGGCAGGTACCCATTTACAGCTGGGGAACTGTACTGAAGCTAAGGCACGCAAACGGTCACCCATCCAACTGGTAACCACGCTCAACGCTGCCTAACCTGGCTGGGGGGAAGCGAGTGCTCTGACAACTGAGCTATCCCGTCCCCAGTAATGTAGTATACATTATAAGTTATTTATATATATATATTCATATCATGGGAATAAACAGCTGGCTGGATACTTTTCAGTAATTGTGTATTTACTTTTTAGACTATGGCACACATCAAGACTTTTTTTTTTTTTTTTTTTTGCTAAAGGAAGATGCGCATGTCAGCCAAAGTTTTAAAACTGGTTTTTTTTTCCCTTGTCAAAATGAATGTAATGTTAAGATGATGTTTTGTAAGTGGTGTGCATTCACAGCTTTTTTCGGTGTTTTTTTTAAATATTAATTTTGTCATCCGCTCCTGCCGGCACATGATGGCCTGCTCTTCCGAAAGGCGGAACAGGGTTTTATAGTCTCATCTGAATGACTTTGACATTCAGTTCTCATCAAACTGGGAGGAAAGGGCGAGGCTGGGTACGAACCCAGAAACTCATGGTTTACATATTGGCAGGTGAAAGTCTTAACCATCCTGCCACCTTCCTTCCTCATCATAAGGGATTTAAAATTAAGTTAAAGCCCAGCTTTAGATGGGATTCAAACCACAGAGTCAAGTAGCGCTTTGTAGATAAGTGCATTGTCTCTAGACCACTTGGCCATCAGACCACCTCTGGACATATCTTATAATATAAGTTATATCAAGTTCTAGAGGTTTTTTTCAAAAATTGAATCGTTATCAAGAATCATTTTCAAAATGATGAAGAGTTTCTCCTGCTTACCTACACTTGTTTTCCTCCACTTAACTATATTCTGAATAATGCACTTATGTATTATGTATTATATATAATATA
>CM060341.1:19077477-19079977 GCA_030674155.1 Stramonita haemastoma | reverse complement strand
CTCCTGAGGAAAATCCTCTTGAACAAGATTCAAACCTGATGGTGAAAACTAGTGTTGTATTCAATATCATTTCTGTAAATTCTTAATCTGCCATTGTGAATGTCATCAGTATTGTATTCAATATCATTTCTGTATTGTGTCATACTGAATAATGTCATCAGTGTTGTGTTCAATATCATTTCTGTATTGTGAATAATGTCATTAGTGTTGTATTCAATATAATTTCTGTATTGTGAATAATGTCATCAGTGTTGTGTTCAATATCATGTCTGTATTCAGTGTATTGTGAATAATGTCATCAGTGTTGTATTCAATATCATTTCTGTATTGTGAATAATGTCATCAGTGTTGTGTTCAATATAATTTCTGTACTGTGAATAATGTCATCAGTGTTGTATTCAATATCATTTCTGTATTGTGTCATGCTGAATAATGTCATCAGTGTTGTATTCAATATCATTTCTGTATTGTGTCATGCTGAATAATGTCATCAGTGCTGTATTCAATACCATTTCTGTACTGTGATTAATGTCATTTCCACATTGTCTCCAATGTCCAGCAGTGGTAAACAGAAAGGTAATAGACCTGTATGTGTTTTTGTCATTGTTCTTCAGGGGCTGGAGGGGATGCCTCGGCCCTGAGCTCTCTGCGGCAGTACATCAGGGCTCTCAGGAACAGTCCACACGCCCGCCAGCCCTATGATCTGGATGAGAGTGGTATGTATACATGTCAACACTGTCTATAGACTATAGTTCAAAGCAAAATGGTGTGTGTGTGTGTGTGTGTGTGTGTGTGTGTGTGTGTGTGTGTGTGTGTGTGTGTGTGTGTGTGTGTGTGTCACTGTGTGTGTGTCACTGTGTGTGTGTGTGTGTGTGTTGTGTGTGTGTGCGTGTGTATTTAAAAAAAAAAAATCTTTTATATCAAGGATTATGGAATAAGCAATCATATGCTTTTTTTTACATCCAGTTCCCATGTGTATGCAGTAGTGTAAATATTCATTGTCATCTGTTCCCAGTGGCGCACAATGTGTTGTGTGTGTGTGTGTGTGTGTGTGTGTGTGTGTGTGTGTGTGGTGTGTGTGTTGTGTGTGTGTGTGAGAGAGAGACTGTGTGTGAGAGAGACTCTGTGTGAGAGAGACTCTGTGTGTGTGTGTTGTGTGTGTGTGTGTGTGTGTGTGTGTGTGTGTGTGTGTGTGTGTGTGTGACTGTGTGTGTGTGTTATGTGTGTGACTCTGTGTGTGTGTGTGCGTGGGCGCGCGCACATGGGCACAAACATGTATGCATGTATTGGATGTATACACATGCATTTGTGTCCATTTCCATTGTTTTTTTAGCAGACATTAACCTCATAAATTATAGATATTGTCTGTGATACACATGTTTTGTTCAGATTACTTGTTGCAACTTTTTTCCCTGATAATGATGACTATGGTAATTTCTGGGATGGGTACTAGATGTCCTTTCTGCAATATTGTTTGCCTTCTGAAATCTTGAAAAAGTTTTTACTTTTATTTTTCTAATCAATCCTGTGATGATAAATCAGTGAAGTGTTCAAAACGAAAGGGCAGGTGTCTGCAGTGCTCATAGTGTGATCAGTCTGATTAGCAAATTCGAATGTACGCACGCACGCACGCATACACACATGCATGCACACACGCATACGCATACACCACACACACACACGCACACACACACACACACACACACACACACACACACACACACACACACACACACACACACACACACACACACACACACACACAATTATAAAGGTTATAAGTACACTTTGGCAGATAGATGTTGAAGGCAGGGACAGATAAGAAATGGAAACAGAAGGAGAAAAAATCTTGGGTTTGAAATAAGTGTGTCTTGAGGTTGGATTTTCAAGTGTCATAAGTAGGCTTTTGCCGGAGGGAGAGAGGGAGGTCGGGAGGGAGAGAGGGGGGTCGTTCCAGATCGACAGATCTATCTCCGTGTCCTGCAGGAAGCCACAGGCTGTCATTTCACGGCTGCAAGTTTGTGACCACCTGGAATTAGCAATCAGCCATTCATATATTCCTCGCCTGTGGCTGTAGTCAGTGGTCTGGTCAGGGGTTGTGGATGTGGTTAGAGGGGGATTACTTGTCTGATAGATCGCTTACAGAGGGGTTTTCAGATTTGCTGATCAGAAAAGGAAACGAGTGGGGAAGGTGGGGAGGGAGGGATGGAGGGAGGGGAGAGAGAGAATCAGAGATCAGAAAAAGAAAATTTAGAAGGGGGTAAGGGATGAGGGGTGGAGAGAGAGAGAGAGAGAGAGATTTCCTTAGGATGTTCTTTTGCAGTTGGATGGATGCAGCAAGTTTGGTCTCACTGGAAATATGATCTTACAAGCTATTGAATCAAAGTGTTATATATATATATATATATATAATATATATATATATATATATATATATATATAATATATATATATATATGTGTGTGTGTGTATATATATATATATATATATATATATATAT
>CM060341.1:19062477-19069977 GCA_030674155.1 Stramonita haemastoma | reverse complement strand
AATGCTATCCTGTGATGTATGGAAACACTATCCTGACATATGGAAATGTTGTCTTGTGGTGTATGGAAATGTCCTGTGATGTATGGAAATATTATCCTGTGATGTATAGATGTGTTATCCTGTGACATATGGAAATGTTATCCTGTGACATATGGAAATGTTATCCTGTGATATATGGAAATGTTCTCCTGTGACATATGGAAATGTTCTCCTGTGACATATGGAAATGTTCTCCTGTGACATATGGAAATGTTCTCCTGTGACATATGGAAATGTTCTCCTGTGACATATGGAAATGTTATCTTGTGACATATGGAAATGTCCTGTGATGTATGGAAATGTTATTCTGTGACATATGGAAATGTTATCCTGTGACATATGGAAATATTATCCTGTGACATATGGAAATATTATCCTGTGACATATGGAAATATTATCCTGTGACATATGGAAATGGTATCTTGTGACAAATGGAAATGGTATCCTGTGACATATGGAAATTGTCCTGGCCCATGAAGAGTGATTGAAACAGAGAGCTGCAGCAAAAATCACAAACGTCAAGGAGTGTTAATGTTGTTTGTTCTTCAGGCTGGTTTTTACTGTGTTGTTCAGTAATGCCAGCATGGTTGGTCAATAACGTCACAGAGCAAGGGGAACACCTTGAGATTAATGTTTAGTGGTATCAGTCCATGCAGTCAGAAATCAATGTGAAAAAATTATGTGTAGCAAGTGAAACTTTGACCTTGTTAAGTCTGTACTAAATCAGTGCTTAAGACTGCACACAATACGCAAATTCAACATCACTCAGTCAAGAGTGC
This sequence comes from Stramonita haemastoma, assembly GCA_030674155.1. Classification (NCBI taxonomy): domain Eukaryota; kingdom Metazoa; phylum Mollusca; class Gastropoda; order Neogastropoda; family Muricidae; genus Stramonita; species Stramonita haemastoma. The sequence continues at coordinate 19,069,159 of CM060341.1, read as the reverse complement.
TAAATATAGTGCGCCCCTTCGTTTTATCTAGTCCCAAGTGTGGTCATTTCCTGCTATAACTAGCACCAGCTGGCCCCAGCTGGGATGGGATGGATAGCAGCTGAGAGGAGCTGAAAGTGGGGGAAACTGACAGCTGTGACTGGTGACTGATGAGTGACAGTAGACTGCACGTACTGCAGTGTCTCTGATTTGATTTATTCTTTTATATCGAGGATAATGGAATAAGCACTCTTGTGCTTTTTTACATCCAGTCCCCGTGTGTATGCAGTTTTGTAAATCTTGTCATCGGTTCCCACCGGCACACGAGGGCCTACTCTTACAAAAAGCGGAACAGGATTTAACGTGTGCGCAAGATGTTCTGAAGTGGTGGATATACTGGTGACCAACGCATGTGGCCTTCATGCTGGTAGGCTATTATGGCAGGACAGAAACAAGAAGCGACATCGTCATCATCACCACACCATGGGCCTGTGCCCTGTGAGAAGGGCGGCCTTTGTGGCTGCAGGGTTTCTCAGCCTTCCACTTCCCAGTAGGTTCGCTCTTACCACACACCTGCTGAGCGGGCAAGGCAGGGGGGAGGGTGGTATTTTTGTGTTGGGTTTTTGTTTGTTTGATTGGGTTTTTTGGTTTGGTTGCACAGCAGTCAGTTTCCCCCGCTTTCAGCTCCTCTCAGCGGCTAATTATTTCATCCCAGCCTAGCCCAGATGGCCGGGACCAGCTTGTGCTAATAATAGCAGGAACTGATCACACTTGGACTAGGTAAAAGGAAGGAGCATGCTAAGTTTAGCACTCTGGACTGAGTGGTGTTGGATTTGTGTGCTGTGGTTAGGGGGGGGGGGGGGGGGGGATTGGTAGACTTAAAAGCTTGAACTTTGGTGGATCAGTGGTCTAGAGGTAATGCACCTGCCTATAAAGCATGAAGTTCAGGTTCAATCCTGGTTTGTGCCCAAACTTTTACCCCATCCACTAGGCCTCGAATGGTGGCCTAAGACTTAAGTGCTAATCTTTCGGATGAGATGATAAACCAAAGTCCCATGTGTAACGTACATTCAGTGCATGTGAAAGAACCCACAGCAACAGGGAGCTGTCCCTGGAAGAATTCCATAGAAAAGAGCCACTATGACTGGGATGGAAACAAACTACAGGTGTAGTCAGGAAAATTGTTTTTCTTTTTTTGATGAAGGAAAAAAAAAAGGGGTGGTGCTGCTCTTGTGACATGCTCTGTCCCTGGGGAGAGCAGCCTGAATTTCATGCAGAGAAATCTGCTGAGACTGAAAGTGGTGTTCAACTTGGAGGATATGAAGAGGATGTGAGGCTAGGATATTATTGGTGTTTTGGGGTTGTTGTTTTTTTTAAGCATATAGATAACTTATTTTTCCCCAAATAGAAGGGATGAGTTACTTAAAACCACTGGTGTGTGTGTGTGTGTGTGGTGTGTGTGTGTGTGTGTGTGTGTGTGTGTGTGTGTGTGTGTGTGTGTGTGTGTGCCCTACTCTAGCCATACCACTGTGCCTTCTATTCAGGGCTTTGAGGTACCACCATTTTCTTTCCTGGCCTTTCTGTCTTACTGCTGTAGTGTTACTTAGGCTGTGTTGTTGCTGCTATTATTTTAATTAATGCCACTTCTGTCACTGTCAGAGAGAGAGAGAGAGAGTGAGTGTGTGTGTGTGTGTGTGTGTGTGTGTGTGTGTGTGTGTGTGTGTGTGTGTGTGTGTGTGTGTGTGTGTGTGTGACAGAGAGAGAGTGTGAGAGAGAAAGAGAGAGAGTGTGTGGTGTGTGCGCGTGTGTGTGTGTGTGTGTGTGTGTGTGTGTGTGCGTGCGTGCGCGTGCATGGATGTGTATGTGCATGTATGTTTAAAGAAAGTCAAACAAAAAGTTTCAGTAAGCATGTCAATTTGTGGACACCCAATTTTTTTTTACACATCTTTTTTATCCCCAAATTTTTATCATGGGGTGGAGGGAAGATGATTGTCAGCTGACCCAGGTGGGTGGGGAGGGGAGGGAAGATTGTCAGCTGACCCTCCCATAGCAGTTCCAAAATATTTGTTCAAACTGCCCAGTACAGTGATCATGACCCTGGCCTGACCTAGAGTCAGTAGGCTGAAGCTAAGCTGAGCTAACTGCTAAGGCAGTCTGTTAGTGCACACACACACTGAACCCTGACCTATGGTCCTCCTGTGGGGGAGGCTACAGTATGTAGTTTGTGTCATGTAGACCTGTACAGGTGTGGATATATCTATCTAGAGATCTTCTGCTTGACCTGGCAGGATCAGAGCGTTCTTCCTTTCTCCACCCTCCCCTGTTGTTCCTTGCCAGGTCAGGCTCCTGGGGGAAGATCATGCAGATTATGTTAATCTTTTATGGGGGCCTGTGTCTGTCTGTCCAGGTGTATTCATCTTCTGTGTGTTCAGGTGGATTTATTTTCTGTCTGTTCAGGTGTATTCATCTTCTGTCTGTTGTTCAGGTGTATTCATCTTCTGTCTGTTGTTCAGGTGTATTCATCTTCTGTCTGTTCAGGTGTATTCATCTTCTGTCTGTTGTTCAGGTGTATTCATCTGTCTGTTGTTCAGGTGTATTCATCTGTCTGTTGTTCAGGTGTATTCATCTTCTGTCTGTTCAGGTGTATTCATCGTCTGTGGGTGGAAGGAGGGAGAGGGGGGTAATTGTTTTTCTCTGATGTTTTTAAATCTGAATCCAGTGGGTGTTGTTTTTTTTTAATTTCATTTTGTTTCAGAACTTTTAGGTTCAGCTGGTTGTGTTTTTCTCCCATTCCTTGACTAAAGCTGCCAGGTTGACTAGTTGTGAGATTTTGCATATAATTATGCGACCGTTTTTACATACCATTAATAAAGGTGGGGGCAGGATAGCTAAGTGGTCAGAGCGCTCGCTTTCCACAAGTCAGGTTAAGCAGCGTCGAGCGTGGTTACCAGTTGGATGGGTGACCGTTTGCGCACCTTGGCTTCAGTACAGTCCCTCCAGTTCACCCAGCTGTAAATGGGTACCTGCCCTCTGTAGGGTCAGGGAAGGAAAAGCAGCGAAGGAGAGGAGATGGGCGCCGCCCTCAATATGCTGGCCCCTAGAGAAGCTGAGGTCTCTGAAGTCTCGCTCCCCTACGACCACATAGGTCATGGGCCACCTTTACCTTTACCTTTTAATGAAGGTAGCTGCATTATGCTGCTTAACCTTAGCTCAGGGAAAGCGAGCGCTCTGCATTGAAGCCCACATCATGAAACCTTAATAATTCTGCACAGAAACGAAGGGCTGCCTGATTTAGCCAATGTAAGCAATCAGTTAGTCGTACAGCAAGAGCACCGAATTACTGACGATGCAGACAGTAAGAGTGGAGGGTTATGCTTGCTGACATGGCTGTGTTATTCTTCATCACAAAAATCTGCAGAATAGGTCAGCGCTTCCAGCCAGCCAGATCAACAACATAATGAGCCGATTAATTAACTAGAGGAAGGGGGTAACTGTGATTATTAAAAAGTGATGAGGGAATGGAGTGTTAGTGAGCAGTGGGGTGGGGTGGGCAGCTTTAATTGGGATTTTTTTTGGTTCTGTACTGCTGGTGGAGCAGTGAACGTTTCCTATGTAGTAATGTGTATTGATTGATTTCTGGAGGGTTGTGTCCTGTAAGCTTGTCTCTTGTGATTGGTGATCTGATCTGCGCTGTGTATCTGTTTTTTTGGCCATCCTTTTATGTTGGAATTGTGTGCGTATGTGTTGTGTGTTAGTGTGTGTGTGTGTGTGTGTTGTGTGTGTGTGTGTGTGTGTGTGTGTGTGTGTGTGTGTGTGTGTGTGTGTGTGTGTGTGTGTGTGTGTGTGTATGTGTGTGTGTAGTGTGTGTGTGTGTGTGTGTGTGTGTGTGTGTGTGTGTTGTGTGTGTGTGTGTATGTGTTTGTGTGTGTTAGAATGTTAATTCTTCAGTTTAACATCCTTCCACTAATTAGTGATGTCAGACGTGTGTGTGTGTGTGTGTGTGTGTGTGTGTGTGTGTGTGTGTGTGTGTGTGTGTGTGTGTGTGTGTGTTGTGTGTGTGTGTTGTTGTGTGTGTGTGTGTATGTGTGTGTGTGTTAGAATGTTAATTCTTCAGTTTAACATCCTTCCACTAATTAGTGATGTCAGACGTGTGTGTGTGTGTGTGTGTGTGTGTGTGTGTGTGTGTGTGTGTGTGTGTGTGTGTGTGTGTGTTAGTATGTTAATTCTTCAGTTTAACATCCCTCCACTAATTAGTGATATCAGACGTGTGTGTGTGTGTGTGTGTGTGTGTGTGTGTGTGTGTGTGTGTGTGTGTGTGTGTGTGTGTGTTAGTATGTTAATTCTTCAGTTTAACATCCCTCCACTAATTAGTGATATCAGATGTGTGTGTGTGTGTGTGTGTGTGTGTGTGTGTGTGTGTGTGTGTGTGTGTGTGTGTGTGTGTGTGTGTGTTACTATGTTAATTCTTCAGTTTAACATCCCTCCACTAATTAGTGATATCAGACGTGTGTGTGTGTGTGTGTGTGTGTGTGTGTGGTGTGTGTGTGTGTGTGTGTGTGTGTGTGTGTGTGTGTGTGTGTGTGTGTGTGTATGTAACAGTATGTGTGTGTGTGCATGCACATGCACATGCAATACAATACAATACATGAACTATAACATAATTCAGTAGTAAAAGAGAACTGTTTTTGACCTCTCCTGTGCCTCATGACATATTTTTCTGTGTGCATCCAGTTACCTAGAAAGTGCCCCATCAGGACAAATCTGTGACAGTCATTCACTGACTGTTCCTGTTGCATCAGGAGGGGGACAACTGTCTGTGTGTGACAGCATCCGTGTGTGTGTGTGTGTGTGTGTGTGTGTGTGTGTGTGTGTGTGTGTGTGTGTGTGTGTGTGTGTGTTGTGTGTGTGTGTGTGTGTGTGTGTGTGTGTGTGTGTGTGTGTGCACACGCACGCGCACACGCAAACACATACAAGTTCTTTACCCTTTCCTAACAATAATTATATCGATACATAACTTGTTTACACTTGACTTACTTGTTCCTTCCCACAGCTGATACAAGAGGGAAATCAACTCATAAGTCAACTTTTAACTGCAGCCATTGTGTTAGAAAAAAAAAAAAAGCAAATAAACAAATGATCAACTCTGACAGTTTTAACACTTTGTTCACACACCTGTGTTGGGCAGGTACAAGAAGTGACTTGACTAGAGCTCTCAGTTTTAAACTTTCTCTACAAACCTGTGTTGGGCAGGTACAAGAAGAAGTGACTTTATATATACACACCTGTGTTGGACAGGTACAAGAAGAAGTGACTTTATATATATATATATATACACACACACACACACACACACACACACACACACACACACACACACACACACACACACACACACACACACACCTGTGTTGGGCAGATACAACAAGAAGTGACTGACTCTCTCAGTTTATTCACATACCTGTGTTGTACAACAAAAAGTGACTGACTCTCTCATATCGTTGCCACACCTGTGATGGGCAGGTACAGCAAGAAGTTGCTTTATATATATATATAGCTTTGTTGTATAACAAAAAGGAACTGACTCTCTCAGTTTATTCACACACCTGTGTTGTACAACAAAAAGCAACTGACTCACTCATTTTGTTGCCACACCTATGATAGGCAGGTACAACAAGAAGTGACTTTACACATTATATATACACCTGTGTTGTATAACAAACAGGGACTGACTCTCTCAGTTTATTCACACACCTGTGTTGTCTAACAAATCATTGCCACACCTGTGTTGATTAGCAAATCATTGCCACACCTGTGTTGATTAGCAAATCATTGCCACACCTGTGATGTCTAACAAGTCATTGCCACACCTGCGTTGTCTAACAAATCATTGCCACACCTATGTTGTCTAACTAATCATTGCCACACCTGCGTTGTATAACAAATCATTGCCACACCTGTGTTGATTAGCAAATCATTGCCACACCTGTGTTGTGTAACAAATCATTGCCACACCTGTGTTGATTAGCAAATCATTGCCACACCTGTGTTGATTAGCAAATCATTGCCACACCTGTGTTGATTAGCAAATCATTGCCACACCTGTGTTGATTAGCAAATCATTGCCACACCTGTGTTGATTAGCAAATCATGTGTTGATTAACCAATCATTGCCAAACCTGTGATGTCTAACCAATCATTGCCACACCTGTGATGTCCAACAAATCATTGCCACACCTGCGATGTCTAAAAAACCATTGCCACACCTGCGATGTCTAACAAACCATTGCCACACCTGCGTTGTCTAACAAATCATTGCCACACCTGTGCTCATCATTACCACACCTGTGGTGGGCAGGTACAACAAGAAGGTGAAGTCGGCCAGTGTGGTGGACTACCCAGCCTACGGGGTGACGGGCCCCACAGGCAAGGACCATGCCCCCTCCCCAGGTGACCGCAAGCTGGCGCAGAGCGCTCAGATGTACCACTACCAGCACCAGAAACAGCAGATGATCGCCATGGAAAAGTCAGTACATCCTCACTTCTGCCTGAGTTTCCTTTTGCTCTGTCAGTCCCTCCATGTTAGTTAAAGTTAAAGTCTGTCCCGAGCCTAAGGCTCATCAGGCCGGTGCTTATCCTGGTTTCTGTGGCATTAAGCGACTGAGAGTCATAGACTCCCCCCTGGATAGGACGCCAGTCTATCGCA
>CM060341.1:19052477-19057477 GCA_030674155.1 Stramonita haemastoma | reverse complement strand
CACCCCCCACCCCCTCCTCCCCCTCCTTGGTCCTCATCGAGGGTTTGTTCCTGTAGATGTCCTTATTTTGTGTTATCATGTGTACTGGGTGTGCAATTTTGTGGCTGTGATTCCATTGTGTATGAAAAATATCCGATCTTGTATCCCTCCCAGAATGATGATGGGGGTGAGTTAGGGCACGGGTTTTTAATCACGCTGTGACTGTAAGACCATGTGTGTGGGGCCGTTCCTTTTTCTTTTTTTGTGTGATCATCCTGTATGCGTTTACAATTCTTTTTTTGTCATTTTTTATTTTGGGACTTGTCTTTTATCCTTTTTAAAGATTTTACGGGGGATTGTTTGTTTTTTTTTAATCTTGAATCTTTGTTCATTAAGCATGAATGAACTCTTTGTGGTGGAAGAGGGTTCTGAAAAGGGTTCAAGTGGGTTTAAAAAAAAAAAAAAATAATGGACCACTTGTCTCTTTCTCTTGGAGATGGGCGATTTTATTCTTGCAAGATTTGATTCCAAAAATTTTTACTCTAAAAATTGTTGAAATTTAGTGTGTGGGACCAGAAAGGACGGAATGATTATAAATTTATTTATATCTTTCCCCGTGACTTGTTATTATTTCTCTTATTATGGCCTTTGCGGTCGACTGAGCTTAAAAAACACATCATGGATTGAATTGGCAGGTCCAGGCGATGTTGTGTAACGTGACTTATTTGCTCATTTAGGGGAGGTTTTAAAAAATCTTTTTAATTCTTTTTGATGGCTTTGGGGTGGGTGCTCAAGTGCTTAACCCAGCTATTTATGAAACAAGACTGGAACAGAGCACAATGGAAGAGTGCGGCAGTGGACTGTTTGGGACTGTTGATGGCTGTGTGTTGTTGATCACGAAAAGTTGTTGCTGCTCTGGATCAGAAACCGTAGATCTGTTCTTGTTGTTCTGAAAGCCATGGATCTGTTCTTGTTGTTCTGAAAGCCATAGATCTGTTCTTGTTGTTCTGAAACCATAGGTCTGTTTTTGTTGGAGGGTTTTTTTTCTGTACAGTGTTACCTAACCACAGTTTGGTTCCTGACACATTATTTTCTGTAAATTATTATTATTATTATTATTTATTGAGTTGTTTTTGTTTGAAATATCAAACGACGTTTGTGACTGGTGGACAGCTGTCGGAGTTGATTGAAACGAGTCCCGTTTTTAGGAAAGGGGACTGAACTGCAGCTGTGCACACCCGCACACTTGTCCTGTTACTTCTTAGAGCCTGATACAGAGTGTGTATCCCACAGAGGGGTTGGTTTGTTAGTTAGGACAAAGAGACAACCAGGTACAGAGTATGTATACTACAGAGAGGGTTGATTTGTTTGTTAGGACAAAGAGGGAGGAAAACAAAGAGGGGCACAGGATGGGGGGGGGGGGGGGGGGGGGGCAAAGCTGAAGTAGGATGAGGGGAGGGTTCCGTTTTATCTTTCAGGTTCTTTTGCTTGTTTTTGTTTTCATTTGAAATTTATTGACATATTTGGCTGGTGATGAAGGTGAACTGGGGTTTACACATTCTGACATACCAAGGTGACCTAAAACGTGGAGCTAATCTGATATGCAGTGAACTCTGAGGAAGCATTTTTTTTATAAAATGAACTCCACACATACACTTGGATTTGGACATGCTTTTTTCTGTCACATCAAACAGTTTTGTTGTGTTGTTTTTTGCTTATTTCTGTATCTGAAGATGGTGACTCAAAACGTAATCACTGTAGACAAGTACAGCTGAGAGAGTCAGCAGAGGACAAAAATGCCCTGGTTTTATTGGGGGCTGGGGAAAATGGCATATTTTGAATGAACTGAGCTGACATACAATTGATGCAATTTTCCCAGACCACTGAGGACTTTTTTCTGTGGTCTCGTAGACTGAATGTGCATACACTTGTTTGGGTTTGGTGGGTTTGGTTGTTTTTTTTATTTAAAAAAAAAAGAAATCATCCAGACTATAGTCAGTGCGGTTGGATTCTTCACCACAACTAGAGGGGTATCTTCCTTGCTGTTCATTTTGTTGCTGATAGGAGATCATTTAGAGCAGGTAAAATAAAACAGCAGCATTAGGAGTTTGCGTGGTTTTGACCATTGTGCTGTACTGTACACACAACACGCATGCATGCACGCACTCACACACACACACACACACACACACACACACACACACACACACACACACACACACACACACACACACACACACAGCCCTGTAAGGCAAAAAAGGACAGCCTAGCATCATTGCAACACATTTTATCAAGGGAGAGCAGTCAGCAATGGACACCAGCTGCAAATCTGTACAAAGGTGCAATACAAGCAAATATAGTACAGTACAATACAACACAAATTCAGTACAGCACAATACAAGATCTCATAAATGATAAAACCTTTCTGTTGTTTTGATGGTGGACCCAGAAGGCTGTGTTGTCTTATCCAGAAGATGGGGATTTTTTCCCATTATGTGCGTCAGTGTGCAACTGCCCTCATCACGGTTTGTCAGTTTGTATGCAGGCACGCTTGTCCTCAGGTGGCAAATCATAGCTGCAGGTTTTACCTGACAGAAAACAGCTTGTGATGGTGAAGAGGGAGCAACAGTATGTGACTATCATGACAGGTTGTCAGCAGGCAAAGTGAACAGAGGAATTGTATCAAATTTAGACGTACATGTGAACAACTGGGAGAAATGGGATTCTGAACACAGCATGCAAATCCAACATCACTCAGTCAAGAATGCTATATTTAGCACCCCCTTTCCTTTTACCTAGTCCAAGTGCTGTCAGCTCCTGCTATAATTAGCAACAGCTTGCCTCAGCTGGGCTGGGATGGGATGGATCAATTAGCAGCTGAGAGGAGCTGAAAGTGGGGAAACTAACAGCTGTGTGAAGTGTACAGGGTCTTTAATGTGTTTTTTTCTTTCCTTTTCTTGTTTTTTTTGTTGTTGTTGATTTTTAAAGAAAAAGTTCCAGTGAATTATTTGGAACGTAATGCATTTATGTCGCCGAGACTATCACATTTTAGTAGCTTATATCTTTCAAGGTTTTCTTGGGGTTTTTTACCTATTATTTATTGAATTATTGATAACAAGATGAAGTATGCATGCTTGCTAGGCTGGGAATAGAGGGGTCAGCAAATAACAAGATGAAGCGTGCATGCTTGCTAGGCTGGGAATAGAGGGGTCAGCAAATAACAAGATGGAGCATGCATGCTTGTTAGGCTGGGAACAGAGGGGTCAGTTTGCTGTAGGACCAGATCCACACTTCACGAAGACGTACCAGCAAGGACTTAGCCAGACTGTGCCACATCAACTGTGTGGCTGGTAGCAGTCTTCAGCTTCAGTGACGCAAGACTTAACTAACTAAACCATGTTGTTGTTGTTATTGTTTTTGTTGTTGACCAACTTCCTCCATCTTCATCACACCATCTGCCATCATGTTTGCATGTCTGTTATGTCTGAACATTTTATTTTATTTTATTATTTTTTTTTTTTGGAAGTGTCCAAACATTTTATCGGCAGTTTTTAAAGTGAAGGGTTCCATCATGTTTTTATCTTTCTCTTTGTTTTGATGGGAATTTTTCTTCAGGTTTTTTTTTTTGTTTTTTTTTTACACTGGGCAATTGGATTTGTGCACCGGTCAGACATGATGGTGTATAGGATTGAAAGGCTTGGCAGCCTAACAGAGAAAAAGAAAAAAACATCTTTCCTCAGTGCTCTTCAGCCTCTGTTTAGCAGAAACAGCACAGCATTTTTTTTTTTTTTTTAATTTTACAGACAGAAAGAGTTGGTTTTTAATTGGTATGGACAAGAAAACACAGCAGAAAATGAGAGTAGAGGTGTTTTACAGTTGTGGGGTTTTGTGAATTTTTAGTCTGCTTCACTTCCCCATGGGGAAAGTTCCCATGGAAATGAGAAAGCTTAGAGCTTTTGTTGGCCCCATGGCCATGAAAAGATGCAGCACAGTTTTAGGCTGGGTGTTTTTTTATGAAGTAAAGATCTCTGTTTTATCAACGGAGTTTTATCAACAAAACCGACATGTAGAGTTTATTAAAAGTGGTGGTTTTACTCTTTGAAAGAGCGTTAATAATTTTAGAAAATGACTGATTTTTGGACAGGAAGCCTATGTGATGGTAGATAGCATGTCACACACACCTTGGATGCTTTCTTGAGGACTGTAAAAATGGTGAGGGGTCGGTACTTTGCCCTCCTAAAGATCCCATCTTGTTCGTCATGAAAGGCATTGATTGAACAGTTTTTCCCCAACACCTGGTGTTTGGTGTTTTGATAGTTGATCCCCTTCCACCCCCAAGTGGTGTATGTAGTAGTTAGTGTTGACGACTTTGTTTGTTGTAGCCCCTACATGTAGTAGTGTAGGCGTGGGCGCCCCCATCATCCAGTGATCCAACCGTACATGTCCTTCCAATTTATGCAAGGTCTGACCAGTAAGTGGACTGACTCTGTCGACCATTTTTGATTTAAGGAATTTGGGTTTGGGTTTGTCCTTTGTTTTGGTATGACGACAATGTTACTGAAGTGTAGTTTCCTTCATGTTTGTTTCAGGCATTGTGTCCAGTGTAATGAAGTTGTGCCACCTCACTATATAAACATTGTCTTGGTTTTTAGATGGGCAGGTAGAAAAGGGAATAGAAGGAGAAGAAGAAGACAGAGGAAGAGAAGGAGGAGGAGGAGGAGAAGAAGAAGAAGAAGAAGAAGAAGAAGAAGAAGAAGAAGAAGAAGAAGAAGAAGTGACAAAGCTTGAGGCAGAGAGAAACCATGATGTTATGTAAATGTGTGATGTACATAATGCTGGCAATGTAGGCCCTCCTTTTGTCACCCCTTCCTCATGTCTCTGAAATAGTTTGTTTTTATTTCAGTGGATTTTTTTTTTTTTTAAGGAAATGCTGTTTATGGTTGATCATGTTCCATGCATTACTTTTTGAAATGTTTGACAGCCATTTCCATTTTTGATACAGTTCTCTAATGCTGTGAAGC
>CM060341.1:19042477-19044977 GCA_030674155.1 Stramonita haemastoma | reverse complement strand
ATATGCTACATGTCTCTGATTGTAATACACTTATATAAAACTAAAAATATATATATTAAACAACGCACAGCACACTTAAAAGTAAGATTGTTGAAGACAAGGCCTATGTTAGTCCAGAAATTTTATATTGTGATTGTTCACAATAAACATCTTACTAAATGATTATTGGCCTATGCCTTTTTTTTCCCCAAAGCCAAAGAATAACCATTATTGGGAGGGTCACCATGTTATCATTTCAGCAGACTCACACAAAGAGTATAGTATCATACATACACAGACATGGATGCCTGGGGGTTCTCCAGAAGCACTCCCAACACCAGCCCCTCTGTGCAGGAGTCCACAGACCTGCCTGATCCTGACAGTGTCCTGGAGTTCCTGCCTGTGGTTACTGACCCTCTGGACGGAGGATGGTTCGGGAAGATCGGCACTTCTGCCATTCTGGTGTTGGGGACATTTGGCAACTTGATGACCATCGCTATCCTTCGGCTGTATCACTCCAGCTGGTCAGCCATGAACGTGTATCTGACAGCACTGGCCATCTCGGACACGGCCATGCTGTACAGCACTGCGCTGCCTATGTGGGCACGAAAGGTCATCGACTTTGACATGTACATCCTTCACCCCGTGGTGTGCAAAGTCCTGATCTGGATGACCAACTGTTCGGCCACAGCCTCGTCCTATATCCTGGTGGCTTTGACAGTGCAGCGAGCGCTTTCGGTGGTGTGGCCACACCGAGTGAACGTGCTGTGCACCCAACAGAAAAGTGTGACTGCCATCCTCATCATCGCTATCCTCTGTGGCCTGCTGTGGTCTCACGCGCTCTACGGCTACGACATCGTCCACATCAACAACGGCACCTCTGCTAGGTGTACTTTCGCTGGATCTGAGCGATATCAGGAATTCTGGGTGAACTACTGGGTGAGAGCCGACTTGTTTATTTTCTGTGTGATCCCTCTCGTGCTTCTCTTGATCAGTAACACCACTCTGGGCTGGAAACTTGCCGTGTCCGTGAAAGAAGCGCAGCAGCGTTTTTCCTCTTCTGCACAAGAGGAGCAGAAATCTGACAGGAAGAAGAAAGCCTCCTCCGCCACAGTGACCATCATTATCGTGTCTGCTGCTTTCACGCTGACTACTCTCCCTTTGATGATCTACAATACGATATACCAGGACTTTGCCTCTAAAGACGAAAGCTCCAAACGATTCCATTATTTCGTCTACGATCTCTTCCTGGTGTTTGGCCTGCTGAACTTTGCGTGGAATTTTTACCTGTACTGCTTGACTGGAACTAAATTCAGGCGAGAGTTTTTGAATATTCTTTCCAAATGCTGTGGGTGCGTGGCGTCAGCATCAGGACCCAGTCCGGTGAAAGAAGCGCACGTTTCGGCTGAAGCGAGTCTTCGACTGAAGAAACACACAGAGCAGGAAAACAATGACGACTTTTGATTTTTGTATACTGTGATGGGTGTGTGCTGATGTTCAGAACCTGTGTTGTGCTATAGGCCTATTGACTTTATTTTTATGTGGTTTTTGTTCTTATATATGGCTTGAAAACCCACTGGAATTTCTCTGTTTCAGAGATGATACAGAAGTTTGAATTTGAATTTCAATTTGATACTTCTGGCACTCTGATAGTCTGCCCTCTCAAACGAACCAGGCATCGTACTTTGGTCCTTTGTAATTGCTAACTCTGTCTCTCTGTCTCTGTCTCTCTCTGTCTGTTTCTGTCTGTCTGTCTGTCTCTCTGTGTATCTTTCTGTCTCTCTCATACTCTGTCTCTCTGTCTGTATGTCTTTCTGTCTGTCTCTGTGTCTCTGTGTGTCTGTCTGTCTGTCTGTCTCTCTGTGTGTCTGTGTCTGTCTGTCTGTCTGTCTCTCTGTCTTTCTGTATCTCTCAGACTCTGTCTCTCTGTCTGTATGTCTTTCTCTATCTTTCTGTCTCTCTCAGTCTCTGTCTGTCTGTCTCTGTGTCTCTGTCTGTCTGTCTGTCTGTCTGTCTGTCTGTCTGTCTCTCTCTCTCTCTCTCTCTCTCTCTCTCTCTTTCTCTCTCTCTCTCTCTCTCTCTCTCTCTCTCTCTCTCTCTCTCTCTCTCCTCTCTCTCTCTCTCTCTCTCTCTCTCTCTCTCTCTCAGTATCTGGGGAAGATGCCTCCAGTTCCTGTCTCCATCCTGAGCTTGTGGAGAAGGCGTGGCAGGAGTTGAAGGCAATCCGCCAGTCTGCAATAGTCTGCAACAGTCTGCAATAGACTGCAATAGTCTGCAACAGTCTGAAATAGTCTGAAACAGTCTGAAATAGTCTGCAATAGTCTGCAACAGACTGCAATAGTCTGCAATAGTCTGCAATAGACTGCAATAGTCTGAAATAGACTGCAATAGTCTGCAATAGTCTGCAATAGACTGCAATAGTCTGCAATAGACTGCAATAGTCTGAAAAAGACTGCAATAGTCTGCAGTAGTCTGCAATATTCTGCAACATTCTGAAATAGACTGCAATAGACTGCAATAG
>CM060341.1:19009977-19027477 GCA_030674155.1 Stramonita haemastoma | reverse complement strand
TGCATTGTATTGTATTGCATTGTACTGTGTTGTATTGCTTTGCATTGTATTGTATTGCATTGTACTGTGTTGTATTGCATTGTACTGTGTTGTATTGCATTGTACTGTGTTGTATTGCATTTTAGTCTATTGTATTGCTTCGTATTGTGTTGTACTGCATTGTTTTGTGTTGTATTGCATTGTATTGTGTTGTACCGCAGTAGGTTGCATTGCATTGTGTTGTAATGTACCGAGCTGTATTGCATTGCATTGCATGGTGTTGTATTATATTGCATCGTATTGCATGATGTTGTATTGCATCGTGTTGCATAGTGTTGTATTGTATTGCATTGCATCGTATTGCATAGTGTTGTATTGCATGGCATTGTGTTGCATTGCATTGCGTTGCATTATATTACTTTGTGTTGCATTGCACTGTATTGTACTGTACGTTATTTGCAGTCACGTAGCCAGACTTCTGTGTGTTAAATTCATGTTGTTGACCACTAAGAGAATATGTGGCCAGAGGGTAGGGCCATAGAGTGCCACCCATTTTTTCTCTCCAGCCTGCTCCTACCTTTCTTGTGTGAGGGTGGCATTTTTCAACTCAGTTTTGTAAATTAAAATTCACTTGTTGCCGTGGGATCTTTTACGTGCCGCGCCCAAAAAGCGACTGACACGGGGTACATTGGTTTAACATTTCATCCAAAATACCAGCACCCATGACTCAGATCACTCCTTGTGGCACGGGGCAAAGTCTACCCTAGTGGGGACGGGATTGCCTAGTGGTCAGAACATTGCGCTCGCAATTTGACGATCCGGGTTCGATTCTCGTTCGAGGGGATTTTTTCCCCTAGAGTTAGCATCAGTGCTGCTGACTCCACTCTCCCCCTATAAACCGAGGCCCCGTGTGCGAACGCATGCAGTCTATCTTGCAGACAAGTTAAATCCTGGTCCGCTTTTCGTAAGAGTAGGCCATTGTGTGCCAGTGGGAACAGATGACAAGATTTACAAAACTGCATACACACGTGGACTGGATGTAAAAAAAAAAAAAAAAAGCACATGAGTGCTTATTCCATTATCCTAGATATAAAAGAATAAATATATAAATAAATAAATTGTACTGCCTCAGCACGTTATGTTTTCAGTCAGACTTTTGTTTTTTGTGCCTTACCTCCTGTGGTGTTCCTGTCCTGCTGTTCCCACGCCGCTCATTTCAATCTCCCTGCCACAGCCGTACTCAGATTCGTTAAGTCGCATCCTCAGTATCAGAAGTCTACAGGAAGCCCATCAATATCAGGCTGCCGTGGGATTGCCAGCCAGAAGGGCCCTGCACAGCTACTGGGTCACTTTGGTGGTGTTCAGTGGTGCCTGTTCTGAGCTAACATACTCAGAACACCACCTACTAAGCCCCCTTCTAACGACAGTATTAGCTCATTCGCGGAACCAGACTGTGTGTCACCCACCTGAGGTGGCGACCACCACAACGTCCCTCCAACGACAATCCCCTGAGAATCTCCAACCCCAAAGTCTTTGACACAAATTCACCACAGGCACAGATGTGTATGGAGAAACCGAATCTGAGGTCACCATGAGACCAGAGCAATGGAGGTCACCGAATCAGAGGCAATTTTTATTATTGCATGATGATCAATGATAATGAGGATGACGTAATGAGACTGCTATGGAAGTACATGTACTTGAGACATTGACAGGGTTGTATTCAACGGTTACTATCATAATATATCCCAGCGTCAACCGGGCCCGAGAGATACAGACACCTGCAGTGTTGGTCAGGTAATTTGAACAACACTCCCAAACTCCCATCCGTAAAGTGGATGAAGCTTGACTGTGTGGTCCAGTCTTCCCACTATGCCCACAGCACACTCAGTCTGGGTTGGAGCCGGCCGGAGACCAAAAAAATCCCTAAGACTCTTTTGGGATTTAAATCCGTGACCTTCCAGTCTGAAACTCAAGGCGCTAACCACTGCGCCATGGTTGTTGGTATTTTCATACAGACTTTGTCTACTCTTCAGAAAGGATGAGTGCATTATGATAACAATCGTGCTTAAGACAATGTGCGTCCACACACACAGAGGACCTTGGCTTGTTGTTTTGTCCGAAGGACTTGTATGGGAATGGCGTCGGAGTCAGCATGAACCGAATGATCAGAGACCTCCCTGAAGGGCTGAAAACCAGATTCATCCTGTCTTTTCGTTACATGTGTTCGATACTTGTGTTTCTCTAAATGGTTTTTCTATTCATTCTGACGACGACGACGACGACGACGACGACGACGAAGAAGAAGAAGAAGAAGAAGAAGAAGGAGAAGAAGAAGAAGAAGAAGAAGAAGAAGAAGAAGAAGAAGAAGAAGAAGAAGAAGAAGAAGAAGAAGAAGAGAAAAGGAGAAGAAGAAGAAGAAGAAGAAGAAGAAGAAGAAGAAGAAGAAGAAGAAGAAGAAGAAGAAGAAGAAAGTCTTGCACATTTTATCCTAGCTTCTATTTGGTCAAGTTGCACACGTACACACACACACACACACACCACACACACACACACACACACACACACACACACACACACACACACACGCACGCACACACACACACACAAACACACACACACACACACAAACACACACACAGACAAACACACACACACACACACACACACACACACACACACACACACACACACACACACACACACACACACACACACACACACACACACACACACACACACACACACACACACCACATGGAAAGGATTGATCTTTACCAGTGTGTTGATGACTGCTGCCATCAGATGTCTACTTAGCACTGCAAGAGTTTAGGCTACATCATTAGCGAAGGGTAATCAATAATGTGTGTGTGTGTGTGCGTGCGCGCGTGCGTGCGTGCGTGCGTGCGTGCGTGCGTGCGTGCGTGCGTGCGTGCGTGCGTGCGTGCGTGCGTGCGTGCGTGCGTGCGTGCGTGCGTGCGTGCGTGCGTGCGTGTGTGTGTGTGTGTGTGTGTGTGTGTACATTTATCTATTTTTTTTATATCGAAGCTAATGGAGTAAGCACTCTTGGACTTTTTTACATCCAGTCAGTACTCGTGTGTATTCAATTTTGTAAATTTTTTCATCCGTTCCCACCGGCACACAGTGGCCTACTCTTTCGAAAAGCGCAACAGGTATTAACGTGTGCGCAGCCTCGGTTTATAGTGTGTGTGTGTGTGTTGTTGTTGTTGTTGTATTGCGTGTGTATTGTGTTGTGTTGTGTTATGTATGTGTGTATGTGTTGTGTTGTGTTATGTTGTGTGGTGTGGTGTTGTGGTGTGTGTATGTGTGTGTGTGTGTGTGTGTGTGTGTGTGTGTGTGTGTGTGTGTGTGTGTGTGTGTGTGTGTATGTGTGTGTGTGTGTGTGTGTGTGTGTGTGTGTGTGTGTGTGTGTGTGTGTTGTGTGTGTGTGTGTTGTGTCTGTGTCTGTGTCTGAGTGTGCGTGCGTGCGTGCGTGCGTAGAGGAAATGGATTCTCCTACCTATTGGGGCAGGAGTGATGAGGAGGGGTAAGAAGAGGACAGAATAAAAGATTTTTTTTTTGTAAAGTAGTGAGTGAAACTGAATTATCTTTTAACCCCAACCCACGCAGCAGCCACACTGAATACTCAGCGAATGCAAAAAGACAACAACTTTCATTCAATGCCACACTCCAGACCCGGCAAGTTGGGGTCTCAACTCTTATTTCACAATGGACAAAACTACTTAACTAAAGCACAGAACCTACAGAGCATCAATATAATTGTAATACGAGTACAATTCCATCACAAACTTCTATTCCTTCTTTATTCAGTCCTCACACAGTCACCAGGAGGACGGGGTAGCCTAGTGGTCAGAACATTGCGCTCGCGATCTGACGACTCCGGGTTTGCTTCCCGTTCGAGGAGATTTTTTTCCCTTGGAGTGAACATCACTGCTGACTCCACTCTTCCCAAAAAGTCCTTCGGATGAGACTATAAACCGAGGCCACGTATGCAAACGGACGCACAACATCTTGCGCACACGCTAAATCCTGTTCCGCTTTTCGTGAGAGTAGGCCATTGTGTGCCGGTGGGAACAGATGACAAGATTTAACAAAACTGCATACAAACGAGGACTGGATGTAAATAAATATATATATATTTATTTATTCATTTATTTATTTATTTATTTATTCATTTACATCCAGTCCTCGTTTGTATGCAGTTTTATATATATATATATATATAAAGCACATGTGTGCTTATTCCATTATCCTCGATATAAAAGAATAAAGAAAACGATGAATAAATGAATGAATGAATGAATGAATGAATGAATGAATGAATGAATGAATGAATGAATAAATAAACTCACAGGTCAAGAATCCGTGTCAGATCAGAGATCTAGAGATATAACGAAAGATCAAACACAACGAACGTAGGTGTACCCCTGAAACAGAAAGGACCACACAAATCAATAAACCGTTTGATTTCTTCATGAAATCAAACATCATACCAGGCCAAGGTTGCAAATCACCACAAGATCAACATTGTGTAAATACTAAACAAAGCATTTTGTCATACAGCGAAAGGGATTTCTTCACTAAGTGGTGATGACTAAATGAATGTTATCGTAATACCAAACACAACTGCTACCCTTTGGTGGAGAGGTGTTACATTAGCCTACGTTTTCCCCCACTGCGTTCAATACCCAAGTCACGATGTCAATAACACTCGTATAATTAATCACACACACCTGCCAACTCTCTCTCTCTCTCTCTCTCTCTCTCTCTCTCTCTCTCTCTCTCTCTCTCTCTCTCTCTCTCTCTCTCTCTCTCTCTCTCTCTCTCTCTCTCATTAGCTAGCAATTATTAAAGATAGTCCCTTCTCAGGGCAAGAGCTGGTTGGGAAAAAAATATCAATACCTTTCTGTAACCCTTGGGGAATAAAGATCATCAATCAATCGATCAATCAATCAATCAATCAATCAATTACTCTCTCTCTCTCTCTCTCTCTCTCTCTCTCTCTCTTTCTCTCTCTCTCTCTCTCTTTCTTTCTTTCTTTCTTTCTTTCTTTCTAACTTTCTTTCATTCTTTCTTCCTTCCTTCCTTTCTTTCTTTCTTTCTTTCTTTCTTTCTTTCTTTCTTTCTAACTTTCTTCTTTCTTTCTAACTTTCTTTCATTCTTTCTTCCTTCCTTCCTTTCTTTCTTTCTCGTGAGTCAGCAAAAAAAAACACCCCAGGGAAAAGAAACAAAAGAAGATGGCTGTGTGAACTTGGCAGCCTGCCTGCCTGCCTTGTTCTCTCTTTCTGACCCCGCTGCTCATATCACAGGCAGGGAGAAAGAACCAAGAGGAAAGCTGAACACTCAGACCACACAAAGCTTTACACAAGGCACAAAGCCCTGTCCATTACACAAGGCACAAAGCCCTGTCCATTACACAAGGCACAAAGCCCTGTCCATTACACAAGGCACAAAGCCCTGTCCATTACACAAGGCACAAAGCCCTGTCCATTACACAAGGCACAAAGCCCTGTCCATTACACAAGGCACAAAGCCCTGTCCATTACACAAGGCACAAAGCCCTGTCCATTACACAAGGCACAAAGCCCTGTCCATTACACAAGGCACAAAGCCCTGTCCATTACACAAGGCACAAAGCCCTGTCCATTACACAAGGCACAAAGCCCTGCAGCAGCAGATGTGTGGTTATTACCTTCGCCACCTCCACATCCCCGGCTCCATCCTGAAGGAGTTTAATTAAGCTAGATACAGGTAGATGGGGGGGGGGGGGGGGGGGGAGGAGGAGGGGGGGAGTTACATGATGTCTGAAAACCGAAAACGTTCGGGAGGAAGTAAAGTGACGTGTGAAAGCTGAAACGTGAGGGTGAAAAGAAAATGACGTCTGAATACTCAAACAGTTGGGAAGAAACTAATATGACGTCTGAAAGCCAAAACGCTGGGGAGAAATAAAATGATGCCTGAATACTGAAATATTTGGGTAGAAACTAAAATGACATCTGAAAGCCAAAATATATATATATATCACTCACTCTCACTCAGTCCCATGTCCCAAAGGACGTAGGGGGGACATGAGAGAAGACGCAACAGAGATCTTTTTCCATGCTTCACGATCCTGTGTGGCTAGTAGGAGGCGTTGCAGGGGTTGGGCAGTCCAGTCTTTGATGTTGTCAACCCATGATTTCTTTTGGCGGCCTCTTCTTCTCTTGCCCTCGACTGTTCCTTGCAAGATGGTTTTTGCTAGGGTGTTGTGTCTTGTGGTGTGACCAAACCACATCAGCTTTCTCCTCTTTATGGTGGAGAGCAAAGGCTCTTGGGGGCCCACACGCTTTTTGATTTCTTCTTTCACATAGTTATTGGTCTTGTGTTCGTTGTATGATATTTTGAGGAGTCTTCTGTGGCACTTGTTCTCGAATGCTTGGATTCTTCTCTCTAACTCTGCTGTCAGAGTCCATGATTCACAGCCATATAGGAGGATAGATATCACGAGGGATTTGTAGAGGTGGTATTTGGTGCAGAAGCTGATGTTGTTGCTTCTGATGATCCTCTGGAGTCTGACTAGAGCAGATGTTGCTGTTGCAATGCGAGCTTTCACCTCATTGCTTGATGTGCCATCTTTTGTTAGGATGGAGCCTAAGTATTTGAATTGGCTCACCTCTTCCAATATTTCTCCATTCATCTTTATTTCCGTGCTGTCATTACTCGCGCTGTTGACCATGATCTTCGATTTCTCTGTACTGACCTCCATGCCGTATGTGCTCGCTCGATCTGTTAGACTGTCTGTGAGGATTTGCAGTTCTTGTTTGCTGCTGCCCATGAGGTCAATGTCATCTGCAAATCTGAGGTTGCAAAGGGGTCTTCCACCAATGGAGATGGAAGTGTGGTGGTTTTGCAGTGTCTCTGTCATGATGTTTTCGAGGAAGAGGTTGAAGAGTACAGGTGAGAGAAGGCAGCCCTGGCGGACTCCAACCGTGGTCTTGAAGAACTCGCCCACGTGATTGCTCATGAAAACTGCACTTCTTGCATTCTCATACAGAGCCTTGATGACTTCAATTAGGCAGTTGTCAATGTTGAAGTGCCTGAGTACTTGCCAGAGGCCGTCATGCCATACCCTGTCAAAGGCCTTTTTGAAGTCTATAAAATTGTGGTACAAGTCTTTTTGGTGTTGGAGATGCTTCTCTATCAGAATTCTCAGGTTGAAAATTTGTTCCATTGTGCTGCGTTTTGGTCTAAAGCCCGCTTGTTCTTCTGCCAGGAGTTTTTCTGCTTGGTTTTTCAGTCTGTTGAGGACTACCTGCAGCATGATCTTGCTAGGATGGCTTATGAGACTGATGGTTCTGTAGTTCTGACATTGCTTGAGGTTTCCTTTCTTTGGCAGGGGTATTACAAGAGACTGTGTCCATTCTTTTGGCCATTCTTTGGTGTCGTGGATCTTCTGACAAAGATCTGTGAATCGCCTTGCTGTTTCATTCCCTCCATTTTTTATGAGTTCAGCTGGGATGTTATCGATTCCAGGGGACTTCCCCTTCTTCAATTGTTAAATAGCTGTGTCTACTTCACACCTTAGTATTGGTGGGTCTTTATCTTGGTGTTCAGGGGGTTTGTTGGAAACTATGTTGGTATCTGGGCGTAGTGGGTAGTTATACAATCCCTCACAGTATTCTGTCCAGCGCTGGAGGATGGCATTGTTTTCCGTTAAAAGATTTCCTTCTTTGTCTTCAATAACAGAGGCTTTAGGCTGTGTAGTTTTAGTTAGTGCTTTCAGAGTGTTGTAAGCTGTTTTGCTGTTTCCTTTGGCCATTCCATCTTCGATGTTGTTGCATTGTTCTTCTATCCACGCTTCTTTGGCTTCTCTCATCTTTTTCCTCACTTCTCTGTGGCTATCCATGTACTTGTTGTTGGCTTCTTGACTTGTGAACTTTTGCTTCTTAAGTTCTCTTCTTTTGTCGCAGAGGTCAAGAACCTCATTTGTCACCCAGGGTTGTTTCTTTGTTCTGCTTCTGCCTAATGTTTCTTCTGCTGCTGTCGTTAGCACTTCTTTGATGTTGTTGGCTAGTGTGTTCACATCATTGTCAATGGCTGTGAGTGCAGCGAACTTTCCTCCAATGTTGGCTTGGAAGATCTCAACCACTGTTGGGTCTTTGAGTTTTTCCAGGTCGAATCTTATGCGTGGGCTTTTTGGCTGTTGTTTTGCTTTCAGTTTCAGCCTGATGGTGGTAAGTACAAGGTCGTGGTCACTGCCAATGTCAGCTCCTGGGAATGTTCTTGTATTTGCCTTGTTTATGCTGGATTTGAATCTTTGGGGTGACAGAATGTAATCAATTTGATTATGAATCAGACCATTTGGTGAGTGCCAGGTTGATGTTCTAGATGGCTTGTGAGGGTGGAGTGTGTTAGCAAGAGTTAGTTTGTGCTTCTTTGCGAATTCCAGCAGCCGCTGTCCTCTGTCATTTGTTTCTCCCAGTCCAAAGCGTCCTGTGGTTCCTGCCCAGGTGTCATAGGCATCAGGTCCCACCTTAGCATTCCAATCGCCTTCCACAATAAGTATGTCTTTTTTGGGCGTTTTGGAGATGACGTTTTCAAGTTCTTCATAGAATTCTTCTATCTGGTCATCATCGTAGTCAGATGTTGGAGCATACACTTGGATGATGGTGAGATTCTGGGGTTTTGCAGAGACTCTGATTGAGATGAGTCTGCTGGATATTGGTGTGCAGTTGATGATGCTTGACACAATCTCTTTCCTGACAATGAAGCCTACTCCGTGTTGGTGTAGTTTCTCATCTCCACTGTACCATATCTTGTGGCCGTCTTGCGTGGTTGTTTCTCCGAAGCCAATCCATCTGACTTCCGCAAGCCCTAGGATGTCCCATTTATACCTCTGTAATTCATGTGTGAGTTCCTGTACTCTTCCTTCCTATATATATATATATATATATATATATATATATATATATATATATATATATATATACATATATATATATATATATAAAGTGAATAAGAAAAACATTAATTTTATCACAGAAGAATAGCACAACACAGTATACGAACATTCCCACACATACACTACAAGATAATACCTATACCAATACCAACATTTTTTCATATAAATAAAAACAGGAATGGAACTCAAATGACCACAAACCATAGATACATAAAAATGATCAATAAAAACATTTATCACAGAAAATAATAAAAAAAATCAATCTTAAAATACACACACACGCGCGCGCGCGCACACACACACACACACACACACACACACACACACACCACACACACACACACACACACACACACACACACACACACACACACACACACACACACACGTGCGCATAAATGTGTGCACACAGCACCATGGACACATGCCAATGTATAAAATTTGAAGAATCAATTATCAAAACGTGTCCTACAATAAGAGAACTATCAATTAGTAAGATGTACGTCTGAAAGTAAAACGTAAAATGACTTATAAATGCTGAAACAGTGAGGAGAAAGTAAAATGACTTGTGAATGCTTAAACATTGGGGGAAAAAACCATAATCATAATCATAATATTTTTTATAGCTCTACCGACCACGAAACCATATCAGAACATTGGGAGAGAAAGGAAAATGACTTCTGAATACTGAAGTAATATCACGTCTGAATGCTGAAACATTGGGGTAGAAAGTAAAATGACGTCTGAATGCTGAAACATTGGGGTAGAAAGTAAAATGACGTCTGAATGCTGAAACATTGGGGTAGAAAGTAAAATGACGTCTGAATGCTGAAACATTGGGGTAGAAAGTAAAATGACGTCTGAATGCTGAAACATTGGGGTAGAAAGTAAAATGACGTCTGAATGCTGAAACATTGGGGGAGAAAGTAAAATGACGTCTGAATACTGAAACATTGGGGGAGAAAGTAAAATGATGTCTGAAGACTGAAACATTGGGGGAGAAAGTAAAATGACGTCTGAATACTGAAACATTGGGGTAGAAAGTAAAATGACATCTGAATGCTGAAACATTGGGGAGAGTAAATAAAATGACGTCTGAAGACTGAAACATTGGGGGAGAAAATAATCACTTTCCCTGATGAAGCCAGGACAGTCTGACAAGTCTGTCTGGCAGCATACAGTTTTGATTTTGTGTAATGAACAGCATGTGCGCTCATCCTTGATTGCAAGTATGATTCCAGAGCGACATCAAGGGACAGGAGTCACACAGCAGGACCTCTCTGTTGTCTAAAGGATGGACAGTCACTTTTCAAGGCTTTGTTTCTGTGATTGTCTGTCACTCCTTTAACCACAGCCCTGTTTGTCAGAGATGCAACATCACTTTGTGATGTAGCTATTATTGCATGTGCACTGTGCTCCCTTCATAAGGGGCAATGGCCTTTATATCAATAAACCATGTCTCTCTGTCTCTGTCTCTGTCTCTGTCTCTTACACACACACACACACACACACACACACACACACACACACACACACACACACACACACACACACACACACACACAACACACACACACACTCATGAACAAAACTTGACTAAGTCGGAACTGATCGAACTTTGAATGCTTTGTATAAGTAAATCGATACATTCCCATTCAGATATACTTTCATTTGTAGATGCCAAAAGCAAACTCAGACGAAATTGGCGTGGTAATTTCTAAGATTTCAACACCCACGTCAAATCCCCGGATGGTGTTGTCAACAGTTCGCTCACGGTCCATGCTCGGAGGTTGAAGAGACAGGCTGCTGCTGATGTTGTTGTCAGGCGAAGGTGAAGAGGATAGATCTGTCAGGTTCACCTTCCTTCCTTCCCTGTGTCACGTTCTAGCTCCCCTTGGTCTCTGTGTCATGTTGGTGTAATGTTTTGTTCTGATCTGCGTCGTGTTCTGTTGTATGTCATGCTGGTGTCATGTTTCGTTGTGTCATGTTGGTGTCATGTTTTGTTGTGTGTCATGTTTTGTTGTGTGTCATGTTTTGTTGTGTGTCATGTTTTGATGTGTGTCATGTTTTGTTGTGTGTCCTGTTTTGTGGTGTCATGTTTTGTTGTGTGTCACTTTGGTGTCATGTTTTGTTTGTGTGTCATGTTGGTGTTATGTATTGTTGTGTATTGCCATGCATGATGTGTGTCATGTTTTATTTGTGCATTGCCATGTTGTGTTTTATGTTTCCCTTATGTATTGCTAGTTGTTGACAACTGCTGGTCTTCAACACTGACTAAAACGTGACGCATTGACACAGCAGGATCAGTTTCTTTCTCTGACACTGTCTGCGGCCTCTGCTGTTAGGTCACTTTCTTGGTCACGCTGAATTTGGCAAGGGGGCTTAGTCCCCAAAATACCAAACCTGTAGGACCTCTCTGTTGTCTGATCAACACCAGCTCCGCCATGCTGGTTGATGCTGTCAACAGATTTCAGTCCTGATTGGGTAATTGTATTTGATTTTCACTCTGGCCAGCCATCTTTCTGCTGGACATCAGGCAGTTGGTCAGCAGGGCGTTTAATGAAGGCAGTCTCTACAGCAGTTGAGAGTCCAGTTACTGGCATTTTATTGGCGAATGATAGTTATTTTGGTCGTAGCGTAAGCAAAAACACGCTGTGTTTATCATTTATTTTATTTTATTTATTTTATACCACTTTATGTCACAGCAGATTTTTCTGCGTGAAATTCGGGCTGCTCTCCCCGGGGAGAGCGCGTCGCCACAAGTGCAGCGCCTACCCATTATTTTTTTTTTCCCCTCAAGGGATGGTGTCTAAACATAGAACACGTTTGTCTGTTTCTCACCATGTCAACAAGATGGATAGATGAGAGAGTGAGAGAGAGTGAGAGAGAGAGAAGACAGAGAAGAGAGAGAGAGACAGACAGACAGAGACAAGAGAGAGAGAGCAGACAGAGAGAAGACAGAGACAGAGAGAAGACAGACAGAGAGAGAGACAGAGACGAGAGAGAGACAGACAGAGAAGACAGACAGAGAGAGAGACGACAGCAGAGAGAAGACAGAGACAGAGAGAGACGAGAGAGAGAAGAGACAGAGAGACAGAGAGAGAGAGACAGAGAAGAGAGAAGAGACAGAGACAGAGAACAGAAGACAGAGAGAGAGACAGAGAGAGAGACACACAGAGAGAGAGAGAGACAGAGACAGAGAGAGAGAGAGAGAGAGAGACAGACAGACAGACAGACAGACAGAGACAGACAGACAGACAGACAGACAGACAGACAGACAGACAGACAGACAGAGAGAGAGAGAGAGAGAGAGAGAGAGAGAGAGAGAGAGAGAGAGAGAGAGAGAGAGAGGAGAGAGAGAGAGAGAGAAATACAGCGTGAAAGAGGAGAAATAGGGAACCAGAGAGAGAGAGAGAGAGAGAGAGGGGGGGGGGGGGGGGGATAGGGAATCAGAGAGAGACAGACAGACAGACAGACAGACAGACAGACAGAGACAGACAGACAGACAGACAGACACAACAGACACAGAGAGACAAAGAGAGAGAAAGACAAGAGACAGAGACACAGAGAGCGACAAAGAGAAAGAGAGGCGAAAAGGAAAACCAAAAGAAGAGAAGAATTTTAGGAAGGAACCCTGAACACCCAACTGTACCACCAGTAACAGTATCAGAAGTAATACAGCCAACCAGAAGAAGAAGACAAGACAGAAAACACAAGAAAACGATATCAAAAACAGAAGGGCGAAAAAAAAAACCAAAAACCATCCACCATAGAAAAGACAGATGCAAATCACATAATGAATTTTTCAGTCGGTAAAAGCAGCGCCATTGATTGATGGTAAAGTTGCTTCAACTTCAAAGACTTGATCAGCACTGAGGAGGAGGGTTTAGCTCAGAAGCTATCTACATTGTTCTCTCTGTTGTCTAGTAGAGGCTGAAAATATTCCCCGCAAACTGGCTAATGGTGGTTTTTTGTTTTTTGTTGCTGTTTTTTTTTTCTCTTCTGATTTCTCAAAATCTTTTGATGAAAAGATTCTAAATCGCCTTTAAGGCTGGTTTAAGAAAGAAGTATATATTCACTTTATATTGTAAGAGTTCTCGAGTCCTCACTCACTCACTCACTCACGCACACACACACACACACACACACACACACACACACACACACACACACACACACACACACACACACACACACAATAATGTAGACAGGGATGTTTCATTGCTAACCATCTTATCAAAATGTTATATTTCAATATTAATATCAAGATTGTGTGTGTTGTTTGAGAAACGCTATAGCGCCTTGGATTTCGGACTGGAAGGTCGCGGGTTCGATTCCCATAAGAGTCATAGGGATTTTTCGGACTCCGGCCGGCTCCTACCCAGAGTGAGTGTGCTGAGGACTCAGTGGGAAGACTGGGACCACACAGTCGAGCTTCATCCACTGTACGGATGCGAATTTGAGAGTGTTGCTCTAATTACCTGACTAACACTGCAGTTGTCTGTATCTCTCGGGCCTGGTTGACGCCGGAATATTATGACAGTAAGCGTAGAGTACAACCCTGTCAAGAAGTCTCAAAACGGACGCACTTCCACAGCAGCATCATTACATCATCCTCATCACCATTGATCATCATGCAAAAATAATACCAAAAAAATTGCCTGATTCGGTGGCCCCTGTTGCTCTGGTCTCATGGTGGTGACCTCAGATTTGGTTTACCCATACACTTCTGTGCCTGTGGTGAGTTTGTGTCAAAGCCTTTGGGTTGGGCGTTCGCGGGGGGTGGGGGTGGGGGTGGGGAACGGTCGTTGGAGGGGCGTTGTGGTGGTCGCATCCTCAGGTGGGTGACTCACTCAGTCAGGCTCCGCGGCTGAGCTGATACTGTCGTTAGTAGGGGAATTAGTAAGTGGTGCCCTGTGTATGTTAGCTCAGAACAGGCACCACTGAACACCACCAAAGTGACTCAGTAGAAGTGCAGAGCCCCTCTGGTTGGTGGCTCCCTGCGGACTCCAGACCCCGGGGATGAGACACAACGAATCTGGATATGGCTGTGGCGGGGAGATTGAAATGAGCGGTGTGGGGACAACAAGTCGGGGACGTCACAGAAGACGAGGCAGCAAAAAAAAAAAACAAAAAACAAAACCCATCCAACTTCTAGCATATATCAAAAGCCAGAGGTTAGTTGTTTGCTGCACTGTGAGCTATGTATATATCTTTGATGTCGTGTATTGGAGCAAAAAAATAATTTATCAGAGTGGTTTTTTTTTAGTGCCCGATATGCGTGGTATGAGGCTGTGTGTGTATTATTTACAATGTTCATTAACCAATCAGCTAACAAAATGAATGAAAACGGTCTGGCAATGGAATCCAAAATTTCCCTGTTTAAAAAAAAAATACAACTATTTTATTCTTACTTTTTGCAAACGAGAAGCATCATTCTAGACTTTATTTTAATTTCTTTTTTTTTTTTGAATCTTGAGAAGTCATATTTCATGAATGATTGAGAAGTTGTACGCATTGTTTTCCTCGCTACTATTTTCCAATAACTGTTTGCAGACGAGTAGTTTAAACTTTCAGTGACACATATGTTGCAACAGCAATGAATAATTCTTCAAGCTTATTGCAGTAACAGGTAGTAACTGATAATTTGAAAAACAAAGTTAATTCTTTAGGAAAGGGAATTTTGCAAAACTGAGGATGGTTTATAAGAGTGTTAAGTTGGACATAGTTAATCAGTATTACTACTTAGGCTTCATTTTACGACAAAGATAGTACAAGTGGGCACTGGAAAATTAGTTACTTAGGGGAAAGAAGCAGTCATTCGGTTAAACAAAGCATGAAATCCATAGATATAATGAAGCACATTTTCCAAGTTTTTTTATGTTAGAATTCAGCCAATTTTATTGTATGCTTAAGAAATCTTAGGTTTATAAACAGAATGTACCATATTAAAAGTTAACTTGGTGGCAGGCAAAAGATTTTTAGGAATACCGATAAGCACACCATATAAAAAGGTATATGGTGAACTGGATAGATATCAACTTTATATTAACTCATGTCAATTTAATTAGATACTCGTTTAAATTTCTACAACCGAGTCCAAACAGATTGCTATGTAATGAAGCAGATATCAATGGAAAAGAATGTTGGGTGCCAAAAAAGAAGAAATTATATCTGAAACAGGGTTTAATATTGTATGGTTGCAACAAGGTATTAGTGATGTAAAAGCCTATTTGCGTGTATATTCAAGCGGAGATTAATCGATATGTTTACGTAAGAGTGGTGTGGAACCATAAGGGAAAAAGTGAGATACCATCGTTTAAAATATTTTTTTGAAAACAAAACTACATGAACCCAGTAGACACAAATCATTTTCGAGTTGCCATTACACAAGCTAGGTTAAATGCTATACAGCTTAGTAACAATATTCGAAGATATAGTATTAATGATAAAAAAAAACGTTGTCTTTTTTGTAAAAGAAAAAAAAAAGAAAAGGAAGCTCATATTTTGTTTGATTGCTGAATGTACTCCGATTTAAGGGATAAGTTGTTTTTTTTTTAAACTCAATGTATTATTGCACCAAATACCAAAGCTACTCAAAACCTCGAAAGGAGAACACAGTCATTATCTGTCCAGATATATATTCCTTTCCATTAATAGAAAGAAGAAATTGTTGTGTCATAATGTGACTCGATTGATGTGTGTATAACAAGATAATTATGTCTTTACAAATATTGTTTCTACCAACCTGATTTGAAGTATTACATTTTGACTTATACCGATTTTGATGTATACTATTAACAATAGTCATGCAGTCTGATATAATTGTATATCAAGCTCAGAGTCCGAGATTTGATCGATGCGTCATGATTCACAAGAATCAGTTGGGGGTTTTTTGTTGTTGTTTTTTTTTTTTGGGGGGGGAGGGGGGGTCTTTCATGTTCCATAATATGTTACATACCAGTATATTGATTCTCCTCCCTCTCCCAAACTCCGTGTATTGTGGCCTGAGGCCAATGTACATATTAAACACGTATAGAGTTCAGACTGCTCTCTCTCTCTCTCTCTCTCTCTCTCTCTCTCTCTCTCTCTCTCTCTCTCTCTCTCTCTCTCTCTCTCTCTCTCTTCCATTTGTTCTTACTTTCTTTCTGCGTGATTTTCCTTTTTGCTCGTCTTGCTTTCCTTTCTTTCTTTTTATTCTAAGATACGCATGAACATATTTTTCTTAGAAGGCCTCACTTGTACACACAAAACTTTAGTTTGGAAACGGTTCATTGAGTAAACCAAACAGGCTTAGTAATGACAGTACACTTTTGTCACAGCTCATAAAGTAAATGCACAGACTGGCAATCAGGTTCTAAAGGTGGAGAATTGATTTTAGGATTTCCTTAATAAAACAATTACACTGAGATTCGCACTGATCAAAAAAAGTCTTTAAAACATAACTTCTGTCTTTCCAACGAACACAATCATCAGAAAAGTCTCGGTCAACCCACATCATTCGATTTTAAAAACTGTTTATCAAGTAAAACCAACACATACCAACTGCCTCGTTGAAAGTGGGTCGTCTTAAAGTTCCTTTAAGAAAAAAAAAAGTAGCAAATGAAACGAATGCAATTATACTTCTTCTTCTTCTTCTTTCTCATGACCGGGATGGTCGTGGAGGAGACATGAGAGACGATTCTGCAGCCAGCCGTCGCCATCCAGCCCTGTCCTCCGCCTTCCGAATGAGTGTTGGACTGTCCAGGTGGGTCCACTCCTTGATGTTATCCATACAGCTTTTGGTTCGTCTGCCTCGGCGTCTGCCACCTTCTAGCGTTCCTTGTAGGACTGTCCTGGGGAGGGTGTTGTGGCGTGTGACATGGCCGAACCATGCCAGTTTCCTTTTCTTGACAGTGGCTAGTAGGGGTTCCTGAGGGCCAGCGACTTGACTTCGCACATAGGTGTTTGTTTTCCTGTCCTTCCAGGAAATGCCAAGCAGTCGCCTGAAGCATTTTGTCTCGAACGTCTGGATCCGCTTGGTGGTTTCAGCGGTCATTGTCCAACAATAGGAGGGCAATTATACACTGCCCTTTAAAACAGAAAGAAAAAAAAAAAAAGAAAAAAAAAAAAGAAAAAAGGTTGAAGTAAAAGAAACTTGTTTAAAGCTTGTCATTTAAAGATAGAGAATATTTCGAAAATCATTCAGACAAAATAAAATCATCAATCCGTTGCCTAAGTAAAAAAAAAAAAAAAAAATTTTAAGATTATCCAGAAAAAACTTCTAAACACGCTTTAGTGAAAACTTAAGTTATTTCAAAAATGGTGATGATAAAAGAAAGTCGTCAATGCATTGCCTTAGTGAAAAAACAAAATTCAAAAAATAGTTATTGTTCAGATAAAACTTCTTGGTCGAACGCTCAGACAGCAGCTTTTGTTGTGTGTCATTTTTTTTAATGAGCGAAAATGCTTCACGCTGCCGTTAAGCGCCTGACAAGTCAGGCCCAGCGCATCCTACTTCGTCATGGGTGAAAATTGTTATCTTTTAAGTCTTTCTGGAAGACAAGAATAGACCAAGAA
>CM060341.1:18972477-19004977 GCA_030674155.1 Stramonita haemastoma | reverse complement strand
AATGATCTCTATAACAAACGCGAACATGTCCCTAACAACACATCTCACCAAAGTTCAGATATAAGAAGATCAAAGCAGGGGGGAGGGGGGAAAGACCACTAAAAGGACCCCTGAAAAGACCAGAAAAACTAGCGGAGCCAAGACATCTACAAGCAAACCAGACCTAACAGAAACCACACAGCAGACAAAATACCCAGTCGGCATCATGACTTAAGTGTCTCCCTGATAATGACACGAACCTCTCCTCAAAAGAACGCGACACACATGAGGCAAAACACGAAGAAGAAAAGATTCAAGATGGCGGAAATAGCCAGCAGCTAAGCTCAAAGTCCGTTGAGTTTTCTGCAAATTCAAAATAATGACGAAGTCAACCAAATCAAAAAGTATGGGAGGTCGCTTCTCAACAACCCCAAGTAAAGAAACACCAAAGAACAAGAAATCTGTGAACAGATCTGGCAGCACATGGCGTGGACCAGCCCTGTGGAATCCACCAGTGGACAAGAAGGATCGACCAGTGAACAAGAGGGGGATGTGATAGTCAACAGCAACAGTGTATCAGCCACCAGCCCAGATCTAATTCCATGGTTTGCTGGAAAATGTAAGTCTGATGGATGCCTGCGTGTGTGTGTGTGTGTGTGTGTGTGTGTGTGTGTGGTGTGTGTGTGTGTGTGTGTGTGTGTGTGTACATTCGAATTTGCTAAAATTATTAATCATTATTGATTGCTTGTGTGTTGTATAGGCCGAATGCAAGCGCTTTGATTTATTTTTTTGCAAGATATAGCGCTATATACATTCTATGTATTTTAATTATCATTATTATTATTGTTGTTGTTGTTGTTGTTGTTGTTATTATTATTATTATTATCATCATTATTATCTTAAACATATTATTTCTACGTTGTGTGATCGCATTTTAAAATTAGAACAAATTTTGGACTGTAGATCCAAGTTTGTTAATGTGACCAACACCGAAACACAGACAGACAAATTACCAGGTCCAGTAAACCCTATGTATGCTGATGTAACAAAATCAGCATCATGTGTTCAGCCAAAAATTCCCAGCAGACAATCTGGGCCAGTGAAAACTGACGTGCCAAAATCAAAAGGCTCAGATAAAAGCATCTTAATTAAGAGGAAAAAAAGAGAGAAAAATTCGAACCATGAAAAACCAGTGACCTGAACAACATACATGACGTCAAACAAAAGTCAACTCAACAGACTGCAGAATTAGAACAGGCCTCCCCACTGGATCTCCCACGTGTGGCTATTGTGTATGACTCTCATGAACAAGGTGCATGATAAAAGACTTGGCCTATCCTATGGCTTTCATGCTAAATCCCACAAAGTTTTCAAAATAGAAAATATAGGTCAGGTCTTCGAAAAAGCACTATCCACTGCTGATAGGCCTTTGGACGCCGTGGTAGTTCACTGCTGAGTCAATGATCTAAAGAAGTCAGATCCAGCAGAAGCCAGTAAATATTTCACCAAAAAAATGTCAAGACTATTGCAACTAATCACCCCACAATGAAGATTGTGGTCAGCAAAATGGCACCATTAAAAGACCCAGAATCAGATATGAAAAGAGAGGTCTTTAATGCCTTGACATCATTTAACCTTTCTGACGTTGACAATATTCCTTTTGTCAATCACACTAACTTGGACACCAGCTTCAGATCTCTGCGAGATGGGCTGCATCCTACAGAGAGGAGTTAGCGTTTTGGCAAGGAATCTTGGTAGGCATGTGACGGGACTGTTCTGGAAGACACCAAAGAAGACCATGAGACCTAACTACACCTATCTGAGGTCTACCCAATGCCACAAGTTCCTCACTACGCTGCTGGTGATGCTGGTGATGATCGTATAGGATTCTGGCAAAAGAGATGTGATGTCTTGGGTGACTGGTTTTGAATTAATACTACATAAAATTAATGCACTTTGCAGTAACATAGCATTTCGGCTATGATAGTTTAATTTTTTAACCTTTTGACCGCCATTAGTGAGCCACAATATTGTATAGATCTGTTATAATTATTGTTCAGGGCTCTAAACCTGAGGTTTGATAACACATATGATTACGTAATTTAGTGTTCTTTATTATTTCCTTTAGATTAAGTTCCTTATTGCAGTTGTAGTTGTTGAACTTTTGTGTCGTCCTGTTTGGGGTTGTTTTGGGGTTTTTTTTTGTGGGTGTGTGTGTGTTGGGGGGGGGGGGGGTGGTTTTGTTTGCTGTGGTAATTGCTTATTTTTTCCTGATATTCAACTCGCTGTAGTGAAGACATTAGTTTTCATTGATAGCTAATTATGTGCAGAACGCATCTTACAAAAATTCTGCAGTGGAACTGTAGTTCCATCAATACAAATCACTCATATCTTCCTCAACATCTTGCCACAGAGAAGTATAAAATACTTACTTTTCAGTCCCTGCATGTTAATGAAAATAGCTACCAAAGCTGACTACTTTTTATCATCCTCCCATTCATGAAAAAGCAGGCGCTGATAACAAAATAAAAACAGCTATCTATATACATGAATGTCACAATTCGCATATCTTTTTTAATAGATCATTTTATGTCTGTGTGTATAAGTTGTCTATGTTAATTTCCTTTTTTTTTATGGTATAAGCGAGGTCTCTCGAGAAGTTCCGAGGCGAGAGTAAATAATGGTTAGATGAGCGGAGCGGCTGCAGGCTTAGGCTGAGCAGGAGGACGTGGTCGCCGTGCCAGTTTTTTAGCTGTTGGGCGCCACGTAGATCTAGTTTTGGCTCCGTTCGAGAAGCAGGAGAGAGCCTACGCCTCGTAGGAGGCTTCACTCTCCAGTTCCTGCCTTTGTTCTTCATTCTTCGTCACTGTTTGTCGCTTGTTCGTCTAGTCACGTCGGTTGGGGTGCAGGAGTGCGCCATATCAGTTCCAGTGACAGGTTTCCGCTTACTACCAGTTCCTGTTCGCCACCAGTTCCTGTCTACCTCCAGTCGTCAAGTCCTACCTCGTACCTCGTCTCCAGCACGTTTTCTTCGTCTGCTTGTCTTCTCCATCGTATTGTCAGGAAAGTGATTCTTTTGGTGTGTGGTGGGTTTTTTTGCGTGTTTTTTTTTTTTTTTTAAATTCATTTTTGGACTTCAAAGACTGTTGTAGAGAAAAAAGAAAAGAGTGAGAAATACAGGACCTTAAATTAGAGTTAATATATAATATTTAGATTAGAGTGCGGTTGTATGTGGGTGTGAAAACTTGTATATTTTTTTTGCGTGTGATTTTTGCATTGTTATTTTGTTGTTGTTTTTTTCTATATAAGATTTTTGTGAGCGTGAGGAAGTGCGTTTTGGTGCGTTGGTTTTGCCTTGATATTTTTCAATTGTTGATTTTCATTATCATCGAATAGTAAAGATTGGAAATTTCTCCTCTGTGTTCTGTGTTTGTTGTTGTCGGGAAGTTAGATAGAGTGGGTATGGGTGGGGTTTTCTTCACACTCCCTTAAGGAGTGTGACAATGGTGGAGATGCCGGGTAGATGTTAGGATAGTTAGGTTGGTTGTGGGGTGGGTGTTTTGTCTCGTGCGTCTTGGTTTGTTCTAAACCCTAAGTCATTGGTTTATTTATTTATTTATTTTTCCTCTGATGGGGTGTAGTCAGTCACAGTGGTTAATCTTTTAAAAATCAGTGCCTTTGAGATTTAAACCCTGTGATGTAAAACCTTTTTTTGGTTACTACTTCCTTCTATGATGTTTTGCCTAGCAAGTTATAAGCCAGCTAATCCCAACTGAGTGATTGTGTTTGTCTTCCCCCAAGTTCTAAAAAATGTCGACCCGCAGAAATGCAAGTATGCCAGCCACTCCAGGGCCAAAGACCCGAGGCTTGAAAAAGGACGAGGTGTCTCCTTCTCCTGGAGCTTTTGAGAAAGGCTGTCAGGTTGGGTAAAGGAGCAACTGGAGGGTGATTTCTCTGACTCCCCTGCGAGTGAGGCCAAAGGTGAGGGTTTTTTTTCTGAGGATCCTTATGCCAAGTTCCGCAGGTTGGGTTCGGAGTTAGGCTTGTTGGGGGAAGTACTCGCTCGTTTTATTGTGGATTCAGTGGACAAAGAAGAGGCTAGACGCTTGAGAGAAGAAGAAAAAGAAGAGGCTAGGCGGTTAGAGGAGAGGAAGGAAGCCAGGCGTCTAGAAGAAAGAGAGGAAGCTAGACGCAGGTGGATTGAGGATAGGGAGGAGTCGAGGCGCATAAGAGAGGAAGAGAGGAGTTACAGAGAGGCAGACAAACAGGAGGAAAGACAAAGATTTAAAAGAAAGCTGGAGCTTAAACAAGAAGAAATTTCAGTCCGCAACGCCCAGCAATTTAATATCCAACCTTTCGATGGGAAGGATGACCTTGATTCATTTCTGACCCATTTCGAAAGAATTGCAGGACTGAATAAGTGGAAGCAGGACACTTGGGCAGCCCATCTGCTTACATTACTGCAGGGTCGAGCTAGAGATGTGTGTCTGAGTCTCTCTCCCCAAGATGTGCAGATGTATGATGTCCTGAAGGCTACTCTCTTACGGGTGTTTTGCCTAGATGCGGATACGTATCGGAAAAAGTTCCGATCCATGCGCAAGACTAGTGAAGAGACATTCGAACAATTTCTTTCCCGTTTGAAGACATGTCTCTCTCGCTGGTGTCTGGCGAGTAGCCGAGATGAAGACAGTGTCCATGACATTAAAGATCTATTCCTGCAAGAACAGCTCATATCAACTCTGACACCTGAGCTAGTTGTTGAGGTCCAGAAGGAGGAACCTCGTAGAGCTGAAGATGTTGCTTGCATTGCAACAAAAGTTGCCAACGCGAAAAGAGCAGGCAGGTTGGCTGAGGCAGAGCTCAAGGGCTCAAAGAATTCGGACAGGAAAACTGAAAAAGCACAGCAAGAATCAGGGATGGTTAGGGGTTTCATTAGGCCTGGTTATTCTGAGGTCAGGTCAGGTAGGGCAGGGGATCGTCAGTTGCCTGTGTGTTATCGGTGTGGGAAGGAGGGCCATTTGGCCAGGGACTGCAGGCAGGCCAAGAAAGTTGCGGCACTGATCAGACAGGAGGGCCCTAGGGAACAACTTTCAACGTCCCCACCTACCTTGTGCATTCCATGTGCAGCAAAAACATACACTCCCCGTTGCAAAGCAAAGGTGAATGGTCAGGTTGTGCAAGGACTGCGAGACACTGGAGCTCACATGATTGTGGTTGCTCGTCATTTGGTCTCCCCTCATTCATTCACCGGAGCTACGGTACGGGTTGTGCTGGCAGAGTCTAAGTGCTCGTCTGTGCTACCCATTGCCAGGGTCGACTTCCAGTCCCCATTCATCTGTGGCCAATTTGATGTAGCCGTAATGGAGGCACCGGTCATGGATGTCCTCATTGGCAATTCAGCATGGGGAGTTGATGGCACTATCACAAGAGTACCTGTCTATGCAAATCCCCAGATTGTTGGAGCAGTGGAAACCAGGGCCCAGGCTGTTCAGCAATCTAAACCTCTTTTGCCTTTGGCTGTCCCGGGCTTAGAAATACAAGTGACTCGTGAGGAGCTGGCAAACAAACAAAGCCAGGATCCCAGCTTGCATAAGGCAAGGGAGTTGGCCGGAAAAGGCATAACCCAAAGTACAAGGTCTGGCGAGGTAGAGTATCGGCATAAGCAAGGAGTATTAGTTCGAGCTTTCAAAAATCACTGCGGCTCTTCCAGCCAGATCTGCGTACCGAAGGACCTCCGCTCTTCGGTGTTACGGCTTGGGCATGATGCCCCTATGTCGGGTCATCTGGGGGTCAGCCGGACGTGCGAACGAATATTTCATCATTTTTATTGGCCAGGGATGTGTGCCGATATTAGAAGGTACGTACGATCTTGTGAAAGGTGCCAAAAGACGGTAGAAAAAGGAAGAATACCAAAGGTCCCTCTTTGTCATATGCCTCTGATTAGTGAACCTTTTGAACGTGTTGCCGTTGACATAATTGGGCCAGTGTCACCACTTTCTGAGACTGGAAACAGATATGTCTTGACTATGGTAGATTATGCCACCCGATACCCTGAAGCGACTGCACTCAAGACAATTACAACTGAAGCAGTCGCCGAGGCACTATTCAACATGTGGTCTCGGACTAGAGTTCCGGCAGAGATCCTGACTGACAGGGGAACACAGTTCACTTCCAGCGTTATGCAGGAAATCTACCGTTTACTTTCGATCCGTGGTCTTACTACTACGCCATACCATGCGCAATGTAATGGCCTGGTTGAGAGGTTTAATGGGACTCTCAAATCGATGTTGCGACGCCTGACTGAAGAAAAACCTCAGTCATGGGATAGATGGCTTCCTGCACTCCTCTTTGCTTATCGGGAAGTTCCCCAGGAGAGCACAGGATATTCTCCTTTCGAGCTGCTCTACGGGAGAACAGTCCATGGACCCATGCAAATTTTAAGGGAGCTTTGGCTTCACCCAGAAAAAACTGAAATTCAAACAGCTGCTGAATATGTGGTCAACCTCAGGAACAAGATTGCTGAGTCGTGTGCCATAGCACAGCAGAATCTAGCCAACGCTGCCAACAAGTACAAGAGGAAATTTGACAAGAAGGCTAAAGTTCGTGAGTTTGCAGAGGGAAGTAAGGTGTTGCTGCTTCGCCCATGTAAGCACAATAAACTGGAACTTGAATTGCAAGGCCCATTTACTGTCAAGCGCCGAGTAGGGTTGGCAGACTATTGTATTCAGGTTGGCACAAAAGAGAAACTGTTCCATGCTAATCTGTTGAAGCAGTTCATTGAGCGAATGCTTGAGGCTTCATTGGTAGTGGCAGTCTTAGAGGAAGATGGAGAACAGTGGGAAGAGACATGGACGGTGAGTCAGGA
Organism: Stramonita haemastoma; assembly: GCA_030674155.1. Lineage (NCBI taxonomy): Eukaryota > Metazoa > Mollusca > Gastropoda > Neogastropoda > Muricidae > Stramonita > Stramonita haemastoma. Next base: position 18,998,133 of record CM060341.1, on the reverse strand, counting down.
CATACCGTTAGTCCCGCTACAGTCGGAGGAAGGGCCAGAGGATGTTATTGTTGATGATGAAAACCCAAGGTTGAGTACCGCCATCAGGCATTTAGCTAAGGAGTTTGGTGATGTGCTCACAGATCTGCCAAGCTGCACCAACCTGGAGACGTGTTCTATTCTTCTGAACACAGACTCTCCTATGCGTACAAGGCAGTATCCACTTCCATATTCCCACCAGGAGACCATTCGGGACGAAGTACAGTCTATGCTGCGATTGGGAGTCATTGAGCCTTCTTCATCACCATTCTCTTCCCCAATAGTTCTTGTCAAGAAGAAGGATGGGAAAACCCGCTTTTGTGTGGATTTCCGCAGGATCAATAAAGCTGTGGTTTTTGATGCGGAGCCCATGCCAGACATTGAAGCTCTGTATGCAAAGTTGGCAGGGAAGCGGTTCTTCTCCAAACTGGACTTGTCGAAGGGTTACTGGCAGATTCCCGTTTGCAAGCTCCGATCGACCAAAGACAGCATTCTCGAAGCCACAAGGTCATTTTCAATGGCGTGTCATGCCATTTGGCCTCAAAACTGCAGGGGCTATATTCAGTCGCATGATGAGGAAGTTGTTGTTGCCTTTGGGGTTCTCCAAGCTGGACAACTTCATGGATGATATTTTAGTCGCGACTGAGAATGAAGCCGACCACCTTCGCATTCTATGGAGGATGTTCAAAAGATTGAGAGAGTGCGATCTCACTGCCAGACCATCCAAGTGTGTTCTTGGTTTCCAAGAACTGGACTATCTGGGGCATCGTGTAGGCAAAGGCAAGATCTGGCCAGACGATGCCAAGATGGAGAAGATCCGTAATGCTCCCCGTCCAGAGACTAAGAAACAGCTGAGAGGGTTTTTGGGTCTGGTTGGCTACTACCGCCGCTTCGTCCCTCAGTTTGCAGAAATTGCATTACCCCTCACGGATAGGACAAAAGGAAGAGAACCCACCAAGATCTCTTGGGATGAATCTTGTGAAAGGGCATTTTCACAGCTGAAAACCATCTTAAGCAGTAGACCGGTGTGCTGTCTCCCAGATTTGGTAAAGCTGTTCATCCTGAGGACTGACGCGTCTGACGTTGGTTTGGGGGCTTTCTTCTACAGGACCAGGGCTGTGGGATCCAGCCAGTTGCATGTGCCAGCAAGAAACTGACCCCAGCGGAAAAGAACTATCCAATTATCGAAAAGGAGTGCTTAGCACTGATCTGGGGCATACAGAAATTTGAGGCCTACCTGTACGGTCGTGAGTTTGTTGTTCAAACTGACCATGCTCCCCTTCAGTATCTAGAGAGAGCGAAGTCCAACAGTGGACGACTGACTAGGTGGGCTTTACAGCTTCAGCCATTCACCTACACTGTGCAAGCCATACCTGGTAAAGAAAATGTTGGGGCAGACTTCCTGAGCCGATTGCCTGAGAAAAGGGGGAAAGATTCCCCGGCAGTCTCGGAAGACGATCCAGAAGAATTCTAAGGCAGTTATCTTGTTTTGTTTTGACTGGTTGAAACTTTCGGGTGAAAACCAAATCGATGCCTGTATGATGGTTGTTTTTCATGAGAGGTTGTAATTTTCTTTTGTTGTCAGTTTAGAATTTTGGGAAAGGTTTATTCTCATAGGGGTTTTATTTTAACTTGGAGGCACAGAAGTAGGTTGAGGAACCTGTCACTGGAATCAATATTCATTAGGTCTGGTTGACAACAAGTCACTTGTCACAGTGTTAACTTTTTTTTTGCCGTGGCATTTGCCACCGGATTGTTGGTGTTGTTCATGGTGGTGCATTGTTTCTTATGCGCACCGTGTCTTGGTTACAGTTCAAACCAGGTGGTTTGAATTTAAGGGGGGGTATTGTCATGGTTCGCATATTTTTTTTGATAGATCGTTTTACGTGTATAGTGGCTAGTTGTCCAGTGCGCGCATTTTTCTGCACTGTCTTCTGTGTGTATAAGTTGTCTATGTTAATTTCCTTTTTTTTTATGGTATAAGCGAGGTCTCTCGAGAAGTTCCGAGGCGAGAGTAAATAACGGTTAGATGAGCGGAGCGGCTGCAGGCTTAGGCTGAGCAGGAGGACGTGGTCGCCGTGCCAGTTTTTTAGCTGTTGGGCGCCACGTAGATCTAGTTTTGGCTCCGTTCGAGAAGCAGGAGAGAGCCTACGCCTCGTAGGAGGCTTCACTCTCCAGTTCCTGCCTTTGTTCTTCGTTCTTCGTCACTGTTTGTCACTTGTTCGTCTAGTCACGTCGGTTGGGGTGCAGGAGTGCGCCATATCAGTTCCAGTGACAGGTTTCCGCTTACTACCAGTTCCTGTTCGCCACCAGTTCCTGTCTACCTCCAGTCGTCAAGTCCTACCTCGTACCTCGTCTCCAGCACGTCTTCTTCGTCTGCTTGTCTTCTCCATCGTATTGTCAGGAAAGTGATTCTTTTGGTGTGTGTGTTTTTTTTTGCGTGTTTTTTTTTTTTTTAATTCATTTTTGGACTTCAAAGACTGTTGCAGAGAAAAAAGAAAAGAGTGAGAAATACAGGACCTTAAATTAGAGTTAATATATAATATTTAGATTAGAGTGCGGTTGTATGTGGGTGTGAAAACTTGTATATTTTTTTTGCGTGTGATTTTTGCATTGTTATTTTGTTGTTGTTTTTTTCTATATAAGATTTTTGTGAGTGTGAGGAAGTGCGTTTTGGTGCGTTGGTTTTGCCTTGATATTTTTCAATTGTTGATTTTCATTATCATCGAAATCGAATAGTAAAGATTGGAAATTTCTCCTCTGTGTTCTGTGTTTGTTGTTGTCGGGAAGTTAGATAGAGTGGGTATGGGTGGGGTTTTCTTCACACTCTCTTAAGGAGTGTGACAATGAAACATTGGAATATAGCCCATGTTCCTCTCCTGTTCCAGACAACACTCAGAGCATACATTCATGTGCAGCTCGTGTAAAACTAAGTGATGATCAGATCGTTAATATCGTTTCTGTTTATCTGCTGAAAGGTCCACAGGAAGATAACACAGACTGGGTGAGATCTACACAAATATCAAAAGAAAAATGGATAATAGCTGGTGACTTTAATGCTCATTCTCCTTTTTGGGAAAGAGATAATGCCATCACTAGTAAGAGATTTCCAGAGAATATTGTTGATTCCTCTTTATACCTCCTTAATAACGGAAGTGTTACGAGGATTCCAGATATCACAAGTCAAAGAGCTAGTGCTATAGATCTCTCCCTTATTTCTCCTGTTTTAGCCCCACACTGCACATGGGAAATATAGTGATTCGCTAGGAAGTGATCACTTACCAATTATCATTACGTTATACGGAAGGCCAGCATATATACAGCTATTTTAATGGCTTTGTACTTCCTGCTCGATTTTCCTAATACTGTTTTGTAGATTGTGTACTGTGTTGATTCTAAATCTGTATTACAGTCCCTTAGTAACTCTGAAACGAATGCTAGGCAGGATCTTGTAACTAAAATTAAGAATTTGGCACACTTTCTTATTTTGAGAGGTTCAAATGTTACTTTCTGCTGGATTCCATCTCACAGTGGTATTTGCTTTAATGAGAAAGTTGACAAAGCAGCCCAAAAAGCAGCAAATCATGCTAGTTTTCCAACTGCCTTACATGTTCCTGTTTCTCTTCATGAGGGTTATGCTTTGCTTCAAATTGTTTGCTGTAAACATGTAAAAAAGAAACAAGAAGAGGCTGGCTATCCCCAGCATAGTTGTTCAATTCTGAATATTGAAAACATTCTTTGTACTCAGTATGGCTTTCAAAAATCTTGTACAAGAAAAATTGTTTCGCTGATACACAGAATGAAATTAAACGCCTTTCAAGCAAAATTTGCCAAAAAATAAACACTGTACATGCGATGACAGACTTTCAAATATTCATATTTTGTATCAATTTCAGGGCTGTAAAGGTTCCTACCAGCCTTTCAAGATGAATCTCTGAACCTGACAGTGACAGTCCCAGTGATGACAGCTTTAAAGATGAGGACATGGTGCCCCAGAGCAATGACTCCCCCAACCTGCCTCGTGTAGTCGTTCTCCATGACTCCATTTTCAACAACATTGATCCCTAAAAGACTGGGTCAGTCATATGGGTTGAAAGTGACCATGAAGAAGGTGATGGTGGCAGACGACTGCACTAGAAATTTCAGTTCAATCAACGCAGATGCTGTTCTTGTGCACGTAGGAGTTAACGACCTGAAAAGTATGGATGCAGAAACAGCAAGCACCAAGCTGACCTCAGCTGTTTTGAAACTCAAGGAAGAGTTAAATCCCAAAACCAGACTCATCATCAGCAAGGCAATTAGCACGCGCCAGAAAGAACTAACTGGAAAAGTAGAGTTATTCAATGCTCTCATTTTAACAAAACTTCATGAGATGGACAATATTTCCTCTCTTGGTCATGAAATCTTGCGACACCGGCAATATCTGATTGACGATGTGCACCCCAACAGAAGAGGAGCTAGTATTCTAGCTACCAACATTGGGCGACATCTGGACAGCCTACTCTGGGAAAAACCAAAAGGGAGGACATGGAGACGTCAGCAGCGCAGATCTCCAGATTACAGAAGACAGGAACAGGACAATGGAACCGACCTCACAACCTCTTCCAGAAATGGCAAATCAGCAGAGCTCGAAATTTTCCAAATTATATAAACAGGCAGTCTGCAAACTTCAGAGACACACATGGTGACAGACCTCCTGGAAACAGCTATGCGTATTTCAACAAATGCAAATATGACATGAGACATGGCATTACAGGTAGATATAAGAATGCAATTTACAACAAGCCCTTGTACCATACATCGTTCTCAGAGAGATTGACTCAGCATCAACTTCGCCCACAGAAACGATGGAACAGAGACTGGCCAAACAGATCAAGTCAACACGTGCACAGCTACAGGATTACAGGTTACCAGGAAGATGACAATTGTCACCATGGCAACTTCTCCAGTTCACCTCAGCTGGTCACGTTATGACAGACCAAATTACATCTACTAGCTTTATGACTTGTATAACGTTTAACACAGACAGTAGTTCCACTGAACACTTTAACATTATATCAAAAAGAGACATGATTAAAAGGGTTAATAACATTTTATCCTGGAACATCAAAGGCTTTGTAGAAACAATTAACGGTAATCGGGTAAAAACATATATGAACAGACATTTTATTGACAAATTACAAACATAGGACCTTGTATTTTTAGAAGAAACTTCTTTAAATTATGAACAGTCGAGGGTCAAGTCAAAAACACTTTAATCATCCCACGTAGGGCAATTACAACACTGACAGGCACATCATGTGATAGGAATCATAATCTTGAAAAGACACAAAAAGCTAAACTTCAAATTTGTTAAAATATTACAAGATAACTTCAAATTTAAAAAAAAAACATATCGCAAAGCACGCACGCACGCACGCACGCACGCACGCACGCACGCACACACACACACACACACACACACACACACGTATACAAGTTAGTAAAGACCATTGACTAGAAAAGATATAAATTACACACACACAACACACACACACACACACACACACACACACACACACACACGAGAAACAGAATATTCAAGTGGATATATATATATATATATATATTATATATATATATATATATATATATATATATATATATATATATATATAGTGAATGGGAAAAGAAAAAAAGAAAAGTTATTACAATGCAAACACAAGACATTCTGGCTACAGCATGAAGACAGGAACAGATGCCAACACCCACACCCACCCACACATATACGCACACTCACGCATGTTTCCACACGGTTATTATCACACCACACACGCACGCACGCACGCACGCGGACACGCGCTCGAATATATTGACAGCACTCATGACAGTAACAATCAGGCAGGTATTTCAGAGAATAAGAAACTGGGTAGACAATGTTATTGTAAATTACTGTGAATTGCAGAATGACTGGAGATCTCTTCTTACGAATAAGGGGGCCCCCCCGGTAGTGTCAGAGCTGAAATCTGCAAAAAGTCTGGTAGTTCCACTCCTTTCAATTCAGTTTGCACTCATTTGAATTCAAGTAGGCCTACAGATATCATGAAATCCTGTTGGTGCTGGGATGTAGCTGTGACGCTTAATTAATGACATTCAGAATAATCATCTAGTGGTTTTGCTCCCCCTGCGCTAAAATATAGAGATGACTGATCTTTGTATAGGATACTGGAGGCATCCCCTCTGATCTTTGTATAGGATACTGGATGCGGCTTCCCCTCTGATCTTTGTATAGGATACTGGAGGCATCCCCTCTAATCTTTGTATAGGATACTGGAGGCTTCCCCTCTAATCTTTGTATAGGATACTAGAGGCTTCCCCTCTGATCTTTGTATAGGATACTGGAGGCTTTCCCTCTAATCTTTGTATGATCGGAGCTCCTTTATCGATAACGAGATGCTTTCCCTATGATCTGTATTCCACTGTAAGATAGGATACTGGAGGCTTCCCCTCTGATCTGGTATCCCACTGTAGGATAGGATACTGGAGGCTTCCCCTCTGATCTGTATCCCACTGAAGATAGGATACTGGAGGCTTCCCCTCTGATCTGTATCCCACAGTAAGATAGGATACTGGAGCTTCCCCTCTGATCTGTATCCCAGGAGTATGAGTTCTCAGGTATTACTGGAGGCTTCCCCTCTGATCTGTATACCACTAGATAGGATACTGGAAGGGTTCCCCTCTGATCTGTATCCCACGTAAGATAGGATACTGGAGGCTTCCCCTCTGATCTGTATCCACAGTAAGATAGGATACTGGAGGCTTCCCCTCTGATCTGTCCATGATAGGATACTGGAGCTTCCCCTCTGATCTTTGTATAGGATACTGGAGGCTTCCCCTCTCCCTGATGCCCTGTCTGATGTTTTGTTTACAATCAGGCCCTCTGTCCCCCACACTGCTACTCTGGACTCTTCCGCTCTGATCCCTCACCCACCCTCCCCCCCGGCACTCTCTATCTATAGGTGTCCTCTGCCAAACTCTGTATCTTCTCTTCCTGGTCAATTCACTTCATTTCACTTCACTTCAATTCAAGGTGATGTGCTAAATGATGTGAAAGGCGGTTATATAATTAATCTGTATGTAACTTAGCGTCACTGCTACGTCCCCGCACAAAAATGGTTTCGTGACATCTGTACTTACCATTTAAACGAGTTCAACAACTACCAGACTGTCACAACGAGAAATTGTGGGCAAGTGCAGCACTACTGGAGATAGGACAATAAAACCTTCGGAAAAAAACACTAATCACAACTCTTAAGACACAGACATGTAATATTCTCTGCAACATGTAGTAGTAGTAGCACACATTCATTAGTCATTGGTAACAGAAAAGCAAAACACCAAAATGAGTATTGATCTTGTGTTTCAGATATACAACACTGCATGACTAGGTAGGCACTGAAAGATCCTGAAGAACCAATCCACTTACAAAATGGTTCCCTACCTAACTCTTCTCCATCCTACAGTGGATCTGGGGCTAGGAGTTGGGTTTTTTTTTACAAGTCCCCTGTGTGTCATGGAGGTGTGTTCAAGTCCCGTCACTTTCTCCTCCCCCGAGGCCAGCTGTCATGTGGCACAGAACCGGTCATGCTGGCACATGTAAAGCTTGGGTTATTAGAGTAAGGGGTGGGTTAGATTTGGCCTGCTGGGAACTAGAAAGTAGAGCTAGTAGGACAGTTTTGAAGTGTAAGCTGTTCCACTTTTCTGTGAGAGGATAGTCAATGACAATTGAAGTGAAATGGGTGTAGACTATCTAGCTGTCTGCTTTGTTCTGAAAAGTGAAAAATTGCCCACTCAAGGTGATGTAATAAATGATCGAGTGTTGTGTTGACACATATATCACGGGGTGGGGTGTCAGTTGCCAGTGTGGGTGTAGTACTCCTCAGCTGGCCTCAAGTGACTGGGCCCTTGTTATCCTAAGAAAACCAGGCCGGCCCCGGAGAAGGAAGAATGAAACTGTAGAAGCTACTGAGCTGTAGTGGTCAGGGCAAGGAACCTGGTGTGTCAACACCCAGGGGAAAGTGAGGCTTGACAGGGAAGCCACATGATGTGGCCACACAATGAAAACGGACACAGGCAGACTGTGTGACTACTGTAGTGCAGGCTGCTGCTGTAAGCTGTACACGCGGGGACAGTGGAGGGCAAAGTCTTCAGCTGGAGTGACCCCACTGCTTCGTGGAATAGATGGGGAGGGGAGGGCACAAGGGGGACACTCCATGTGTACACAGAACGGTCATATGAAGACTGAGCAAATCATGTGCTTATGACAAAAATATCAGTCCAGTGGATAAGGAATGCCAAGAGGTATACCTACTTTTATACAGAAGGATCATCAGAAAATTGGGGAAGTCATATCTTGATGACAATTCAAATTACGGAGAAAAAAAATTAGTTAAGATCTATATGTAAAAAAACCCTCAATGTTTCATTATAAACTCAAGAATGAACTTTGGAGTAATTTTTAAACGAGTACCTGGTAATAAATATAAATGATTTGAGTTTAGAGTGAAAGAGACATGATTATCATTTATTAAAGTGACAAAGAACAATGAATGAGTTGACGCAGTACAAGAGTAAATATGAAAAGTCACGTCCTGTTTACTCTGATTTCGTTGGATTCATGAACAGTGTCTTTGCCAAAGGAGGTCAGGGAAGAGACCGTGACACCGTGTGGACCTTCTCTTTAAGGCGTGACAGCGTGTGCGTGACACAGGAGTACAGTGTATCATCACGCATAAGGGGTATTACCTCAAGACTCTCTGTCTGAGCCGAGGACAATACCAACACCCCCCCCCCCCCCCCACACACACACACACACACTTTCTCCTCCCATACCAATCTTGTCTTTCATATACGTCATAAACACACAGACCATAATTATAACAATGGTTACCATAATTATTCAAATAATGATGACAGTCTCCTGTAAGGTTTACAAGTAAAATAATTTATCACTTAGGCTACCAACAGTGTCAAAGAGTTACGCCTTGGCATCTTGAAGATCTGTGTGCGTGCATCAACAACACAGTCCACATGTATTTCTGCTACCTGTGCAAAGTCTTTACGCACCAAAACAAACACTGATGCAGAGTCTTCACCCATGCGTATGAGCATATCAACAGAGAGAGAGAGAGAGAGAGAGAGAGAGAGAGAGAGAGAGAGAGAGAGAGAGAGAGAGAGAGAGAGAGACGCAGAAAGATCCAGATGTCTTCACCTTGTAACAGACTTACGTCATAATATCCATTTGACACATAAAATGACAGTTAGCAACACATTTGGAATCTTGAAGGCCAGCACTTGAAGGCCTGATGTTGACGCAGTCAGCTCCGGGGTAACTACTGTCGGGTTCGTTAGAGTCCCACAGAGGGCTGTTGCTGGGCAGCAGAGTTCCATCAGTCCACCGGAACGTACGTGCCACCTGACTGTCGTCAGCTCCTAGCCACACCCATTCTAAGCCTGCAGTGATAGGAAAAATTCAAATTGAAATGTCCAGTCCAAGCCTGCAATGATAGGAAAAATTCAAATTGAAATGCCCAGTCCAAGCCTGCAGTGATAGGAAAAATTCAAATTGAAATGTCCAGTCCAAGCCTGCAATGATAGGAAAAATTCAAATTGAAATGTCCAGTCCAAGCCTGCAATGATAGGAAAAATTCAAATTGAAATGTCCAGTCCAAGCCTGCAATGATAGGAAACATTCAAATTGAAATGCCCAGTCCAAGCCTGCAGTGATAGGAAAAATTCAAATTGAAATGTCCAGTCCAAGCCTGCAGTGATAGGAAAAATTCAAATTCAAATGTCCAGTCCAAGCCTGCAATGATAGGAAAAATTCAAATTGAAATGTCCAGTCCAAGCCTGCAGTGATAGGAAAAATTCAAATTCAAATTACTCTATTATCTCTAAACCAGAAAAATTCCAGTGGGTTACAAGCCATATATATTAGAACAAAAGCCACGTAAAAAAAATAATTATCATTATAGCACAAACACACGTTCTGAACATCAGCACGCACCCATCACAGTATTAAGAGCACCCACAAGTCAGCAATATCCTCAGCCAGTTGTATACAAAATTCGTGTGTGGACCAATATGCCCACGCATCCACTCACTCGCACATGGCTCGCGCACACATACTCATACACATATACACGCAATATTAAAAACGTTCGCACACATGCTCACGCATGTTAAGACATAGACTAAGGTGTTATATTGTATAATAAGACAAATACCAATTAAATGTGTACACAGCTCTATTAAGATATTGAACACAGCCTTAAAGACAGACACGCCAGTCCACTAGCAACATGCACACATCTGCCACTTCGATGTTTTTGGCTCCTTTTTCTTTTAGAGTGTATTAGTCATGTAACCATAGTAACGCTAAGTAGTCCCATTTTTCGTCCTTTTTTGTGGCACAGTCAAATTCAATTACTCTGCCTTTCTTTTTAGAACCATCAAAGGCAACAAGAAGTTACAAGGGACAAAAATGAAACTGTAATTTTTACCTTAGCATGTCATTACTTTAAGAATAATTCAACTGATAGAGATCTCCCAATATATTCGTTGATTTTTTTTTATGTATGTATGTTCACAAGGAGGGTATGTAAGGCTTGGCTTGGCCTAGAATCAACATTTTAGTGCATTAAGATCATGCATTCATTCATTCTCTCTCTCGCGCGCATTATTATTATTACTGTCTTTTTATTATTTCGTTTAATTATTGTTGTTGTTTACTTAGAGGTTATCTTGATCTTATCGCTGATAAGGGTGGCACCTGAATGCTTATTCATTATCCTCGAAATAAAAGAATCTGACTTGACCTCTCTCTCTCTTCTCTCTCTCTCTCTCTCTCTCTCTCTCTCTCTCTCTCTCTCTCATCTCTCTCTCTACTCTCACCACACACACACACACACACACACACACACACACACACACACACACAGGGGGAGGGGTTTGGTGGGGGAAGGGGGAGGAGGTTTAGGGAAAGGAGTATGATGGGGGTAGGTCAAGGGAAGAGGAGGAGTATGGTGGGGGTAGGTGTAGGGAGTAGGTTTTGGGGGAGGAGTATGGTGGTGGTAGGTGTAGAGAGGAAGTTTAGGGGGGAGTATGATGGGGGAAGGTTTAGGAAGGAGTATAATACGGTGGGGGAGGGGTATGGTGGGGATAGGTGTATGGAAGGGTGAGGAGGTTTAGGGGAGGAGTATGGTAAAGGGGAGATGTCGAGAAGGAGGAGGAGGTTTAGGGGGAGTATAGTGTGTGTGTGTGGGGGTGGGGTAGGTGTAAGGGAGGGGGTTTGGTGCGGAGGAGTATGGTGCAGGTGGGTGTAGGGAAGAGGGAGGAAGTTGGGTGACAGGAAAATTAAAAAAAACTCCTGCCCTGAAATTGAGTAGGCCCTATATGAAATGTAAGGACAATGACACCAGGCTTTCCTAACAACCCACAGGAAGTTGCATGCCACCTTCTTTATATGGGGTATAATTTATTTTGTTCTTTCATTTTATTCTTTTATATCGAGGATAATGGAATAAGCACTCTTGTGCTTTTTTACATCCAGCCCCGTGTGTATGCAGTTTTTGTAAATCGTGTCATCTGTTCCAACGAAAAGTGGAACAGGATTTAACATGTGCGCAAGATGTTCTGCGTGCGTTCGCACACGGGCCTCGGTTTATAGTCTCCTCGAAGGACTTTTTTTTGGTGGGGGGAGTGGAGTCAGCGCTGATGTTAATTAACCCCAGAGGAAAAATCGCCTTGATTTGGGAATCAACCCGCCTCGTCAAATTGCGAGCGCAATGTTCTGACCACTAGGATAGGGGAGGTAGGTTAGAGGGGAGGTAGGAGTAATTCAGGGTAGAAGATGGGGTAGGTTAGGAAAGAGGAGTGGTAGGTTAGGGGGAGGGTGAAGAGATGAGGAGAGGGAGGGGGAAGGTTAGAGAAGAGGGAGGGGATAGACTGGAGGAGTGAGGAAGGTTCGAGGGAGGAAGGGAGTCGGTTAGGAGAAAAATGGATGGGATAGAATAGGGGAGGGAGCGGGTAGGTTAGGGGGTGATTACATTTGACAAGGTCTGTAATAAGTGGGTCATATATCTTTTTAAAGCATTAAATGGAATAGGAAACAGATGGCCAATATACTGTTTCTCATGCCAGGATTGTAGAGGATGGTTCAAAGCATGTGTAATCCCCAAAACATGCTGTCACCCCTATTTGCAGGTTTTGCCCGATATCCTTGTATCAACTGCCAGACTATACCGGCATACACTTGCCTTCTCTTCCAAAAGGCGGAACAGGTTATTAGCGTGTGCAAAATGTTCGGCGTACGTTTGCTTACGGAGCTTCGGTTTGCCATCTCATCCGAAAGACTTTTGGGGGAGTGGAGTCCGTACTGATATTAACACCAGGAGAAAAACCCTTAAAAAAAAAAAAAGGGCGCCTCCTAGGTGGGCCCATCCCAGGCCATCATATCACGATCACAACGCTCTAACCACTGGCCTATCCCAACCCCTAGTTGCTGTCAAGTTAAAAATAGATAAACTTTGGGATTGATCACATTAGACCCCTCCATCTTGTTTTCCTTCTCCAATTTTCCCAACGTTCTTCCCCCTGACTCAGCAGCCATATTGATGGTAATGGATATCTGCCTGCATTATAAATATGCAAATCTGCACTTATAAATCTACACTAAATCATTCATTTAGTCATCCATTCATTCTTTCATTTCTTTGAAAAGAAGAAGCATTATATATACATTAAGTTACTTTATTGAGGGAAAAGTAGTGGAGGAAAAACAAGTGCAGGTACCAACATTAAGTTACAATAGTTACAACATACCATTTTGTATGAGAATCGACCAGATACAGTTAGCCTCAGCAGAGGTCTTGATCATCACCAGCTGCCCTTTCATTTGGCTGCACTGTTGTTTGGCAGTGGTGTGGGTCACTGTGGTCTTCACAACTTTCAGACAGCGGTCACAGGCCATCACGTAGCCTTCAGCACAGCTTTGTCTGAGAGCTGTGCACATCACAGAACAGACATCTGTTGTCATTTCACCATCATCATCATCATCATCATCAATCATCATCATCATCATCATCATCATCAAGGTCTGTTGTTGACCGGAAGGATTTTTTTGTATAGTGTTGATCAAAATAATGTGGAAGGAGTCTGATGTTATGCTTTTGTTTGTTTGTTGTTGTGTTTTTTTACCATTGGAGTCTGTGAGCAATGATTGGTGGACATGAAGAAAATAATAATTTTTTTCTGGGTATGTGATTTTATTTTATTTTTATTAGTGTTGTTGTTGTGCATTTCCCAGCTTAACACTCTGGGGGTCACCCAGAGTGCTCTCTCTGACTCACTCATCCTACCTTAGAATCAAGTTGAGATTGAAATAGCACACTGCATGAAAGTTTGCGTGTTTTACTGTTTTTAAGTACCTCACCATATAGGCAGCCATACTCTGACTTCAGAGCATTTTTTCTCCTTTAAAGGATAGTGCAGGTTGTTATGCTAAGAGCTTGTCATGGCTGAAGACAATCTCAACACATATTTTACAACATAACAACATTTTAGTGTAGGCCTTGGCAATTAGCTGACATCAATAACTGACAGTTTTTGGCCTGGGCCATTATTTTAGTTTATTCTTTTATTTCGAGGATAATGGAGTAAGCATGCATGTGCTTTTTTTTTTCTTTTTTTTTACATCCAGTCCCTGTGTGTATGTATTTTCTAAATTCTGTCGTCCGTTCCCACTGGCACACAATGGCCTACTCTTTTGAAAAGCGGAAGGGGTTTTAAGTGTGTGAAAGATGAACTGCGCGCGTTCGCACATAGGGCCTCAGTTTATAGTCACATCCGAAAGGACTTTTACGGGGAGTGAAGTCGGCATGGATGTTAACTCAAGAGGAAAAATTAATCCTCTTGAACGAGATTTGAACCCGGGTCAGCAGATCACGAGCGCATCACTGACCACTAGGCTATCCCGTCTATGTATCAATCAAGTCGTGATAATTTGATGCCACCCACCAGCTGGTATACATGGGAATGAGATACAGGAAAACAAATGGGGATTAATCTGAAAGAAGCACTCATTGAAACAAAGGTGAAAAAAATCTGTTTCCAAGTATGCAATGGTACATACTGGATTCAGTTAGACAGAATCCAGCAAACCATTGATCCCTACGAAAACCTTGTATCAGTCGTAAAGAAGCGTAAACTTGAATGGTACGAGCATGTAACAAGATCAAAAGGACTTGCAAAAACAATACTGCAAGGCACTGTCCAAGGAGGAAGAAAAAGAGGCAGACCAAAGAAGAGATGGGAGGACAACATCAGCGAATGGACAACAAGCTTAGAACTCAGCAAAACTTTGAGAAAGGCAGAGCAGAGAGAGAGGAATGGAGGGAACTGGTTGTCAAGTCTTCAGGGGTGCCCCCACGGTCGCCAGACTAAAGGATAGATATAGATAGATAGATAGATAGATAGATAGATAAATAGATAGATAGATAGATAGATAGATAGATAGATAGATGATAGATAGATAGAAGATAAAGATGGATGGAGAGAGAGAGAGAGAGAGAGGAGAGAGAGAGGAGAGAGAGAGAGAGAGAGAGAGAGAGAGAGAGAGAGAAGAGACAGACAGACAGACAGACAGACAGACATACATACATACATACATACCCATACTCTTGGCTCCAGGCACGCTTTTCTTGGCATCAGAGCCCGTCTGCAGCTGACTGTGGAGGTGACAGAGGCCTGGTGAAGGACCTTGAGGGCTGGAGCGGAAAGTACACATGACACAGCCCTCTGTCTCCACACACTTCTTGCTGCATTCGATCCGGGACCTGGCCGACACATTCTGAAGCACGTCCTCTGTAAACAGGACGTCATTCGGGGTCAGGTGATCAAAGGATGCTTGTCTCAGGGGTGGGTCAGGAGAAGAGGAACTGGTGGTGGTGAGGACTAGCAGTGCTGTAGCCATGACAAGCACCCTCAGCCACTGACTCCCACCTCTTGTGATGAGATGCTGCATGTTCCTTTTTTGTGCAAGTGAGTGTTTTTTTTTAATTCCTCTAGCTTCACTGTCCCTCTAGTCTCAGACAAGGCAATTCCAGTTGTTTGTCTTGAGTTTAATTCTTGATTTAAAATTATTATAAAAAAATTTCAGACCCCAACTCATCAGTACATTTATACATAAATTGCATAGATCAACCTTACCGTTGTGAGCTGTATGACTAAAGAGTTCATATGCAGACTGACAAACTCCAGTGTTAAGTTCCCCAAATCCTCTCAAAATAAAGTCGTTGTTTGATAATATGTGAAAACTGGCACTCTGTATTCCCAGTCAGAAAGCCAATTACGGTGCAGTACTGTGACTGTGAGTGTGTGTCCCCAAATCCTCTCAAAATTAAGTCGTTGTCTGAGAATATGTGACAAAGTTGGCACTCTACATTCCCAGTCAGAAAGCCAACTGCAGTGCAGTACTAGGCTATGTGTGTGTGTGTGTGGAATTCCACAGACTGTGGCCCAGAACACACACACAGCACACCCCAGCACTGGCACACAGCCTCTGCCACAGGCTGTCCCCCTCACCACACGGGCAGCAGCGGCGCTGTGAACCACAGCAGCTGATTGGTTGAGCAACAATCCTAATTAATTGCAGGCAGGTCAGTACTTGAGAGAGATGGCAGTATTGTGTGTGTTGATCTACTGTTTGTTCGTTCGGTACAGACATGGCTACCCTCCTCTTTCTTTCTCTGATTTTTTGTGTTCTATGTTATCTACCATCCATCCACCCCCCACCCATCTATCTATCTGTCTGTCTTGTCTGTCTACTTATCTATTTGTGTATCCACCAACCTACTACCTATCGATCTGTCCATCTACATGTCTTTATCTATCTTCCCACCTACCTGCCTATCTATCTTCCTGCCCATTTGTCTATTTATGTCTACCTATTTGATTATCCTTCTTCCTGCCCCCTCCTCTATATATATCTATATATATATTAGGTGACCTGCCTTTAGTAGCTATAACTGTGTTTTTCAAGAGCTCTGTGACATAATATTTGATAACATAAAAATAATCTAGTCTCATTGTTTTCTCTATGGTGTGTGTTTAAGCCTTCAGCTTTCAGACCATCAGTTATTTTCTTTGAGGAAGTGGGGATTATTGTGTACTTCTACGTTTACAGTGTGGGGCAGCTAATGTAATGATTCAGGTTTTAGGTGCGGGTTTTTTGCAAAGGAGTTTGCTCTTTACAGCTGAAGGGAGCCTTCAGGTAGCTATGGCTGCTTTGTTTGCTTCCTTTTAATGGTCTGGGCTTTTTCTTTTTCTTCTCATGGTTATGGCTGGGTGTGCTTTGATACTAACTGCATTGGTTTCCCCTTTTGTTTTATAAATCCATCTGGTTTTTATGGGAGTTTTTTAATAAGGCTCGTGTTACCTCATTTAGTGTCTTTGTTTTGATAGTAGTCGTCCTCTTCTTCATTTAGAGTGGGTTTTTTTTTCTCAAATGACGTATGCTGTTCCTTAAACTCCTTTACAATACTGAAAGACTTCAATATAAAAATTGACAAAATGATTGACAACACATTGCATTCTGGGTGTATGCAATTATGGTTTCTCAGCTGTGAAAGCCACTTAGCCCCCTCACTGTAACTTTCTGCATTGGTTGGGTTTGAAATTTTTTCCCTGACCCCCAGTCTTGCATCACATAATTTTTCCTTAACGATAATTTATAGATCTAAACTAGTGTAATCATTTAAGAAGTGTATGAATATTTCTCTCTTCCATAAAGTAGGAAGAGTCGACCATACAGCTATTTTAGATAAACAATTTTCAGCTTCAAAATGCAGAGAGCCTAAACACCAGAGGATGGCGTTTTTAGCACACCCACACATGTGAATGTTTGATTGTTGGGTTCTTTTGTTGCAGTTTTTGTTGATCCTATCACTCTATTAATGAAACGTGAGCACGTCAATCAAGTGGCGAATACTCCAAAGAAGACGACAGGGACAATATTCCTAATTATAACACGTCCA
Organism: Stramonita haemastoma; assembly: GCA_030674155.1. Classification (NCBI taxonomy): domain Eukaryota; kingdom Metazoa; phylum Mollusca; class Gastropoda; order Neogastropoda; family Muricidae; genus Stramonita; species Stramonita haemastoma. The sequence continues at coordinate 18,981,043 of CM060341.1, read as the reverse complement.
ATCCAATCCAATGATGTTAATTAGAGCCCTGCCGACCGCACAGGCCATATCGGGGCTGTCACCAATTATAACACATTAATAGACACTGGCCACATAATTCCAAAAGTGCTTCTGGTGTGGTGAAGAAGAACTGATAGTATGGCGTAATATTTTGTTATTTCGTTATTCAGCCATTAAGGACAGTGCCATCACACTTCAAGTGACTGACTATGACCCTAACGACCAGATTTTTGTCTTTTTCTGGCTTACAGTGGATCAGTGATGTGCCCTCTGCACTGGCAAAAACAACTTGACCTATTTTCCATCACTCATCTAAGAGGATCACTGTCACTCTGTATTTCAAGACTGCAATGAACTCTGGTAATCTCCTGTGTCAAGGCAAAGACTGTCAACTATGGGACACAGAAGAGTGTGAACAGCCAAAGAACTGTGTTTCCACTTTTCTACGAGACAATAGTGTCAGCACACTGATGTCGCCACTAATGGATACATACTCCAATTACTTTCCCATCTGTGAGCCCCTTAGCACTGGCCTCCCCTTCTATGGATGTGCCACCTGAATCACCAGCAGCTGTTAGTGCATGTATGCGCACATGTGAGTGAGCGAGAGGGGAGGGGCGCGTGTGTGTGTGTGTGTGTGTGTGTGTGTGTGTGTGTGTGTGTGTGTGTGTGTGTGTGTGTGTTGTGTGTGTCTTTTGAGTTTATTCTTTTTTACCTGTTTTTTCTGAAAATTGCATGTTATTTTTAAAGGTTGTCATAATCATGTTGTCATTAAATATTATCGACGAAATTTTTCTTTCTAGAATGGCTTGGTGAAAAAAAGCAAATTATTGCCTATTCAAGGTACCATCTGGAAATAAAGATTCCACTGTGACTTAAAAGCAAAGAAAAATTTCACTGTGCCGGCTGAACTCCCACCAACAACGCCTGAAAGACCTCAGAGAAGATGTTGACGACCTAAGTACATCCCAGGAAGTCATCAAGGCTGAATTGACTCAACTTATTCAGGATACTAAAACAGCAACCAAAAATGAACTTAATACTTTTTTCAAGCCCATAATAGGCTTTTATTCTCAGATAACTTGAAAACCTAAATTATGAAGTGATTCCTTTGAAATCATCAGTCGACGTGCTGAGCAAGAAAAACCAATCACCACTCAAATCCCAGGTACAACATCTTCAATCAGAATTAAAGAACATCAAACCCAAACCACAGTCATCCAATGTTAGTACACAGTGTGAAAGCAGTGAAGACAAGCGGCCAACTTCTCCAGCCTTATGCAACATCTCCAGCCATATGCAAACTGAAGCAGTTGGCAGTGCTACGTCTGATGGTAGAAAAAACTCAAATCCCAAACTTCACCTGCAGAACGAAGACTGCAAGGACAAAAGGAAGCAGCCTGTCCATTCACCCAGATGTGCCCCAGACCACTGACCACCTGCCAGCCTCTTCCCTTCAAGATCAACTGATGTTGAAACAGTGCCTCAGATCAGCATCTCTCCACTATGCAGACCAAAGACTCAAACTATAACACCCCTCTGATCACTGCAACATCAACACCCACTCTGTTCCTGTCAGCAACCAGTCTGCTCCCCTCTCAGATGATACTATCCTCCCTAAGAGTGATTGATATGGAATGATCCAAGATTGCAAACAGTGCTTTGTGACAGACAATAACTTGTTGCTCTTTATATAGTTTGTTGTTTTCATATCATTTGAATAATCCAGTACTTGTTTTTTCATTGTAATTGAGTAGGCAACCTCTTATTTTTGATTGGCTTTGTAGTTGGGTGCCTACTGTTGTGGTTTTGTTTTCTTCTACTGGTACTGTGACAGTGCTTCAGCTGCAAACAGTCAGTTCACTTGAGGACAAGTCATGTATTCTGACTTCTGAACTGGACATTAGTCAGTAACATATAAGCTCTTTAGTATTCAAAATCTGATCATCCTTTTTTTCCAGTTGCTGTTTGATGTCTGCAGTGCAGTAAAATTATGGCCCATTGCAAGTGGCCTCAGAGCAGGCTTCCTGCGTATAAACCATGTCCTCAACAAATTAGATGAATTAAATTTCCATTGTATTATTTTCAGGATATAATGTTGTGCCACTCGATCCTGTTCTTCCCAAACAAACTGGTTTAGGCTAATCACTCTGTCACTTATATAGTTATAAACGTATTTTTTGTGTTGATAAAAATTCTCATTGAAGTAACGTGAATTGAAATAGCCATCAAGAAGAGTAAACCAATTATCCTTAAGTTTGTATACCGAAACCCTTCTGAGCACTCTGATTGGTTTGACCATTTTAATGAATGATGGAAGATGTAAGATTTACCAGTAAAGAAATCCTTCTCTTTGGAGATTATAACATTGATCTTCCAAAACCTAACAAACGATGGACACAGCTTTCTGAAAATCTCAACCTTCTCCAGTTAAGAGACGTTACTACACGAATTACTTCTTCATCTGAAACTCTCATCGATCCCATTTATGTTGTTCCAGACAAAATATTGTAGAAGACTGCTGTCCTCCAAGTGGGTTAGTGACCCTTTTTAGCTACGTTCATACTAGTCCTACTAGTCCGCGCGTTTGTCATGCGGACGGAAAAAGACGTACGTGCGTGAGAAAAGGCGTTCATACTGATCCGTCCCTTTTCCGTCGATGTCTCGGAAAAGCATGGCGGTAAAGAGGCGGCAAAAACTAATTGTGGTGGTGGTGGTGTAGGAAAAACATGAAGCGGAGAATACCTCGTCATTTTTCTGTACATCCAATCAACAAATCATGAAATGTGCATGGAGAATATCATCACTTAATGCGTGAGCTTCTTGCAAAAAAAAAAAAAAAAAAAAAAGCAATGTTAAATTTCTCTGTTTTTGAGATAATAAAATCATCGATCCATCTAGTTTTAAATTATATTTAAAATATGGGATTTTGTCCATTATTAAAAAGCACTTAACATGTTTTTTCACCAATATTTTTATATTGATTTTTAAGCTCGTCTTGGTTAAGGTTTTGAACATTATGGTATCGCTTTATTTTTGGTATGTTTTCTAAGAGTAGTTAGTATTATCCAAACTGCAATATCATCTGCATGCTGAGCAACCATTCATGCTATTTGTTTAACACTTTGGAAGATCATGACTAAAAATTTAAAAAAATTACATAGGTGCAAGAATTAATCCATGTGGAGTGCCCAAATCAACATTTTTAAATGTTGAATATATGCGACCAATTCCTGTACAGACAGTTCTTCATGTGAAATGGTTTTTCATACAAATAAGCATTTACCATTGATGCCTATAGTTTTGACTTTGTGTATCAATACTTCATGAAACACTCCATCATCTGCCTTTTTCACATAAAAAAACATAGCTAATGTACTTTTTCGTCTGGCAAAATACTTTTTGGTGTGATGCGTTAAATTGACCAGATGATCACTTGTACATCTGCCTTTGCAGAAGCCCGTCTCGTTTTTTTTTGTTGAATAATTGTTTTTCTCACAAAAAATGAAACAAGCATTTTAAAAATTATTTTTCCAGTAGTTTACACACGTGGGAATTAAGAGACATTGGTCTATAACTGGTCAGCAAAGATTAGAGTTTATTTTAGAACTAGTTCAATTATTGACTGCTTCCAGGGACCCGAAAGGGCTCCATTTATCTCATATTTTTGAAAAAATGAAAAAAGTAACCTTTTCGAAACTAGAGGTATATATGTTAGCATTTGGTAAGATATATCATGTATCCCAAATGCTAAAACATTATGATTAAAAGACTCCAAAGCTTCCACAAACTTATCATACTGGATAGGCACGTTTAAATAATGCCAAATGCTAGATTTATTATTATATAATTTTACAGGCTTTTATATTAGGCTTTATCTTTGACAATAAACTTTTTCAGAAAATACATTTACAAAAGGTTCTGCTTTTTCAATTGCACTGGAAAACCCATTATTTTCTAGTTGGACTGGATGTGCAGAGAAATGGTATCGTTTTTCACTTTTTAAAGTTTTTTTTCCAGACTTTATTCATATTTTTAGATTCTGAAGTCCTCTTTATAAAACTGTCCAAAAAAGGTTAAGCTTTTGCTATAACCATTTCATCTTATAAAACTGTCCAGAAAAGGTTAAGCTTTTGCTATAACCATTTCACAGATAGTCTTTGCAACTTTAACAGTAATGTTTTGTTCTGTTTTATTTTTATTCAATATTTTATATTCTTTCAATATTCTCTGCATCTTCAGTTTCTTTTTATATTCCAACAACACATTTCCTGTGTGTTTACCATTCTTTCGATGTTTAAGTTTGGGTATGGACTGATGTTTATGTAACCAGGTATGGACTGGTATGGACTGTTCGACTGGAAAGTTAGTTGTTTTTTAAAATAATACTTGAAGTAAAAAATCATTAATAACCCCAGTTGCCTTCATCTGGGGAACAGAACAAGACTGCTTACTTGCGTCATTTGTGAGAGGTCGCTTACACGCAATGGAATGACGTCACTACCTTGCCTTTTTCCTTTTTGTTCTTTTTTTCCATCTGCAGATGTAGGCGATGTAGACTAAATCCTCACCATTGTGAACTCCTGTTTCTTGACTGCATGTGTTTTTAGATTACTTTTCCTCTTGGCTGTGGTTTGCTTCATCAACAGCATCAGGCATTGTTGGTCACTTTTGTGTCCACTTTCTTGTTGTGATTGCTATGCACCACTCTTTTTCTATTGTTTGATTTTGAAGACTTTTTTTTTCTAAACTTGACACCCTGTCGCACAACGTTGTTTATGATATTTTGTTGGTGACAAATTTCACTTACAGTTGTAGTGAGCGGGAGAATGTAGGCCTGAAAGGTCATGGTCACGATGTTTTACCATCATCCAATCTAGAGATGGTTGCGAAACTGTTGCATCCGTTGTCACATTGGTGTCGGGTGTCTTCTGTGTGTTAGATCATCCATCGCCCTTCTTAGGCTGTTTAGTATCTAGAAGTGTTACACAAGACCACAAACTCCTCGTCCTGGTAATTTTTTTCCATCCCTTTAAAAAAAATGCAGTTCCCAATAGATTTAAAGAAGAGTTGTTTCAGCCATGTTGGAGGCGGGAAGTGGCCCTTCTTTCTCCACTGCACATCAAACTCTGGTTCTTTTTAAACTCCAACTGTCAACATCTTTACTTCTGAACACCCTGCCACATCTGTGCATCATATATAGCCTGTACTGTTAACTGATGAGCATCTTAATGACGTAAAAAAAAGAAATGACGTCACCCATGAGAAAGATGACGTATGAAGGCGACTAACCAAATAATAGCAGCTAAGGCCTAATGTTGATGAGATAAAAGCAAGAGAATGCAATCTTTAAACACACAACACACAACACACACACACAAAACAGTCAATACAATGGCGGAGCACATGGGCTGTTCATTCCATGAGCTTAAAGAACAAAGCAGACCAACTCTTGACTCAAATCACACAACAGCAAGACTGCAGTGACTGAAAAAGACTTTCAATAACCTCTCAGAAAACATGAACCCAGTAAAAGCTGATGATCAAAATAGAAAGCAGAGACCTTCAAAGACCGCCCTCCAACAAAAACTGAGAGAGGCATTAAGAAAGAGATGGAGAACATTAAGGAAAACGTAATTATCAGCCATAGCGCGAAGTACAACCATGACCGTTTCTGATAACAGTTGAGTCTTTTGAGCGTTATAAAATTGTAATCCGTTCCTACCGGCACACGATGGCCTGCTCTTCCGAAAGGCGGAACGGGGTTTTAACGTGTGCGCAAGATGTTCTGCGTGCTTTCGCACACGGGGCCTCAGTTTCGAGTCTCATCGGAATGACTTTGACATTCAGTTCGATTTTTTTTCGTCAAACTGGGAAGAAAGGGCGAGGCTGGGTACGAACCCAGAAACTCACGGTTTACATATTGGCAGGCGAACGTCTTAACCATCCTTCCACCGTCCTTATATATATATATATATATATATATATATATATATATATATATATATATATATATATATATATATATATATATGAAATTTAGTAAAGTATCTACAGATCTCAAAAGAAATGGAAAAGGGACACATAATTTATAATGAAACATAAACAAATGTAGTTTAGTCTATACATGTTTTGGTATGCCTCGTTAAAATTAGCTCCGTGTTCACATAATAATTGACAAATGAGCAAGTTTTAAAAGAATTTTTTTAAATGCGATCGAAGAATATTGGAATATGTGGGAATGTGATAAGACTTAACATAAATGAACGGAATGATGTACAGGTAAAAGTAATGTTGACATGATATGACTTGATATTTCTTCTGCAAGAGACACATTGAGATTAAAAACAAAAGGAGCTGCAGAAAGCATACCCATGCACCGTTATGTTGCAGAACAAAAAGAAATCACACTTAAGGGCTTCAGGAGGTGTTTCAGCTTTTATTAAAAAACCAGTGTCGGAAACAAATGAAATGTTTACCACAAAGTAATACAGATATTGTGTGGATAAAAACAATACAACAATATAATCAAAGCTCATCCAGTCATGATGTTTTTTATAGGATGTGCATACATTCCGCCCGAATTCTCTTAAATACTGAAAAGAGCATACAAAAAAGATTCAGGACAATTTTGAACAGGACATTGACGTTGAAACGGTATCACAAAGAGGTCAGATCACAGTGTGAACAGATCTGAATACACACCAGATGACTGACTGAATTCTAAAATGGACACACAGCAAAATTATTACGATCTGCCAGAAAATTATGAGTATGATAGTTTTTATCGTAGATATAAAATGGACAGGGTAGTTTAGAAAGCTGGCAAAATAATTGTAAATATTTGTTCATTATTCTAGCTCTGTGTATTAGATTGACAAACGTTATGAGATCTACAAGGACCGTTCACGTTTTCAAACACAAGGTTGTAGCGTTGTTGTTTATTTTATATGTTCACATTCTCTAATGAAGGAAGTAAACCATCTGAATATTATAGATTTAATGGAACATTCTGATCATTGACCAACTGATCTAAACATAGATCTGTATAGACTGAACTAAGCTGACATTTCTATTCAGAAAATATGAACACCAAAAAGAAGTACACAAAAAGAGTGTCAGTCTAGTAATGGTTCGTCTCAACAAGCATACTATATGGGACAAATACTCGTGTAAAAAAAACCAAAAACAACAACAACAAACAGCAACACTTATATCATGTGTCATGTGAACGATTTCAAAATGCCCTTGAACTCCCAGCATTAACACATCAGACAAGTACAACTCCAAGCAGATAAAGTAGCGGAACACGAGAAACCAAGTGCAAAGCAGTCTGATTCTCTAGATCTACACTTTCAAACTTGGGCCTACATTGGTGAATATTCCAAAAAGATATGAGATTTTTTGTATTATCTAAGTTAAAACAACAAAACACCAAAATCGTTAGAAATGAAAAGCAGTTTAAAAGAATGGTTTGACTCAGAATATGCGAAAAATAATGTGAAAAATAAAATCCTTACTTGATATTATAAACAGACGTCCACAAAAATCTGAACTTCGGCAAAACTATTTTTTTCCAAGAGAAACCAGTAGACTTATAATGCTGGGATAAAGTCAAGACAAGTCAAGTCAAAGTGATCTTTATTGAGGGTAAAAGATCAAGTTTACACAACGTTTTTTCATCCTGCTCGCAAAAAAAAAAATCAAGAAAATTGACTTCTAAACCATTCAAAGAAAAAAATATCAACCATGTTGAAAAAAAACTAAAATAAATGAGAATTTGCTTCCAAACAGAAGTCTTCAAGAACACTTTAGAGTGCAGTTACACAACATGAGAGAAGAAGATTCAAACATATTGCGGAAAACTTTGCAGAGATTAAAAGAAAGCAAAAGGGACGGAGTAAAGCATGTGTACACTATATGAACATCAGGAAGTAGAGTGAACGCTTTAAAACCCTCAGTGTTGAGGAACCAAATAGATACAAAACAAATACAACAAAAACAAATACAACTTGTACTTAGCCTTTATTTATGATTTAAGAACAACAATATATATATATATATATATTTTATATATATATATATATATATATATATATATATATATATATATATATATGTGACGCTCCACCACATAATGAGACGGAGTACACATGAGGTCAATTTTTAGCTATTGACATGTCATTAATGTGCAATAAAGTGGCTATCAAATACAAAAAACAGATTGAAAATCAGACAATTCTGTGCAAAGTTATTACAAATTGAAATGATAGACTGCAGGATGTGACAAAATGAGAAACGGGCAAGTTTATTTTAGTAACAGGTTGTCAGAATGAGTACTTTGGTATTTTCAAAACAAATTTAAAAGCAAAAGGAATAAAAATGATGCCTTGATATTTCATTATAAGATAAATAAACAGATCTAGTTTAATAATCAATTAAAATCTCAAAATTGACAGCTTGACCCCCACCTGCCTTTAAAGGCTCCTAGCACAAAATTGGGTAATGTGCTAAGCGACTCATTTCGTGGTGGAGCGTCACATATATATATATATATATATATATA
>CM060341.1:18954977-18957477 GCA_030674155.1 Stramonita haemastoma | reverse complement strand
GGGAAAAAAACCCAAACCAAACAAAAATCAAACACACACACACACACACACACACACACACACACACACACACACACACACACACACACACACACACACACACACACACACACACACACACACACACACACAAACAAATAAACAAAACAAAGTATAGTAGTCCATTTGCTTTCTTAGTCAAGTCTTCTGTTTCGATGGCTGTCTGATAATAATAATAATAATAATAATAATAATAATAATAATAATAATAATAATAATAATAATAATAATAATAATAATAATAATAGATTCAGCAGCATTGTCCCGACTTCAATGGTTGAAATGTGTCACATCGCTCAGTATTGATTCCCTTACATAGGATTGCTCCTTTGTTAACTAACTGTATCGATTTCCACAACAAAGACAGGAAATACTGGTCTTGTCTCCCTGTTGCCATGCTAGCTTTCTTCAAAGATTCACATCAATTCTTCAGCATGTATCCACGTGGTTTTTCTTTCCTTCAATCGTACAATTTGATGTTCTTTTACCGGAGGTAATAAAGTGTTCAGGGATGGGATAGCTCAGTGGTCAGAGAACTTACTTTCTCCCTCAGCCAAGGCTAAGCAGCATCAAGCGTGGTTGCCAATTGGATGGGTGACCGTTTGCCTACCTTGGCTTCAGTATAGTCCCCCAGTTCACCCAGCTGTAAATGGGTACCTGCCCTCTTTAGGGTCAGGGAAGGTAAAACAGCGAGGGAGAGGAGATGGGCGCCGCCCTCAATATGCTGGCCCCTAGAGAAGCTGAGGTCTCTGATGCCTCGTTCCCCTACGACCACATAGGTTATGGGACACATTTACCTTTTAAAAAAAGTGTTCATGTCAGATTTACTGTGTTGCTCTCTGCCTTTGCATCTCTTTCTGATGTGTACTGTGGAAAACGCCTCAGTAATGCTCCAATATCAAGGTTTTTACATCGTCATTAACTATGAATGACTTCGGCCTTGTGCTTTTTCCGAGTTTGTAGGCTACAATCACGACGTAAAAGGCACACACACACACACACACACACACACACACACACACACACACACACACACACACACACACACACACACACACACACACACACACACACACCACTCACCTCACTCACTCACTCACTCACGCACTCACGCACTCACTCACGCACTCACGCACTCACACACACACACACACACACACACACACACACACACACACACACACACACACACCCATATATATATATATATATATATATATATATATATATATATATATATATATATATATATATATATATATATATATATTCTAGCACGGTTTTTAAAACTCAAGATTGTCTGTTTTCCTTCGCTTTCGTTTTGTATGTGTACAGTTTTTAAGGAATTCCTGGTGTTAAATCTGTTTTTTCCCTTTATCCTCTGTTCAACTGTCCAAACAAAGACACTGATATTTGTTTTTCTTCTCTTTCCCATCACCATTTCCTGTCTAATATCATGTTTTTAGTGGATAGACATTAAAACGAAGACACACACACATCGGAATACCTTAGAATTATTCCTTTTGATCGTCTGGTTTCACAAAATGGAAAAGAAGATACAGCTGAAGACTGACTGCTACTGCTATGTTTCAAAAAGTTTCAAACTGCATGTATCTGTTTGACTAGGACACTGACGCTATTGTCAAAATGGGACAATAACATGTGTATTGTCTTAGGAAGCTTAATCAGTCTTTTGTTGGTAAAAAGATTCATTCTTTCTTTGTTTGACATGTAGAGTGTTTTTAGTGTTTGCTTTCATCTGGTGGTACAATAACCCTTTTGTTGTAAACAAGAATGGTCTTCGGAGAATTGTTAGAATCTGCAACAACAAAAATTGGAGACGGACAAAGAAATCTTAAGGGGTTCTGCAATCAGTAACTTGTACGCCATCTTGGCTGTTCTCTTCCAAACTTTGTGTTCAGAATTTTCAGTTGCTGCCTTCAGGACGCCGCTTTCAGTACCCCAACAGCAAAACAAACAGAAACAGAAATTCTTTTGTGCCAGTAGTCATTGGAATTCTAAATTCACAATAACACTGACTACCCAATTTCACATTTCTCCGATATGCTTGTCTGCTTGTTATCGTCATGAGTGCGCGCTGTCAGTATACATGTAAGCATACATGTGTGTTCAAAATCATTTATGCGTTACATGTGTGTGCGTCACAGAAGATGCCATGAATGCCATTGAGTGCCTACTAGAACTGGAAGAGCTTGGCAGAGAACCAACCATAGATGAACTCAGCAAAGCCCTAGACTCCCTTGCCTCTGGCAAGGCATCTGGGAAAGATTGTATTCCTGCTGAAGCACTAAATTGCTGCAAAGAGACTCTCATCACTGATTTGCATGAAATCCTAAGACTCTGTTAGAGTGAAGGTGAAGTACCACAAGACATGAGGAATGCTTACATTTTCACACTATACAAAAACAAAGGTGACAGAAGCCATTGCAATAACTATCGC
>CM060341.1:18934977-18942477 GCA_030674155.1 Stramonita haemastoma | reverse complement strand
CATACCATGAACAGACATATTATGAACAGATATACCATGAACAGACATACCATGAACACTCATGCTATACACACTTTACACCACGTCATTGCAAAATGTGGGCAATAGTAAATATGTGTTATATCACACACACACGCGCGCGCGCGCGCGCGCATACACACACACACATGCCCGCACGCATACACACACATGAATATACATATATATTATATACGTTTATTGCACAATACACAAATAGACAATTCCAAGGAAGATCAAATAAATAAACATAATAATAAATTAATCAATCAAACAAACAAATAAATGCATTAATCGATTCGTCTTATTGCATCAGACACCACAACCACCAACCCTAACCATCACCACCACCACAACCACCACCCCAACCATCACCAACCCCGCAACCATCACCATCACAACCGCCGCCACCACCACCACCACTAACTATAATCCCCGCTTCCACTGGCACCATACCACCAACAAACACATGCGGTAAGGTGAGAGTGTAGTGGAGTGGAGTGGAGTGGAGTGGAGTGTGGTGTGGTGTGGTGTGGTTTTTCGGTGTGGTGTGGTGTGGTGTGGTGTGGTGTAGTATAGTGTAGCGTAGCGTTGCGTAGTGTTGCGTAGTGTAGTGTAGTGTATGTGTATAACACTTTCAGTCACTACAAATTTCTCTGCCTGGAGTTCTGGCTGCTCTAGTTGGGGAGGGTGAGTCGCCACAAAAACAGCGCCACCCATTTTTTTCCTCTGTGCACGTGTACTTCTTCACCCATAAGTGATTTTTTTCTACAGAACTTTGCCAGGGACAACCCTTTTGTTGCCCTGGGTTCTTTTACAATCGCCGAATGAGTTCAGCACACACGAATTCGGTTTACCGCCTCATCCGAAAGACTAGCACCCAGACCACTTCTCATGAATAAGGGGGAAAAGTTCGGGCTTAAACGGGGATCAAACCTGCGACTTCTCGTTTTCTAAACAGGTGGGGTACCTCAAGACCACCGGCCTAAGATGAGCTCAGCAATGTCACGTTACTGTGGTGACTGTTTGCTCCAATTCTCGGACGTGTGGTGTTTTAGAGTGCCTGCATGTAGCAAATCATCCACTGTCAGACTGTGTGGCTTGATAAATATGTCAAATGAAAATGTTTTGAAAAATATATCTATATACTTCCAGTTGACTTGAGAGTCCCTCTCATGAAATTCAGACCATTAAATCGCAAATGACCAGTACAAGAAGGCAGATTCATGGGCATTGAAAGAAAAGAAAAAGATTATGCAGAATATACAACCAGAAAGAACTGGGTGACGATTTTCACTATATTCTCAAATGCCCATCTTTTCCGGAAGGCAGGAAAAAAGTTTCTAAACCCATATTATTATAGAAAACCCGCCGTCATAAAGTTTCATGCACTATTTAGTACAAATTTTTTTTTTTAAGTTCTCTTAAACCTGGCAAAGTTTGTAAAAACTATATCAAGCTGCATCAAGTAACAAAATTGATTCTGATTTGTTGAAACTGTTTATATTTCCTGTTTTGCATTATATGAACATTTTTTCCTTTGTTGTTGCTGTGTGTGTGTGTGCGTGCATGCGTGCGTGTGTGTGTGTGTGTGTGTGTGCGTGCGTGCGCGCGCGCGTGCGTGCGTGCGTGCGTGCGCGCGCGCGCGTGTGTGTGTTGTGGATGTAGTTTCCTGTTTTGGAGAGTGATCATTCTGTGCCTAAATCATCCCAACCTCGACTGATTATGATGATTTAGATGGTCTTGCGTATGCATTTCCAAGCACCCAAATAGATTTCATTTATCTGGAATAAACTTAACTCTGACTTTGGAACCTTGTAGCAGAGCTCTCTCTCTATCAACTGCAGGGCACAGACTTCCTGGTGGCTATGTCTCCTCCACACTGCTGTCCACAGCAGACATCCACCCCAAAAAGACAATAGGGTTTAACAGGAGTACAACGTGTTCCACTTACATTCTCACAGATAACCTCTATTTCTAGTCTCAAGTGAAGGACTTAAAGGCAACTGCAGCCAAAGTCCATGCTGATTCCTGGGAAGAAATCTGTCAACAGTCATCTCAGGGAAGAAATCTGTATATAGTCACCTCAGGGAAGAAATCTGTAAGCAGTCACCTCAGGGAAGAAATCTGTAAACAGTCACCTCAGGGAAGAAATCTGTAAACAGTCACCTCAGGGAAGAAATCTGTATATAGTCACCTCAGGCAAGAAATCTGTAAACAGTCACCTCAGGGAAGAAATCTGTATACAGTCACCTCAGGCAAGAAATCTGTAAACAGTCACCTCAGGGAAGAAATCTGTAAACAGTCACCTCAGGGAAGAAATCTGTCAACAGTCACCTCAGGGAAGAAATCTGTCAACAGTCACCTCAGGGAAGAAATCTGTAAACAGTCACCTCAGGGAAGAAATCTGTAAACAGTCACCTCAGGCAAGAAATCTGTAAACAGTCACTTCAGGGAAGAAATCTGTAAACAGTCACCTCAGGCAAGAAATCTGTAAACAGTCACCTCAGGCAAGAAATCTGTAAACAGTTATCCTCAGGCAAGAAATCTGTAAACAGTCACCTCAGGGAAGAAATCTGTAAACAGTCACCTCAGGGAAGAAATCTGTAAACAGTCACCTCAGGGAAGAAATCTGTAAACAGTCACCTCAGGGAAGAAATCTGTAAACAGTCACCTCAGGGAAGAAATCTGTAAACAGTCACCTCAGGGAAGACATCTGTAAACAGTCACCTCAGGCAAGAAATCTGTAAACAGTCACCTCAGGGAAGACATCTGTAAACAGTCACTTCAGGGAAGAAATCTGTAAACAGTCACCTCAGGAAGAAATCTGTAAACAGTCACCTCAGGGAAGACATCTGTAAACAGTCACCTCAGGGAAGACATCTGTAAACAGTCACCTCAGGGAAGACATCTGTAAACAGTCACCTCAGGGAAGACATCTGTAAACAGTCACCTCAGGGAAGAAATCTGTAAACAGTCACCTCAGGGAAGAAATCTGTAAACAGTCACCTCAGGGAAGACATCTGTAAACAGTCACCTCAGGGAAGACATCTGTAAACAGTCACCTCAGGGACAACTCCAACTCCGGGCTTGAGAATCCCCATCAGCCGAAAATCTTGAAGCTCCGACCGCTAGCGTGGCTTCTCTCTGCTCCCTTGGCTTCTCTCTGCTCCCTTGGCCTCTCTCTGGCTTCTCTCTGCTCCCTTGGCTTCTCTCTAGCTTCTCTCTGCTCTCCCTTGGCTTCTCTCTGCTCTCCCTTGGCTTCTCTCTGCTCTCCCTTGGCTTCTCTCTGCTCCCTTGGCTTCTCTCTGGCTTCTCTCTGCTCCCTTGGCCTCTCTCTGCTCCCTTGGCTTCTCTCTGCTAACTTGGCTTCTCTCTGCTGCCTTGGCTTCTCCCTGCTCCCTTGGCTTCTCCCTGCTCCCTTGGCTTCTCTCTTCTCCCTTGGCTTCTCTCTGCTCCCTTGGCTTCTCTCTGCTCCCTTGGCTTCTCTCTGGCTACTCTCTGCTCCCTTGGCTTCTCTCTGCCGCTCCCTTGGCTTCTCTCTGCTTCTTTGGCTTCTCTCTGCTCTCTTGGCTTCTCTCTGCTCCCTTGGCTTCTCTCTGCTCCCGTGGCTTCTCTCTGGCTTCTCTCTGCTCCCTTGGCTTCTCTCTGCTCCCTTGGCTTCTCTCTGCTCCCGTGGCTTCTCTCTGGCTTCTCTCTGCTCCCTTGGCTTCTCTCTGCTCCCTTGGCTTCTCTCTGCTGCTCCCTTGGCTTCTTTCTGCTTCTTTGGCTTCTCTCTGCTCTCTTGGCTTCTCTCTGCTCCCTTGGCTTCTCTCTGCTCCCGTGGCTTCTCTCTGCTCCCTTGGCTTCTCTCTGCTCCCTTGGCTTCTCTCTGCTCCCTTGGCTTCTCTCTGCTCCCGTGGCTTCTCTCTGCTCCTTTGGCTTCTCTCTGGTTTCTCTCTGCTCCCTTGGCTTCTCTCTGCCCCCTGGCTTCTCTCTGCTCCCTTGGCTTCTCGCTGCTCCCGTGGCTTCTCGCTACTCCCGTGGCTTCTCTCTGTTCCCGTGGCTTCTCTCTGTTCCCGTGGCTTCTCTCTAGCTCTGCTCCCTTGGCTTAATTCACTCCCTGAGGAGTCACTTGGGCACAGCACTGGAGTCTGCAGGCCGTGCCATGTCTCTTAGCTTGGGGAGGTTTGAACCAAGTGGCACTCATCCCTCTCCCTCTGAGCACACAGCCCCTGGTTTAGTTCGTTGTTGTAGTTTAATTTAAAGTCTATTCACACCTGGTGATATTAGACAGCCCCTGTTGAAAAGGTCTGTGTGTGCACAAGCAAGGCTGGACTTGTCTATAAAGCCACATTGCTGGCTGTGGGCAAGAAACTCTGGCAGCTCTATGGAATACACCATCCTCAACATTCACCCAAACACCAATCACTACAGGGAAAATACACACAGGCACATGCACGCACGCGTGCAAACACACACAGATATACATACATATATTATATTACACACACACACACACACACACACACACACACACACACATAACACACACACACACACACACATATCTCTGTGTGCCGTTGTTGGCTGGAAGTCCTTGTCTCTTAGCACAGTTACCTCCCTTCTCACAGCCGGAGGTTCTAGTCTATGACAGTAGTCACCTCCCCTGTCACAGGTCCGTAACCTTCTTGGCCGGAGGTTCTAGTCTCTCAGACAGCACAATTATCTCCCCTTTTTACAGGCTCTGTACCACTAATAGGCGGAGTCTCTAGTCTCTCAGACAGCAGTTAAATCCCCTATCAGATTTCTGCTCCATGGCTGGGTGGAGGTTCTAGTCTTTCTGATAGCAGTCACCTCCCTTTCTTACAGTTCTGTACCGCCATTGGGCGGAGGTTCTAGTCTTTCTGAGAGCACATTTACCTCCCTTTCTCACAGTGCTGTACCGCTATTGGGCGGAGGTTCTAGTCTTTCTGAGAGCACAGTCAGGAGGTGTTCCAGGTTGTGGACCCTCTGGGGTCTCCCCGCCAGTGTTGCTTGAGGTCCCCACAGCAGCTTGAGCTGGAATTCTGTCCTCACCATGTCCTCCACGTCACTGCGTCCCCCCTCCTCTGCTCTCCGCTCCTCTGAACTGGTGTCTGCAAACTCTGAACTGTTTTTGCCGTTATCTGAACTGTTTTTGCCGTTGTCTGCAAAATCTGAACTGTTTTTGCCGTTGTCTGCAAAATCCGAACTGTTTTTTGCCGTTGTCTGCAAATTCTGAACTGTTTTTTGCCGTCATCTGAACTGTTTTTGCCGTTATTTGAACTGTTTCTGCCGTTATTTGAACTGTTTCTGCAGTCATCTGAACTGTTCCTGCCGTTGTCTGCAAACTCTAAACTGCTTTTGCCGTTGTCTGAACAATTTTCGCCGTTGTCTCCAAAGTCCTCCATCTGGTCCTCTACGTTTGAAACATCCCCGTAGATGCTGTTGAAGTTCTCATCTTCTGCTGCGTTCTGCTGAAGGTCACCGAGTCTGTCCACGTGCTGCAGTCGCACAGGACATTCGTTCAGAGCGTTGAGGTCTTCAACTTGAGAGGTCTCTGGTTGGTTCTCCTGGTTCTCTGTCCAAGTCTTCCTCAGATCCTTCCCCATGCCGTCGTCCCTGAACGACTGGAGTTTGGAATAAATGTAGGACATGTTCAGCTCTTCAGCATTCTCCTGCTGCTTCTCCTCCACCCTCTGCTGCAGGTCAGAACCTTCCTGCTGAACGTTCTCCTCCCCAGACCTACTAGTCCCCTTCCCCTCTCTGCTGAGACCGGACACGCCTTGCGCGGGCACGCCTGGTGCGGGCACAACGTTCTGTATGTCGGCAAGGACCTGACGGGCCGAGGAGTTGAGAAGATCGGTCTGGCCAGCCATGGAGCGAGCGTGATGGAGATGGTGCAAAACCACGTCCAGACTCGACTGCAGGTCCGACGGATGCCAGGAGGTCATCAGACGGTGCACGTGCGACCCGCGATCCTCCTCCTCCTTGCTCTCCTGCAGGAGCCTCAGGGTGGGGGTGAGGTAGGGGAGGGTGAGGGGCCGGGTCGGAGGGGGGGAGGGGGTCCCGCGCAGTCTCAGGCTCTGGAAGAGCGGTTTGAGGCGCGTGTCGAAGGTGAAGGCGGAAGGGGTGTGGTGCTGGCGTAGCGTCCGCCAGGTGGTGGTCAGCCGCTGTACCTGTTGGTGTGCAGGTGGGACAGAGAGAGGGGACAGGTTATCCCTACTGCTGCTGCTAGGGTTAAGGGTGGTGGTGTTAGGTTGTGGGTTCTAGTCTTAAGGGGCAAAGAGTAGATAGGCTAGCGAGAGAGAGAGAAAGTAACTAATGGGCGTGGAATGTGGGGTGGGATGGGGTGGGGTGGGGTGGGGTGGGGGGATGGGGTGGGGTGGGGTGCGGTGGGGGGTGTAGTGTCGTGTCGTGTCGTGTCGTGTCGTGTAACGTTGCGTAGTATCGTGTCGTGTCGTTTCGTGTATTGTACTGTATTATACTATATTGTACTATATTGTAGCACTTACTGTACTGAATTGTTCTGCATTGCATTACATTGTATTGTATTTGATTGTATCATATTGCACTGGATTGGGTTGGATTGGGCTGGATTTCACTTTCAGTCACAGATTTTTCTGCTTAAAACAAGGGCTGCTTGAGGGAGAAGTGTGCACACAGCCATGAGCCAAATGCCAACCCCCCATTCCCAACCCCCACGTTCCCACCCCTCTTGTCTGTGTTTGTCTTGGTATTCCTGTAAGGAGATGGGGGGGGGGGAGGGGGGGGGAGGGTTTAAAAAAAAATTTCGGCAGGAGCAACATTTTTGCCATGGGTTCATTGATAGGCACTAGAGATATGTGGCACACAAAATCTTGCTCATGATGATGATGATTGATGACTGATGATGATTGATGATGATGATGATGATTATTGATGATGATCATGATTATATTATAATTACTACTACTACTACTACTACTACTACTACTACTACTACTACTATTTTTATATTATTATTTAACAGCAGTAGTAGTAGTAGTAGTAGCAGCAGCTGCAGTAGAAGTAGTAGTAGCAGCAGCAGCAGCAGTAGTAGTAGTGGTAGTATTTAGCAGCAGTAGTAGCAGCAGCAGCAGCAGCAGCAGCATCAGAAGTAATAGCAGTAGTAGTAGCAGTAGCAGTAGTACTAGTACTAGTAGAAGTAGAAGTGGTAGTCGTAGAAGCAGAAGTAGTAGTAGTTGTAATAGTAGTAGTAGTAGTAGTAGCAGCAGCAGTAGTAGTAGTAGTAGTAGCAGTAGTAGTAGTAGTAGTAGTAGTAGTAGTAGTAGTAGTAGTAGTAGTAGTAGTAGTAGTAGTAGTAGTAGAAGTAGAAGTAGTAGAAGTGGTAGTCGCAGAAGTAGTAGTATTAGTAGTTGTAATAGTAATAGTAGCAGTAGCAGTAGCAGTAGTAGCAGTAGTAGCAGTAGTAGTAGCAGCAGCAGTAGTAGTGGCAGTAGT
>CM060341.1:18914977-18917477 GCA_030674155.1 Stramonita haemastoma | reverse complement strand
TTTTATTTTATTTTTTTATCGAGGAGAATGGAATAAGCACTCATGTTCTTTTTTGCCGTGTATGAACAACAACAACAACAATGACAACAACAACAATCGATTTTTCGGGGGGGGGGGGGGGTTGTAATAAGATCTCTCTGTCTTTGCAGCCACTGTCCAAGGAGGAAGAAAAAGAGGCAGACCAAGGAAGAGATGGGAGGACAACATCAGCGAATGGACAGGCCTAAAACTCAACAAAATTTTGAGAAAGGCAGAACAGAGAGAGTTATTTTATTTTATTTATTTTTATGTATTCTTTTATATCGAGGATAACAGAATAAGCAATCATGTGCAGAGTAATGGAGAGAGCTGGTTGTCAAGTCTTCTGGGGTACCCCCCACGGTCGCCAGACTAAGGGATAGATAGATAGATAGATAGATAGATAGATAGATAGATAGATAGATAGATAGATAGATAGATAGATAGATAGATAGATAGATAAATAGATAGATGGAAAGGTAAATAAATAAATAAATAAATAGATAGATAGATAGATAGATAGATAGATAGACAGAGAGATAGAGAGATAGAGAGATAGATAGAGATAGATAGATAGATAGATAGATAGATAGATAGTCTCTGTCTTTGATGATATAAAACGAGATAAAGGTCAGATAATAGTAAGGACAAAGAGAACTGACCGGTATCAATTTATGTGGAGGGACGTAAAATTGAAGTCGTCTACTACTACTACTACTACTACTACTACTACTACTACTACTACTACTACTACTACTACTACTACTACTACTACCCCCACTACTACTACTACTGAGAGAACTGACCAGGAGATCAGAGTGGCTTCTGTTTTTCTACAGTGGGCAGTGAAAGATAAGTGTAGAAACTAGTTTCCAAACCTGCTATGTCATGCTGTGTGCCCTGAGGGCCACACATATGCACAACATGGCAGGCGAAATCTTTTTTTTTTCAGAAATTTTATGATCTGTGCAATTATTTGTCTGGTTCTTTAAGGAGTGACTGGAGTACCACACCTCATTCCTCCATTTATGTCGGCTATCTGCCAAAGCCTGAATCTCTGCCTCTCGTTTCCAGGTCAGTTTTAAATGATGCTGGTTCACTTTTTTTTTTTATAGACTGTTTATCTTAGTCCCTTTCCAAGCTTTCATGAAGGATTGTTTCAGAAAGCTCAATTGATCTTCACGTGGATCGGGGGTCTAGAGGTAGCCTAACGCACCTGCTTAGAAAGCACAAAGCCTGGGATGGATGGTTTAAACAGATTTTATACATGAACAGTATCACAAAACTACAAATAATTATACCTTGACAGGTCAACAAGTAAACTGATGATTGTCCTGTCAAGCCCAGGATGGATCCCAGTTTGTGCCCAAAACTCCCCCCCCCCCCCCATCCAGTAAACTGTGAGTGGGGGTCTGTATTCTAGTCTTTTGGATGACAAGATGAACCGAGGTCCTGTGTGCAACACGTATTTAGCGCACGTAAAAGAACCCACGGCAACAAGAGAGTTGTGCCTGGAAATTTTCTCTAGGGGGAAAAAGTCACTCTGATAGGGAAACAAATACACAGATTAACAGGAAAAGAAAAAGAAATAGTAATGGGTAGAGCTGCGCTTATGGCGACACACTCTTCCCTGGGGGAGAGCAGCCAGAATTTCATACAGAGAATTGTGCTGTGACTTAAAGGGGTGTGCAAATACAAATACAGGTAAGCACAATATGTCTGCAGCAGATAGCAGAAGACCAGGCAGGCTTTACGCATCATGTCCAAAATGGCGGTCTACCTGTACACAGGCAGGGAAATATGAGCAGCACTGGTTTGTGTTCTATGCAGCACTCTACCTGCCTGTGCTTCCAGATAAAAAGCCTTCCCTGTTCATCATCATCATTCCTGTAGAGATTCTGCAGGTATCTGGTCAAACTCGATCTCTTTGCTGTGCCAAAACCCTGCAGAGTGAAGCATCATTCATCATGTGGAAGAAACCTGCTAAAATAGTACAGCTGCCAGTCAGGCTTATCTAAAAGCCTTTGAATTATAGCACCAACCCCCTCCTTTCCCCCTCTCCCCACTACCACCACCACCCCCAATTCCCCGACCCGTCCCAGCCCTCTCCACTTATCCAAACCGCTTCATCCCGGAAACTATGCCTTGAAGGTTACACCTCACCTTTAGCTTCCGGGGTCACTTGTATAGATTGCTAGTCAGGGGGGGGGGGGGGAATGTTGCTGATTTTCGCAGATTATTTTTAAGACTAAAAAAATCCACTATGTAGGTCTACTTGTTTGGGGGGATTGAGAACATACAACAAATAGCAGATAGTTGAGAGAAAGTTGGAAATGAGCATGAACAAGGATTGCTTGTGTTTCTACAGTGTTGACCCCACGCATCTATATTGTGGTTAGGAAGCTAGCAGACAACTTAAAACTGTGAGTTTATAAAATTGTGTGCTCATAAAATGGAAGGGGCAGTGTTTGTTTACATGACA
>CM060341.1:18899977-18902477 GCA_030674155.1 Stramonita haemastoma | reverse complement strand
GTGTATGAAATTCTGAAACATAACAACTTAGTGTATGAAATTCTAAAAACATAACAACTCAGTGTGTACAATTCTAAAAACATAACAACTCAGTGTATAAATTTCTAAAACATAACAGCTTAGTGTATAAAATTCTAAAACATAACGACTTAGTGTATAAAATTCTAAAATATAACACTTTAGTGTATAAATTACTTAGTGTATAAAATTCTAAAAACAGAACAACTTAACGTATAAAATTATAAAACATAACAACTTAGTGTACACAATTCTAAAACATAACTTAATATATAAAATTTTAAAACATAATATTGTATAAAATTCTAAAACGTAACAACAGTGTATACAATTCTAAAACAACAAGAGTGTATACAATTTTAAAACATAACAACTTAGTGTAGGCTTCAGCACCTACCTTACATCAATAACGAACACAGCTTCAGTCTGTGAATTCAGTTACAAGTATGTTTACCTGCCTCACAGAAAGTCTGTGAAATCAGTTAGAAGTATGTTTAAGTCTGTGAATTCAGTTACAAGTATTTTTACCTACCTCACAGAAAGTTTGTGAATTCAGTTACAAGTATGTTTACCTACCTCACAGAAAGTTTGTGAATTCAGTTACAAGTATGTTTACCTACCTCACAGAAAGTTTGTGAATTCAGTTACAAGTATGTTTAAGTCTGTGAATTCAGTTACAAGTATGTTTAAGTCTGTGAATTCAGTTACAAGTATTTTTACCTACCTCACAGAAAGTTTGTGATTTCAGTTACAAGTATGTTTAAGTCTGTGAATTCAGTTACAAGTATTTTTAAGTCTGTGAATTCAGTTACAAGTATGTTTAAGTCTGTGAATTCAGTTACAAGTATGTTTACCTACCTCACAGAAAGTTTGTGATTTCAGTTACAAGTATGTTTAAGTCTGTGAATTCAGTTACAAGTATTTTTAAGTCTGTGAATTCAGTTACAAGTATTTTTACCTACCTCACAGAAAGTTTGTGATTTCAGTTACAAGTATGTTTAAGTCTGTGAATTCAGTTACAAGTATTTTTAAGTATGTGAATTCAGTTACAAGTATTTTTAAGTATGTGAATTCAGTTACAAGTATTTTTACCTACCTTACAGAAAATCTGTGAATTCAGTTACAAGTATTTTTAAGTCTGTGAATTCAGTTACAAGTATTTTTAAGTCTGTGAATTCAGTTACAAGTATTTTTACATACCTCACAGAAAGTCTGTGAATTCAGTTACAAGTATGTTTACCTACCTTACAGAAAAGTCTGTCAATTGTTACAAATATTTTTTACCTACCTTACAGAGAGTCTGTGAATTCAGTTACAAGTATTTTTAAGTCTGTGAATTCAGTTACAAGTATGTTTACCTACCTCATAGAAAAGTCTGTGAAATCAGTTACAAGTATTCTCACCTACCTTACAGAAAGACTGTGAATTTAGTTACACGTCTTTTTACCTACCTTACAGAAAGCTTGTGAATTCAGTTACAAATGACTTTACCTACTTAGTTACAAGTATGTTTACCTACCTTACAGAAAGTCTGTGAATTCAGTTACAAGTATGTGTACCTACCTTACAGAAAGACTGTGAATTCAGATACAAGTCTTTTTACCTACCTCATAGAAAGTCTGTGAATTCAGTTACAAATAACTTTACCTACTTAGTTACAAGTATGTTTACTTACCTTACAGAAAGTCTGTGAATTTAGTTACAAGTACTTTTTACCTACCTTACAGAAAGCCTGTGAATTCAGTTACAAGTATTTTTTACCTACAAGTTTTTTTTTTTTTACCTACCTCACAGAAAGTCTGTGTTTTTAAGTCTGTGAATTCAGTTACAAGCATTCTCACCTACCTGACAGAACACGGGGCCCATTATTCCCATCATGAAGATAGCAGAGTATCCACTGTCTAGATAAAAACGGGAGGTATCCAGTACACCTGGATAATAATACACACTCACACTCATACACACACAAACACAAGAAACTTCGGCACTGGCAACACACTTCACTCCCAATACTTGGAACCACGTGAAGTTCTTTTTCCTACCACTCACTATGTGAGTCATTCAGACACTGCAGGAATCGAAAGACGACAGGCACTGTATGCATGTATGTATGTATGTATACTGTGATGTACCGTTTCTGGCAGTCTGAACTTATAATCAGGAGGGGGAGGGGGAGGGGGGAGGAGGAAGGAGGTGGAGGTGAGTGTTCTCATTTCGTTGCTAGTGAAGCTAAGTGTGTGCCTAGTAGTGCTCTCCTTACTTACTTTACTTCTTGGTGTGTGTGTGTGTGTGTGTGTGTGTGTGTGTGTGTGTTGTGTGTGTGTGTGTGTGTGTGTGTGTGTGTGTGTGTGTGTGTGTGTGTATTGTGTGTGTGTGTGTGTGTTGTGTATGTGTGTATGTGTGTGTGTTGTGTGTGTGCGTGTGTGTGTGTGCGTGTGTGTGTGTGTGCGTGTGTGTGTGTGTGTGTGTGTGTGTGTGTGTG
>CM060341.1:18887477-18892477 GCA_030674155.1 Stramonita haemastoma | reverse complement strand
TACAGTGGGATTAAAAGTACACACTGGATGAGGAAGATCGTGATTACCTTTCTTGTCAAGTACCTCGACACGTAGGCATCCACTCTACTACTTCAGAGGACTTTTTCTTCTGTATGGAGACTACCAGTCGTTATGCTTACCCTCGATATAAAAGAATAAATAAATAATTAAAATAGAGAAATAAATGCTAAGAGCTTGCCATGGCTGAAGACAATCTCAAGATAATATTTTAAAACACAAAATTTTACAGCATAACATTTTACAGCATAACATTTTACAATATAACAGTTTACAGCATAACATTTTACAACATCACATTTTACAGCATAACATGTGAATGTAGGCCTTGGCACGTAGCTTACGTCAATAACTGACAACGTTTTGTTTGTTTTTGTTTTGTTTTTTGTTGTTGTTTTTTTACCTGGGCCAGATCCTAATTTCAGCTTAAAAACAGAATTAAGGAAATGGTTATTTGCTAGTTTATTTATTTGTGTCTTTTGATGTGTTGCTGTCTCTGTTGGTGTTGCTTTTCTTTTTTTCCTTCATTTATTTCTCTTCTTCTTCTTTTTCTTCTTTTTCTTCTTCTTCTCTCTTCTTCTTCTTCTTCTTCTTCTTCTTCTCTTTCTCCTTCTTCTGTCTTCTTCTTCTCCATCTTCCTTTCTTCTCTTGTCTTCTGCCTTCTTCTTCTTCTTCCTCCTCCTCCTCTTCTTCTTCTTCTTCTTCATCTTCATCATCTTCTTCTTCTTCTTCTTTTCATCTGTTCTTCTTGTTGTTTTTCTTCTTTGCTTCTCTTTTCTACTTATTCTTCTTCATCTGTTTTCCTTTTACTTCTCTTTTCTCCATCCTTTTTTTTTTTTTTTTTTTTTTTACTTCTTGTTCTTCATCGTTTTCCTCTTATTCTTTCTCTCACTCTTTTTCTTCTTCGCAATTCTCTTTCACAATTCCTCTTCTTTTTCTCCCACCCCCTCCACCTTTTTCTAAATTTCTCACAAACCCACACAACATATTTGAATTCAGAAACTGAGTCTGCTGTATTTCAGCATGATTTAGCTCTCAATGCAGTCACAAAACAGCAGAACCAATTCATGAAAACAGCCAGAAGGTGAAATTCCTTCTTCCGCCACAACACATTGATATATATATATATATATATATATAATATATTATATATATATATATATATATATATATATATATAATATATATATTATATCACCTTCTTGTTCCTACTGCTGACCACAGAACAAGATCCTGACCACCATTCTCTATAATATAGAGGCTACTGTCCACACAGCCTGAGGAGACAAAGGGGAGACAATTCACCGCACCAGTCCAGCTGTCACTGCACAAATGACAGACTAACTTTCCCTGTCTGCCCTAGGCCCTACAGCTCTATTCTACCACTAGTGCCTGCCACACACCTACCTACCCACCCCACCTGCTGTACATATAGCCAAGCCGCCACCACCGCCGACACTCTCACCCGCAGTGCGTGTGTGTTCGTGCAGTTCAACTTTTCTGATTGGACGAATCTATCGCCGAGACTTTCACTCCACCAATGACATAAACGCTGGTGTAAGTCACTGTTTGCTGCTGCTTATGTTAGAACTGGATAGAACAAAATGGCGCAGAAAGGGGGAGAGAGGGGAGGGGGGGGAAGGAGAGGTAACGGACAATATCAGGTACCTCGTTACTCTTCTCTCCCCTCCTCCCTTTGTTTTGAGACCTCCTCCCCCTCCCTCTCTCTCTCCCCAGTTGTGACACAGCACAGGTAATCATCAGTGTATACAAATGGCATGCATTGTGACCTGCTCGTTTCCTGAGGCGTGGTCTACGGGGTGATCATTCACTGAACAACCGCGCAGTGCCAGAAACAGTCGCTGAAAGGACTCATCCACTCCACCCACCACCGCCTTCTGATCTATGGAGTCTAGACACAGCGGCAGTTCGCTGGTTTAGCACCGTATTCATTAAGGGTGAAGTTGTTTACATTATTTTGTGTGTGTGTCAATGAATACACGGTAATTGGAAAAAAAGTCACAGGAAAAAAAGTCACAGGAAAAAAAGTCACAAAAAGTGTGTGTGTGGTGTGTGTGTGTGTGTGTGTGTGTGTGTGTGTGTGTGTGTGTGGTGTGTGTGAGAGAGAGAGAGAGAGAGAGAGAGATTCTTTTATTATTATTATATTATTATTATTATTATTATTTTATATCGAGGATAATGGTATAAGCACTAATATGCTTTTTTTACATCCAGTCCCCGTGTGTATGCAATTTTGTAAATGTCATCTGTTCCTACCGGCACACGATGGCCTACTCTTACGAAAAGCGGAACAGGATTTAACGTGTGCGCAAGATGTTCTGCGTGCATTCGCATACGGCCTCGGTTTAAAGTCTCAACTTGAACTGGATTTTACTGGCTTTGTTTGACCTGATTGTGACTTTTTTTCCTGTGACTTTTTTTCCTACAACCGAATACACGGAGTATGAATGTACCCAAGAAAGCTTTAATTCACGATTTATTGTTATCACCTAGTCGCGAAGACAAAGAGTCATTGTCACAATAATTAGCCTAGCTAGCTTCAATCCAATCCAATCATGTTGTTTATAGCCCCACCAAATTAGCAAGCTTGCCGTGGAAGGCGACAATCTTCACTGCACAACATGGCAAAATCCATCAACATTCCTAATAAATACAGCATAGATCTCTGAAGTTGAAGTATCGCTGCCTATTTGGCGAGGTGTTTGAAAACAGTGGTGCACGCACGTTTCTAACCCACTGTAGGCCTCTACTGTCTTGTCCCCTCATGGTGACTGCAGCCACGGGATAACCTAGTGGTCAGAACATTGTGCTGGCAATTTGACGACCCGGGTTCAATTCCCGTTCAAGGGATTTTTCCTCTGGAGTTAACATCAGTGCTGACTCCACTCCGCCAAAAGTCCTTCGGATGAGACTATAAACCAAGGCCCCGTGTGCGAACGCTCGCCGAACATCTTGCGCACACGTTAAATCCTGTTCCTCTTTTCGTAAGAGTAGGCCTTCGTGTGCCGGTGGGAACAGATGACAAGATTTACAAAACTGCATGCACACGAGGACTGGATGTAAAAAAAAAAAAGCACATGAGTGCTTATTCCATTATCCTCGATATAACAGAAGAAGAAGATTACCAGGTGAATTGGGGAAGTCAGAGTGCATGTTCTGGGCGTTAATCAAGCTGGGGAACGTCCAACAACAGCAACAATAACGTAACAAAACAAAGCAAAACATAACAACTTTATTGTACAGGCTTCCACAGAATGGTACTTGCGTCAATAAGTGACGAAAACTCTGGGGCCCAGACAAGACCTGTGAGTAACTCTCTGAAACAATGGACCTGCCGAGAACGTAGACAAACACTTAGAACAAATTGGGTAAGAGGGGAGGAGGGGGGGGGGGTGGAAGTGGAGAAAACTGGTACAGAGAAGAGATAGTGTAGAAACTCGTAACATCGTGAAAGGAAGGTGAGGGAGAGGAGGGGGGGGGGGATTTAAAGGAAAAGGCATTATGTGGAGTAAAGGTGTATAGTACACAGGGGACTATGTGTGTCTATTCAGGTTATTTTTAGTGCACCACACAATAGTTGGCATAAGTGAGATCACGCGCACACGAAAATGCGTACATACGTGTCCATTCACGCGTGCGCGCGCTCTCAGACACACACATACACACACATCACTCTCTCTCTCTCTCTCTCTCTCTCTCTCTCTCTCCTCTCTCTCTCTCTCTCTCTCTCTCTCTCTCATGGTTTGCTTGTTTGTTTGGTTTCATTTCTTTCATGTTCAATGATATGTAACAAGTCAGTATGTTGATTCTCCTCCCTCCCTCAAACTCCCTGTATTGTGGCCTAAGGCCAATGTACATATTAAACACGTTCAGAGTTCCTCTCTCTCTCTCTCTCTCTCTCTCTCTCTCTCTCTCTCTCTCTCTCTCTCTCTCTCTCTCTCTCTCTCTCCACACACACACACACACACACACACACACACACACACACACACACGTGATTTCACTTATACCCCCCCCCAAAAAAAAAAAAAGTGATGAATAACAAGAGGTTTTGTTTTGTTTTTTTCCCTCCAGGACAGATAAATAAGACAGATAAATAATGACTACAGAAACAAAGAAAACAGACAGATATCCTTAGCAGTACAAGGACAACAATCATTAATTGTGTACAGACTATCAGCCTTTCCTTCAGCTCTTTCCGTATACACATCATTGTTTTCAGCTTCATCAACACCAACTAAAGTACATGTATACATTCACAAAGGGGACGGGATAGCCTAGTGGACAGAACATTGCTGCTGGCAATTTGATGACCTGGATTCGATTCCCGTTCGAGGAGATTTTTCTCCTGGAGTTAACATCAGTGCTGACTCCACTCTCCCCAAAAGTCCTTTGGATGAGACTACAAACCGAGGCCCCATGTGCGAACGCACGCAGAACATCTTGTGCAAACGTTAAAATCCTGTTCCTCTTTTTGTAAGAGTAGGCCAGTGTGTGCCGATGGGAACAGAGGACAAGATTTTAAAAGCTGCTTTCACACGGGGACTGGATGTAAAAAAAGCACATGAGTGCTTATTCCATTATCCTCGATATAAAAGAATAAATAAATAAACACATAAATAAATAAATAAATCGTTTTCAGTTTCATCGAACACCAACTCAAGGATATACATACATTCACAAAGCGTACAAACAACCACCTACCAAGCCTTATGAGCGAAATTTTACACGTGTGGCACTTTTAACCCCCCCCCCCCCCCCAAATCCCCACTAAACCACCCCCACCCCCAAGCAGGCAGCGGTACTCAGTTTTCATAGGGAGCCACTGAGCAGCATGATTGGTGGCTTACGTCAGCGAGGGTGACGTTATGACGTACTGGAAGTGGGGAGAGAGAGAGAGAGAAGAGAGAGAGAGAGAGAGAGAGAGAGAGAAGAGAGAGAGAGAGAGAGATTTTATTCTT
>CM060341.1:18866335-18883835 GCA_030674155.1 Stramonita haemastoma | reverse complement strand
CGAAGTGGAAGATGTGTGCATGTTGCTAGTGGACTGGTGTGTCTGTCTTTAAGGCTGTGTTCAATATCTTAATAGAACTGTTTACAAATTTAATTGGTATTTGTCTTATTATACAATATGTTATAACACTTTGGTCTATGTCTTAACATGCGTGAGCATGTGTGCGAACGTTTTTAATATTGCGTGTATATGTGTATGAGTATGTGTGCGCGAGCCATGTGCGAGTGAGTGGATGCGTGGGCATATTGGTCCACACACGAATGTTTGTATACAACTGGCTGAGGAATTGCTTGCTGACTTTTGGGTGCTCTTTATACTGTGATGGGTGCGTGCTGATGTTCAGAACGTGTGTTTTTGCTATAATGATATTATTTTTTTTACGTGGCCTTTGTTCTTATGTATGGCTTGTAACCCACTGGAATTTCTCTGTTTTAGAGATAATAGAGTAATTTGAATTTTTCCTATCACTGCAGGCTTGGACTGGACATTTCAATTTGAATTTGTCCTATCACTGCAGGCTTGGACTGGACATTTCAATTTGAATGTTTCCTATCACTGCAGGCTTGGACTGGACATTTCAATTTGAATGTTTCCTATCACTGCAGGCTTGGACTGGACATTTCAAATTGAATTTTTCCTATCACTGCAGGCTTGGACTGGACATTTCAATTTGAATTTTTCCTATCACTGCAGGCTTGGACTGGACATTTCAATTTGAATTTTTCCTATCACTGCAGGCTTGGACTGGACATTTCAATTTGAATGTTTCCTATCACTGCAGGCTTGGACTGGGCATTTCAATTTGAATGTTTCCTATCACTACAGGCTTAGAATGGGTGTGGCTAGGAGCTGACGACAGTCAGGTGGCACGTACGTTCCGGTGGACTGATGGAACTCTGCTGCCCAGCAACAGCCCTCTGTGGGACTCTAACGAACCCGACAGTAGTTACCCCGGAGCTGACTGCGTCAACATCAGGCCTTCAAGCACTGGCCTTCAAGATTCCAAATGTGTTGCTTACTGTCATTTTATGTGTCAGATGGATATTATGACGTAAGTCTGTTACAAGGTGAAGACATCTGGATCTTTCTGCTCTCTCTCTCTCTCTCTCTCTCTCTCTCTCTCTCTCTCTCTCTCTCTCTCTCTCTCTCTCTCTCTCTCTCTCTCTGTTGATATGCTCATACGCATGGGTGAAGACTCCGCATCAGTGTTTGTTGTGGTGCGTAAAGACTTTGCACAGGTAGCAGAAATACATGTGGACTGTGTTGTTGATGCACGCACACAGATCTTCAAGATGCCAAGGCGTAACTCTTTGACACTGTTGGTAGCCTAAGTGATAAATTATTTTACTTGTAAACCTTACAGGAGACTGTCATCATTATTTGAATAATTATGGTAACCATTGTTATATAATAATTATGGTCTGTGTGTTTATGACGTATATGAAAGACAAGATTGGTATGGGAGGAGAAAGTGTGTGTGTGTGTGTGTGTGTGGGGGGGGGGGATGTTGGTGTTGTCCTCGGCTCAGACAGAGAGTCTTGAGGTAATACCCCTTATGCGTGATGATACACTGTAGTCCTGTGTCACGCACACGCTGTCACGCCTTAAAGAGAAGGTCCACACGGTGTCACGGTCTCTTCCCTGACCTCCTTTGGCAAAGACATTGTTCATGAATCCAACGAAATCAGAGTAAACAGGACGTGACTTTTCATATTTATTCTTATACTGCGTCAACTCATTCATTGTTCTTTTTCACTTTAATAAATGATAATCATGTCTCTTTCACTCTAAACTTAAAATCATTTATATTTATAACCAGGTACTCGTTTATTTCATTCTTGAGTTTATAATGAAACATTGAGGTTTTTTTACATATAGATCTTGAACTAATGTTTTTTATTCTCCGTAATTTGATTCGTCATCAAGATATGACTTCCCCAATTTTCTGATGATCCTTTTGTATAAAAGTAGGTACTACCTCTTGGCATTCCTTATCCACTGGACTGATATTTTCTTGATTTGAATTGTCATCAGCACATGATTTGCGCAATCTTCATATGACCGTTCTGTGCACACGTGGAGTGTCCCCCTTGTGCCCCCACCTCTGCCCATGAAGCTGTGGGGTCACTCCAGCTGAAGATTTTGCCCTCCACTGTCCCCGCGTGTACAGCTTACAGCAGCAGCCTGCACTACAGTAGTCCCACAGTCTGCCTGTGTCCGTTTTCACTGTGTGGCCACGTCCCTGTCAAGTTTTACTTTCCCCTGGGTGTTGACAGACATTGCACTGACCGCTGCAGAGCAGTAGCTTCTACAGTTTCATTCTTCCTTCTCCGGGGCCGGCCTGGTTTTCTCAGGATAACAAGGGGCCAGTCACTTGAGGCCAGTTGAGGAGTACTGCACCCATGCTGGCAACTGACACCCCACCCCGTGATATGTGTGTGTCAACACAACGCTCGATTATTCAGCACATCACCTCGAGTGGGCAGTTTTTCACTTTTCAAAGCATAGATCTATGTAGTTACACCCATTTCACTTCAATGGTCATTGACTATCCTCTCACAGAAAAGTGGAACAGCTTACACTTCAAAACTGTCCTACTGGCTCTACTTTCTAGTTCCCACCAGGCCAAATCTAACCCACCCCTTCTTCTAATAACCCAAGCTTTACATGTGCCAGCATGACCGGTTCTGTGCCACATGACAGCTGGCCTCGGGGGAGGAGAAAGTGAGGGGACTTGAACACACCTCCATGACACACAGGGGACTTGTAAAAAAAACAACAACTCCTAGCCCCAGATCCACTGTAGGATGGAGAAGAGTTAGGTAGGGAACCATTTTGTAAGTGGATTGGTTCTTCAGGATCTTTCAGTGCCTACCTAGTCATGCAGTGTTGTATATCTGAAACACAAGATCAATACTCATTTTGGTGTTTTGCTTTTCTGTTACCAATGGCTGAGGAATGTGTGCTACTACTACTACATGTTGCAGAGAATATTACATGTCTGTGCCCTAAGAGTTGTGATTAGTGTTTGTTCTGAGAGATTTTATTGTCCTATCTCCAGTAGTGCTGCACTTGCCACAATTTCTCGTTGTGACAGTCTGGTAGTTGTTGTACTCGTTTAAATGTAAGTACAGATGTCACGAAACCATGTTTGTGTGGATGTAGAAGTGACGCTAAGTTACATACAAAATAACTATATAACCACCTTTCACATCATTTCGCACATCACCTTGAAGTGAATTGAAGTGAAATGAAGTGAATTGACCAGGAATAGAAGATACAGAGTCAGGCAGAGGACACCTATAGATAGAGTGGGGGCGGGGGGTAAGGATCAGAGTCCAGAGCAGCAGTGTGGGGGACAGAGGAACTGCTGATAGACAGACATCAGACAGGGCCTCAGGGAGAGGGGAAGCCTCCAGTATCCTATACAAAGATCAGAGGGGAAGCCTCCAGTATCCTATACAGAGATCAGAGGGGCCTCCAGTATCCTATACAAAGATTAGAGGGGCCTCCAGTATCCTATACAAAGAGCAGAGGGGGAGCCTCCAGTATCCTATCCTACAGTTGGATACAGATAAGAGGGGAAGCCTCCAGTATCCTATACAAAGATCAGAGTCCTATACAAAGATAAGAGGGGAAGCCTCCAGTATCCTATACAAAGATCAGAGGGGAAGCCTCCAGTATCCTATACAAAGATCAGAGGGGAAGCCTCCAGTATCCTATACAAAGATCAGAGGGGAAGCCTCTAGTATCCTATACAAAGATCAGAGGGAAAGCCTCATCCTATACAAAGATCAGAGGGAAAGCATCTAGTATCCTATACAAAGATCAGAGGGGAAGCCTCTAGTATCCTATACAAAGATCAGAGGGGAAGCCTCCAGTATCCTATACAAAGATCAGAGGGGAAGCCTCTAGTATCCTATACAAAAATCAGAGGGAAAGCATCTAGTATCCTATACAAAGATCAGAGGGGAAGCCTCCAGTATCCTATACAAAGATCAGAGAGGAAGCCTCCAGTATCCTGTACAAAGATCAGAGGGGAAGCCTCATCCTATACAAAGAGCAGAGGGGAAGCCCCCAGTATCCTGTACAAAGATCAGAGGGGAAGCCTCCAGTATCCTATACAAAGATCAGAGGGGAAGCCTCCAGTATCCTATACAAAGATCAGAGGGGAAGCTTCCAGTATCCAATACAAAAATCAGAGGGGAAGCCTCCAGTATCCTATACAAAGATCAGTGATCTCTGCGCAGGGGGAGCAAGGCCACTATATTATTATTCTGTATGCTATTAATTTAGCGTCACAGCTACATCCCCGCTAGAACAGGATTTCATATCTGTACTTGAATTCAAATGAGTACAAACTGAATTGAAATGAGCGCAACTACCAGAATTTTCCAAAGGGGAACGATTCCAGCTCTAACACTACCAAGGGCCCCCCTTATTCATAAGAAGAGATCTGCAGTCATTCTGCAATTCACAATAATATTCTCTACCTAGTTTCTCATTCTCTGAAATACCTGCCTGCTTGTTACTGTCATGAGTGCTGTCAATCTATTCAAGCGTGTGTGTGTGTGTGTGTGTGTGTGTGTGTGTGTGTGTGTGTGTGTGTGTGTGTGTGTGTGTGTGTGATTAGACTGTAAGCATACACACGCATAACCGTGTGAAAACGCGTGTATGTGTGGGTGGGTGTGGGCATGTGTTCCTGTGTTCATGCTGTAGCGAGAATGTCTTGTGTTTGCATTGTAATAACTTTTCTTTTTCTCTTTCCCCCTTCACTATATGTATGCATATATCCACTTGAAGTATTCTGTGTGTGTGTGTGTGTGTGTGTGTGTGTGTGTGTGTGTGTGTGTGTGTGTGTGTGTGTGTAATTTATATCTTTTCTCGTCAATGATCTCTACTAACTTGTATACTTATATTGGTGTGTGTGTGTGTGTGTGTGTGTGTGTGTGTGCGTGCGTGCGTGCGTGCGTGCGTGCGTGCGTGCGTGCGTGCGTGCGTGCGTGCGTGCGTGCGTGCGTGCGTGCGTGCGTGCGCATATGTTTTTTTTTTTTAATTTGAAGTTATCTTGTAATGTTTTAACAAATTTGAAGTTTAGCTTTTTGTGTTTTTTCAAGATTATGATTCCTATCACATGATGTGCCTGTCAGTGTTGTAATTGCCCTACGTGGGATGATTAAAGTGTTTTTGACTTGACCCTCGACTGTTCATAATTTAAAGAAGTTTCTTCTAAAAATACAAGGTCCTATGTTTGTAATTTGCCAATAAAATGTCTGTTCATATATGTTTTTACCCGATTACCGTTAATTGTTTCTACAAAGCCTTTGATGTTCCAGGATAAAATGTTATTAACCCTTTTAATCATGTCTCTTTTTGATATAATGTTAAAGTGTTCAGTGGAACTACTGTCTGTGTTAAACGTTATACAAGTCATAAATCTAGTAGATGTAACTGGGTCTGTCATAACGTGACCAACTGTGTTGGACTGAAGCATCTCTGACAGGGAAGTTGCCATGGTGACCATTGTCATCTTCCTGGTAGCTTGTACGCCTGTATCTGTGCATGTGTTGACTAGATCTGTTTGGCCAGTCTATATTCCATCGTTTCTGTGGCAAAGTTGATGTTAAGTCAGTCTATCTGAAAACGATGTCTGGTACCAGGGCTTGTTGTATATTGCATTCTTAGACCATTCTATCTGTAATGCCATGTCTCTTGTCATATTTGCATTTGTTGAAATACGCATAATTGTTTCCAGGAGGTCTGTCACCATGTGTGTCTCTGAAGTTTGTAGACTGCCTGTTTATATAATTTGGAAAATTTCGAGTTCTGCTGATTTGCCATTTCTGGAAGAGGTTGTGAGGTCGGTTGCATTGTCCCTGTTCCTGTCTCCTGTGATCTGGAGATCTGCGCTGTTGGCGTTTCCATGTCCTCTCTTTTGGCTTTTCCCAGAGTAGGCTGTCCAGATGTCGCCCAATGTTGGCAGCTAGAATACTAGCTCCTCTTCTGTTGGGGTGTACACCGTCAATCACATGTTACTGGGGTGGCAAGATTTCATGACCAACAAAGGAGATGTTGTCTGTTTCATGGAGTTTTGTTAAAAGGAGAGCATTGGATAACTCTACTTTTCCAGTTAGTTCTTTCTGACGTGTGCTAATTGCCTTGCTGACAATGACTCTGGTTTTGGGATTTAACTCAGATTCCTTGAGTTTGCAAACAGCTGAGGTCAGTT
Organism: Stramonita haemastoma; assembly: GCA_030674155.1. Classification (NCBI taxonomy): domain Eukaryota; kingdom Metazoa; phylum Mollusca; class Gastropoda; order Neogastropoda; family Muricidae; genus Stramonita; species Stramonita haemastoma. The sequence continues at coordinate 18,877,606 of CM060341.1, read as the reverse complement.
TAGTGCTTGCTGTTTCAGCATCCATACTTTTCAGATCGTTGACTCCTACGTGCACGAGAACAGAATCTGCGTTGATTGAACTGAAATTTCTAGTGCACTCGTCTGCCACCATCACCTTCTTCATGGTCACTTTCAACCCATATGACTGACCCAGTCTTTGGGGATCGATGTTGTTGAAAATGGAGTCGTGGAGAACGACTACATGAGGTAGGTTGGGGGAGTCATTGCTCTGGGGCACCATGTCCTCATCTTTAAAACTGTCATCACTGGGACTGTCACTGTCAGGTTCAGAGATTCATCTTGAAAGGCTGGTAGGAACCTTTACAGCCCTGAAATTGATACAAAATATGAATATTTGAAAGTCTGTCATCGCATGTACAGTGTTTATTTTTTGGCAAATTTTGCTTGAAAGGCGTTTAATTTCATTCTGTGTATCAGCGAAACAATTTTTCTTCTACAAGATTTTTGAAAGCCATACTGAGTACAAAGAATGTTTTCAATATTCAGAATTGAACAACTATGCTGGGGATGGCCAGCCTCTTCTTGTTTCTTTTTTACATGTTTACAGCAAACAATTTGAAGCAAAGCATAACCCTCATGAAGAGAAACAGGAACATGTAAGGCAGTTGGAAAACTAGCATGATTTGCTGCTTTTTGGGCTGCTTTGTCAACTTTCTCATTAAAGCAAATACCACTGTGAGATGGAATTCAGCAGAAAGTAACATTTGAACCTCTCAAAATAAGAAAGTGCCAAATTCTTAATTTTAGTTACAAGATCCTGCCTAGCATTCGTTTCAGAGTTACTAAGAGACTGTAATACAGATTTAGAATCAACACAGTACACAATCTACAAAACAGGAAAATCGAGCAGGAAGTACAAAGCCATTAAAATAGCTGTATATATGCTGGCCTTCCGTATAACGTAATGATAATTGGTAAGTGATCTCTTCCTAGCGAATCACTATATTTCCCATGTGCAGTGTGGGGCTAAAACAGGAGAAATAAGGGAGAGATCTATAGCACTAGCTCTCTGACTTGTGATATCTGGAATCCTCGTAACACTTCCGTCATTAAGGAGGTATAAAAATTTTCTAGATTGATCTCTTACTAGTGATTGCATACTTATCTCTTTCCCAGAAAGGAGAATGAGCATCTAAGTCACCAACTATTATCCATTATTCTTTTGATATTTGTGTTGATCTCACCCAGTCTGTATCATCTTCCTGTGGACCTTTTGGCAGATAAACAGAAACAATATTAACGATCTGATCATCACTTAGTTTTACACGAGCTGCACATGAATGTATGCTCTGAGTGTTGTCTGGAACAGGAGAGGAACATGGGCTATATTCCAATGTTTCATGTATATAGATGGCTGTTTTGATTTTGTTATCAGCGCCTGCTTTTTCATGAATGGGAGGATGATAAAACGTAGCTTTGGTAGCTATTTTTATCAACATGCAGGGACTGAAAAGTAAGTATTTTATACTTCTCTGTGGCAAGATGTTGAGAAAGATATGAGTGATTTGTATTGATGGAACTACAGTTCCACTGCATACTTTTTGTAAGATGCGTTCTGCACATAATTAGTTATCAATGAAAACTAATGTATTCACTTACAGTTAGTTGTACATCAGGAAAAATAAGCAATCACCAAAGCAGACAAAACCATCCCCCCCCCTCAAAAAAAAAAAAAAAATCCCAAACAGGCGACACAAAAGTTAAACAACTACAACCGCAATAAGGATCTTAATCTAAAAGGAAAGAATAAAGAATACCAAGTTACATAAACGTATGTGTTATCAAATCTCGGGGTTTAGAGCCCTGAACAATTATTATAACAGATCTATACAATATTATGACTGACTAATGGCGGTCAAAAGGTTAAAACATTAAACTATCATAGCCCCAATGCTACGTTACTGCAAAGTACATTTTATGTAGTATTAATTCAAAACCAGTCACCCAAGACATCATATCTGTTTTGCCAGAATCCTACACGATCACCAGCGTAGTGAGGAAGTTGTGGCATTGGGTAGAACTCAGATAGGTGTAGTTAGGTCTCATGGTCTTCTTTGGTGTCTTCCAGAACAGTCCCGTCACATGCCTACCAAGATTCCTTGCCGAAACGCTAACTCCTCTCTGTAGGATGCAGCCCATCTCGCAGAGATTTGAAGCTGGTGTCCAAGTTAGTGTGATTGACAAAAGGAATATTGTCAACGTCAGAAAGGTTAAATGATGTCAAGGCATTAAAGACCTCTCTTTTCATATCTGATTCTGGGTCTTTTAATGGTGCCATTTTGCTGACCACAATCTTCATTGTGGGGTGATTAGTTGCAATAGTCTTGACATTTTTTTGGTTAAAATATTTACTGGCTTCTGCTGGATCTGACTTCTTTAGATCATTGACTCAGAAGTGAACTACCACGGCGTCCAAAGGCCTATCAGCAGTGGATAGTGCTTTTTCAAAGACCTAGCCTATATTTTCTATTTTGAAAGCTTTGTGGGATTTAGCCTCAAAGCCATAGGAAAGGCCAAGTCTTTTATCCTGCACCTTGTTCATGACAGACTCGTGCACAATAGCCACACATGGAAGTTCTAGGGTTCTAGTTCTGTAGTCTGTCGAGTTAACTTTTGTTTGAGGTCATGTATGTTGTTCACGTCACTAGTTTTACATGGTTCTATTTTTGCCTTCTTTTTTCTTTTAAAATGCTTTTATCTCAGCCTTTTGATTTTGGCATGTCAGTTTTTACTGGCCCAGATTGTTGGTCGGGAATTTTTGGCTGAACACATGATGTTGATTTTGTTACATCAGCATAGGTAGGTTTACTGGACCTGGTAATTTGTCTGTCTGTGTTTCGGTGTTGGTCACATTCACAAACTTCGATCTACAGTCCAAAATTACTTTGCTTTGTTCTTGTGCAGTTTGTTCTAATTTTAAAATGCGATCACACAACGTAGAAATTATAATAATAATAATAATAATAATAACAACAACAACAACAACAATAATAACAATAATAATAATAATAATACATAGAATGTATATAGCGCTATATCTTGCAAAAAATAAATCAAAGCGCTTGCATTCGGCCTATACAACACACAAGCAATCAATAATGATTAATAATTTTAGCAAATTCGAATGTACAAACACACACACACACGCAGGCATCCCTCAGACTTACAGTTTCCAGCAAGATGGAGTTAGATCTGAGCTAGTGGCTGATACACTGTTGCTGTTGACTGTCACAGCCCCCTCTTGTTCACTGGTCGATCCTTCTTGTCCACTGGTTGATTCCACAGGGCTGGTCCACGCCATGTGTTGCCAGATCTGTTCACAGATTTCTTGATCTTTGGTGTTTCTTTACTTGGGGTTGTTGAGAAGCGACCTCCCATACTTTTTGATTTGGTTGACTTCGTCATTATTTTGAATTTGCAGAAAACTCAACGGACTTTGAGCTTAGCTGCTGGCTATTTCCGCCATCTTGAATCTTTTCTTCGTGTTTTGCCTCATGTGTGTCGCGTTCGTTTGAGGAGAGGTTCGTGTCATTATCAGGGAGACACTTAAGTCATGTTGCGGACTGGGTATTTTGTCTGCTGTGTGGTTTCTGTTAGGTCTGGTTTGCTTGTAGATGTCTTGGCTTCATTAGATTTTCTGGTCTTTTCAGGAGTCCTTTTAGTGGTCTTCTGTCTTTCTTTCTTTCTTTTTTTTATCCCTGCTTTGATTTTCTTATATCTAAACTTTGGTGAGATGTGTTGTTAAGGACATGTTCGCATTTGTTTTAGAGATCATTTTTGTTCCCACATGCCGAGAATTTTATGATGCTGTGGGCAATTGAGATAGCTCTCTATTTTCTTTTTTGTCTACAATTAGGTGTTTTCTTCAGAGCGATAGACAATAATATTGTTCTGCATGCTCCTGTGTTCTTTCAGGATGTTGTAGGTCTGCCACAAGTGATGCCAGACTGAATACTGACGAGTCCAGATTTCGGAAGGTAGCTGACAATGTTTGCTGCTGGCATCGTAAAGCATGTTCTATGAAAGTGACGTCATGAGATGTTGCGTCATGTGTGGGTGCAGTCATCAATGATTTTGTCTTCTTTTTCTGGTAGCACAGTTTCTTCAATATTCTCTATACAATATTCTCGTCATGAAAGATCTTGCTACATTCTTGGCATTTGTATTTACGCTGCGATCTTGTAAAGACATTGACCTGGTAAATTGGAAGCTAAGTGCAAGTGAAGCGTACTCAATTTAGACTGTCAGAACACTTCAAGGTTCATTCTTGGCTTTCTATTCCACAAATTAATACATGTCAGTTGTATTTCTTGGCACATTATTGATTTTACGATTGCGTTCTCATAATTATGGATCTACATTTTCATCAATTATTATACTCAAGTTTCTATTTTCGTTTGCATCATCATCGTACTCACCGGCTTCTAAGACTGGAGGGTCATTGTTGCTGGCTGTTTTCATGGCAAACCTGCTCCAGAGTTTTGTGGGTCTTGTGGGCAGCTTGTGGGAAACCCGGTAACGATAGGGAAGCATCGATCCAGGTCTTGAAGATGCCAATGCTGCAGTCTTGGCTTACTGCATAATGTTTCTCTTTTTTTTTCTTTGTCTTCACAGAGGCCATTGTGACACATTCAGTCCCTCTCAATGAATTTCATTTTGAGAGTAGTTTCAAGACACTTACTGCCATCCTGTCTCGTGTGTGTGTGTGTGTGTGTGTGTTGTGCACACACACACACACACACACACACACGCACGCACGCACGCACACACACACACACACACACACACACACACACACACACACACACACACACACACACGTTGCCGATGTTCGAGGTAGTGGCGATTTTATAAGCCTGAATGCATTCATTTCATGGAAGGAATGACGTGTTTTTGTTTTAAATCAAAAAGCACACGTGCTTTGGGCGTGTAGGACTGAGGAGAGGGAAGGGAATGACAGCGATTGTTTTATTTTATTTGCTTTGAATCCCTTTTCTGTTTGGGTTGTGTCTTGTTTTTCTTTTATATACATTGTACTTGCATTGGAGGAGGTAATTGGGTACAGTTATACATGTATGTGTGTCTGAAACAATTTTGAAAGGAAACTATACATCAGTTTCCTCTGTGTGTGTGTGTGTGTGTGTGTGTGTGTGTGTGTGTGTGTGTGTGTGTGTGTGTGTGTGATTTTTTAAACTTTTTTTATTTAGTGTTTTATATCGAGGATAATGGAATAAGCACTCGTGTGTTGTTGTTTTTTCATCCAATCCCCGTGTGTATGCATATTTTGTAAATATTGTCATCTGTTCCCATCGGCACGCAATGGCCTACTCTTACGAAAAGCGGAGCAAGATTTAACGTGTGCGCAAGATGTTCTGCGTGCGTTCTCACACGGGGCCTCGGTTTACAGTCTCATCCGAAGGACTTTTCGAGGGAGTGGAGTCAGCACTCCAGGGAAAAAATCACCTCGAACGGGGAATCGAACCCGGGTCGTCAAATGGCGAGCGCAATGTTCTGACCACTCTGTCCCGTAAACAAATATCAATCAAAGCTTTCCCCTCTAGGTTTTTCTCTAGTTATGATATTTATCAGTGTATGTCAGTGTTTTAATGTCCTTTCATGGGGTGGTGATTAAAGTATTTTTGACTTGACTTGAGAGCGTGTGCAACTTCATGCTGCAAAGTGTCTGTGTTTGAAGAGTTGTGGGTCGTGTTGTGTCTCGTTTTCTTCATAAGTGCCGCGCCTGCCAGAATTTCTGTGTAAGAATATAAAGTTGTATGGAATTGATTATAATGTGAACAAATATTTCTGCTAATGATTGAGTAAACGACTGTAGTGTTACAGCAAAAAATATAAAGTGAAAAACCCGATTATACAAGTAAAAAAAATCCCAGTTGTTTTAAATGGAAGTGAATGATTGACCTAACATATCTGCTGATGAATAAGAAGACGACTATGATGAGAGCAAAAAAAGAAGAAGAAGAAAATAAATGATTATGCAAGTAAAAAAACAACAACCTACAACTGAAATTTGTTTATCGATTTGAATTCATCGATTTGTTCCTTTCTTTGATTTTTTTGTGAGGACAGGATGAAAAAAAAGTTGTGTAAACTTAATCTTTTACCCTCAATAAAGATCATGTTGACTTGACTTGACTTGACTTGACTTATTATCGGTTTGTTTCTTTCCTTTTCTTTAATCTATCTATCTACCTGCTTTAACCAACTCCTGGAAAGAGACAACGTCTGTAGAAATCTATCTTTTTTAGTTGTTAATTGACATGAAGAAAAGCAACTGAAGCCTAAAGTACTTTACTGTCTGCACTTGTTGTTTTTTCCTTTTGATCGTAATGCCGATGTTCTCAGGCATTGAGGTTCGCCAGGGCGTGAATTCAGTTGTTTGTGAAGAGTTAGGGGCGCGGAAAATGGCTTTTCTGAACCACTCACAACAAAGACTGAATAAATGAATTTATAATTGAAAGAACATGTCCGTTTATCTACCTAACATATGAGCAGTGCCACAGAAAACACACACACACACACGCGCACGCACGCACGCACACACATACACACACACACACCTCTCTCTCTCTCTCTCTCTCTCTCTCTCTCTCTCTCTCTCTCTCTCTCTCTCTCTCTCTCTCTCTCTCTTTAACAAGATCTCCATTTTGACATGCATTTCTATGATGTTACGATTGTTTATGTTATTTTTCTGTTTCTTTTTGTGTTTTCATAAATTTGCTGTTAATCTTTTTTCACTGTTATAATTTTCTTTGATTGAGGGCTGAATGTAAAAAAGCCATTATGTGTGCTTATTCATTTCCCTTAATAAAAGTTTCACAGTTTCTCTCTCTCTCTCTCTCTCTCTCTCTCTCTCTCTCTCTCTCTCTCTCTCTCTCTCTCTCTCTCTCTCTCTCTCTGAAGCCAAGGATCCATAGCTACTGATCTTAAGGTTCTAAAGGGTGAGTGATGTTGTTTCTGAAGGGTGTATGACGTTTCTGAAGGGTGAATGATGGTGAGTGATGGGGTGAATGTTTCTGAAGGATGAATGTTTCTGAAGGGTGAGTGATAGGGCCAGTGTTTCTGAAATCATGGTGTGTTACAATCGGAGCGTTGCCGAAGAAGCAAAACACTTCAAACGTGCATAGAGTATAATCCACATATTCTGCTTTGTCCAAGACTAACTGAAAATTCACTTTGTTTTGAAGAAACAACTGCAATGTCCAAAACAAAAAAGATATCCAGGTCTGGTTTGTTTTTGAAGACTTCAGTGTAAACCATACAGCTGATTCACTGTTACCTCAGCAATGTGGACAGCTTTGTTTGTTCCGAAACCTTTGGAGAACATGGTACCTTTGTCCTATAAAGGAAACTGAAGGCTGTGTCTTGCGAGAGTTTTCCTCTCTGTAGCCCCACTCTGTTCTGTGGCATGGATTCACAGAGGCTTGAGTGTTCTAGCCTGCATGTGTACGCGCGCGCGCACGCATGCACGCACGCGCGCGTGCGCGCACGTACGCACGCACACACACACATACATACAGTATACACATACTAATGTAGTTACATTAGTTATACAGTTACTTAATGTGTGAATTCAATTACTTCATTGTATTATGGTTATAGTTGTTAGACAGTTGCTTTTTTCTGAATTGTTTGTCTTTTTGTGTCTAATATCACTTATTGTGAATAGACGGTAAATTGAAGAACAACAACAACATACAGGGGAGACGGATAGCCTAGTGGTCAGAACATTGCGCTGGCAATTTGACGACCCAGGTTCGAGTCCGGTCGAGGAGATTTTCCTTCTGGAGTTAACATCAGTGCTGATTCCACTCTCCCCAAAAGTCGTTCGGATGAGACTGTAAACCAAGGTCCCGTGTGCGAACGCACGCAGAGCATCTTGCGCACACGTTAAATCCTGTTCCGCTTTTCGTAAGAGTAGGCCATTGTGTGCCGATGGGAACAGATGACAATATTTACAAAACTGCATACACACGGGGACTGGATGGAAAAAAGCACACAAGTGCTTATTCCATTATCCTCGATATGAAAGAATAAATAAATAATGAAATAAATAAATAAATAAATAAACACACACACGTGCATTCATCTAATCAACGTGGGTGTGTTCGTTTTAGCTAAAGAACAGTTTTCATAGTAAAGTGTTTCTATCACAGCAACATGTCAACAGTTTTGTTTTCTTTGAACAATTTTCGAAACAGATTATGTTTTCACTAAGACATGTTTAGAAGTTTTTATCTGAACAATCTTTTTAAAATTGTGTTTCACTAAGGCAGGGATTTACCTTTATCTGAACTCCCCCCCATGGGGATGCCGGGGGTCTGTCAGTATAAATAGCATCCCCACCCTCTGGAAATTCTGTGCTAGAAATTCCCTCTTTTCTTTTTCTTCCTGTCACTGCGTTCTTGTCTATTTTATTCCTTCTTGGTCTATTCTCCTATCTTTTCTTCCACAAAGACTTAAAAGATAACAATTTTCACCCATGCCGAAGTAGGATGCGCTGGGCCTGACTTGTCAGGCGCTTAACGGCAGCGTGAAGCATTTTTTGTTTTTTTTGACAGACAACAGAAGCTGCTGTCTGAGCGTTCGACCAAGAAGTTTTATCTGAACATTAACTATTAAAAACAATTTTTGTTCACTAAGGCAATGCATTGACGACTTCGTTTTATCATCACCCTTTTCGAAATAAGTGATGTTTTCACTAAGGCATGTGTAGAAGTTTTATCTGGACAATTCAAGAAAAAAAAAATGTTGTCACTAAGGCAACGGATTGACGATTTTATTTTGTCTGAATAATTTTCGAAATATTCTCTGTCTTTACAGGGCAAGCTATTATGAACAAGTTTGTTTTACTTTACTTTTTTTTTGGGGGGGTGGGGGGGAATGAAATCTGTTTTAAAGGGCACTTCATAACTGCATTCGTTTCGTTTGTTCCTTTATTTTCTTAAAGGAACTTTAAGACCATCCACTTTTAACGAGGCAGTTGGTACGTGTTGGTTTTACTTGTAAAACAGTTTTTAAAATCGAATGATGTGGGTTGACTGAGACTTCTGGTGATTGTGTTCGTTGGAAAGACAGAAGTTACGTTTTTAAAGATTCTCAGGCGAATATCAGTGTGATTGTTTTACTAAGGAAATCCTAAAACCAATTCTCCACCTTTAGAACCTGATTGCCAGTCTGTGTATTTACTTTATGAGCTGTGACAAAAGTGTACTGTCTTTACTAAGCCTGTTTGGTTTACTCAATGAACCGTTTCCAAACTAAAGTTTTGTGTGTACAAGTGCGGCCTTCTAAGAAAAATCTGTTCATGCGTATCTTAGAATAAAAAGAAAGAAAGGAAAGGAAAGCAAGACGAGCAAAAAGGAAAATCAGGCAGAAAGAAAGTAAGAACAAATGGAAAGAGAGAGAGAGAGAGAGAGAGAGAGAGCAGTCTGAACTCTATACGTGTTTAATATGTACATTGGCCTCAAGGCCACAATACACGGAGTTTGGGAGAGGGAGGAGAATCAATATACTGGTATGTAACATATTATGGAACATGAAAGACCCCCCCTCCCCCCCAAAAAAAAAACAACAACAACCAAAAAACCCAACTGATTCTTGTGAATCATGACGCATCGATCAAATCTCGGACTCTGAGCTTGATATACAATTATATCAGACTGCATGACTATTGTTAATAGTATACATCAAAATCGGTATAAGTCAAAATGTAATACTTCAAATCAGGTTGGTAGAAACAATATTTGTAAAGACATAATTATCTTGTTATACACACATCAATCGACACAACAATTTCTTCTTTCTATTAATGGAATGGAATATATATCTGGACAGATAATGACTGTGTTCTCCTTTCGAGGTTTTGAGTAGCTTTGGTATTTGGTGCAATAATACATTGAGTTAAAAAAACAAAAACTTATCCCTTAAATCGGAGTACATTCAGCAATCAAACAAAATATGAGCTTCCTTTTCTTTTTTTTTCTTTTACAAAAAAGACAACGTTTTTCTGGATCATTACCGTAAAATCCCTAGCATAAGCCCACCATCTAGCAAACGCCCACCCCCCACTTTGGGCCAAAAGTTGTGCACAGGGGTAACTACCTAGCAAACGCCCACCCTGCTTTTTCAAAGAGACTATGCTCACTTTCACTAGGATTTGTGCAGACTGTTCTTAAAGTCCGTTGACGACGGTTCCTGATGGCCCGAAGATGGTTCTTGAATCTCTCAGTGCCCTTTTTGCAAAATGCTGAAGCGACAGTCTTACACTGTATAGTGTATCTTTCAAATTGGAAGCCCTCCAGTATCTGGATAACGAAGCAGGTGGGAATGTTTCGGAGTGTGCCCGTGAATTTTCTGTGGATAGGAATAGGATCAGGGATTGGAGTGAAAATAGAGATAGACTTGAACAGCAGTACGGAAAAGACAAACAAAAACGGAAACTGTCCAAAGGACCAGCTGTTAGATCTGAACATGTTGACCAAGGTGTGCTGCATTATCTGGAAGATGAAAGATCTGAAGGCAGGGTATTGCGAATCGAGGACCTACAAGGGAAAGCGATGGAACTCGTTGGCCTTCTTTGCCTCAAAGTCCCTTTTTTTCTATTTTCCTTCACTTATACTCACACAACCTAAATTACATCCTTTCGGGGTTTGTATTCACTCAATTACACGGTTGAGCACAAAAATTATTTTGTGCAAAGGGGTCTATACCTAGCAAACGCCCACACCCCAATTTTGCCCTAAATCAGTGCACAGGGGGGGGGGGGGGGGGGGGGGGGTATGCTAGGGATTTTACGGTAATACTATATCTTCGAATATTGTTACTAAGTTGTATAGCATTTAACCTAGCTTGTGTAATGGCAACTCGAAAATGATTTGTGTCTACTGGGTTAATGTAGTTTTGTTTTCAAAAAAATATTTTAAACGATGGTATCTCACTTTTTCCCTTATGGTTCCACACCACTCTTACGTAAACATATCGATTAATCTCCGCTTGAATATACACGCAAATAGGCTTTTACATCACTAATACCTTGTTGCAACCATACGATATTAAACCCTGTTTCAGATATAATTTCTTCTTTTTTTGGCACCCAACATTCTTTTCCATTGATATCTTCTGCTTCATTATATAGCAATCTGTTTGGACTCGGTTGTAGAAATTTAAACGAGTATCTAATTAAATTCACATGGGTTAATATAAAGTTGATATCTATCCAGTTCACCATAT
>CM060341.1:18858835-18861335 GCA_030674155.1 Stramonita haemastoma | reverse complement strand
CACATGCAATAATAGCTACATCACAAAGTGATGTTGCATCTCTGACAAACAGGGCTGTGGTTAAAGGAGTGACAGACAATCGCAGAAACAAAGCCTTGAAAAGTGACTGTCCATCCTTTAGACAACAGAGAGGTCCTACTGTGTGACCCATGTCCCATGATGTCGCTCTGGAATCATACTTGCAATCAAGGATGAGCGCACATGCTGTTCATTACACAAAATCAAAACTGTATGCTGCCAGACAGACTTGTCAGACTGTCCTGGCTTCATCAGGGAAAGTGATTATTTTCTCCCCCAATGTTTCAGTCTTCAGACGTCATTTTATTTACTCTCCCCAATGTTTCAGTATTCAGACGTCATTTTACTTTCTCCCCCAATGTTTCAGTCTTCAGACGTCATTTTACTTTCTACCCCAATGTTTCAGTCTTCAGACGTCATTTTACTTTCTACCCCAATGTTTCAGCATTCAGACGTCATTTTACTTTCTGCCCCAATGTTTCAGCATTCAGACGTCATTTTACTTTCTGCCCCAATGTTTCAGCATTCAGACGTCATTTTACTTTCTACCCCAATGTTTCAGCATTCAGACGTCATTTTACTTTCTACCCCAATGTTTCAGCATTCAGACGTGATATTACTTCAGTATTCAGAAGTCATTTTCCTTTCTCTCCCAATGTTCTGATATGGTTTCGTGGTCGGTAGAGCTATAAAAAATATTATGATTATGTTTTTTTCCCCCAATGTTTCAGTATTCATAAGTCATTTTACTTTCTCCCCACTGTTTCAGCATTCATAAGTCATTTTACGTTTTACTTTCAGACGTACATCTTACTAATTGATAGTTCTCTTATTGTAGGACACGTTTTGATAATTGATTCTTCAAATTTTATACATTGGCATGTGTCCATGGTGCTGTGTGCACACATTTATGCGCACGTGTTGGTGTGTGTGTGTGTGTGTTGTGTGTGTGTGTGTGTGCGTGCGTGCGTGCGTGCGTGCGTGCGCGCGCGTGTGTGTGTATTTTAAGATTGATTTTTTATTATTTTCTGTGATAAATGTTTTTATTGATCATTTTTATGTATCTATGGTTTGTGGTCATTTGAGTTCCATTCCTGCTTTTATTTATATGAAAAAATGTTGGTATTGGTATAGGTATTATCATGTAGTGTATGTGTGGGAATGTTCGTATACTGTGTTGTGCTATTCTTCTGTAATAAATGTTTTTCTTATTCACTTTATATATATATATATATATATATATATATATATATATATATATATATATATATATATATATATATATATATATATATATATATATATATATATATATATATATATGGCTTGTAAGCTACATGAGTTTCTCTGTTTATGGGATGAAAAAGTGTTTGAATTCAAATTTGACTTTCTCTCCAGCGTTTTGGCTTTCAGATGTCATTTTAGTTTCTACCCAAATATTTCAGTATTCAGGCGTCATTTTATTTCTCCCCAGCGTTTTGGCTTTCAGACGTCATATTAGTTTCTTCCCAACTGTTTGGGGTATTCAACGTCTTTTTCCCTTTTCACCCTCACGTTTCAGTTTTTCACACGTCATTTTAAATTTCCTCCCAACTTTTTCCCGGTTTCAGACGTCATGTAACTTTCTCCCCTTACCGGTATATAGTTTAAATTTAAAATTAAACCCCTTAAAGGATGGAGCTTGCGGTGGAGGGGGAAAAGGTAAGGGCCCCTGCGGGCTGCCGGACAGGGTTTTGGGTGCCTTGTGTAATGGCCCAGGGCTTTGTCCCTTTTGTGTAATGGACGGGGTTTGGTGCCTTGGGTAAGGGGACAGGGCTTTGGCCTTGTGAATGGACAGGGCTTTGTGCCTTGTTTTAATGGACGGGGCCCTTTGTGCCTTGTGAAAATGGCCCAAGGGCTTTGTGCCTTGTGTAAAGCTTTGTGGGGTCTGAGTTTTTCAGCTTTGCTTTTGGGTTTTTTTCTCCCTCCCCCCTGTGATATGAGCGGGGGGGTCAAAAAGGGAAGAAAAACAAGGTGGGCAGGCAGGCTGCCAGTTCACACAGTCATCTTCTAAATGATTCATGATTTTGGAACAGCCCATGATGTTTGAACAAATAAGAAATGTAGCCCCCTTCGTGGGGTTTGATTAAAGATTTGTATCAATATGCCTGTCAGTATTGTAATTGCCCTTCAGGGATGATTTAAAGTGTTTTTTTACTTTTACTTTGACTTTGACTTCTCTTGTTTCTTTCCCCCGTGTTTTTTTTTTGGGGCTGACCCCCCGAGAAAGAAAGAAAGAAAGAAAGAAAGTTAGAAAGAAAGAAATAAAAAAGAAAGTTAAAAGAAAGAAAGAAAAAAAAGAATTAAAGAATGAAAGAAAAAAAAAAAAAAAAAGAAAGAAAGAAAGTTTTGAAAAAAGAAAGAAAGAAAGAAAGAAAGAGAGAGAGAAGAGTAATTGTTTGGGTTGATTGATTGGAAATTTATAATCTTTATTCCCCAAGGG
>CM060341.1:18835736-18858735 GCA_030674155.1 Stramonita haemastoma | reverse complement strand
TTCACAGATGTTTGTGTGGAAAAAGTTGCAGGTGCAGTGGCAGTGGTAAATAATGAGATTGTGTCTGTGTGCATTGATTGTATATATTCACAGATGTTTGTGTGGAAAAAGTTACAGGTGCAGTGGCAGTGGTAAATGAGGATTGTGTCTGTGTGTGCATTGATTGTATATTCACAGATATGTGTGTGGAAAAAGTTACAGTGGCAGTGGTAAATAATGATTGAGTCTGTGTGTGCATTGATTGTATATTCACAGATGTTTGTGTGGAAAAAGTTACAGGTGCAGTGGCAGTGGTAAATAATGAGATTGTGTCTGTGTATGCATTAATTGTACATTCACAGATGTTTGTGTGGGAAAAAGTTACAGTGGCAGTGGTAAATAATGATTGTGTCTGTGTGTGCATTGATTGTATATTCACAGATGTTTCTGTGGAAAAAGTTACAGGTGCAGTGGCAGTGGTAAATAATGAGATTGTGTCTGTGTATGCATTAATTGTACATTCACAGATGTTTGTGTGGGAAAAAGTTACAGTGGCAGTGGTAAATAATGATTGTGTCTGTGTGTGTGTGTACAGAACCCTCTGCAAGTGGTGGTGAACGCCATCATCAACAGCGGCCCCGTGAAGACTCGACCCGTATTGGCCGCGCCGGTACCGTGCGTCGTCAGGCGGTGGACGTGTCCCCTCTGCGTCGTGTGAACCAGGCCATGTGGCTGCTGTGCACTGGCGCCAGAGAGGCCGCCTTCCGCAACATCAAGACCATCGCCGAGTGCCTGGCTGATGAGCTCATCAACGCTGCCAAGGTGAGAGAGACACTGCTGTGTGTGTGTTTGGGGGGGGTTAAGGTTCACATGTTGGCTCTTGTGTGTTATGGATGTGTGTGTGTTGGGGGGGGGCCACAGTGTACAAATCCAACATCACTCGGTAGGGCCTAGTCAGGTGTGCTAAATTTAGCGCGCTCTTTCCTTTTACTTAGTCTTATGTGTGGACAGTTCCTGCTATAAAATAGTACAAGCCGGCCACAGCTGGGATGGGATTTATTTTTTATTTTATATCACTTTATGTCGCAGCAGATTTCTCTGCATGAAATTCGGGCTGCTCTCCCTGGGGAGAGCATATCGCCACAAGTGTAGCACCTACCCATAATTAGCTCCTGAGAGGAGTTGAAAGTGGGGGAAACTGACAGGTGGGGGGGGGGGGGGGTATAGTTTATATGTTGGCTCTTGTGTGTGTTATGGAATTGTGTTGTGTGAAGGGAAAGTAGTCAGAGCTGACAGCAGTACTGTCTGTTGTTCCTGACCAGCTACGGTAGTGACAACCTCATTGCTGTCAGCAATTCCTTTTCCCTGAAATGTTTTTTGTTTTTTTTAAAGCTGCAGCTTCAAAGGGCACAGGTCCATGACCTCCACTTTTCCCAGGGGGGGCAAGCCAACAGCCCCCTCCACTAAATTCCTGTTTTGGTTTCTAAATGGTCGGCATCTATACAGCCTGTTTTGTCTTTGTAATTTACAGTGAATGAAATAAAATCAGAGAGAAGCTCCAGTCTTTTGAAGACCAAAAATTTGAGTTTTTTACAGAGGCAATTTACCAGGGTGTATTGTGTTTTGTGAATAGTTTGTATGATATTCATCAGATATTCTCTATGACGGCCTTTACCTGTCAGTATAAACCAGGATCCTCTGGAGCCGATCTCCTGAGCACAAAAAAACTGATGCAAAATGAACAAAGCCACATCACTGAATGATGGGTGCATCATGGCAGCTTTCAAGTGCACAGCCTGTAGAAGACTAGAGCCCTCTGCTGGTCAGCATCCCTAAATTGCCATTGGGCAAAATGGCCAAAAGCACTCACTAACACTTGGGGATCATTGGCACATCCAATCTCACTTCATATCTTGTAAAAAGTAAAACAAGGAGACTTCCCACTTTTCCATTCATGAGCAGTTTACAGATGGTATGCGATATACGGGCGCTAATACTGATAAAAGCGATCATTGTAATGTGTACACTTTTGACTTTGTTGAGTGAAGTGAGCAAAATGAGTTTGATAACAACCATGTTCAAGACACAGATCGATGTTTAACCCTTTCACTGCTATAACATTTTGCTCAGGCACATGCTGGATGAAACAGAGAGCATTGAATCATGACAAACAGCGATGGTCAACTGATAATTGCTTGCAACGGTTTCTATGATGAATGCTGTTCGTCAACAGCGCAGTAAAGAGGTTAAATCAAACATGGCCTATATGTGTGGGAAAATTTGTGCAGATATCAAGTTTGAGACATGTACACATTTTTTATCCAGATACGAAAGGATTTGATAGGCTTTTAATGACTATTTAACATGATTGCGTGTGTGAAACATGATGAACTCGCTGTATATTATATTGATATGTGTGTGCAGGGCTCCTCAAACTCTCACGCCATCAAGAAGAAGGACGAGTTGGAGCGTGTGGCCAAGTCCAACAGATAGACAGCATGGACAGAAATGACAATAATGAGAACCCAGACATGTGCCCACCCCTGTGGGGGGAGTGCACCCTGTGCTCTGTGCTTTTTTGCCTTCTGGGTCTGGAGACAACTTCTTGTTGAATAAATAAAAAGGGAATATCAGAGCCATTCATCAGGAGCTTGAGTCTGGTTTATTTGCGTGTATTTGTGTGGTGTTGTAGTTTCTCTTACTTTATGTTGTTGTTGCTTTCATTCTGTGTAGATGACACTAGGGACCTGTGTGTGTGTTTTAGATGTTTGTCCAATGTCTCTTGTGGTGCTGGCTCATGTCCGTGACATGCCTGTGCTGCTCAGCTTAGTTCTTTTTTTTTTTTCTTTTTTTTTTTATTCAGAGGATAATGGAATAAGCACTCGTGTGCTTTTTTCACATCCAGTCCCTGTGTGTATGCATTTTTGTAAACCTTTTCATCGGTTCCCACTTGCACACAATGGCCTACTCTTAGGAGAAGCGGAACAGGATTTAACGTGTCTGCAAGATGTTCTGTGTGCATTCGCACACGGCACATCAGTTTATAGTCTCATCTGACAGACTTTTGGGGAGAGTGGAGTCAGCATTGATGTTAACTCCAGGTTAAAAATCCCCTCGAACGAGAATCGAACCCCGGTCGTCAAATTACGAGCGCAATGTTCTGACCACTAGGCTATCCCATAGTGTTGGAAGTGTGTTCCACTCGGTCAAGGCAGATGTCTCTAGGTGGAGTTTAACCTGCTTGCCCTGATGGGAAAAAGTGCTGTGCCATGCCAGTTATCATTATCGATGATTTTATTCGTGTTCCTGTCAAAGGGAGGGGTATTTCACTGTGAGAGTGGCCCTTTTTTTCCCATACAGAATTTTGCCAGAGATGACTCTCATACTGCCTTGGGTTCTTTTCAATTAGCTAAATGTGTGCCGTGTTTATATTTCATCTGAAAGACAAACACCCCAGAACACCATGAATGGTATAAATTATGAATGAGAGACAAGTCCTGCTTCACATGGGATGAATGGAAACTGACCTCTTGCTTTCCAACATAGGTGCATTAGTTGCTGAAGCGTTGATCCTCTGTGTGTGGCTTTTTGAGATAGATGCACTGCCCCTCAAGAAAACAATGGCAAAGTACTTGTACTCGCTTGCCAAACACTGCACCTAAATAACACAGGAGAAAAAGGAAAAAATGCAAGATCTGGTTTCTTTGGGACCTCCAGGAAGGAACAGGACTCGGGGAGGATTAATGGAGGTGAAAAGTAACTGTGATGGTGGTATTCCACAAACAGTATTTCATCTGAATGTTGCTGCGGGGAAGTGACCATGTCGAGATGCCTCAAGAAAGAGGAAGAGAAAAAACACCATCAGAATTGGTATGTGGAATGCCCAAGTTGTACTAGAGATGGGTAAAGGAGCCAAATCAATGTCAGTGGCCTAGTACAAGAGTGGAAAGTGTTGATTATAGGCTGCCGCATTGCCAATTCTCACATATTTTATTTTGTGGGCGCCACAAATTTTGCTTATAATAAGTGTGTTTGAGTGCAAAACCAACTGCCATTTTCTGTTGATATTTCAGATCGGCTGTTGCACCACCATTGTAATTCTCTTCAAAAACAAAAGGGTGAGCAATGTAAGCCTCCAGGGATGTGATGTAAAAAAAAAAAAAAAAATTTTAAACCCACAAAGCATAATGGAACAACTGTGACAGAAACAGAGGGCCATAGTTTAAATATGACTGTTACAAAAAAGATTTTCTCTTCATCACCTCATCAATATTTAGTACTTCGTTTTGTTCACAGGCTGATAGGTTGTAACAGGTCTCTGGCTTTGGTGCATAACAGATCATTTTCATTTTGATTTATGTCACAGCGATTTTTTATGTCACAGCAAAAAAATTAATTTAGGACTTCAGTTACCAAGGTACAAATGACACTTGCGCAAAGATCAGGAGAAAAAATAAATCAGCAATGATGTCGGAGATGGAAAACTTGCAGAAGTGAAGAAAAGTGATGGTCGATGCAGCATATCCACAGACATCAATTGAGGCCCTAGTGGAACAGGGAAGGTTGGCCATGTGTGTGTTACTTTATGGTGGTGGAAATTAGAGTAATGAAGAGGGGGGTAAAACATTGGTTACAGTTTACCTATTTTGTCTTCATTAATCATAATGGATTGTTCTGTACCTTCTTTATTTTTACATTAGTATTAATGGATTTATAAATAAGTGATAAATAAGAAAACTTTTTTTTTAAATCACTGCCTCCATCGACAGACCACACCCACTCAAGGAGACCTATTATTCAAAATAGGAATATTAACTTCATTCTGAATAGCTCCCTACCCCCACCTCCACCCCTCGCTATGCAACACAACACACAAAGTGTCCCTTTTTTAATAACTTCCTGAACCCTCTATCACATTCACACATAGACGGGGGGCTGCATGAGCGTACCTACACAGGTTGGGTGGTGGTGGTGGTGTGGTGGTGGTTTTATAGGTTAAATTATTAAAGCCAAATCTATGGGTTTAGGCTAAACAACATGGAAAAGGTTTACAGAGGTGTGCATCGCCAATGTCACCTAAAGTTCTCTTTCTTTATTTTTTTTATTTTGAGGATAATGAAATTATTGGAATAAGCACTAATCTGCTTTTTTACATCCGGTCTCCGTGTGTATACAGTTTTGTAAATCTTGTCATCTGTTCCCACCAGCACACAATGGCCTACTCTTACGAAAAGTGAAACGGGATTTAACATGTGCGCAAGAAGTTCAATGTGCGTTTGCACACGGGGCCTTGGTTCATAGTCTCATCCGAAGGACTTGTGGGGAGAGTGGAGTCAGCACCTCGACCAGAATCGAACATGGGTCGTCAAATTGCGAGCGCAATGTTCTGACCACTAGGCTATCCCGTCTTTTGTACAGTAAGTTGGGGGGAGGGGGGCAATGCCCCCTTTTTTCCATTTTATTTTTGAGGGGGCTCCCTGCCCCCTCTTCTTGAAATCTGAGAATCAACATTACTAATTTAGCCCATTTAAAAATATTTTTCCTGATAATTTTTTTTTTTGATTTACCACTTTGTCACAGCAGATTTCTCTGTATGAAATTCAGGCTGCTCTTCCTAGGGAGAGCACATCGCCACAAGTGCAGCGCCTACCCATTATTATTTTTTTTCTGTTTCCTGTCTGCAACCGTACTTGTTTCCCTATCAGAGTGGCTTTTTTTCTACAGAATTTTACCAGGGACAACTCCCTTGTTGCCATGGGTTCTTTTACATGCACTAAATGTGTCCTGTGACACATGTATGTCCAAGAACAGACTGGATGACAAGACTACCGTATAAATGAAATAGCATTTATTCATTTGAACAATAAACATGGAACGAATGCAACAAGAAGCTAGTAGCTTATGATACTGTGCTCAGTACAATGATCCCTCTGATGACCAGATAAGACAGGGTTCGTACGGTCCTTGAAAGTCCTTGAATTTTATACCTCCCTTTTTAAGGCCTTGAAAGTTCTTGAAAATCAGGCATATACCTCCAGGTGCTTGAAAAGTCCTTGAATTTTACTGTTACCAAAGAAAAAAAGAAGGATAAAGAGAGAGAGATTGGCATGGTGAGATCAGATATGGTACTGACTGTAAATTCGTGAAATTTTTATAAAAGTAAAAAAAGAGAAGAAGAAAAAATAGGAGAAAAAAGAAATCTACGAAAGCAGGCCAAGGGAACTAACTCTTCCATGCCGGTTAGTAATTACTCCCTTTCTCTGCTTTATGTCACAAGGCAATTCAAGCCTAGGTAGGCCTAACAAGACAACTTTTTCTGTTGAAAGACCATGTGAACCAACAATGGGTGTCAAGTTTCATGATAGGGATGGACTAGCAGCTCTAATATAAGGCTTTCACTGGCTGTTCCACGTGGGGTCAGAGAGCAATGGTTATATTAAATTAAATACAACAGTCAGCAGGCCACTGGCCTTCCCTTTTTCATGGATAGTTCCCCCCCGTCTCTCTCTATAGTCTCTCTCTCTCTCTCTCTCTCTCTCTCTCTCTCATCCTCTCTCTCTCTCTCTCTCTCTCTCTCTCTCTCTTTCTCTCTCTCTCTCTCTCTCTCTCTCCTCTCTCTCTCTCTCTCTCTCTCTCTGACACACACACACACACACACACACACTGGAAGTAAATGACTGACTTACACAGGCGCGCGCGCGCGCGCACACACAACACACACACACACACACACACACACACACACACACACACACACACACACAGATTTACAAGGTAGGTTTACTTGCTTTCAGCCCCAAGGGTGTAGTATTGTGGATTATTTTATTTGTTCAAAATCATTTATGAAACAGGTAAAACATATGAAAGTTAAAGATTTAATGGATTATTCTGATCATTGTCCACTTGATTTAGATATAAATATACCAAGCGTAGACATAAGTCAGAAGTCCGTCAAAATAATAAGAGATACACAGGCAGATTGTATTACTAAAGATTCACCAGAACAAATACATTTTGTATGGGATAAAAATTCCAAGGAACAATTTCAAAAGTCTCTTTTACTACCATCAATGCAATTACATATAACACAAATAAAAACTAAAACACATGCAGTTTTAGAACAAATAAATCAAAATACAAGGCAGTATGATTCAACAAATGTAGTGAATGAATGTTCCAAGCAACTATCTGATATCTTTATCAAAGTGGCGAAATTAAGCTTGAAGACCAGAAAGTCAAAACCTTTAAGAAGAATTAAACGCAATAAAAGATGGTTTGACTTAGAATGTGCAAGTACGAGAAAAGAAGTAAAATCTTTACTAAATGCAATGAACAGAACCCCATATAAAATTGAGCTTCGACAAAAATACTTTTCAAAAAGAAAACAGTATAATACTTTGATAAAAAATAAAAAGAAATTCTACAAAAATAAGTTAGTATCGCAGTTACATGATGCCATTGAAGAAGATCCGAGTATATTGTGGAAAACTTTACAAAAATTAAAAGAAAGTGAAGATGATGGATTGAAACATCAAAATCACATTAGTAGCGGTAAGTGGACTGAACACTTAAAAACACTTGTTGGAAAAGAACCGCAAATAGATCCAGACCGCAAAAAGCAAATACAAATAATGTTCGATGAATTGAAAATAACTGATAATCCACTCCTAGATAAAGAAATTACAACGGAGGAAATTACAAAAACAATCAAAAGACTGAAAAATAAAAAATCACCAGTAGTCTAGTCAATATTTACAAAAAAAAGTGCCGAGAAAAGAATTAATTGTAATAGTAATGCTTTTGCGATGATTGGATAGAAAAGTAGCTAGCTATTAACATATTCAAAAAGTAGGGGAATCTAAGTGTCGGAAGGTCACTTTTTTGAAAGATTTTATGACGTCATAAAATTTGGATTTTACCATATTTTTTAAACAGTTTGTAATATGGTCTTGTGGCATATCGTTGGAAAGCTTTCGACATGCTGATTACGAATTTGACAATAGAATCACTATCAAACGCAAGATAGGCCTAAAGCAAAAAGCAATGAAAGTACACTGCACATAATGCTACATTAAGCATTTGCAGCCCATAAGCATGCAAAATCATGTATGCTTTCCTCCATTTTACCAGGATTAAACCGAGTTTACGACCACTGTATAGTCACCACGGCTAAGTAAAGTGATAGTCTCTCCTTGAAGGTCAGAACTTTACAATGAGTATAAAATAAAACAGTGCAGGTACAGGAAAACAGCATCAGAGTTAGTTCCAATAATCACTGTGGCAAGTCACTTCAGTCGGCATAATCAGAACATAGTTCCCAACGAAGAATCAGTACACATCTGATAGTTATTGAAAGCTCAGTTTATCTAGGGTACTCTTGCTGGGATGAAATGAAGCAGCAGAATCAATCAAAATCAGGCACACCCGGTGAGTCAAATTCATTCACTTCCTGAAGCTTTAAAGAAAAAACACATACAGAGAAAGAAAGAAGAAGAGAGAAAGAGAAAGGGATGATGTGACACTCACATATACACTGATACACATAAAAGAATAAAATAAAATAATAATATAATAAAATAAAACATTCTTCTCCTCTCTACACTGCCCTCCTCCAATCTCTTCACTTGACTGCCCTCCTCCAATCTCTTCACTTGACTGCCCTCCTCCAATCTCTTCACTTGACTGCCCTCCTCCAATCTCTTCACTTGACTGCCCTCCTCCAATCTCTTCACTTGACTGCCCTCCTCCAATCTCTTCACTTGACTGCCCTCCTCCAATCTCTTCACTTGACTGCCCTCCTCCAATCTCTTCACTTGACTGCCCTCCTCCAATCTCTTCACTTGACTGCCCTCCTCCTTTCTCCTCTCGCTTTATTCTCCTCCTCCTTTCTCCTCTCTCTACATTCCCCTTCCCTCTCTACATTCTCCTGAAGGGTATCATATGATGCCCATCTTCAGTTCTGACTGAGGAGCATCATTCACCTTTTGCAGGTCACCAGAAAGAAGGCCTGGAGTTGATTTTTTCAGGATAACCCCCCAGCGGGGCCCAGCTTAAGACAGGCTGCCCAGGGAGATGGTCTTTCTGGAGCAGGCCCTTATCATACCTGCCCCCATCATACTCCCCCATAACTTTCCTCCACCCTCCATGTACTTATATATATATCTTTTTTTTTCTTTTTTTTCTTTTTAAATTAAAGGGCATAGTTTTGTCAACTACAAGGTACATAGTAAAACTCCCACTGAAATTCGAACCCATGACACACGGGGATATACAGACCACAAAGTCTGTTCGTCTTATCCAACAGGCCACTGTGCCTGCTTATGAGGTAAGTGAACTTGGGAAATATATATCTGATTTCAGGCTGAGAAGCATGTAGGATATAGAAAATTCCTATTGTGCTGCATTGTGTTCTATTTTACCGTAATGATCCTAAAATGTTGTTTTTCTAATGTTTATTCTTTTTTTAATTTCATTTTATTTTTTATTGTGTTTCCGGCAATATCCATTCTTTCGGAGATTTCTATAAATAAACTGGAAAACCCACAACCTATGAACTCTAAATATTTTTATGTGAGCAGTCGTCAGTGGGGAGTGGAGGAAGCTGTTGCCGAATCTTCAGTGGTGCCCCCACGGGTCCACGGGACTACGGGACAGGTGAAGGTGAGGTGAAGGTGAAGTCAGTTGTTCAGTTAATGGGGCAAAATGTAAATATTGTCTTATTTCCTTCATTCCTGTTTCTGATGTTTGTATATATTTTGATCATTGGCATTGTAGATCAGTGTGTGTGTGTTGTGTGTGTGTGTGTGTGTGTGTGTGTGTGTGTGTGTGTGTGTGTGTGTGTGTGTGTGTGTGTGTTTTGATTTTTTTTTATTCTGTTATATCGAGGATAATGGAATAAGTACTCATGTGCTTTTTTACGTCCAATCCCCGTGTGTGCGCAGTTTTGTAAATCTTGTGTTTTGATTTTTTAAAATATTCTTTTATATCGGGATAATGGAATAAGCACTCATGTGCTTTTTTACGTCCAGTCCCCGTGCGCATGCAGTGTTGTAAATCTTGTCATCTGTTCCCACCGGCACACAATGGCCTACTCATACGAAAAGCGGAACATGATTTAACGTTTGCATAAGATGTTCTGTGTGCGTTCGCACACTGGGCCTCGGTTTATAGTCTTATCCAAGGACTTTTGGGGAGAGTGGAGTCAACACTGATGTTAACTCCAGAGGAAAATTCCCCTCCAACAGGAATCGAACCTGGGTCGTCAAAATTGCCAGCACAATGTTCTGACGTCTAGGTTATCCCGTACCCGGGGTGTGCTGTGTGTGCTGTGTGTGTGTGTGTGTGTGTGTGTGTGTGTGTGTGTGTGTGTGTGTGTGTGTGTGTGTGTGTGTGTGTGTGTGTGTGTGTGTGTGAGGGAGAGAGAGGGGAGGGGAGAGGGAGAGAGAGAGAGTCAGTCAAGTCAAATTCTTTTATTTCAAGGATAATGAATAATAATAATAATAATAATAATAATGATAATAATAATAATAATAATAATGATAATGATAATGATGATGATGATAATAATATTACATGGAATTTAGATAGGGCTTTATCTTGCAAAAACAAATCAAAGCACTTGCACTCGACCCACACAGCACACAAGCAACCAATGACAATAAATAGTTTGAGCAAATTCGAATGTACACACACACACACACACACACACACACACACACACACACACACACACACACACACACACACACACACACACACACGTGCGCGCGCGCGCACACACACACACACACACACACACACTTATCGAGGTTATACACTTTGGCAGGGTGACGGGAATTTCAGATGTTGAAGGCAGTTGAATACACACTCATATGTTTTTGTTACATCCAGTCCCCACCCTCATCAGGGATAAGATCAAGAGAAAAAAAAGCCATCTAATTAAACAACAACAATAATAAACCAAAGTATCAAAAACACAAGAGAGAGAGAGAGAGAGAGGAGAGAGAGAGAGAGAGAGAGAGGAGAGAGAGAGAGAGAGAGAGAGAGAGAGAGAGAGAGAGAGAGAATGAATGAATGAATGAATGAATGAATGAATGAATGAATGAATGAATGAATACTCAATGAATGACTGATCTTTAATACACAAGAATACAGATTCTAGGCCAAGCAAAGCCTTACATACCCTTCCTGTAAACATACTTTTTTTTTTTTTAAATCAAGGATAATATTGGATGATCTTTATCAGTTGAATTATTCTTAAAGTAATGACATGTCAAGGTGATAATTTTGTGTGCGACTTTTGTACTCTCTCTCTCTCTCTCTCTCTCTTCTCTCTCTCTCTCTCTCTCTCTCTCTCTCTCTCTCTCTCCTCTCTCTCCTCTCTCTCTCTCTCTCTCTCGATCTACTGTCTCACACATTCCTGCATTGACCATCTCCTCTCCGGGGGACGGATAGCCTATGGGTCACAACATTGCGCTGGCAATTTGCCCACACCGGGTTCGAGTCCGGTCGAGGAAATTTTCATCCCTGGGTTAACATCATGCTGACCCACTCTCCCCAAAAAGTCCTTCGATGAGACTTAAACCGAGGCCCCGTCGTGGCGAACGCACGCAGAACATCTTGCGCACAACGTTAAATCTTCCGCTTTTCGTAAGAGTAGGCCATCGTGTGCCGGTGAACAGATGACATTACAAAACGCATACACACGGGACTGGATGTAAAAAACACACGATGCTTATCCCATTATCCTCGATATAAATGAATAAATCAAATCAAATCAATATCTCTCTTTCTCTGTCTGTCTGTCTGTCTGTCTGTCTGTCTGTCTGTCTGTCTGTCTATCTATCTCTCCCCCCCCCCTCTCTCTCTCTCTCTCTCTGCATATCATTAGTTAACTCTTTTGCTATGTGGTCTAGTCAATATTTGCAAAAAAAGTGCCGAGAAAAGAATTATGTGCAATAGTAATGCTTTTGCGATGATTGGATAGAAAAGTAGCTAGCTATTAACATATTCAAAAAGTAGGGAGATCTAAGTGTCGGAAGGTCACTTTTTTGAAAGATTTTATGACGTCATAAAATTTGGATTTTACCATATTTTTAAACAGTTTGTAATATGGTCTTATGGCATATCGTTGGAAAGCGTTCGACGTACTGATTACGAATTTGATAATAGAATTACCATTAAACGCAAGATAAAGCAAAAAGCAATGAAAGTATACTGCACATATGCTAAATTAAGCGTTCACAGCCCACAAGCATGCAAAATCATGTATGCTTTCCTGCATTTTACCAGGATTAAACCAAAGTTTACGACCACTGTACCACGACCTGCAACGCCTTTATCAGTCTGCTTCACTACATCTTGGCTATCCGTCAGCAGTCTTTCTCCACATAACACACACAGACATAAAAAGTCAGTCCTTTCATCTGGACAAAAATGTGATCAGCCATTGGGTGAAATTCTGGGTGAAAAGCCCAACAAAATTGCAACGAAACAATGCTTTAGATCAGTGATTTTGTAGAGCAGGTAACAAAGATAAGCAAAACATTTTTTTAAGTCACACATCACCCTAAGGTTAAAGTTAAACTGAAAAAAGTTGCATCCCCTTCATTCAGAACTAAAGATATATCAGTGCCGTAAATAGGATCCACTAAATTCAGATCATATGCACACTGTCAGATAGAGACAAGAAACACATACAGAGAAAGAAAGAGAAGGACAGAAAGTGAAAGGGATGATGTGACACTGTCACACATACACTGATACACATGCTTTTCCATCAGAAAGGACTGCAGATACCCTTTTTGATACTGTTTATATATATATATATATATATATATATATATATATATATATATATATATATATATATATATATATATATATATATATATATATATATATCATGGCTTGGCTTCGCGAACGAAGATTAAGGGCACTGTCCACGTCTGGTGCAGGCTTGCTGGTGGCTGTTCAGTCCAATGCGTGACAAACAATCCCGTGTATATATATATATATATATATATATATATATATATATATAATATATATATATATATATATATATATATATATATATATATATGCATGCTGTTTTTATCTATATAATGGTGTTATATACACACTACACACACAACACACACACACACACACACACACACACACACACACACACACACACACACACACACACACACACACACACACACACACACACACACACACTTACATTTTATATATATATTGTTTAGAGTTTCAAACATTGTTTAGAGTTTCAAACCATGGGCCTGATATATATTTATTTATATATATATATATATATATATATATATATATCTATGTATGTATGTATGTATGTATGTATGTATGTATGTATGTATGTATGTATGTATGTATGTATGTATGTATGTATGTATATGTATGTATATGTATGTATATATATATATGTATATATATAATATATACATATATATATATATATATATATATATATAATATATATATATATATATATATATATATATATATACAGAAGCAGGCCAGCTTTACCAAACGATCAGTCTCAGAGTGTGAAATATCGTTTATTAGTGTGTTTGTTTATTGATTTTCGGTATCTTCCGTCACCTACTTTTTCCTACTTTTTAGATATGTTGTTTATGGTATTTTTATCTACCCATTGCACCAAGTTTGAAAACTATTGCAATTAGTTCTTTGCGAAATGCAAGGATTGACTACACTACAGGAAAAGATGGAATAACAAATGAAATGATTAAATCAGTTTCATCTAGTCTTATAGAGACAATGCGGGATATTTTCAATTTAGTGTTAGAAACGGTATATATCCCTCTGACTGGAAAGTGGGAATGAATGTCCCGATCTATAAAAGTGGATGCACATATAATCCGGAAAACTACAGAGGAATTACGTTAACAAACACTATTGGAAAACTATTTTGTCAAATACTAAATCAAAGAATATCTGAATATTTAGAAAATAACAATAGTATTGTCAGAGAACAAGCTGGATTCAGGAAAACATGCAGAACAACGGACCATATCTTTCTACTTAACAATTTAATAGATAAAGTGCTAAAAGTAAAAAGTAAAAGACTTTATTGCTGCTTTGTAGATTTTCAGAAAGCTTTCGATAATGTGTGGCATGAGGGTCTTCTAATAAAGCTAAACGAAATAGGGATAACAGGTAAAACCTATAATGTTATTAAAAACATGTATTGGAATGCAACAGTAATTACAAACAGGCAAGGAAAACACACTGGTGAAATCAGAGTGAAAAGAGGGTACATCAGGGAAATACATTAAGCCCTACATTATTTAATATATATGTCAATGATATAGTTCAGTATATTGACGAGAAAGATTCACCATATATAACTTTGAGAGACCAATTCCTTGTTTACTATATGCTGATGACCTAGCATTACTATCAACAACCAAAGTAGGTCTTCAAACTAAATTGAATAAACTTCAAGAATACAGTTCAAACTGGGGCTTAAAGATAAACAAAACCAAAACAAAGGTAATAGTCTTTACGAGATCACCACCTAAAATTCCCATACATTTTAAGTGTGGAGAGCATGTAATTGAAACAGTAGAAACTTACAAATATCTAGGTGTCATCTTTCATCAGAATGGTAAGTTTCAAGCAACACAAGAACATTTAGTAAAACAAAGTAATAAAGCATTGTACGCCTTTAAAAGAGCAGTTCATGGACAAAATTTAAAGACTACTATAATAATGCGTTTATTTGACTCATTAATAACTCCTGTTTTAACTTATGGAGCAGAAGTTTGGTTTCCTTTTTGTTTTCATGGGGAGACAGAATTTCATATTGATGAATTGTTCAAGACATGCTTATCAAATCAGTTTCTGTATGAAACTTTTCATATAAAATTTTGTAAACAAATACTGGGAGTTCATAAAAAAGCATTGGTACTACCCACTCTGGGTGAATTAGGAAGATTTCCACTGACTCTTAAAATCATATGCCAGATAATATCCTTTTGGATTCATTTAACAGAATCAAAACCAAACTCTTATATATAGAATAGTATACGATTATTTGTATCAGACGAATACATGTGATAAATGGATCAATACAGTAAAAAAAAATATCCTTTACACAATTGGGTTTAAACGTGTATGGTAAAACCAGAGTACTTTTGATGTTCATCAGTTAAGTTATGCTGTTCAAAGAAAGCTTCAGACTATGTATAAAAACAGTCTGGAACTACCAGAAAAAACAGTTTGCAAAACTAAAATTTTATGATTTTGTAACCAAGGAATACAGACTGGAACCATATCTTATTAACTAAGAAAACAAAACTCATAAAAATACTTTTTGTAAATTTCGCTTAAGCTGTCACGATTTAATGATAGAGAAAGGGAGACACCAAAATAATGCCCAGAAAGGACAGAAAATGTAAATACTGTAACAAAATAGAAGATAAATTTCATGTACTCGATGAATGTGTGTTATATGATGAACTCAGAAACAATTTTGTTATTTAAAGTTAAAACCAAAGACAAAGAACGTAAAAAACATATAGATAAGGTAAGCGACATAATCGCAGTTGATATATATCAAGCAGATATCATTAGATATGTGAATGAATGTTTTGAGAAAAGAGAAAAAGAGAAGAAGAAGAATGCAACATGTTTTTAGTGGACATCATTTTGGGCAGAAAGATAATTAAAACTGATGTTTGTTTTGTTGTGTCAAATAAGTCTGCATGACTTAAATGGCAATAAAATATTTTGAATCTTGAATCTTGAATCTTGAATCACACACACACACAACACACACACACACACACACACACACACACACACACACACACACACACACACACACAACACACACACACACACACACACACACACACACACACACACACCACACCAACTTCTCTCTCTCTGTCTCTCTCTATTTCTGTCTCTCTCTCATTTTCTCCACCTCTCCCTGTCTCTTACACACACAGACACACACACCTCTCCCCCCCCCCCCCCCCCCCCTCTCTCTCTCTCTCTCTGTTTCTCTGTCTATGTGTGTCTGTCCTTTCTTTCTCTTTCTTCCTCTATCTGCGTTAGTGCAGCCGCCGCTGTAGTCTAGTGGTTAGGGTGTTGGACTCGTAATCTAAAGGTTGCGGGTTCGATCCCAGCTTTCAGCTATGGTGTTGTGCCCTTGGAAAAGGCACTTTACGGCTATTTTCTCACCCCACCCAGGTGTAAAAGGGTACCAACCTTGTGTTGGGGGTTAACCCCTGCGATAGACTGGCGTCCTATCCAGGGGGAGTCTACGACTCTCAGTTGCTTAACGCCACAGAAACCGGGATAAGCACCGGCCTGATGAGCCTTAGGCTCGGGACAGACTTTAACTTTAACTGCGTTAGTGCACATTTGTCTAGAAATATACTCATTTTTGCTATGTGATTACTTGGGAATAGAACCTCCTTTAGATTGAAGAAATGACAGAAAAAGTCATACTTGGAGAGCTTATTTCAGGGCAGAAATTGCTTAGTATCAAGAACTGAAATTAGTTCAAGGAGAGGCCGTTAAACAGGCTAGAATTATTGAAAAATCTTCAGCTTCAGGGGCGTTGCCCCCGGACCCCCACAAGGAGCTCTGCCCCTTCACCCCGCCAGGGGGCAATGCCCCCTGGAACCCTCCCCCCCCCCCCCCCCCCCCCCCCCCCCCCCCCCCACCTTTCACGATTTTTGGAGTCTGTCAATTCCTATCCCTGCAACACTGAAACTTGATGGGGCATCAGAGACACGCGCGGGGATGTGCATACAGTAATATAAGGGGGGAATTATACTTAAATTGCTTCAGGATTGATTTTTTTTCTTCAGGATTTGGAATGTCCAGAGGACAAAAAAATGTGGATTGAGAGATTTTTTTCACTTTCACCCATGTCAATGTGTTGTGATGTGAAAATCTGTCCACAGCAATACCATAAGCTATTCCCCCTTTCCAGCCCCTCCCCCCTCCCAACCTGTTATCCAGGAGGATGAATGTTTACTATTGTAAACTATTAGTCTCCTGGGTAAAGTAACTCACAGGGAGCTTTACACATATTTAGACTTTGGGAACCAGCATGCAGAGAAATTATGAATGAACAAATGGGGTGATCACTTAGATTGAAATTGTTTTAAGCGAAGTGCACACTTTAGGCCAACGATTGTTTTTGATTTAGCCCAGTTAACTGCTGTAGAAATATTTCTTGTTATGAAGAAAATTTGGACCAAATGGCTATAGATATTTTCTTTTCAGCTGTAAAGTGTGTAGACATTGTTAAAATGTAAGCACTATTTGTCGATGGAGGTCTTTGAAAATTGAGAGTGAGGTCCTTGAAAGTCCTTGAAAAGTCCTTGAATTTTCTTCCCAAAGATCTGTATGAACCCTGTAAGAAGATGAGGGGAAAATAACAGAGTAGAATGATAACAGCATTAAGATTCACACAATGAAATAACTGACAATTTCCCCATGTCTTTTAAATAAATTATGTCATTTTTAAAAAATAATTCTTTTCTATCAAGAATAATGGAATGTGTGTACTTTTTTTTTTTTTTTTTTTTACATAGAAGCCTCAACATCAAAGGGAGACTACACAAACTAAACGGTGAAAACTGATGCAAGTATTCCCATTCTCTCTCTCCTCTCTCTCTCTCTCTCATCTCTCTCTCTCTCTCTCTCTCTCCTCTCTCTCTCTCTCTCTCTCTCTCTCCTCTCTCTCTCTCTCTCTCTCTCTCTCTGGGCTTTCTTTTCCTTGTTAGGTTTGGTCAAATTTTGAGTTTTTAGGTTTCATTGATGATAGTTATTTTTTTATGGAAGTGTGAGTCTTTTGAAAAATTTTGTTGACTGGTTTGTTTTGATGACGATGTTTTGGGGGATCCTCTCTCCTCTCTCTCTCTCTCTCTCTCTCTCTCTCTCTCTCTCTCTCTCTCTCTCTCTCTCTCTCTCTCCCTCCCTCTCCTCCCTCCCTCCCTCTCTCTCTCTCTCTCTCTCTCTCTCTCTCTCTCTCTCTCTCTCTCTCTCTCTCTCTCTTCCCTTCCATTCCATTCCATTCCATTCCCCTCCAACTTCCACCTTCACATAAATTATTCTATCCTAGACGTATTATGGAGAGGAGTGTTTTGGTTGTTATGTTGGATTCAAAATGTATTCTTACCATTTGAATATAGAAATGTGTTTTCATGTATCTCTTGTGTTTAAAGGGTTTTTATGTTTTTTTTGGGGGGGGTTGTTTTTTTAATCTGTTTTTTCCCCTTTTATGCCTACTTTGCTTGTTTCCCGCTTACTCACACACACATACTTACACACACACACACACACACACACACTTACACACACACACACACACACACACGTTTGTTTAAATAATTATCAGTGTATCCAGATAGGATGATGCGTTTTGTTGAATGTATCCTGTTTTCTTCTTTTAAAATATTGGTTGAACTGCTGCTGGTGGTGATGCTGATATATAGGGGTAGGGAGGGGGTTTCTTAGCTTTATTCCCTGATCAGGGCAAGGGCCGGATGAAAAAAAGTATGTAATACTTACTCTGTTACCCTTGAAAAATAAAGATTATTCATTCATTCATTCATTCTCCTGAAACTAAAATTCACACAAAGGGTATTGGGCCTAAGACTATAAAATAAAAGGCCAATCTAGTGTGAAATTCTTTCTTCTCTAAAAGCAATCAAACAAGGAAAATGAATGATGTCACAACAGCACAAACCGGACTCCAGGGGGGGGAGGGGGAGGGGGGTTAATCTGCTGGAACTGAGATGGGGGGGGGGAGGGGTGTCTGTATTACAGTAATCAGTGAGAACAGACACCTCAGTAGACTTGAACCTGCGATCTCAGCCGCCGTCAGATCGAGAATTTAACGGTCAAACCACTGGACTATCCTGCACAGTCCTTCCCATTCCTGAGACTGGTTCCCCACCACAGGTCTGAATGAAAAGGGCAAGTCCTGCTGCCCACGTTTTAAAAGTTGTACCAAGGGGCAATACTTCTCATTAGTTTTCCAGGACCAGTAACTTCCCTTTGACTTGAAATGTAAGCTAGGGCGGCCTTTTTAATTTTTTTTAAATTATTATTATTCTTTTATAACGACGGTAATGGAATAAGCAGTTATGTGCTTTTTTACATCCAGTCCCTGTGTGTATGCAGTTTTGTAAATCTTGTCATCTGTCCCCACAGGCACACAATGGCCTACTCTTACGAAAAGCGGAACGGGTTCTAACGTGTGTGCAAGATGTTCTGTGTGCGTTTGCACTCGGGGACTCGGTTTATAGTCTCATCCGAAGGACTTTCGGGGAGAGTGGAGAGTGAGCCTAACAACTGGTACTGAGATCGTGTCAAGTTACCCTGGACTTTTCTCCCTGAGAATGGTGGGGTATGTGGAGGGAGGAGGGGAGAAGGAGAAAGAGGGGGAGAGAAGATCTCAGCGGTTAGCTTACATTTTGTGTAGGGAAGGTGATTACTATGAAAAAATTTAGTTGTGTACTAGTTTTTTTAAAGTTGGTTTTACTATTGATGTTCCATTCAGCCTGAGGAAGCTTCAGGACAGAAGCAAAATTTTGCTGATGATTATAATAGCCTAAAAGAAGAGATTAAGCTGAACACAGTCATATGTGTGTGTGTGTGAAGGGGGGGGGGGGGGGGGGGCAGCCATGCGAAAAGATCGGTGGTCTAGGGGTTACACACCTGCCCAGAAAGCAAGAAGGTAAGGTTTGATCCCCGTTAGAGCGCCCCCCACTCCAAACCCTCACTCCTATCCCTCACGCCTTCCCAACCCTCAGGGCTGCTCTGCACTTCACACAGACAGACCTCACACGGCAGGCAGGTTGAAATGTCTAGTATTAGGACACAACACAGTGAATACTAGAATTATAATTTTATTGTATTGCACTGTACTGTACCGCACTGTACTGTACTGTACTGTACTGTACTGTACTGTACTGTACTGTACTGTACTGCACTGCACTGCACTGCACTGCACTGCACTGCACTGCACTGCACTGCACTGTACTGTACTGTACTGCACTGCACTGTACTGTACTGCACTGCACTGTACTGTACTGCACTGTACTGTACTGTACTGTACTGTACTGTACTGTACTGTACTGTACTGTACTGTACTGCACTGTACTGCACTGCACTGTACTGTACTGTACTGTATCGCATCATTTTGCTTGTAGGCCTAACTCTCCAGGAGATCTGCCTGCTGGCCTCAGCCAACTCATTCCCACTGCGAAAAGGGTGAGAGTTTTACGTCCTCATGGCGATATAGCCTTATTAGGGACAAGCTGGTGTGGGTGCAAGAACCCACGGAAAAGTCGGTTTTGTTGTTCTTCACAGGTGTTATTATCAATTCCCACTGCAGAGCAGCTCATCTTTTAATCGGGGATGCATGCTGGGTAAGTTAATGTTTCCGTAATCCACTGAACACATACATAAATCACAATATACTTAATGTGCACATTTGATCTTCTGAATGTGTTTAGTATACACGAAGGGAACTAAGGAACCGGCAGGTCTGCACTTTGGAATGTTGTTGTTGTTCCCCAGCTTAACACTTATGCACTCTGACTCTCTAATCCCACCTGGGAATCACTGTGAGATTAAAATTGCACACTGAATGAGAAGTTTGCGTGTATGACTATTTTCTAGTACCTCGCCATATAGGCAGCCATACTCCGACTTCAGAGGAACTTTGGAATGAACTGGGAGATCGTAAAAACCCCACCCTTAATTCAGCAACCGCTATTGCCGAAATTCGAACGCAGAGCTTGATCGACCAACACATTAAAGGTCTAAACTGTATATACATAATCGTGATGTCTGGTTGATGGCACAGTCCCTGAATTGGGTAGCTCCGCTGGGGCTATACTACAATCAAACAAACAGCAACAAACTAAACATTGCTACGGGACGGGATATAGCCTAGTGGTCAGAATATTGTGATTGCAATTTGACGACCCGGGTTCGATTCCTGGTCGAGGGGATTTTTCCTCTGGAGTTAACATCAGTGCGGACTCCACTCTCCCCCAAAGTCCTTCGGATGAGACTATAAACCGAGGCCCCGTGTGCGAACGCACGCAGAACATCTTGCGCACACGTTAAATCCTGTTCCGCTTTTCGTAAGAGTAGGCCTTTGTGTGCCGGTGGGAACAGATGACGATTTTTACACAACTGCATACACACGGGGACTGGATGTAAAAAACCACATGAATGCTTATTCTATTATCCTCGATATAAAAGATAAAATAAAATAAATAATTGGGTAGCTCCGCGCGCTGAGACTGTACTACAATCAAACAAACAGCAACAAACTAAACATTGCTACAGCTGTCCATGAAATAAGAATAACGATGCCCAAAATATAACTGCGGTTTGCGGCCGCGATACATGGTACGCGTCAGAATTGCCTGAGTTAGCTTTTTTTCTGTGCTGGTGTTACAGCTGGTTCTGTTTATCATTTCATGCCAAGTGAAAAACGGTTACAACACGACGGAGTGCGTGTGTGTGTGTGTGGTGTGTGTGTGTGTGTGTGCGTGTGCGTGTGTGTGTGTGTGTGTGTTCATTTTTTAATTTTATTTTATTCTTTTATTTCGAAGATTTTAATTTTATCGATTTACTTATTTATTCTTTTATATCTAGAATAATGGAGTAAGCAATCATGTGCTTGTTTTACATCCAGTTCCCGTGTTTATGCAGTTTTGTAAATCTTTGTCATCTGTTCCCACCGGCACACAATGGCCTACTCTTACGAAAAGCGGAACAGGATTTAACGTGTGCACAAGGTGTTCGGCGTGCGTTCGCACACGGAGCCTCGATTTATAGTCTCATCCGAAGGACTTTCGGGGAGAGCGGAGTCAGCACTGATGTTAACTCCAGAGGAAAAAAATCCCCTCGAACGAGCACTCGAGTGCTTTTCTTTTTTTTACATCCCATCCCCGTGTGTAAGTGGTTTTGTAAACTTTATCATCTGTTCTCTGTCGTGTGTGTGTGGGTGTGGGTGTGGGTGTGTGCGTGCGGGGTGGGGGGGGGGGGGGGGGGGGGCGGGCGGGGCGTGTGTATGCCTGTGTCTGGATGCACGCCTGTGTGCATGCGCACATGTGTATCTGTGCATGAGTGCGGAGTGTGTGTGTGTGTGTGTGTGTGTGTGTGTGTGTGTGTGTGTGTGTGTGTGTGTGTGTGTGTGTGTGTGTGTGCGTGCGCGCGCGCGCATGTGTGTGTGTTTTGTTTTTGTTTTGTTTAATGTCCATTCAATACTTGTTGATATAGACACGCCCGCATATATGTGTGTGTATGCGCGCGCGCGCGCGCGTGCGCGCGCGCGCGCGCGCGCGTCTCTGTGTGTGTGTGTGTGTGTGTGCTTGCGTTTCCGTTTGCGTGCGTGCACGGGCATGACACGCGTGCACGTATGCATGCGGGGGCGTGCGAGCGTGCGTGCGTGCATGCCTATCTGATTGCGCCCAGTATATATACTATACATACTGGGCACACTCAGATAGGAATGTGTGTTCTGTAATGTACTGTCTGTTCATATATATTCTTTTTTTTTTTTCAGCCGAAAAAAACACTAACTCCTGAACAATCTGAATCATTTTGTCAGCTGGATGGCCATGCAACCAACAGGAAACAAAGACAAAAACTTTGATGAGAATGGCATGACTATCTTCTGCTTTTCATTCATCAGAGAAAAGTGTTGTAAAGAAAAACTCTAGAACTGGAGAAGAGGGGGGTGGGGACTGGAGGGGGGCGGCGGAGGAAGGGGGGAGGGGAATTGTTGCCGGCTGCTTTGGGGGGGGGGGAGGGAGGGTGTCCATTTCCAGACATGGAGGCAGGCGGTTCTATTTCTGTGGTTTTGCCCTCACACAGTTTTTTTGTTTTTTTTAAACTGAGAGACAGCATTACTGAACAGACGACTGTACATTACTGAACAGACAGTTACAGAACAGACCGTACATTTCTGAACAGACACTGCGTT
>CM060341.1:18828236-18830736 GCA_030674155.1 Stramonita haemastoma | reverse complement strand
TTTGATATGTGAAATTTTAACTTTGATATGTGAACTTTTAAATACTTGAAGAAAATTAATACTTGAACATAACTGTCTCTCCCACAAAGTCAAATCCGCTTTGTACTAGGATGTTTTTTTCTAATTCATATTTAGCCATGCTGATTGAATCAAGTATTTGTCAAGTAAATCTATCATCATCTGGTAAACACTTGATGGCAGCTTTTCATACTGGAAGTGGAGCAGCTGCATCCAGAAACATTCCAACAGAGACGAAACTCGACAAGGGATATCAGCCAGATTCTCCATATACTAACCCTCTTAGTCTGAACCCAGATTTGCCGGATTGAATAAATATCCCCTCTAAATCCTGATTTGCTGGGATTTACACACAATAGATTTCCATCAGGCTGTGACCATCACTAAATTCAAATTCAAATTCAAATTAAAAAATACTTTATCTCTAAAACAGAGAAATTCCTAATTGCTACCACATGTCAAAGCTCTATCAGGCTAGAATTAGAAGCCCTGCTGAGAATCTGGAAGTAATTGTAGCTGCTGGTCTGTACTTAAAAGGAGGAAAAGGCTAGCAAGCATGTGTGTCTGACCTGATTTGTGATGGAATGGGAAATCTAAGGGCAGTTTGTGTTCAGAGAATCTGAATGCAAGAGGGCTAAAGGAAAAGTATATTTTAAAACCTTTAACTGGAACTTGTGAAATTATTGCTATATTTTGATATCCCCAAATTTCACATCCATACAACAAAACAAGTACAATTTTATGGAATAAATCAAGTGCCACATGTGTATGTAGTTCTATTTGCTGGGTGTCCTTATCAAGCTAAACATGACTTAAGCAGCTTTATCATAAGCATTTTTCATGCATTACATTTTCATATGCCCATGATTTCACATCACATCAATACAATAAAACACATACAACGATTTTATGTGTACTTAGTTCTTTTTGCCACGCAGTCCTTATCAATTAAACATGACTTAAGTAGCTTTATCATAAGCATTTGTCTTGAATTTTGCAAAACTACCACTGCTACTGAAGTTGATTCCTAAATATTTAAAACTGTTAAGAACTTCAAGGGCTTTTGTACTATTTTACATAATTATTATGCTTTTCTGTTATTTTACATAATTATTACGAGATCTATTGTGGCCTGATGTCATGATTTTGGTTTTCACTAGATTTACAAGTTTCTAATGAGAACAGTAAGTATCCAAAATCTCTAAAGCATCTTGTAACCCTTCTTTGTAGTGGAGAATAAAATGGTATCAGCATAAAGTAAAAGTTTAACATAACTGGTTAACATTTTGCCATGAGATGAAAGTTGAATATGCAGTGTTAAGCAATTTCTGACAAATATTGTTCCAAATCATTCAGAAAGTGTGTGTGTGTGCTACTTGATATCAATATTACTTCCCCTTGACAGGCTACATATCCCTTTAAAGAGTCCCATCCCTTTTAATTGTTTGCAGTTGCTTTGTAATCCAGATCAAAGGTTTCATCTGATGGAAATGAAGCAGTAGTTTTGATATGAAATTGTAGAATTACTGTTGACCTGTGCGAGAGAAGTACAAGGGGAAAGTAAATGATTGTAGGCATAAATATTTTTCAATTTGTGAACATTTAGTAAAAGACACCTTTGGAATTTGAACTCGTTGGTTTAATGATAAGTTGTAAAAATGTGAAGGCAAAAAGTTAAGCTTTGAGTTAGGAAGTGCAGATCCTTAAGGGGGATCTGCCCCTAACTTCTTTATGCTCCGAGCTTTGGAGTGATGTGTTGTCTATCTTTCCATGTTTGTGCTAGGGAGGAGGGGTGGGGGGAGAGGGAGGGAGGGGGGTGGAGAGGGAGGGGGGAGGAGAGGGAGGGAGGTGGAGAGGGAGGGAAGGGGGGGTGGGGGGAGGGGGGGGGGAGGAGGGGGTAGACGGTAGGAGAGGGGTAGGGAGCTGGTGGTGGTTGGGGAGGGTGAGGGCGGAAGATGATTGCCTGTTGCCAGTAGTTTTGTGTTGACTGTACTTCTTTTTTAATGCTTGGGTCACTACTTTTAGGAAGATCAGTAAGCAAATAAGTTATAACGACATTAAGCTGTGGTGAAGGCGGCACAGGCTCGGACAACACGTTAAATCCTGTTCCGCTTTTCCTAAGAGTAGGCCATTGTGTGCCAGTGGGAACAGATGACAATATTTACACAACTGCATATACACGGGGACTGGATGAAAAAAAGCACATGAGTGCTTATTCTATTATCCTCGATATATAAGAAGAAAAAATATATATATATAATAAAAACGACCAGTGTAAGAGGGTCACAGGCTAATTATACAGCCTAGACTGCCCACGGGCTGTTCTGAAGTCCGACTATGTGGGCTTTATTTTATTTATTTTAATCTTTTATATTGAGGATAATAGAATAAGCACTCACGTGCTTTTTTTTCCTCCAGTTCCCGTGTGTATGCAGTTGTGTAAATATTGTCATCTGTTCCAACCGGCACACAATGGCCTACT
>CM060341.1:18808236-18825736 GCA_030674155.1 Stramonita haemastoma | reverse complement strand
ACACGTTAAATCCTGTTCCGCTTTTCGTAAGAGTAGGCCATCATGTGCCGGTGGGAACAGATGACAAGATTTACAAAAACTGCATACACACGGGGACTGAATGTAAAAAAAAAAGCATATGCGTGCTTATTCCATTATCCTCAATATAAAAGAATAATAAATAATGAAAAATAAAGTAAAAAACAGAAGCAAAAACCACTTTTTGTGAAAGACTAGTCCCTGACTCAAAACTCAGGACAATACGAACAAATGTGATAGGTTTGAACTTTTTTTTTTCAGCAAACACTGTACCCCCTCAGTCCTTTGTCATCTGCTGGCTGCCTCACCACAATATGCATGTGTGGGGTCAACGCTGTAGGAACACGAGCAATTCTTATTTGATGATCATTTCCCACTTTCTCATCCCTACCTGGTGTTGATCTATGGCCTCAAACCCCCAAACAAGTACACAGCTTCAGTGTACTTTTCAAGTAGCCTACTCGGCGCAGTTTTTCATACTTTATAAAAAATCTGTGAAAACCAGCAAACCTGTTTTCTGACTGGCACTCTGTAAACGATACTACTTCATCTTCTTTTTGCTGTGATTAAATTAACGTCCCAGCGGGAGATTTCCGATTTAGGAACTGAAAACTGCTACTACTTGACCTTGGAAGTTAACCCTTATACGTGACCCAAATGAAAAGAAAGTCACGTGATTGTAGCTGAGAGACTTCTTTTGTTCTCCCTTGAATAAGAACGTGTTGTGCAAGGGAGGTTCTTCTGGCTTGACTTCATTTTCGGGACCAGACTTCATCGATTGAGGTTTTCTTTCTTTTCTTTTGTTCAGTTTTCTTTTTTTTCTTCTTTCTTTAATAAACTTACCGGCTGTCGACAGATGGGGTTTGACCAATGGGCTGACTGACTTCAGTTGCAAAATCAGGTGCAGAAGACAAGGCATGGGTATTCTACCTGTTGGGGAAGGAAGGACCACCTAATTCTGAGGAACTGGACAAGGGGTGTTCTTTTTTTATTTACCATACACAAATACTTTATTACCTCAATAAACAGAGAAGTTCATGTACTATTAGAGCAATGTCAGTCATAATGATGTCTAATATTACACTTAAAACATACTTTGCTGCAAGCGGCCATTTCTCTCTCTCTCTCTCTCTCTCTCTCTGTATATCGTTTGATTTAAGCAGACTGGTTGTTGCTATGTCCCTGTTGAGTAGCAGAATTGAGGTGGGAATAAAACTGTTTTCACTTCGTAGAGTTTTGAGTCTAGGTAGTCTGTTTCGTTTTTGAGAAAGAAGGATTTCACATATCTATCCTGCACATGTACCATCGCTCCCAACTTCTTTTGGTCTATCTCTCACATGGCACTCATACAATTCATTCATTTTCATTTGCACACAGCCCACAATTTTACATTCTATGAGGGGCGGGATAGCTAAGTGGTCAGAGCACTCGCTTTTCCCCAGCTAGTGTTAATAAGCAGCATGAGAAATAGGATGGGTGACCATTTGCGCGCCTTGGCTTCAGTACAGTCGCCCAGTGTACCCAGCTGTAAATGGGTACTTGACTTGTTTAGGGTTAGGGAAGGTAAAGCAGCGAGGGAGAGGAGATGGGCGCCGCCCTCAACACGCTGGCCCCTAGAGAAGCTGAGGTCTTTGATGCCTCGCTCCCCTACGACCACATAGGTTATGAAACATCTTTACCTTTTACTCGTTCTACTTTCATCAGAGTAAATATTTGGCACAGGCCCCGTGGGTGTGGGTTTTTTTTTCGAAAATCAATTATAATACTGTTAGCAAAGACTTCTAAGTCCAAATAATTCTTTTTACACCAGGAGGAAAACTCCTCGATCTTTTTCCCAGTCTAGGCTATACTAGGCTAGTGTCTGCCTTGTTCGCTTCTTCATGCCGCTCCCTCCAAGCCTGTCAGGCTGTAGACACAGGGGAAAGAGGTGTGTGAACTGCCCCTGTAGGCTAGGCCTAGGCCCCTAACCAATGGCCGGTGCCACGTCAGCAAGTTGTAGCCTAGGCTATGTCGTGCAGAGGGCACACATTCCGCAAGTTTCAGCCCTCATCATTTTGCTGGTCTGCAGTTTCTGTTTCCTCTTCAATCCCTCTGCCTCCCTCATAAACTACACACACACAACACACACACACACACACACTTTTTCCTTTTTTTTCCTTGGTTGGTTAAATCGTTTACTTCCCACCTCAGTAGGCCTAGGCTACTAGGCTAGCCCACAGCCGCATTTTTTTTCTTTCCCCATTTCCTTCCTCTCCCAGGCGCCACTAACACATTGTAGCTAGCTGTGCACAGAAAAGCTTTTCTCCTATTGGCTTTCCTCCGTAAATACACCAATCAAATTTTGCAAAATACTTTCACTGCTGCGTGCAACTTTCGTGAGTAGCATTCTGAAAAAGTTCCAGTTTCTCTTAGAGTCTGGTGCCACATCACCAACTCGCGCCGAGAACTTCTGCTGAAGTTGCTGCTAGGGCCTAGGACCAGGCCAGAGGCACCGCCGCCAGTTTTTTACACACACGGTAGTAGCCTAGCCTAGCGCTGTCGACAGCGGTGAGGGGTTGAGAGCAAGTCTGGCACTACTCAGTCGCTGGTAGACTCAGGAACCGAATTCTTGAGTGACTGGCACTGTGTGAGCCTGTTTTCTGCCCCCGTCTGAACCCTAGCCTAGCCTACCTAGTGTTGGAAAACCTCTACATCTCTTTTGGCCTACTAGCGGTGTTGCTTGTGGAGAAATTCTGAAAGCAGAAAAGGCGTGGTGGTGGGCCCAGCAAAAGATGCGTTAATTTCTGTCTTGAGTAAACGTGGAAGGAAGGCAAGTTGGCCCTTAGCGTTGAGGTGGTGTGTGTGTAGGTAGCATCATCTAGGCCCACTTGAAGCCACTGCTGGGAAGACGAGAGAGAAGAAGTGGAAGGGAGAAGAAGGACATGAAGGAATGAGAGAAAAGGTGCAGCAGACAAGACAGGAGGGAGACAACAGAAAGATGGCTGCTGTCTTCAGGACTGGAGGAGGAGGAGGAGAGAGGAGGGTAGGGGTGGGGGTGATGGTCAGCGTCGTGTGTTGTGTGCTGATGATGCTGTTTCACTCTGCCACTGCTGCCAATGTCCGTCTGCCTTCAGGTCAGTCAGTTTTTTGGTCTGTTTGTGTGTTTTTGGTCTGTCTGTCTGTTTTTGGTCTGTCTCTGTCTGTGTTTTGTCTGTCTGTCAGCCTGTTTTATATTCTGCCTCGTCTGGCTGTCTCTCTGTTGGTTCAGGACTCTGTCTCTTTTTGTCTGTTTTTTCTCTATCTCTGTCGCTGTCTGTTTGTCTCTCTGTCTCTAACACACACACACACACACACACACACACACACACACACACACACACACACACACACCACACACACACACACACACACACACACACACACTCACACACTCACACATACACACACACATACTCACACACATACATACATACATACATACACACACACACACACACACACACACACACACACACACACACACACACACACACACACACACACACACACACACACACACACACACACACACACAAACAAACAAACAAACACATACACACTCTCTCTCTCTCACTCTGTGTGTGTGTGTGTGTGTCTCGCCCTCTCCGTCTCTCTCCCTCCCCTCCATTTCTCTCTCTCTCTCTCTCTCTCTCTCTCTCTCTCTCTCTCTCTCTCTCTCTCTCTCTCTCTCTCTCTCTCTCTCTCTCTCTCTCTCTCTCTCTCTCTTTGCTGCCAGAAATTGTCTAGGCCTAGCCTAGTGCAGACTGAGTGAGATATGTTGTTCATGCAAACAGAAACACAGAGAAGTCTCTCTGTGCATGTAATCTACATCTATCTCTCTTTCTCCCTCTCTGTCTGTCTGTCTGTCTGTCTGTCTGTCTGTCTCTGTCTGTCTGTCTGTCTCTCTCTCTGTCTGTCTCTCTCTGTCTCTCTCTCTCTCTCTCTCTCTCTCTCTCTCTCTCTCTCTCTCTCTCTCCTCTCTCTCTCTCTCTCTCTCTCTCTCTCTCTCTCTCAAAGCAGTCTATTCAAATTGTGCCGACACCCACCGTACCACCCTCCCCCCTCTGAAACAGGAAGGAGAAGAACGGTAGGCCTAGCTAGATAAAAGCTGTCTCTAGAGAATATTGCATGGGTAATGAACACCTTTTAGTTACAACTCCCTATCAGCACTTTTGATCGTTATGGTTTGTCCTGTAATATTTTCTATCCTATGGCATGGTCTATTTTAACCGTAGTTAAAAAAAAAAAAAAAAAAGCTTTCTTGCCACGTATGCTGAAAGCTTCAGTTGGGGAGAGAGAGGGGTGGGGGAGAGAGGAGTAGGAGGGGTGGTAGGGTTGGGGGTATCTTGGTCGTCATCTGCCCGCCTTTACTAGGCGTAGTAGTAGAGAGAGAGAGAGAGAGAGAGAGAGAGAGAGAGAGAGAGAGAGAGAGAGAGAGAGAGAGAGAGAGAGAGACAGACAGACAGACAGACAGACAGACAGACAGACAGACAGACAGACAGACAGACAGACAGACAGACAGGGTGGGTGGGTGGGTGGGTGGGGTGGGCGTAGGTGTGTGTGTAACCATTTCTCTTTCACTTCATGTTACATAGCCTATGCCTACCTTTTGTTTTATCAGTTATGGAACATTACAGGCTCCTCTAAGAACGAAGGAGTAGGCAGGCCACTTATGGCTGTTGGTGTGGATGATAGAATACCCATTACTAGCATGCTCAGCATGCATTTTGTGATCTAGACAGGGATCGGCTCCACTTGCCCATAACAGGCTACTGAGAAACACATGCAGTGTGTCAGTGACTTACCTCTTTTACAGGAGTTGATTAAAGAACTGAAATCCCAGGTAGCTGTTTCAGTGTTTGCTGGCTTCTTTTTCAGGCCATGCTGGGATGTTCTCTCCT
This sequence comes from Stramonita haemastoma, assembly GCA_030674155.1. Lineage (NCBI taxonomy): Eukaryota > Metazoa > Mollusca > Gastropoda > Neogastropoda > Muricidae > Stramonita > Stramonita haemastoma. The sequence goes on along the minus strand of CM060341.1, from coordinate 18,820,799 downwards.
CTTCACTGCTTGCTCTTTGCCCCTCAGATTTCCTTTTTCAATTCTTTCTCCTCCCCTTTGTCCATTTTGTTTTTTTTTGTATTTCTTGTCTCCCTTTTTTTGCTCTTTAACTGTCTATTTTTTTCTGCTTTCTGGTTTATCCATGTTTTTTTCTTTCTTTCTTATTCCCCCTTTAAGTTTACTTTTCCTTTTGTAACAGTTGTCAGTTTTTGGTTTGGTCCCATTTTTTCAGGTTAGAGTAACATGACAGGCTTTGGTTACCCTGTGTGCAGATACAATATATTACTTAACACGCCACTGCTGTGTTTTATATATATACTTAACACACCTCTGATGTGTTCTATATATACACTTAACACACCTCTGATGTGTTCTATATATACATAACACACCACTGCTGTGTTCTATATTACATAACACACCACTGCTGTGTTCTATATTACTTAACACCAGCACTCTCCAAGCCAGGAAGAGTTCTCTTAAATAAAAGGCCGTGTGTGTCAGTGACAATAAGTTTAACCTTTCAGAATATATCCTCTTTTTCCTTCACGTCTTACCTCTGCCAGTTGTGCAGTCTGCTTTCTTGTCAGGTCATGAGAAAACCCTGTACCCTGTTTTTCTCAGACTGCCAGGTACATTCCTGATCCTCAGCAATGCCAGTTTGTCTTTCCATTGCGAGAAGGTAACAACTATTGGACGGGGGTTCATATCGGTTAGCATCAGTCTTGACCCTGTGTGCCTGTCGTATGTCCACTAAAGAAAATGGCACACTTTTGACAAGCAATGGTGACCAAACTAGTCGGGGCGTGACTCGAGGCCTGTCCTCAAGAGGTGCCGTGGCGACATGCCCTGGTCTAGTGGTGATGAATGACACACCACACCATTAACTAAAATGCTGTTTTCTGGAGACTTCTCCAAGTTCTCTGACACTCTGCAGCAGGAGGGAGGGAGGTCACCCAGACAGGGGACTGAAGGAAGGAAGGCTGGAGTCAGGTGTGAATCTGATAAACCCCGATTTTATTTTCACCATTGACAGACACTATAGCTTATTGGTTGAAACGTTTGGCTTCAATCCCATGGGTTGATGAAGTCATGGGTTTGAGTCTAGGCGGTGACCTGATTTGACGGGGTGGGGGGTTACCATCTCCACGGTCAGCTTCAAATGGAGACCTGCTGGTGCTTTCATTCCCTTCGTGCATATATGATGCATATATACAGAAGATCAAATGTGCACGTTAAAGATTCTGTAATTCATGTCAGCGTCCAGTGGGTTACGGAAACCCGAACATACTCCCCAGCATAAATCCCCAAAGTCAGCTTCTTTCATAGTAGGCAAGATGCTTGGTCAAGAGGATTGTTCCCAGAGTTATCATCAGTGCCGACTCCACTCCCCCAAAATGTCCTTCCTCCCCCAAAATGTCCTTGGTATGAGACTATAAATCGAGTCTTACCTTTGAACGCACACAGAACATCTTGTGCGGACGTTAGAACCTGTTCGCCATTTGGAAGAGAAGGCCATTGGGTGCTAGTTGGAACGTATGACAACATTTATGAAACCACATGCACACAGGATGTAAAGACAAAAATAGAAAAAGACAACAACAAAAAAGAAAGACATGAGCACTTATTCAATATCCTCGGAATAAAACAATTTGAAGAGAAAAATGATGAATAAGTAAAGCTTTGTTTGTCATGATCTGGAACCTTCAAAATTGAACAGAAATAGTGAGAAAGATTGCTTGGTTGTGACAGGGGACTAGGAATATTTCTCAAAGCACAGCTAATCATCACCACTTGTCACCCCCCCCCCCCCCCTCCCATTTACATTATTTAGATTGTTTTGTGTAAACACGTGTAGTAGTTTATCGGCAGGGATGGGCCGAGGAGATGTGTAGGTAATGGTAGTGTATGTCACATCTGTGTTATGTTTCCCTAACCTGCAGAAAGCTGTGTTGGATGATGCCATGTTTGCTATCTGTCTGTCTGTCTGTCTTTCTGGCTGTGTGTGTGTGTGTGTGTGTGTGTGTGTGTGTGTGTGTGTGTGTGTGTGTGTGTGTGTGTGTGTTGTGTGTGTGTGTAAGTGTGTTTTAAGTGTGTGTGTAAGTGTGTCTGTCTGGCTGGCTGTGTGTGTGTGTGTGTGTGTGTGTGTGTGTGTGTGTGTGTGTGTGTGTGTGTGTGTGTGTGTGTGTGTGTGTGTGTGTGTGTGTGTGCGCGCACGTTTGTGTGTGTGTGTGTTGTGTGTTGTGTGTTGTGTTGTGTGTGTGTGTGTGTGTGTGTGTGTGTGTGTGTGTGTGTGTGTGTGTGTGTGTGTGTGTGTGTGTGTGTGTGTAGTTTTTCGTACCTCAGCTAGAGCGCTGATGCTCACCAATAGTGAGAGTTTTCCATACATGACCACTGTTACCCACCATGAAGGTAGCCGCATTCCGATTTCGGGGATTGGTTTGCCTATTATAACTGAGCTCATTTTTGGTTGGTTCAATCACCATTGTCATGAGTATAAAAGAAGAGGTTGGACATTATCATTGCTGTTGCGCGTTCCCTAGCGTAACATCCAGAGGAGTATCCTCCCAGAATGCACTCACTCACTCACTCACTCACGTCTTCCCCCCGGGGAATCGGGGAATGGCTGTGTGATGTAAGAACACACTGGGTGAAGTGAGAAGTTGGCCTGTATGACTGTTTTTAGGTAGGGTACTCGCGACGGTACTGGAACCATTCGTATCGGTCATTGCCTTTCCAATGGATCATTCCAGTGCCGTGGAGAGGGGGGGGGGTCTGCTGCATGGGTAACAGCTTGCCCTCCATACATACTTGCCCAGGCTTTGCGCTCTAAAGACTAGAGCGCAACTCCATAGTCTTCCGAGACTGATGGCTGCCTACTACTACTACTACTACTACTCGCCATATAGGCCGCCATACTTTAACATCAGAGGATTTCTTTTCTTTCTGTGTTAGGAGAGAGCAGGAGGCTGTTATTGCTAAGAGTTTAGGCCGCCGTACTCCAACATCAGATGATTTATTTTCTTCTGTGTTAGGAGAGTGCAGGTTGTTATTGCCAAGATCAGAGCTTGTCATGGCTGAAAACAATCTTAATATCAAATTTTAAAACAGAGGAGGGGAGAAGGGGGGTACCCTAGTTGTTAGAGGGTGGAGCTGGTGGTATCTGACAGCATGTGCCCCTTCCAGCCGGTGTCTGTTGGTATAGTAGTTCGTATAGATCTATCTATCATAAGTTAACATCAGTGCCAACGCCACTCCCCCAAAATGTCCTTCCGATGAGACTATAAACCGAGGTCCTACGTTCCGCTACGTTCGTATAGATCTATCTATCATATAACTTCTTTTTTTTTTAAATCTATCATATAACTCACTAACTTCACTTTTGTATAATTCAGTATTGGATATCCAAAACAAACAAAAAAGACATAAAAGAAAAATATAGTAAACAATCTCCTAGTTTGACCCGCATAGAACGCCATCCATACACAGTCGATGTCAAGAACACCGCACGTTCGCACGTTCGGCGATGCGTTGGATGTCAGATCTTCTGCTTGCAGTGCTGTCAGCTCTTTTGGCGCCGTTCCGGTTCCAGACGATCTTCCATCTCTGGAACTCTGTGCAGAACCAGTGAACATGACACTGTGATGTACCGTTTCAATTCATGGAGTCGGTAGTTTAAATCTTAAAAATTAAATACCGTTATTTTCCCCCTTTTAGTATTATTTCCTCAATTTTTCCCTTTTTCAGTAATGGAAATTTTATGTTTAGGTGATACCCAGCAATGTTTCACGATTGTCTGTCTTAATCATATCTTTTTGGATACATTGTTTTTAATCTGCAGTCTGTACCAAAACTGCACTGTTTGCAGTCTTTCCTAAAACTCCAGTGCTTGCAGTCTTTCCCAAAACTGCAATGTTACAAAAGAAACTACAGTGCTTGTAGTCTCTACTAAATCTGCAGTGTCTTCAATCTATTCCCAAAGCTGCAGTCTTTCCAAAAACTGCAATGATTGCAGTCTACCAAAATTGCAGTGTGTGCAATCTGTTCTAAAACTGCAGTCTTTACCAAAACTGCAGTGTCTGCAATCTGTACCAAAACTGCAATGTTTGCACTTTTTTCTTTCTCCACTAAAAGGACAAAAAAGGAGGAGGGTAAAAACCAAAAAAAAAATCGCCATGGGAGATAATTCAATCCAAGGCAGAATCACGGGAGAGGGGAAATTACTCGGTCTGCTGACTGTGAACAAACGTCAGATATCAGGCAAGATGTGCACAACCACTCTGCCTCCTTATCTTCGGTGTGTGTGTGTGTGTGTGTGTGTGTGTGTGTGTGTGTGTGTGTGTGTGTGTGTGTGTGTGTATCTGTGTGTGTGTGTGTGTGTGTGTGTGTGTGTGTGTGAGTGTGTGTGTATGTGCGTGTGTGTGTGTGTGTGTGCGTGTGCACGCGCGCGCGTGCACGCATAGCACATGTGCGAGTGTGTGGCTATTAATAGCACTTCTGACATTGTATTTTGTATAGGCCAGATATCACAGTCATTAAACCTTCACTTTACTGGTGGGAAAAGTCCAAAGATTTGTCTGTTTTTGTTCGAAAACAAGAATTAAGTTGTAGACCTAATGTTCGTCTTCATGTGGGCTTTGTGATTGTTCATTCATTCATTTTGTTTTAGATTTATTTGTTTTTCATGTGTGATCTATTCATAGATTGATCGATTAGTCATTCATTTATTTAAGTATGTGGTGGGCGGAATGAATGGAGGCTATGTAATTTGTGTGAGTATTGATGTGGATCATGGTCTTTTTGGTTGTTTGGTGGACAGTAAAAGCCTTGGGCTCTACTTCCATCAAACCGCCTTCAGCATGATAACTGAAAGTGAACATATGTATCTGTCTGCAATCAGAATGACAAAAATTAATGGCGTTAGTCACAGGTTAAGGTCAGTCTAGAATAAGATCAATCAAAATGGCGAATTCAGTACACACACACACACGCAAACCACACACACACACTTAAAGTGAGACGTAAAATAACACACACACACACACACACACACACACACACACACACACACACACACACACACACACACACACACACACACACAACACACACACACGCACACACACAAACACAAACACACTTAAAGTGAACAGACGTAAAATCACACACACACACACACACACACACACACACACACACACACACACACACACACACACACACACACACACACACACGAACGAACAAACTGCTGACTCGTCAAAAACTTGATTGTGATGCAACCAACTTTTCAGCCTGACTTAGAGAGAGAGACTCGACTTTATCAAAGAGACTCGATTCCTCCTCCACTCCCTTCCTATCTCTTCCCTTCCTCTCCACTCCTTCATTTTTCATATTATATCCTCCACTAGACAGACAGACAGACAGACAGACAGACAGACGGACAGACATGCCACTGTTGTAGGAAGCCGCGAACAGATGAAACAGACCGTGAGAACAGAGAGACCCGTCGCTTAGCCTAACGCAAGACGTGTGTGGCGTTTTGGTCCTGTAGCCTACTGAAGCAACGCACTCTTTTCCTTGCCTGTTGTGTGAGCAAGGCAAGGCAAGGCCTAATAACTCAATCCACACAAACTGTAAACTTACCACACAGATGGGGAGGGGGGAGGGGGTGTGAGGGAGGGAGAGAGAGAGATGGAGGTTGAAAGTAATACCGTTTTCTGTTTACCGCCTAACCTAATTTTTTTCAACTGGAAAAGAAAAAAAAAGAGGTCTGATAAAATGAAGGAGGAATCGTGTAGCTTCTTCGCCGTAGACATGTTTGAAGTTAGTGCCTGCAGTTTTATGAACACAACTGACGAATCATTCTGTTTAAATTGAAATGAGATAATAATAATAATAATAATAATAATAATAATAATAATAATAATAATAATAATAATAATAATAATGATAATAATAATGATAATAATAATAATGATGATGATGATGATGATGATGATGATGATGATGATGATGATGATGATGATGATAATACTAATAACAACAACAACAATACATGGCATTTATATAGCGCTATATCTTGCAAAAACAAATCAAAGCACTTGCATTCGACCTATACAACACACAAGCAATCAATGACAATAGTTTTAGCAAATTCGATTGTACACGCACACACACACACGCGCGCGCACACACACACACTTATTGAGGTAATACACTTTGGCAGGGTGAAAGTTTCAGATGTTGAAGGCAGGGACAGATACGAGATGTAAACAGAAGGCAAAAATCTTAGGTTTGAACTAAGTGTGTCTTGAGGTTGGATTTTAAAGTGTTATATGTAGGCTTTTGCCGAAGGGAGAGAGGGAGGTCATTCCAGATCGATGGACCAGAAATAGAGAAAGAGCGGCGGCCAACGGTAATGTCATCTCTGTCCAGATGTCATCTCTTTCCAGATGTCATCTCTTTCCGGGTGTCATCTCTTTCCGGGTGTCATCTCTTTCCAGATGTCCTCTCTTTCCAGATGTCATCTCTTTCCAGGCTGAGGGATCACAGAGGGCATCATGCACTAACTGCACTGGATAACCGCTGGGCTATCTGTGGTGGGCTGGAAGTAGTAACTGTCTTCACCACATGCCTATAGGCCTGACTAACCATAGCATACTTGGATCATGAATACGCTCTGTAGAGATCTCTCACACTGTGGGGTCAGGAATAAACTCTGTTACTTTTTAGTTTAAAATTTCGAATATCACCCCCCCTCCCCACCCCCTAATAGAAAACATGAAAACAACAAAAAACACCCAAACAAACAAACAAACAAACAAACAAACAAACAAACAAGCAAACAAAAACAAAAAACGGCCAACCAAGCCAATTCAAATTAAAATCCAAATTCCAATAGGCCTACTTTATTTTCTCAAAGACAGAGAAATTCACAAAGAAATTTATGTTCTCAAAGACAGAGAAATTCACAATGCTGCCACTGTGTTCCTTTCCTTCTTCTTTGCTAAAGGTATGCTTAATTAAGATTATTTTGAGGAAAAACAATGCCGACTGGCGGCTGTTATTGACAGCCACCATGTCACGATATTGGGGAAGAAAGGAAGGCCTATGCTTCAGTAAGGCGAAGTTTTCTGTATTGCAGACCACACTGACCATCCTTAACACACACACAAACTCACACGCACGCGCACAACACACACACACACACACACACACACACACACACACACACACACACACACCTACGCACACACACACACACCTAAACCACACACACACACACACACACACACACACACACACACACACACACACACACACACACACACACTTACACACACACACAGACACACACACACACCTACACACACACTTCACACACACACACACACACACACACACACACACACACACACACACACACACACACACACACACACACACACACCACACACACCAACACTATGTGAAAAGTAAGCTCAGTACTGTATGTAGTATAACATTCCTGTACAGCCATTTCCTCACCTCGCCAGTTCCCTGACATCTCTACTATATAACTCTCAGCTGACTCAGTCTGTGGCGGTTTCCTCCAAATTTCGGAAATCTTGGTCCGGAAAATCGGTTTAAAACTTCCTAGCTCATGCCAAGGCCTATAGGGGCCTAGCACCAAAACTTGCCGTGTAGTACCCCCTCCCCCTTCCTTTTACTACACCGCACTACATTTAATTCCCCGTTTGTGGTAACGTCCACTTCTCCACCCCCCCCCCCCCCCCCCCGTCCCCTTTCCGTCTGCTACTCTTAGAGTAGACCTACTATACTAGGCAAGCAAATACTATTATAGCAGAGACTTTAAGGCCGCACTACACTGTTATTAAAAGTTGGCCCAGGCCAAAAGCTGTGGGGTCAGTATTAATTAAAATAATCGTGTTGACAAAATAATGTTTATCATTGAGGATGTCTCCAGGCTTGACAGACTCTTAACATAACAACATTCTCTCTTTTTTTTCTTTTCTTTTTATAAAGAAGATGAAATAGTCTGAAGTTGGATTATGGCTGTCGTTTGTGGCGGAGAACTTGAAAAGTTGAACAGACAAATTTTGTCATCGTGTGTGCATGAAACATGAATTTTTAATCTTGGGGGACTTGCTTGGGGGTTAAGCTGGGGAACGTTCAACAGCAAGTGTTAAAGGTGTTCCCAGTGGTCTTCTCTTACTGGTCTTCTCTATCTGTCCGTCTCTTTTCGTCCTTCTCTTTTTGTTCTTCTCTCTCTCTTCTTCTCTCTCTTCTTCTCTTTCTCTTCTTCTCTTTCTCTTCTTCTCTTTCTCTTCTTCTCTTTCTCTTCTTCTCTCTCTGTCCTCTTTTTGTTCTTCTCTTTCTGTTCGTCTCTTGTTGTCCTTCTCTTTTTGTTCCTTTTCTTTTACTTCTCTTTATCTTCTTCTCTTTCTGTTCTTTTCTTTCTGTCCGTCTCTTTTCATCCTTCTCATTTTGTTCTTCTCTCTCTCTTCTTCTCTTTCTCTTCTTCTCTTTCTGTCCGTCTCTTTTCGTCCTTCTCTTTTTGTTCTTCTCTTTATCTTCTTCTCTTTCTCTTCTTCTCTTTCTGTTCTCTTTCTATCCCTCTTTTTCGTCCTTCTCTTTCTCTTCTTCTCTTTCTTTTCTTCTCTTTCTGTTCTTCTCTTTCTGTCCTCTTTCTCTTCTTCTCTCTCTTTCTCTTATTCTATTTTTCTTCTTCTCTTCCTCTTCTTCTCTCTCTTTCTTTTCTTCTATCTCTTTTCTTCTCTTCCTCTTCTTCTCTCTCTCTTTTCGTCTTCTATTTCTCTTCTTCTCTTCCTCTTCTTCTCTCTCTGTCTCTTCTATTTTTCTTCTTCTCTTCCTCTTCTTCTCTCTCTTTCTTTTCTATTTCTCTTCCTTTTCTCTCTCTTTCTCTTCTTCTCTTTCTCTTCTTCTCTTTCTGTCCGTCTCTTTTCGTCCTTCTCTTTTTGTTCTTCTCTTTATCTTCTTCTCTTTCTCTTCTTCTCTTTCTCTTCTCTTTCTATCCCTCTTTTTCGTCCTTCTCTTTCTCTTCTTCTCTTTCTTTTCTTCTCTTTCTGTTCTTCTCTTTCTGTCCTCTTTCTCTTCTTCTCTCTCTTTCTCTTATTCTATTTTTCTTCTTCTCTTCCTCTTCTTCTCTCTCTTTCTTTTCTTCTATCTCTTTTCTTCTCTTCCTCTTCTTCTCTCTCTCTTTTCGTCTTCTATTTCTCTTCTTCTCTTCCTCTTCTTCTCTCTCTGTCTCTTCTATTTTTCTTCTTCTCTTCCTCTTCTTCTCTCTCTTTCTTTTCTATTTCTCTTCCTTTTCTCTCTCTTTCTCTTCTTCTCTTTCTCTTCTTCTCTTTCTGTCCTCTTTCTCTTCTTCTTTTTCTCTTCCTCTCTTACCTTCATCAACACTCCAGAACAAACACAAGCATTGACTTTCCTTCTTCAAAGCAGTAGCCATTGCATTGCCAACTGAACACGAACTTTTAACACAACTTATGCATGCCCTTTGACTTTTCCCCTTTTTTCTCAAAGCCCTGTACCTCTTCCTCTTTGATGTCTGCCTCCTTACCACAATAATAATTACATCTAATTATGTGCACGGCATCATCAGAGGAGGAACACAAGTAATGGTTATTCAGATGAGTATGGTTTGTCATTACAACTTTGGTGAAAACTGTTACACACGCAAATACAGAGGATTGCGCGCGCGCGCGCGCACACACACACACACACACACACACACACACACACACACACACACACACACACACACACACGCATATATATATATATATATATATAATATATATATATATATATATATATATATATAATCCTATGTACTTCATGTGCACGTGACTGATTGTTATTATCATGAGTGCAGTCAATACACAACACGCACGCACGCACACACACGCACACAACTTCCTCTCACTACCACACACACACTCACTCACCCCTCACACACACACACACACACCACACACACACCACACCACACACACACACACACACACACACAACACACACACACACACACACACACACACACACACACACACACACACACACACACACACACACACACACACACACACACACACACACACACACACACACACACACACACACACACACACACACACACACACACAACCAACACCCACCATACACACAACACCACACCACACACACACACACACACACACACACACACACACACACACACCACACACACACACACACACACACACACACACACACCACGACACAACACAACACAACACACCACAACACAGACACACACAATGACACACTCCAGACAAACAAACAGAAAAAAAACAACGGGTATTGTTTCGCAGAAGTTGTGGGAAAACATGCTGTTGCTATGGAAACTTGTCTTCAGGAATGTTCTCTGGAAGGGAGAGGAAAGTCGACCTGTCTCCCCCAATTCTGAAATCACAGGCTGAAGGCAGCAGACTTTACAGCGTGGCAGAGCCTTTATCTGTTACACACAGTCATAGCATAAGCGCTGACACACGGGCAGTTGCAAACGTACGGTTGAGAAGGTCGGGAGGAAACAAATCGTTCTTTCTCTGTTACACAGTCATAGCATAAGTGCAGACACACGGGCAGTTGCAAACGTAAGGTTGAGAAGGTCAGGAGGAAACAAATCGTTCTTTCTCTGTAACAGTGACACACAGGCAGTTGCAAACGTATGGTTGAGAAGGTCGGGATGAAACAAATGTTTGTGACAATCTACGTACTTCTCCAAACGCGTGGAGTATTCAGTTCAGTTCAACTGTTTGGAATACATCATTACCTGTTTTGAACAGAACGGACTGTTGGTGTTCTTCTGCTGGTCAGTCCTTAATATTGTATGCGCGCGCAGTGTGTGTGTGTGTGTGTGTGTGTGTGTGTGTGTGTGTGTGTGTGTGTGTGTGTGTGTGTGTGTGTGTGTTTTCTATTCTATTCTATTCTATTCTATTCTATTCTATTCTGTCATTTCGAGGATGATGGAATAAGCACTCATGTGCTTTTTACATCCAGTCCTCGTGTGTATGCATTTTTGTAAATGTCATAATTATGTTCCATTTGTACACAATGACCTACTCTTCCGAAAAGCAGAACGGGTTTTAACGTGTGTGCAAGATGTTCGCATGCGCATACAGGACCTCGGTTTATAGTCTCATCCGAAGGACTCATGGGGGGAGTGGAGTCGGCACTGATGTAAACTCCAGGGAAAATATCCCTTTGAATGGGGGGGGGGGGGGGGGGGGGGAGTGGAGTCGGCACTGATGTTAACTCCAGGGAAAATATCCCTTTAATCGGGTATTCGAGCCCGTTTAGCATATCACATGTGTGTGTGTGTGTGTGTGTGTGTGTGTGTGTGTGTGTGTGTGTGTGTGTGTGTGTGTGTGTGTGTGTGTGTGTGTGTGTGTGTGTGTGTGCGCGCGCGCGCGCGCGTGATTCAAAGATTCAAAATATTTTATTGCCGGTTTAGCAGATCACGTGTGTGTGTGTGTGTGTGTGTGTGTGTGTGTGTGTGTGTGTGTGTGTGTGTGTGTGTGTGTGTGTGTGTGATGAGAGAGAGAGAGAGAGAGAGTTGGGGGGGGGGGGGGGTTGGGACGTGGGGGGGGGGGGGGATGCATGTGAGTGAATTTTTTCTTCCGTTTTTTTTTCCCTTTCCTTTTTTTTCTCCTACCTTTTTTTCTCTTCTTTAATGTTTTGCTTCTACGTTGTCCGCTGTTCCAGCGTTTGGAATTTGTAAGGGTCTTTTTTTTTTCACTGAACAGGTTTTACAGTTTTACGAAGTACTAAAGACATTTAAATAATAGATTATATTCTTTATGGTTAAAACATATTTTTAAAATTACAGTTCTTTTTGTTTCGAGAATAATAGAATAAGCACTCATGTACTTCTTTTACATCCAGTCCCCTTGTGCACCCATCATTTTTTTTCGTGTCTACATGAGTATTTTTTTCCATACCAGAGTGATTTTTTGACATAATTTTGCCTGGGAAAACTCTCTTGTTGCTGCTGTGGGCCCTTTAGTGCGCTAAATGAGCGTTGCGCACGGGACATTGGTTTATCGTCTCATTCGAAAGACTAGCACCCAAACCACCACTCAGGGTCTAGTGGATGGATGAAAAGTTTCGGGCACAAACGGGAATCGAACTCAGAGCCAGATCGTACCTGAACTTTTCGGTTTTCTAGGCAGGTGCGTTACATCTAGACCACAGATCCACTGCAGGTAAAAGTCAGTAGTAGTAGTAGTTGTTGTAGTAGCAGCAGCAGCAGCAGCAGCAGTAGCAGCAGCAGCAGCAGCAGCAGTAGTAGTAGTAGTAGTAGTAGTAGTAGTAGTAGTAGTAGTAGTAGTAGTAGTAGCAGCAGCAGCAGCAGCAGCAGCAGCAGCAGTAGTAGTAGTAGTAGTAGTAGTAGTAGTAGTAGTAGTAGCAGCAGCAGCAGTAGCACTAGTAGAAGTAGTAGAAGTAGCAGCAGCAGCAGCAGCAGCAGTAGTAGTAGTAGTAGTAGTAGTAGTAGT
>CM060341.1:18789003-18794003 GCA_030674155.1 Stramonita haemastoma | reverse complement strand
TAGTGCCATGCCAGCTCAAAGGGAAATCATTTCTCTCTCTCTCTCTTTTCTCTCTCTCTCTCTCTCTCTCTCTCTCTCTCTCTCTCTCTCTCTCTCTTCTCTATCTCTCTCTCTCTCTCTCTCTCCCTCTTTATTTTTTCTTGGTTATTGTCTTTTTCTTTTTTTTAAATCTTCATCTTGTCTTCATGTTGTTGTTGGTTTTTTTGTTGTTGTTTAGTTAGAGGTTGGGTTTTTGTTTTTTTTATGTTATGTTATCCCTGATTAGGGCGGAGACTGGATATAAAAAAGCACAAGTGCTTAGTCATTATCTTCAAAATAAAAGAATTTGATTTGATTTGATTTGATGTGTGTGTGTGTGTGTATGTGTGTTGTGGTGTGTGTGTGTGTGTGTGTGTGTGTGTGTGTGTGTGTGTGGTGTGTGTGTGTGTGTGTGTGTGTGTATATCCAATCATTTATTGATTTTGCCTGGGGTTTTTTGTTTGATTTTGGGGGGGGGGGGGCTTGGGATTTTTTTTTTGGGGGGGGGGGGTTGTTAGGTTTTTTGGTTTATATTTTTTGCCAGAGGCTGGATATAAAAAAGCAATTGAAATAAAGTTTTAAAGTTCTCTCTCTCTCTCTCTCTCTCTCTCTCTCTCTCTCTCTCTCTCTCTCTCTCTCTCTCTCTCTCTCTCTCTCTCTCTCTCTCTCTCTCTGTCTCTCTCTGACTGTCTGTCTCTCTCTCTGTCTCTGTCTCTGTCTCTGTCTCTGTCTCTCTCTCTCTCTCTCTCTCTCTCTCTCTCTCTCTCTCTCTCTCTCTCTCTCTCTCTCTCTTTGTCTGTCTGTCTGTCTCTCTATCTCTCTGTCTGTCTGTCTCTCTGTCTGTGTCTGGCTGGCTGGCTGTCTGTATCCCTATCTCTGTCTATCTGTCTCTTTCTGTCTGTCTGTACATCCATCTGTCTATCTGTCTGTCTGTCTGTTTCTCTCTGAGAGAGAAACTCTCTCCCCCCTCTCTCCCCCTCCTTTTGTTGCTGTGACACCACCTCCATGTTTATGTGCTGTGTGTTTTCAGGGGCGGTGGATCTGTTGGAAGCAGTGGGCATAAGGGAGGCGACGGAGGGCGTGACCCGGACAGAGGGATTTTGTCCCTTGAGAGCTTTGCGAGATGGCGGTTCCCTGGAAGAAGGTCTGCCCGATTTGGCCTTCCAGGTCGACCACAATGCCCAGCTGCGAGTGGAGTTTGAGAAAGCTTTTAAAGGTATTGTGTGTTGTGCAGCTCTGTGTTGTGGTGTAGTGTATTGGGTATTGTGTTGTAGCTCATTGTTGTGTTGTACCGCATGCAACGACTATCAGTTTTTGACAGGTTGTTTTTTTTGTTTGTTTGTTTTTTTCTTTAGTTTTTCAGTTTTTGTCAGTTGTGTTTTATTGTTTTGTGTTGTGTTGTAGTGTATGGAGAAATACTAGAAGAGGTGAGCCAATTCAAATACTTAGGCTCCATCCTAACAAAAGATGGCACATCAAACAATGAAGTGAAAGCTCTCATTGCAACAGCAACATCTGCTCTAGTCAGACTCGAGAGGATCATCAGAAGCAACAACATCAGCTTCCGCACCAAATACCACCTTTACAAATCCCTTGTGATATCTATCCTCCTATATGGCTGTGAATCATGGAGTCTGACAGCAGAGTTAGAGAGGAGAATCCAAGCATTCGAGAACAAGTGCCACAGAAGACTCTTCAAAATATCATACAAAGAACACAAGACTAATAACTATGTGAAAGAAGAAATCAAAAAGCGTGTGGGCCCCCAAGAGCCTTTGCTCTCCACCATAAAGAGGAGAAAGCTGATGTGGTTTGGTCACACCACAAGACACAACACCCTAGCAAAAACCATCCTGCAAGGAACAGTCGAGGGCAAGAGAAGAAGAGGCCGCCAAAAGAAATCATGGGTTGACAACATCAAAGACTGGACCGCCCAACCCTGCAACACCTCCTACTAGCCACACAGGATCGTGAAGCATGGAAAAAGATCTGTTGCGTCTTCTCTCATGTCCCCCCTACATCCTTTGGGACATGGGACTGAGTGAGTGAGTGAGTGTAGTGTATCTGGTATTGTGTAGTGCAGCTCTGTGTTGTGTTGTACTGCATGCAACGACAATAAGTTTCTGTCAGTTGTGTACTTTTATTGTATTGTTTTGTGTTGTGTTGTTGTGTATCAGGTATTGTGTTGTGTTGTACTGCATGCAACGGCAATCTGTTTCTGCCAGTTGTGTACTTTTTATTGTATTGTTTTGTGTTGTGTTGTTGTGTATCAGGTACTGTGTTGTGAGCGCTGTGTTGTGTTGTGATGTACTGCATGTAACAACTTGTATTCTATTAGTTGTGTTTTATTGTATTTTGTGTTGTGTTGTAGTGTATCAGGTATTGTGTTGTGCAGCGCTGTGTTGTGTTGTACTGCATGTAACAACTTGTATTTGATCAGTTGTTTTGTGTAGTGTTGTTGTGTATCACTTATAATGTGGTGTTCATGTTGTGTTTTATGGTGTGTTGTGTTGCATCAGTTGTGGGGGGTTTTGTATTGTTGTGAATCAGAATCAGAATCAGAAAACTTTATTGCCATTAAGTCAGAACGAGACTTATTTGACACCAAACGTAAACGTGTGTGTCATGCTTGATTTTATTGTACCAGTTGTTACAACACTTTGTCTGTCATTTTGTCACATTGGGTTGTATATATAGTTGTATTGTATTCTATTGCATTGCGCTGTTTTGTATGTTATATAGTGATATTGTATTATATCAGGTGTAAAGTATTGTAGTGTGTTGTGTTGTATCAGTTTTAAAAAGTTTGTGTTGTTTAGTAACATATGTGTTTTGTTGTTTTGTTTCATGTCATGTTTATTACATTTATAAGCTGCATCTTCTTAATGTTGTGATGTTTTGTTTTGTGTTTTACTGTCTTTATTGTGTTGTATTAAATTGCAAAGTGTTAAGTGATGATATAAATAGACACTTCAGGTAGAATACCTACTGTTTGTGATGATAAAAATAGACACCTCAGGTAGAATACCCACTGTCTGTGATGATAAGAATAGACACTTCAGGTAGAATACCCATTGTCTGTGATGATAAAAATAGACACCAGGTAGAATACCCAGTGTCTGTGGTGATAAAAATAGACACTTCAGGTAGAATACCCATTGTCTGTGATTATAAAAGTAGACACTTCAGGTAGAATACCCAGTGTCTGTGATGATAAGAATAGACACTTCAGGTAGAATCCCCAGTGTCTGTGATGATAAAAATAGACACTTCAGGTAGAATACCCAGTGTCTGTGATTATAGAAATAGACACCTCAGGTAGAATACCCAGTGTCTGTGATTATAAAAAAAATAGACACTTCAGGTAAAATACCCAGTGTCTGTGATGATAAAAATAGACACTTCAGGTAAAATACCCAGTGTCTGTGATGATAAGAATAGACACCTCAGGTAGAATACCCAGTGTTTGTGATTATAAAGATAGACACTTCAGGTAGAATACCCAGTGTCTGTGATGATAGAAATAAACACCTCAGGTAGAATACCCAGTGTCTGTGATTATAAAAATAGACACCTCAGGTAGAATACCCAGTGTCTGTGATTATAGAAATAGACACCTCAGGTAGAATACCCAGTGTCTGTGATTATAAAAATAGACACTTCAGGTAAGATACCCAGTGTCTGTGATTATAGAAATAGACACCTCAGGTAGAATACCCAGTGTCTGTGATTATAAAAATAGACATTTCAGGTAAAATACCCAGACACCTCAGGTAGAATACCCAGTGTCTGTGATTATTAAAATAGACACTGTTGCTGTGACTTTGGGTGGGATAGGCATACCCAGTGTCCGTGTGATTAGAAAAAAAAATCCATGTATTGTAAACTAGCATCAGTCATGGAAGATTTGTCTGCGTGTAATTCAGGCAGCTCCCGTAGTTCAGAGAAAAGTGTGTTGCCACAAGAGCAGTACCACTTATTTTGAATATTTAATTTTCCTGTCTTTATGTGCATCAGTTTGTTTTCCTTGGAGGTTGCAAGTTTTCTACAAAAATTCAGCCAGAGATATCTCTCTGGTGTTGCTTTAGATTATTTTACATACATTGAATACATGTTACACACGGAACCATGGTTTATCATCTGAAAGACTAGCACCCAGACCAGCACTCAACGTTTGGTTAAAAAAAAAAGGGGGGGGGGGGGGGGGAAGCCGGGGCACAAATAGGGATGACACATCGTGCTTTCTAGGCAGGTTTAAACTGTAGATAGTCGCACACTTTTAATATGAGTTTTAAAACGTGAAGAGGTGACGGCCCAGTATGGCCTGTGTGGTCGGTGGGGCTCTAAGCAACATCATTGGATTGGATTGGATTTCTAGGCAGGTAAACATTTTACCTGTGTGTGTGTTGCTGTAACTGCAGGTGGAATTCCCAGGGATTTCTCCGTCCTGGCCACCATTAAGCCTGACTCGCACACGCGTGGCAAAGTGTTCTCCATCTACGATGAAGATGCTAACGAGCTTCTGGCGTTGAAGGTGGGCCGCTACTCCGAACTGATCTACACTGATGAGTTCGGCAAACCTGG
The DNA here is from genome assembly GCA_030674155.1 of Stramonita haemastoma. NCBI lineage: Eukaryota > Metazoa > Mollusca > Gastropoda > Neogastropoda > Muricidae > Stramonita > Stramonita haemastoma. The sequence continues at coordinate 18,789,401 of CM060341.1, read as the reverse complement.
AGAGCCCGTCCCCTTGGGGCTGGACTTGACAGATGGAGGGTATGTGTATGTGTGTGTGTGTGTGGGGGGGGGTTGTGTGTGTGGGGTGTGTGTGTGTTTTGTGTGTGTGTGTGTTTTGTGTGTGTGTGTGTGTGTGTGTGTGTGTGTTGTGTGTGTGTGTGTGTGTGTGTGTGTGTGTGTGTCGCTGTGTGTGTTGTGTGTGTGTTGTGTGTTGTTGTGTGTGTGTGTGTGTGTGTGTGTGTGTGTGTGTGTGTGTGTGTGTGTGTGTGTGTGTGTGTGTGTGTGTGTGTGTGTGTGTTGAGTCTCTGTCATTTTGTAGGCAGGTATATTGAGTCTGTGTCATTATGTAGGTAGGTATATTGAGCCTCTGTCAGTATGCAGGTAGGTATACTGAGTCT
>CM060341.1:18776503-18784003 GCA_030674155.1 Stramonita haemastoma | reverse complement strand
TGTCGTCTTTAGTGTAAGCAGTAGTGTTGTCTTTAGTGTAACCTGCAGTGTTATCTTTAGTGTAACCAGTAGTATCATCTTTAGTGTAACCAGTAGTATTGTCTTTAGTGTAACCATCAGTGTCATCGTTAGTGTAACCAGGAGTGTTATCTTTAGTGTAACCAGTAGTATTGTCTTTTGTGTAACCAGTAGTGTCATCTTTAATATGGCCAGTAGTGTTATCTTTAGTGTAACCATTAGTGTTATCTGTAGTGCAACCAGGAGTGTTATCTTTAGTGTAACCATCAGTGTTTAGTGTAACCTGCAGTGTTGTCTTTAGTGTAACCATCAGTGTTTAGTGTAACCTGCAGTGCTATATTTAGTGTAACCAGTAGTGTCGTCTTTAGTGTAACTAGTAGTGTCATCTTTAGTGTAACCAGAAGTACCATCTTTAGCATAACCAGTAGTGTGCTTTGCTTTGTATGACCCTTTTCTAGGGGCTGGTGGCCTGAAGAATAAACATTGTTCTCTCTGATTCTTCGCCTCTCCTTACCCCCTTCCACCCCCCTTCTCTCTCCCTCTGCCTTCTTTTTACCTTTCCCCCCTTTTTTCTCCCTCCCGTTCTTTCTCTCCTCCCCTGTTTGAGGGACTGTTGAATAAAATTTCATCTTGGCTTGTTGCCAATTAGTGGCTCATCTTTTAAAAGAACCTTTAAAAAGAACATTATTTATTCATTTATGTATTCTTTTATATCGAAGTTAATGGAATAAACACCCATGTGCTTTTTTACATCCAGACCCCGTGTGTATGCAGTTTTGGAAATCTTGTCATCTGCTCCCACCTGCAAACAATGGCCTACTATTATGAAAAGTGGAACAGGATTTAACGTGTTCGCAAGATATTCTGCGTGCGTTTGCACACGGGGCCTTGGTTTATAGTCTCATGTGAATTGACTACATGTGTATGTTGTGTAATGTATCGGAAGACAAGGAGTATTTTATATAAAGAATTGTATTCTATATAATGATCTATGGTGTAAATATTTGGACTAAAATCAATCATAAAAATGTGAACTTGTTGAAATTTTGGTCTGTTTCTACCATTTCAGCGCTATATAAATCCCAAATATTATTATTATCATTGTTATTATTTGCAATCTGAGCTTTCTTTCTTTTCAATGCCTTGAAAGTACGACATGGTTTTGTTGAAAGTTAGGATAACGGGCACTGTCGGATTGTTATGATGAACAGATGTTTCAAGTAGATTATATTGTCCTAATTTGGATGGTCATATGTTCACATCACTCATGTTTTAGCAGTTGCCGTATATGTATTTTTTTGTCTTTGCTGTGTTTTGCTATGCCTTGTTCGACCCCATTCTAAGGGGCTGGAGGGCTGAGGAATAAATTTTGTTCATTGTTCATTGTTGTTACCACTCCAGTCTTTTCTCCCCTCTCTCTTTTGTGCTCATCGTCCTTTTCTAATATATTGGTGATGTCTATCCCTTGCAGGGCCCCCAAGGTCCCTCTGGGGGTCGGGGTATTCCAGGACCTCCTGGTAACAAAGGAACAACGGTGAGTGTATTTATATTTTTTTAATTTATTTTTTATTATTATTATTTTTTTAAAATTTAATTTATTTATTTATATATTTTTTAAAAATTTATTCTTTTATAACCAGGATAATGGAATAAGCATGCATGTGCTTTTTTTTTACATCCAGTCCCCGTGTGTATGCAGTTTTGTAAATCTTGTCATCTGTTTTCTCTATGATATAGAGTTTATGACATAGTGTGTATGACATACAATGTATTACACAGTGTGTATGACATAGTGTTATGACATACAGTGTATGACATACAGTGTATGACATAGTGTGTATGACAGAGTGTATGACATGAAGTGTATGATGTAGTGTGTATGACTCAGAGTGTACGACATATTGTGTATAACATACAGTGTATGATATAGAGTGTATGATATAGAGTGTATGATATAGAGTGTATGGTATAGAGTGTATGATATAGTGTGTATGATATAGAGTGTATGATATAGAGTGTATGACATAGAGTGTACAACATAGTGTTATGATATAGTGTGTATGACATACAGTGTATGACATAGTGTATATGAAATAGAGTAAATGATATAGAGTAAACTACATACAGTGTATGACATACAGTGTATGACATAGAGTGTACAACATAGTGTGTACAACATACAGTGTATGACATACAGTGTACAACATAGTGTGTACAACATACAGTGTATGACATAGTGTGTATAACATACAGTGTATGACATACAGTGTATGACAGTGTGTTACAAGGTATTGCCTATTTGCTGATCATCATGAAATAACATCATTGCTACAGGGCCCCCCAGGGTTGGATGGTGTACCAGGGACCAACGGTCTGCCTGGACCTCCTGGCCATGTCTTCGTTATTCCTGTAAGGCTCTGTCCGTCTGTCTGTCTGTCTGTTCATCCGTCTGTTCATCTGTCTGTGTGTCTGTTTGTTTGTCTGTCTGTCTGTCCGTCTATCTATCTGTCTGTCTGTCTGTTTGTTTGTCGGTCTTTCTGGCTGGCTGTCTGTATGATTATCAGGACGTGTGTGTGTGTGTGTGTGTTTTTGTTTCTGTCTATGTCTGTGCACACGTGTGTGCGCATGTGTATGTATGTATGTATGTATGTATGTATGTATGTATGTATGTATGTATGTATGTATGTATGTATGCAGGCATGCATGAGTGAAAGAGTGTGCATGTTTGCGTGTATGTATGTATGTATGTATGCATGTATGCATGCATGTGAGAGAGAGTGTGTATATTCCTTGCACCTCTCTCTCTCTCTCTCTCTCTCTCTCTCTCTTCTCTCTCTCTCTCTCTCTCTCTCTCTCTCTCTCTCTCTCTCTCTCTCTCTCTCTCTCTCTCTCATTCACACACACACACACACACACACACACACACACACACACACACACACACACACACACACACACACACACACACACACACACACACACACACACACACACACACACACACACACACACACACACACACACACACACACACAACACACACACACACACACACACACACAAACACACAATCACAAGCACACACTGTGTTTCTGCTTGTGTTTATGATAAAGCAGGCATAATAATGATCCACATTTTGATATGGACATGAATCCCTGTTACCATGTAGTGTAAGAGGGACTGAATGCTGAGTGAATGAGCACAGTGAATGATAATATTATGGGATATGTTTCCCTTATCCTTAAAAATACCTAGATTCGACCTATCTACTGTTGGCCACCGCTCTTTCTCTATTTTTGGTCCATCAGTCTGGAATGACCTCCCTCTCCAACCTCAAGACACACTTGTTTCAAACCTAAGATTTTCGCCTTCTGTTTCCATCTCCTATTTGTCCCTTCCTTCAACATCTGAAGTTCCCTTCACCCTGCCAAAGTGTATGACCTCTGTAAGTGTGTGTGTGTGTGTGTGTGCGTGTGTGTGTGCATGTGTGTGTGTGTGTGTGTGTGTGTGTGTGTGTGTGTGTATGTTCGAATTTGCTAAAACTATTTATTGTCATGGGTTGCTTGTGTGTTGTGTGAGTCGAGTGCAAGCGCTTTGGTTTGTTTTTGCAAGATGTAGCGCAATATAAATTCCATGTATTATTATTATTTTTTTTGTTGTTGTTATTATTATTATTATTATTATTATTATTATTTATTATTATTATATGTTGGCAGCTGTCGAACAATGAGGGGAAGCAGGCCAACCACATTGAGCACTTCAGGACCATGTTGGACCAGCACATGGTAGGTACCATGCTCCACTTCTTTCTGCTGCTGCTCTTTCTAACAGGTTGCATGTTAACCTTCTTAGTCCTGATCCGGGATATGCCGGGATTGAATAATCACTCCCCCTAAGTCCCAATCCGGATTTGCCGGGATTGAATAATTACCCCCTCAAAAGTCCTGAACCGGATTTGCTAGGATTTACACACAGTAGATTTCCATCACGCTATGACCATCACTAATTGCTGCCACATGTCAAAGCTCTATCAGGCCAGAAGGAGAAACCCTGCAGAGTGTCTGGAAGTAACTATAGCTCCTGGTATGTACTTAGAAGGAGGAAAAGGCCAGCCAGCATGTGTGCCTGACCTGATTTCTTGATGGAATGTGAAATGTAGGGGCAGTTTGTGTTCAGAGACACCGAATGCAAGAGGGTTAACCAAGTTTCTTTTTTTCTTCTTCCATCAAACTGATTTGTTCACATCGTGAAGGTTAGTTTTTGTTTTACCATAAATAGTTGATACAGGGACTTTCTTTTCTTTTCTTTTTTTTTTACCACTAATTACTTTGTTGAAACATGGGGGGTATTTTTTGGTTCTGCTTTTGATTCATTGACGTTTTGAATCATTTTCTTTCTGGCTCCAATTTGTAGTCATGATGAAGGTTGATATTTGTTGTAGCATGACTTTTGTACATAAAGCAGGTTATTTTTTATTTGATCATTACTTTGGTACACAGTGCAGGTTATTTTTTAGTTGATCATGACTTTGGTACACAGTGCAGGTTATTTTTTAGTTGATCATGACTTTGGTAACCAGTGCAGATTATTTTTTTGTTTAATCATTACATTGGTACACAGTGCAGGTTATTTTTTTTATCATTACATTGGTACACAGTGCGGGTTATTTTTAGTTGATCATTACTTTGGTACACAATGCAGGTTATTTTTATTTGACCATTACTTTGGTACTTTTGTTTCATATTATCATAAACAGAATATATTGCTGTGACTGATGTTGTACTCTGACATTCCCAAAGTTTGAATGCAGCTACCTTAATGGTGGGCAAAAAACAGTATCTCACCATTAGTGAACCTCAGAGCTCTTGCTGAGAAACAGGGGGGGGGGGGGGGGGGGGGAGTGGTAGAGATGACAGTGTGTTGGTCAGTGTGATGTGTACAGCATGTACAATTGTGTGTCTGTATGTGTTGGTCACTGTGATGTGTACATCATCAGTGTGTGTGTGTTTTGTGCAGATGGCCATGAGAGGAGCTCCAGGTCCTATGGGCATGACTGGACTGCCTGGACATGTGGTAAGTCTGTGTGTGTGTGTGTGCGTGTGTGTGTGTGTGTGTGGCGTGTGTGTGTGTGTGTGTGTGTGTTGTGTGTGTTGTGTGTGTGTGTGTGTGTGTTTGCCAGAGATTGCAATGTTACCCTACTGCTGCTGCTGCTACTACTACTACAACTATGACTACTACTACTACGACTATGACTACTACTTCTACTACTTCTACTTCTTCTTCTACTACTACTACTACTATTACTACTACTACTACTACTACTACTACTACTACTACTACTACTACTACTACTACTACGACTGCTATGACTGCTACTACTACTACTACTACTACTACAACTACTACTACGACTACTACTACAACTATGACTAGTACTATACTACTGCTGCTGCTACTGCTACAACTACTACTACTACTTCTACTATTACTACTGCTACTGCTACTACTGCTACTGCTACTACTACTACTACTACTACTACTACTACTACTACTACTACTACTACTACTACTCTCGTGTTGTCATCATCATTATCTTCACAACCACTACCATTACTATTATTGTTATCATCACCACCATTATTATTGTTGTTATTATTATCATTATCATCACCATTACATTATTATTATTATCATTATTATTATCATCATCATCATCATCATTACCATTTTTTATATTATTATCATCGTCATCATTATCATTATCATCATCATCATCATCATCACCATCATCATCATCAACATCATCATCATCATCATCATCATCATCATCATCATCATCATCATCATTATTATCATTATTATCATTATTACTATTATGTTTCAGGGTCCAGCAGGGCCCCCAGGTGTGAAGGGAGATATTGGCAATCCTGGGGAACAGGTGAGAGCTACAGGAGTTAGTGTAGTATTCCTCTGGGTTTGAAGCTGGTAGATTGTGGAGGTGCAGAGTCACCAGACATCATACATCATTCATCTGTCATCATACATCAGTTATACATCAGACAGACATCAAACAGACATCATGCATCAGACATAATACATCAGATATACATCAGACAGACATCATGCATCAGACATAATACATCAGACAGACATCATGCATCAGACATAATACATCAGATATACATCAGACAGACATCATGCATCAGACATAATACATCAGACATCATACATCAGACAGACATCAGTCATCATACATCAGTCATCATCAGACACAGTCATCATACATCAGATACAATCATCATACATCAGACAGCACACATCAGACATACATCAGACAAAATACATCACAGACACCATCAGACGTCATACATCAGACAGACATCAGTCATCATACACCAACAGTCATCATACATCAGACACAGACATCATACATAAGATACAGTCATCGTACATCAGATGCCATACATCAGACACAGACATACATCAGATCTAGTCATCATACATCAGATACCATACATCAAACACCATACATCATACATCAGATACAGTCATCAGACATCAGACATCATACATCAGATACAGGTGCTGTGTTTACTCATGGGCTTTGCAATTGTGGTTACCATTGTGATGTTATTGTGACATTTTTTTTTTTTGAATGATTGGTGGACGATATTTATGTTCATCATGTGATGATATTGTGTTGATCATTGATGGATGATATTTGTTGGTGTGACCGTTTCTGACTGGTTGGAGACATTGAATTTCATTGTTCATTATTGGTTGATAATAATTGTTATTATTGCTGTGTTTTCTCAGGGACCAATGGGACCCTTTGGCTTGCCCGGTCCTCCTGGACCTATTGGGAAGAGGGTAATTACTTGTGTTTTCTGTGTGTGTGTGTGTGTGTGTGTGTGTGTGTGTGTGTGTGTGTGTGTGTGTGTGAGTGTGTGTGTGTGTTTTGTGTGAGTGTGTGTGTGTGTGTGTGTGTGTGTGTGTTGTGTGTGTGTGTGAGTGTTGTGTATGTGTGTGTGTTGTGTATGTTGTGTGTGTGTGTGTGTGTGTGTGTGTGTGTGTGTGTGTGTGTGTTTGTTTTAGTGTGAGTGTGTGTGTTTGTGTGAGTGAGTGTGTGTGTGTGTGTGTGTGTGTGTGTGTGTGTGTGTGTGTGTGTGTGTGTGTGTGTGTGTGTGTGTGTGTTGAGAGTGCACATCTGTGTTTAATGATGATAATGATAATATATCTAGAACTCTTTTCCTCATCTTTGCAGAGGTAGCCCAAAGTGCTTTACATAAGAAATGTGACTAATATCAACATCCATGCACATATATCTTGTAATGGTTACAAATGGTCATAACTTACATGCACGTGCATGCACACACACACATCTGTCTAAAATCACCATTTAGTGGATTGATGTTAAAATGAACACGCACGCATGCACGCACGCAAGTACATTTCATTTAGTATAAAAGCATGTTTACATAC
>CM060341.1:18761563-18766563 GCA_030674155.1 Stramonita haemastoma | reverse complement strand
TGTATTTAGAATTTTATACACTAAGTTGTTGTCTATTAAGAATTCTATACACTAAGCTATGTTTTTAGAATTTTATATTCTTAGTTATGTTTTAGAATTTTATACACTAAATGTAATGTTTTAGAATTTTATACACTAACTTATTATGCTTTAGAATTTTATACACTGTTGTTATGTTTTAGAATTTTATACACTAAGTTGTTAGTTGTGATGTTTTAGAATTTTATACTCTAAGTTGTTATGTTTAAGAATTTTATACACTAACTTATGTTTTAACATTTTACATTGTAAGTTGTTATATTTCAGAATTGTATAAACTAAGTTGTTATGTTTCAGAATTTTATACACTAAGTTGTTATATTTTAGAATGTCAGACACTAAGTTGTTATGTTTTAGAATTTTACACTCTTAAGTTGTTCTGTTTTTGGAATTTTATACACTATGTTGTTATGTTTTTAGAATTTTATCTTGAGATTGTCGTCAGTGGTGACAAGCTCTCAGAAATAACAACCTGCATTCTCTTAGGAGAAAACAAATCCTCTAAAGTCGGAGTATGGCTGTCTATCGTGGCCAGGTACTTAAAAACAGTCATACACGCAAACTACTCATCCATTGTGAATTTACAGTCTCACGGTGGTTCCCAATGGAATGAGTGAGACAGACTGGCAGACAGACAGACAGACAGACAGACAGACAAAGAACAAACTGAAGTTTGCGCTGTTTTGTTCCCCCCCCCAAAAAAAAAAAAAAAGAAAAAAAAAAAAGAAAGGAAAAATAAATAAAGAAAAGAAAAGAAAAGAAAGCGACAAAAACGAAAACGACAAAAACCTATCAGAGTTGCTTTTTTTCTACAGAATTTTGCCAGGGACAACCCTCTTCTTGCCGTGGGTTCTTTTACGTGCGCTAAAAATACAGGACCTCGGTTTTATCGTCTCATCTGAAAGACTAGCACCCAGACCACCACTCATGGTCTGATGGATGGGGGGAAAGTTTTGGGCCTAAACGGGGCATGGCGTATCCACTGTGAGCACACGTGGAACACAACAGCGGTTCTTTTGCAGCCGGATGGGAGGGGGGGGGAGGGATGTGTGCTTTAGAGGGAGGAGGGATGAAAGGACCCCCCCCCCCCCCCTCTTCTCTCTGCTCTCTTGCGCATGGCGTGTCATCAGTTTATGGCCGGAACTATCAGTGGGTTGTAGCAACAGCTGGCCTGGGTCATCATGGTATGGAAACATGCTGTGGTCTATAGTCTACTTAAAAAAAAAAAATTACAATAAGGATGAAGTTAACACTGAAGATAGTGGATGTGTTGAAGGCATAGATTTTTTGTTGTTGTTGTTGATTAAAAGTTGTGACTGTTTGCTTTTCTGTCTTTCCTTCCTTCTTTCTTTCTTTTTTTCTTCTTTGTTTTGTTTTCTTTCTTTTCTTTTCTTTCGTTTTCTCTCTGTCTGTATTTTCTGTCTGTCTGTCTGTCTGTCTGTCTGTCTGTCTGTCTGTCTGTCTGTCTGTCTGTCTGTCTGTCTGTCTTTCTTTCTTTCTTACTTTGTTTTGTTTTCTTTCTTTTTTTCTTTCGTTTTCTTTCTGGCTGTATTTTCTTTCTTCTTTCTTTTCTTTCTTTCTTTCTTTCTTTCTTTCTTTCTTTCTTTCTTTCTTTTCTTTTCTTTTCTTTTCTTTCATTCTTCCCTTTGTTTTTTCTTTTCATTTTTCTTTTGTTTTCTTTTGGTCTGTCTTTTTCTTCCTTCCTCCCCCTTTAAAAAAAAAATTCTTTCCTTTTTTGTGTTTCTTTCTGTGTTATCTGATACCAGTCTTTCTTTCTTTTCTGTCTTCCTTTTTTTTGGTCTTTCTTTCTGTCTTAATTTCTTCTTGTAGTTTTTTTTTTCTCTTTTCTTTGTTTCTTTCTCTGTCCTTTTTTCCCATTCTTTTACTTTCTGTCTGTCTTTCTGTTTCTGTGTCTGTCTTCTTTCTTTCTTTCTTTTTCTGTCTTTCCCTCTTTCTGTCTTCCTCCAGTGCCCGAAATCGTGTGGATGCCATGCCTAACATAAACTACGCACGTTAAAGATTCCTCAAAGATCAGCGACTTTGGCGGAAACACGAACACAGCAAACAGTTAGCTGGAGAGGAGGAAGAGGAGGAGAGGAAGAAAAAGAAGAAGAAGAAGAAGAAGAAGAAGAAGAAGAGGGAGGAGGAGGAGGAGGAGGAGGAGGAGGAGAAGAAGAAGAAGAAGAAGAAGAAGAAGAAGAAGAAGAAGAAGAAGAAGAAGAAATAGTCATAGACCTGCACATCAGAAAATCGCGATTTAGTCAAAATATAGCATGTTTTCATACCTGTAGATATAATCTCATAACAATAAAGTTAGTCTGAAAATGGTTTGAAATAAACCGAACATCTTTCTCTGCAAGTTGTCAGAGAGAGAGAGAGAGAGAGGAGAGAGAGAGAGAGAGAGAGAGAGAGAGAGAGAGAAGAGGGGAGAGAGGGGGGGGGGGGGGGTTGCTGTGTAATCTGGACATGATTTGAAAAATGGAATGACTAGGGATGATCTAGAAGAATGTAATTATATCATCATTGAAACAAGATAGATATGGAGACAACAGACAGACAGACAGATAGACAGCCAGGCACGCACGCACGCACGCACACACGCACACACGCACACACACACACACACACTTGCACGCACGCACGCACGAACGTACGCATGCACGCACAGAGATAACCTATTAATACCCGGCAGGAAATGAAGGAATGGTAACCGACTGTGGCCAGACGGGTCTTCATAGGTTATCTCCCTGAAAAGATATAGGTGGCGTTTTGCTCTGATAAGGGCTGGAAGCATGAGTAGTACAGTTCTGCTTGGCCCTTCTGACCTTTGATGACCTTGTGTGACCTCTTACCCTGTTTTGTAGCGTCCATAATGAATTTCTTGTCGCTATATGTTCAAACCCTGTCAAAAACTGACTCGAAATTATTTTTACACATCTTGGTTTAAATAGATTTTAATTCAGAATTTGGAACAAACATTGAAAACAACATTTTTCGATTCATTCGCACGTGGTTTTCTATCCATACACATGAGAACACGACCAAAAATAATGGCAATAAACATATGTGGCTCAAATATAAACTCAGTCGAGACTGCGAACGTAAAAGAGTACTCGTTAACTTTCCTTGGAAAAAAAATCTGTTGTTTAACCAGATTTGCACAATCACAAAGACAGTAAGAATTGTCAGATTTGGAGTCGTTTGTTTTGAGATTTGCAGTCTGTGCATTGACAGCCCACCTGGCGAAACAAAGTAAGGGTTTATTATTTGTTTGTAAAGAAGTTTTCAAACCCAGGGAGAAGTTCATATTTCCGCTGATGAGACTATAAACTGAGGCCCCGTGCGCGAACGCATGCAAAACATCTTGCGCACACGTTAAATCTTGTTCCGCTTTTTATAAGAGTAGGTCATTATGTGCAGGTGGGGACAGATGACAAGATTTACAAAACTGCCTACACACGGGGACTGGATGTAAGAAAAAGCGCATAAATGCTTATTCCATTATTCTCTATATGAAAGAATAAATAAATAAATAAATAAATAAATAAATAAATAAATAAATAAATAAATGAGCTTGACCTCTTCTGGACAATAACACATTTAAGGACACAACATCTCTTCCTCCTGCTGTGAACCTCCCCCTCCCCCCCCTCCCTTCCTCACCGGCTCTCTCTGTAACGTAGGCGATGCTGAGAGCGTGGTGGTAGAGTTGGTGGTGGTGGTGGTGGTGGTGGTAGGAAATATGAGTGGCTAAGAGTAAACAAATAATCATCATGAACTTGAGCCCAGAAATGCCCAGCCTGCGAATGACTCATACACACTCAGCCTGAATGGCTCTTAAGAGGTTAAGTGCGAAGAAGAAGAAGAAGAAGAAGAAGAAGAGGAAGAAGAAGAAGAAGAAGGCTGAAACATTTTTCCAGTTTGATTCTGTATGTGCAGACCTGCTATAGCCTGGAGCCTTAAACCCTCAGGTGGTCAAACAGTGAGCTCCAGGGACAGTAACGTATCCAGCCTTCACCCCCTGACGTGATGTAGACGTCACTAGAGCCAACACAGGTGTTGAAGGGGATGCTCTTGCCTTTATCAAGCACACGTGGAATGACTGTATCAATGAACGTTTATAAATGTAGCCCACTAGTCTATGTGATAGCCGTCTGTGGGCAAAACTGCCAGTAAACTATGATTCCAGTCTCTGTCTGTCTGTCTGTCTGTGTCTGTCTCTCTTTGTATCTGTCTGTCTGTCTGTCTGTCTGTCTGTCTGTCTGTCTGTCTGTCTGTCTGTCTGTCTGTCTCTCTCTCTCTCTCTCTCTCTCTCTCTCTCTCTCTCTCTCTCTCTCTCTCTCTCTCTCTCTCTCTCTCTCTGTGAATGCATATTCTGTAACCCTTGGAAAATAAAGATCATCCATTCATTCATTCTCTCTCTCTCTCTGTTTCTCTGTCTGTCTGTCTCTATCTCTGTCTGTCTGTCTCCCTCCCTCTCTCTGTCTCTCTGAATGCTTATCCTGTAACCCCTGGAAAATGACCATTCATTCATTCATTCATTCATTCATTCATTCATTCATTCATTCATTCATTCATTCATTCACTCATTCATTCATTCTTTCTCTGTTTCTCTCTCTGTCTCTGTCTCTCTGTCTCTATCCCTCTCTCAAATTATAATGCTCTCTCTGTGTCTCTCTGTCTTTCTCTGCCTCTCTGTCCCTGTCTCTGTCTGTCTATCTCTCTCTCTATTACACACACACACAACACACACACACACACACACACACACACACACACACACACACACACACACACACACACACACACACACACACACAGAGCGTTCGCTGCAACAGAGAACAAGGCAGGTCATGTTAACCCAGCAGTACTATGGACAGATCTGTATCTTTGTAAGTTACTCCTCTACGAATCAAGGGGCAGGTCCGGCTAACATTTGGCCTCCTTCTGAACTTTTTCTC
>CM060341.1:18749063-18751563 GCA_030674155.1 Stramonita haemastoma | reverse complement strand
GATAGAAACGTGCTTTTCTCTCCCTTAACTCGCATCTTGGGTTAATGTATTATTTAGTATTTGCATACTCCTTTAAGTCACAGCGCAATTGTCTGTATGAAATTCTGGCTGCTCTCCCCCAGGAAAGAGCGTGTCGCCATAAGCGCAGCGCCACCCATTATTTTTTCTTTTTCTTTTCTTGTTTATCTGTGTATTTGTTTCCCTATCAGAGTGGCTTTTTTCCCCCCAAAGAAAAATTCCAAGTACAACTCTCTTGTTACCGTGGGTTATTTTACGTGCGCTAAATGCGTGTTGCGCACGGTACATCAGTTCATCGTCTCATCCGAAAGACTAGAATACAGACCGCCACTCACAGTCTAGGGGATGGGGGAAAAGCTCTGGGCACAAACTGGGATCCATCCAAAAGACAAACAAACCTGGGATTGATCCAGGGCTTGACAGGACTATCATAAGTTTACTTATTGACCTGTCCAGGTATATTTGTATTTTTGTGACACTTTTCGTGAATAAAATCTGTTTAAACCATACATCCGGGACTTTGTACTTTCTAAGCAGGTGCGTTACCTCTAGACCCCTCGATCCACGTGAAGATCAATTGAGCTTTCTGAAACAATCCTTCATGAAAGTGTGGAAATGGACAAAGATAAACAGTTTTTTTTTAAAAAGTGAACCAGCATCATTCAGAACTGACCTGGAAACGAGTGGCAGAGATTCAGGCTTTGGCAGACAACCAACATAAATGGAGGAATGATGTATAAAGTTCCACAAGGCGGTGCTCCAGTCACTCCTTAAAGAGCTAGACAAAGAATTGTACAGATAATAAAATTCCTGGAAAAAAAGAGATTTCGGCTACCATGTTGTGCATTTGTGTGGCCCTTAGGGCACACATCATGACATAGGTTTGAAAACCAGTTTCTGCACTAGTCTTTCACCGCCCACTGTAGAAACATAAGTCACTCTCACCTGCAAGTCAGTTCTCTGTATCCTTAATATCATCTGAACTTTATCTCTTTTTATATTCTTAATTCAGAGACATAAAATACCCCCCCCCCCCCTGAAAATTCGATTATTGTTGTTGTTGTTGTTGATACACCTTGATATCAGAAAGGGAGGGGCTTCGCCAGGAACAGCTCTGTAGTAATGGTCTTCAATTTCACATCCTTCCTCATAGATTGATACGGGTTAGTTCTCTTTGTTGTAGTAGTAGTCTTCAATTTTACGCCCTTCCACATAAATTGATACTGATCAGTTCTCTTTGTAGAAGTAGTAGTAGTAGTCTTCAATTTTACATCCTTCCCTATAAATTAATACCGGTCAGTTCTCTTTGTCCTTACTATTATCTGACCTTTATCCCGTTTTATATTATCAAAGACAGAAACATAAGAAAATACCCCCCCCCTCCCTGAAAATTTTAGTATTGTTGTTGTTGTAGTTGTTCATACACGACAAAAAAAGGCACATGAGTGCTTATTCCATTATCCTCGATATAAAGGTAAAGGTGTCCCATAACCTGTGTAGTCGTAGGTGAGTGAGGCGTCAGATACCTCAGCTTCTCTAGGGGCCAGCATATTGAGGGCGGCGCCCATCTCTCCCCCCTGGCTGCTTTTACCTACCCTGACCCTAAAGAGGGCAGGTGCTGGGGGAACTGTAATGTAGCCAAGGCGCACAAACGGTCACCCATGCAACTGGCAACCACGCTCGATGCTGTTTAACTTGACTGGGGGAAAGCCAGCGCTCTGACCACTGATCTATCCCGTCCCCATAAATATATAAGAATGAAATAAAATAAATACACCTTGATATCAGAAAAGGAGATGCTCCGCTAGGTACAGCTTATCCAGGACACACTTCAGTGCCGAAAACTTCAGTGCACTGTTCCACTGACTCCTCAAGGAGTTTAGGAAGAAGTTAAATCGGTCAGTCCCTTCATCATTGATACTGCACGATGGTGGAGTCAACTGTCAATTGCAGCCATGACGAATGCGGTATGGTGATGTCATTTTCTGTCAGCTGGTTGTAACACCATTGTTCAACTCACTGCTAACACCTTTCCCTCATTTTCACACGAAACCAAGCTCTCTCTCTCTCTCTCTCTCTCTCTCTCTCTCTCTCTCTCTCTCTCTCTCTCTCTCTCTCTCTCTCTCTCTCTCTCTCTCTCTCTCTCAATAGCTAAAAACTGCACACATGTGATGTATCAGTGGTGGCTGTGGCGGTGATGGTGGTGATGGTGGTGATGGTGGTGGTGGTGGTGGTGGTGGTGGTGGTGTGTGTGTGTGTGTGTGTGCGTGGTGTGTGTGTGTGTGTGTGTGTGTGTGTGTGTGTGTGTGTGTGTGTGTGCGTGTGTGTGAATTACGTGAGTGGGCGTGTGTGTGTGTGTGTGTGTGTGTGTGTGTGTGTGTGTGTGTGTGTGTGTTGTGTGTGTGTGAATTACGTGAGTGGGCGTGTGTGTGTGTGTGTGTGTGTGTGTGTGTGTGTGTGTGTGTGTGTGTGTGTGTGTGTG
>CM060341.1:18736563-18739063 GCA_030674155.1 Stramonita haemastoma | reverse complement strand
GATGCCTTGCTCCCCTACGACCACATAGGTTATGGGACACCTATATCTTTTACCTTTTAGTTTTAACAATGATCAGATAAAGCACGCACATACATGGTGTGCACGCAAACTAGTAACTAGTGTATATATGTCAGAAGTTTGGAGAAGAGGGGTAGGGATGGAAGAATGTGTAATGTGTTGACCCTGACCTTGTGTTTTTTATGACGTCATTGCAGGGAATTCCCCCGGTGTTTCTACCGGAAATACGATGAGTCTTCGTCTGAACCACTCTCCGTAATGTGTGTGTGTGTGTGTGTGTGTGTGTGTGTGTGTGTGTGTGTGTGTGTGTGTGTGTGTGTGTGTGTGTGTGTGTGTGTGAATGTGTGTGTGCGCGTGCGTGTATTACAATCGTAATTATGTCGAGGTTGTGTGTGTGTGCGTGTGTGTGCGTGCGTGCGTGCGTGTGTGTGCGTGCGTGCGTGCGTGCGTGCGTTCATGTCAGTTAATCTGACCTGACTTTTGTTGACCTTTGACAGACCTGACCCAAAACTGATTCTTAACAGCACCTGCCCTATGCTAAAACCGACAAACCCTCACGTCCTGTTAATTAACCCCCCACTCTTCTACTTTCCTGTGCAGGACAACACAGACACCCACCTCACCACTACCCTCCTCCACACCCTCAGACCCCTTCTCCCCCTCTCCCTCTCCTCAGACAGCCTGCAACAAGAACTGCAGCGAGAATTGAACTCAGACCCCTCCCAGCTGCAATCTCAACCCTGGTACCACGGCACCATCAGCCGGCAGCGTGCAGAAGCTCTGGTGGGCAGCTCGGGAGACTTTCTCGTTCGAGACTCCGTCTCCAAACCCGGAGACCTCGTGCTCACGTGCGGGTGGCGCGGATCGGTGCTTCACTTCATCCTGAACGCAGTACTAGGCCCCGGACCCCCAGGAGGCTTGCCCAGCGTGACCTTCCGGCTGGAGGACGAGACGTTCGGCAGCGTGGCTGAGCTCGTGCATTCCTACCTGGTAGCCAGGCCCAAGCCCCTCACCGCCGCCTCGGGAGCTCTGCTCAGACACCCTGTGGCCAGGGTCTTACCGCTGAGTTGCTACGACGCTAAATACGGGAGTGGGGGAAGCAGCAGTAACGGTGGTGGTGGTGGTGGGTGCAACTACTACAGCCACTGCCCCCCCAACTCCCTCCCCCCCTTCTCCTCCTCCCCTATCCCCAGTCCAGGAGGGCTGTCTCGCCGCCACCGGGCGGGCGGGTGGTCGGGGAGTCAGCCGGTTTTGTCCGGTGGTGGTGGGGGGGCGGAGGAGGAGACGGAGCGGGCCGGCGGCGGTGGGGGGGATTTTTCGTTCCTGCTGGATCGGTTCGGAAGTCTGCCGGACATCAATGCCGTCCCGCCCGGAGGTCCGGAGCACATGAGGCGTCGTCAGCGGGACCTGCTCCTCCCGCCCGTTCCCGGGAAGAGTTTCCGCCAGAGGGCGGGGAGTGAGCCCGTGATGGGGAACGAGGTGGAGGAGGTGCAGGGATTTTCTCCGTCCCCACCCCCGTGTGAAGACCTGACCCCTACAGGGTCCGAGAACGATCTGACGCTATTGCCTGACTCTGGTGACGTGTTGAGGACTCCTTCGCACTTAGAGAGTGGGGGCTTCCCCCTGTTCCTGTCCCAGTCCGTGTCTGTCCCGGGTTTCCCTTTGTCCCAGTCCGGGTCTGTCCCGGCAGTCCCTCTGTCCCAGTCAGCGTCTGTCCCGGGTTTCCCTCTGTCCCAGTCCCTGTCTGTCCCGGGTTTCTCTCTGTCCCAGTCCGTGTCTGTCCCGGATGTCCCTCTGTCCCAGTCAGTATCCGTCTCAGCTTTCCCTGTGGAAAACGGCCGCCCCTCTCCTGTCCCACCCTGCCCCAAAAATCAGTGCCCCAACACCCGTGGGAGAAAATCCCCAAATTCCCCCTCCTCTCACCACCCCCAAACCCCCACCCCTCCTTCCCTCCCCCTTCCTCGCTCCTCCACCCCCTCGACAACCTCCTCCTCCCCCTTCTCAACTTTTCCCCCCCCCCCACTCCCATGAAAAACAGTAGGGCCCGGGAACGTCGCCCACCGCCTCCGCCCTCCCCCCACTTTTTCCCCCCCCCTCCCCCCTCCCTGTCCTCCACCCCCATCGGGGAGCAGCCTCAGCCGGGCCCCCCCCCCCCAAGCCGTGTCGGGTTTTTCCCCCCTTCAAGTACAAAACACAGACCTCGGGTTCAAATCCCCCAAAACCCCAGCTGTACAAAAATGATGGGGGGGATTTCACGGCCCTGGAACAGCTGTCAGGACCTCCTAGCTGGACTCAGGATTTGCTCTCCCCCCCTTTTTGCCTCTCCCTCTTCCCCCTCCTCCTCTTTCTCCCCCCTCAGCCCATGTCCAAAAATCAGTCTTTTCCCAGACCGCAGGAAAGAGGGAAGGGGGAAAGGTGAACGGGCAGGGGTCGAGCGTTCACCAAGGGTTCAGGGCCTTGGGCCCCATAAATTTCCCAAAAT
>CM060341.1:18717457-18736463 GCA_030674155.1 Stramonita haemastoma | reverse complement strand
AGCCGTGGACGGCCCAATTTTTTTAAAAATTTTTAACATTTTGGAATGTACACGGGGTTTTAATTTGCCCTAGCCCCACCCCCCGTGACTTTTGAAGAGTTCAGGGGGGGAAATAACAAGGACTCTTTGTGCTCGGATTATGTGTAACCTATTTTCAGAAAAAGGGGGGCCCCATGGCCTAAATCTAAAAAAAATTTTTAGTCTCTTTTTTTAAAATTGTTTTTATTCAGAAATGAGAACAATCATTGAAAATAAACAGCATTTCGGAATCATGGTGCCAACAAGAAGCTTGCAGCTTATGGTGTGCTCTTTCTCTCTCTATAAATTTGAAACTGTATCTGCCTTGATATTATTTATGTCTGTCTGTCTGTCTGTCTGTGTCTCTCACTCACACACACACACACACACACACACACACACACACAACACACACAGCACAGCACAATTCGTGAATGGTGTGTCATTTACAGATATTCGATTTTTATTAAGAATTGTGTGTGCGCGCGCATACATCTCTAGAGTTCTGTAGATGTGAAGCCATTGTCTGCCCTGCAGGATAGGGTCTGCCCTCCCCCCCCCCCCCCCCCTGACCAGTCAGTCAGCCATCTTCACACACAATATGCTGGCCCGCTGGTCTACAGACTGTAGGTGACACACCTGCCAAGAAATAAAGCCAAAAGTGCATGTTTGTTCTATTCCCGTTTGCGCCCCAGCTTTACCCTCCATCCCCCACCCCCCATCCACCACATTTTGAATAGCAGTCTGGGTGCAAGTCTTTCGGGGGAGACGATAAACCGTGGTCTCATTCTACGCATGTAAAAGAACCCACAGCAAAAAAAGAGAGCGTTGTCCGCGGGGAAAAACTACTGTAATAGGGAACCAAATACTCATGCAGATTTTTGATTAAGCTGGTGGCGCTGCACTTGTGGCAACGTGCTCTCCCGCTGGGAGGGAAAAAAAACAAAAAAAAAACAAACACCTTGAGAAAACAAAAACCAAACCAAACAAACACTTTAAGAACACAAAGCTTACCGCTAAAAGAGGACAAAACAAATGAATGTTCACTCAGAGGAACGCGCACAGAACAAAGCAGTTACTTACCTGTGTTGTTGAGATATCATTGTTTTCCGATGATAGTAACCACAGTCACAGAAAGGATGCAGTCAGCAACACACACACACACACACACACACACACACACACACACACACACACACACAACAATAGCTAGACAGGGCAGAAGTCAGAATACCATGCCACCTTATTAGGGCCCAAGATGTGTCCACAGAACCCTTACTTCACACATAACTGCTTGTTTCTTCAAAACTGTTTGGAAACCACCTGGGCAAAACACAATAACACTAACATTTACCTAAATTAAAGTGCCACAACACTTGTACTAAAAATACCGGCACTTCAGCGCTAAACAAGTAGCCTACTGTAAAACAATAATGTTCACCACCACTGTACGTGTGGCCTGCTAAATGTACAGCCATTGTTAACTAAAATACTAGCCTGGCCTACGTGAGTGAGTGAATGAAATACGTCATGGAGTGTTAAAGGTTCTCTCCACACTAGCCTACTGATAAATATCCACATGATGTCACAGACACCGTCAGACAGGCGTGTGTGTGTGTGAGTGGTGGTGGGGGGGGGGGGGGGGACGAATGGGGGCGGGGGAGGGGGTGCGCGCATGCGCCCGTGTGTGTGCTTGTTATTTCATTTATTTATTCTTTTATTTTGACGATAATGGAATAAGCACTCATGTGCTTTTTTTTTTACATCCAGTCCCCGTGTGTATGCAGTTTTGTAAATTTTGTCATTCATTCTCATCATCACACAATGGCCCACTCTTCCGAAAAGCGGAATGGGTTTTAACGTGTGTGCAAGATGTTCTGCGTGAGTTCGCACACGGGGCCTCGGTTTATAGTCTCATCCGAAAGACATTCAGGAAGAGTGGAGTTGGCACTGATGTTAACTCCAGGGGGAAAATCCTCTTGAACAAGATTCGAACCCTGGTCAGATCATGAACGCAATGGGCATCCCTCTAACCACTAGGCTATCCTGTGTGTGTGTGTGTGTGTGTGTGTGTGTGTGTGTGTGTGTGTGTGGTGTGTGTGTGTGTGTGTGTGTGTGTGTGTGTGCCCCCGCGCGCACGCAGGTGCCATGTGTATGCGTGTGCATTGGTTTGAATTGATTTTTTTTATGGTTTCTGTGGTTGGGGTTCTTTTTTTGGTGTTGGATGCACATACTTCCCTTTGTTGGAATCTTAACACTCTCAGTCGTTATAATTGTGTTTTTTTAATTGTTATACGGTTATTCTTCATGTATTTTGAGACTTTTTTTTGCTGGAAATATGAAAGTAATGGCTGCTCTTTGTCTGGAGTGGAAGTATTAGTTTCAGTATTAGCTAACCATAGCAGCTTCCAGACAGTACATATGGTTTTATTTTTTTAAATTGTGAATCATTACTACCATTCAAATCAATATTCTCCCCCCCCCCCCCCCCCCCCCCCCCCCCCCGCCCCCCCCCCCCCCCCCCCCCCCCCCCCCCCCCCCCATGAACAAAGTAACTCCCAAAAAACAAAAAACCAGCATCAACTAAAATCAACGAAAAGCAAGAATAAAACAGAAGAAAAGAAAAAAAGAGAAGTTAAAGTATGTGTAAAAAATACATCATGAGTCACTGATTTCAAGATTCAGAACCCTTATTATCAATAATACACAAACAGAATCATGCCAAAGGCGACTGTGCTGGGCCTGACTTGTTAGGCGCTTAACGGCAGCACAATACGTTTTCGCGAATATAACCGACAACAATAGGCTAATGTGCTGTCTGAGCGTTCAATGAAGTGGAATATGGAAGGAGCCAATGACAACAATTTTTTTTTTTAAAGCAAAACCAAAAATAAAACAGCATGCACACAGGTGTCGTGTTTAGAGTTGGGGTCCCCAAGGCGGTTCGAGGCTGTAGGCCTATAATAGCAACGTTCTGGCAGCTCCTGCAGTGGCACTGGAACCATTCGCGATTGCCTTTCCAGTGAACCATCTCAACAGCTCGCCACTTCATAATTCACAATTTCAATTCACAATAGTTTATTCCCATTAACTCTTTTGAGCTATAGAGAAACAAAAAGCACGCATATCGATAAATGAATGACGGGTATAAAGAGGAAGAGCAAAACAAAAGTTCACAAGAGACAATATTAATGAAAATGAATTAGACATGGTTATATACTGTTATGGCCAGTTCGCTCTCTTTAGATGGCAAATTACTCGTGTACTTTCCGGTGTACCCGGTATCTGAAGTGGTAAAAGGGAGAGTAACAACAAAACGTTGCATAACTGGTTGGAAAATGAGACTATTTATTTATTTATTTATTTATTTCTTCTTTTATATCGAGGATAACAGAATAAGCAATCATGTGCTTTTTTTCATCCGGTCCCCGTGTGTATGCAGTTTTGTAAATCTTGTCATCTGTTCCCACCGGCACACGATGGCCTACTCTTACGAAAAGCGGAACAGGATTTAACGTGTGCGCAAGATGTTCTGCGTGCGTTCGCACACGGGGCCTCGGTTTAAAGTCTCATCCGAAGGACAATAACTGGATAAGACATCAACATCATGAACCAAGCTATATGAAGAAGGAGCAAGGAACAGAATCAAAACATTATAAGTAATACAATCATTCCAAGAGGGGTGGGGGAGGGGGGGGAATTGTCACATCAGCAATCTACGAAGGATAACTGCACTCTACTAGACAGTCATATCGAGTTGTTTCCCTTATACCTGACTGAGCAGCTAGCTCACACTTTTACAATTCACAATGTTTCATTCCTGTTGACTGCTCTGAGTTACAGATAAACAAAGAGTAGACATATCTGGGAATGAATTATGGTTATCAAGAGGGAATAGCAAACCATAAGTGCAAAAAGGACGATGATGATGATGATGATGATGATGATGATGATGATGATGATGATGATGATGATGATGATGATGATAATATAAAAAAAATATATAAATATTAAAAAATAATAATAATAGAACACATACACATTAAGAATAATACAATCATTCAAGAACATAGCGAAATAACAATGACTATTCTCTCTCTCTCTCTCTCTCTCTCTCTCTCTCTCTCTCTCTCTCTCTCTCTCTCTCTCTCTCTCTCTCTCTCTCTCTCTCCGGATGAGACTTTAAACCGAGGCCCCGAACGCATGCAGAACATCTTGCGCACACGTTAAATACTGTTCCGCTTTTTCGTAAGAGTAGGCCATCGTGTGCCGGTGGGAACAGATGACAATATTTACAAAACTGCATACGCAAGGAGACTGGATGAAAAAAAGCACTTGAGTGCTTATTCCCTTATCCTCGTTAATTTTTTTTTTAAAGAAAGCGAAGCACCACCCATGATATTTTTCTTTTCCTGTCTGCATATGTAAATGTCGCTTCCCATCAGAGTGGGGTTTTTTTAACAAAATTTGCCAGGGACAACTCTCTTATTGCCGTGGGTTCTTTTATGTACACTAAACGAGAATTACACACGTGACCTCGGTTTATCGTCTCATCCGAAATACTAGCACCCAGACCACCACTCACAATCTAGCGGATGGGGGAAAAGTTTCGGGCACAAAAGGGAGCCGAACCACCACACACTTCAAATCCGGACTTTTTGCTTTATAGGCAGATGCGTTACCTCTAGACCCCGATCCATCTATCCTCACTAAGTAGTAGTAGTAGGCCTCCGTCAGTCGGTGTCGACTATGGAATTCGCGCCAAAAGAAAGGTCATTTGTTCAGCGGCAACACCGGCTGTGGCTGGTCAGTCCGATGCGGGAGTGGCAGTCTCTGTTGCATCTGATGCAGATGTGGCTTGTTGAGGTGGCTGGAGCACATGCCTTCCGCTTGGCTCTCTTTTCGTTTGCTGCGGTGTGGATATTTTCTTCACCACACTTCAGCTGTTTGTGGAGAACACTGCGCCATTTGCTGCGGTCAGCCGCTACCTCCTCCCAGTTCTCTAGGTTGATGTCCAGGGCTTTCATGTCACGCTTGCAGACGTCTTTGTAGCGCAGTTGGGGGCGGCCAATGCTTCTCTTGCCGGAGGCAAGTTCACCATAGAGGAGATCTTTAGGAATGCGTTCATCCTCCATCCTTCGCACGTGACCGAGCCATCTGAGTCTGCGTTGTCTGAGGAGTGTGTACATGGTGGGAAGACCTGTTACCTCGAGGACCTGAGCGTTGGTAACTTTGTCACTCCAGTGGATGCCGAGGATGCGACGGAGAGAGCGCAGGTGGAAGCTGTTCAGTTTGCGCTCCTGTTTGGAGTATGTTGTCCATGTTTCACTGCCATATAGGACATGATATTCTTCCTACGCCAGCTTCAGGAGAAATGCAGAGAACAACACAAACCCCTCACTAAGTATGCACAAAATAAATAAATAAATAAATAAATAAATAAATAAATGTTGACTTTCATCAAAGCACTTTATGATGCCAAGAACATTTTGATTAGTTTGGGGCACAAAGGGGGGAAGGGGGGATCAAACTACCACACACTTTGCTCTTCTTCATACTTAATTCTTATTTTTATTACTTTTCCCGTTTAAATATCCACACTATGAAAAGCCGTTAAATAAAAAATCCATTAATTCATTTATTGAAATAGTTATCTATTCATCAATTGATTACATATCTCATTCCATTTTAGTATTTTTCTATCTCGATAGCTAACCATTGATTTTTTAAACCAATGATAACATCAGCTGCCATCAAGAAGGCGCTAAGTAAGAGTTTTGGCCGTACTTTACAACTCTTGACAGTGACCACATTTTCGACAAAGAAAGATAACTCTAGCATAGTAAGAACTCCGTGCAGAGGAAGTGACAACCCCGCTTTCTCGTCACACAGCCAGAGTACTTCCTTTCAGTAACACGCCGTGCAAAGAGAAGGTGGAGTGGACGAAAACAGATGTAAGTTTATCCAAAAAATGTGTCTCTTACTTGCGTGGTTTTAAATATACATATTGGTCTACATGTACTTAAATACTTAATCGACCATAATTTTGAATTTATTTGTCAATTGATTGATTTTACTGCTCAAAGTTGACTTTTGGGCTGGATAAAATTCCGCTGTCGTCACACGTGCATGAGGCCGATAGGCTAGATACTTTATTGTAAGATTATATTTAAATCTTCACGTAAGTTCGGCCAGTGTTTATAGTCATGATTAAGGAAAGTATTTATAACTGACTACTGATTGAAAGCCTATTTTGATTCTGCTTAATATCTATACTTCGGCAAAACTGATGTAGGCCTAGGCCTGTACTGGCTGTAGCCTAGCCTATTCCGGTAACCAGAAAATGGGCATGCTTTGGGATTTTTTTTTTTTTTTTTTTTTTTTGTGGGGGGGGGGGGGGGAGGCTTTTTGGTTCATATCTCTTTTCGTGACAGGGTACATACTCAGATTCTGTTTGCCATCGATGGCACAGGCCATGACTGGTTTTGAAAGGTGGATGGGGTTTGGAAGTGTGCTAGGCTAGATTACTTGAAAATATATTTGAACACATTTTCACCTTCAGAAGAAACCCTGTGAAGTCATGTTTTCTATCATCAGTGATGCTCACCTTAACTTGGCTTTGGATTTTGCCCCATCTAATAAACATTTGGGCCATACCACACTTAACAAAGTTTACCAGCACAATAAACGCTACCCAATTGTTCAGAAAGCAATAATATTTTTTAATTTAGGGAGGGGGGGGGGGGCACATACCTTAATTAAATTCCTACCATTTGGAAACCTTGGAGCTTTAGCCATAAAACAAACAATGAAGTCAAAGATTGAGAACTAAGTAGTTGGTGGTTTGTTGTATAATGTACATGTCATGGTTTTTTTGTGTGCATTTGTGTCGTGTATATATGCACGAGTAGCTGAAGTTATAAATTTATCTCCTACCCCCTCCCCATTTCCTATGACTTTCTCCTCTCTTTTCTCTCTCACCAGTGGGTGTGGAAAATTCTACAATCTGAATTCAATTGTACATTCTTTCATTTGTTAAATAGATGTGACTTTGTTTGTATCTCATTGTGTGTGCAGTAACACATCACCATGGCAGAAGATTGGGCTGAAGAAGGAGTGCAGCAAGCACAGGTGGCAGAGATCCCAGAGATCAAGCTTTTTGGCAAGTGGAGTGCCGATGATGTGCAGATTGGTGACATCTCCCTGCAGGTTGGTACAGCAGAACAGGCGTTTTCTAGTGATTATCTGTGCTGTACTCGTTGCTGCTTGCGGAATTAATTGCGTGTGCACCACCGATCACTGTCGTGACAGCAGAGCCCTTGTTTGATTTTAACGCAGTATGCATTGTTGTTAGCCACTGCTGTAGTCTAGTGGTTAAGGCGTTGGACTCGTAATCTAAAGGTTGCAGGCTCCATCCCAGCTTTCGGTTATGGCGTTATGCCCTTGGAAAAGGCACTTTACGGCTATTTTCTCACCCCACCCAGGTGTTAAACGAGTGTACCAACCTTCTGTTGGGGGTTAACCCTGTGATAGACTGGCGTCCTATCCAGGGGGGGAGTCTATGACTCTCAGTCGCTTAACGCCACAGAAACTGGGATAAGCACCGGCCTGATGAGCCTTAGGCTCGGGACAGACTTTAACTATGCAATGTTGTTGCAGTGCAGCAATGTCATGTTTCGGTAAACACTTATCTCTTGACATGAGTTTAAATAAGGAATTTGTGTAGCTTTATTGGTTGTCAAAGTCCAGCGAAATTATCAACGCGATCGTCATAGTGATGAACAGTCATTTCATGGGAAATGGTGGTGGTTTATGACAAAAACACGACAGTCACTTAATTTTGTGTGATGCAAAGTCTCGGCAGCATATCAAAATACCTTAACAACAGTTATTTTGAATCCTTGTTGCATCAAAATAAAGTAAAACAATGCATGACGTCGAATTCGCTGAGTAGCCAAGACGTGCATCGAGCAAAACTTAGCACCGCTCAATTCTGTCCAGTCGCGATAAATTTTTTAGAAGTTTTTCAAAAATATTCCACAGCCATTGCTGCATTGCCTCTGTCATTGTTTAATTCAACCAAATCCAGCCTCTAAAACGCCTACCCGCTGTCAATGTCGTAAAAAAAAAAATTTTTTTTTTTTTTTTTTAAACCCTCGCAAAAGTAATTTGGTGCAAAAGCTTGGCCATCATTTTTCTTCCAGATGATTGTGACTGGTTCGGGAAAAAATAAAATTACCCTCTTACCAATCCAAATCTTCATTGCTTGGGACTGTTGAATGACCTTCAACCATTTCTGCAGCCCTACAGTGGCCTTCACATTCATTGGGTGACCTTTGAAAGTGAAAATGAGCCTTCAATTACGACCACCTTTGTCATCCTGGAATATTCTGGGAGCTGCCATACAGACTAGACCCCGCATTTCCGGAATATTCCGGGAACCGCTCTACTAGGGTTTTTAAAAAAAGTGTCCGTGTGTAACTGACAGTGTCGCATTCATGGCCTGCAGTGTTACAGAACCTCTAGTCTGATCCAGCATGAGCATCACATTTTCCAAGTGTTCTCTAAAGGAAATGTATTTTTTATGGATGGTTATCGACATGTAAGTCGGCAAGTTTTTATATTATACACACTCCGACAAAAACGATGTCAGGGGTGATGAGGAAAGTTACGGTTATGATTTATGGAGTTGCGGGATCAGGGGCTTTGACCACAAGAATAAAACCTGTACGTTTGTGTGTGGGGTGTATTTGTTGTAGGGGGGGGGGTGTTATTTATTTGTTTATTTATTTATTTTTACAATTTGCATATGGTAGGCATTAATAATATCATAACTGGTTCTATTCTAGGCACATTTTTCAAGAAAATATACTTAATTGTTCAACCCGGTGTGTGTGTGTGTATTGACAGGACTACATCGCAGTGAAGGAGAAGTATGCCAAATACCTGCCCCACTCAGCGGGGCGTTACCAGGTGAAGCGGTTCCGCAAGGCCCAGTGCCCCATCGTGGAGCGTCTGGCCTGCAGTCTGATGATGCACGGTCGCAACAACGGCAAGAAACTGCTGGCCGTCCGCATCGTCAAGCACGCCTTTGAGATCATCCACCTGCTCACCGGAGAGGT
The DNA here is from genome assembly GCA_030674155.1 of Stramonita haemastoma. NCBI lineage: Eukaryota > Metazoa > Mollusca > Gastropoda > Neogastropoda > Muricidae > Stramonita > Stramonita haemastoma. The sequence goes on along the minus strand of CM060341.1, from coordinate 18,727,323 downwards.
TGGTTTCTGTTGTTGTTGGCACGTGTTATGAAAAAAAAAAAATAATAATAATACATGGAGTTTATATAGCGCTATATCTCGTAAAAACAAATCAAAGTGCTTGCATTCGACCCGTACAGCACACAAGCAATCAACAATTTATAGTTTTAGCAAATTTGAATGTGCACACACACACATGCGTGCGCATACACACACACCCTATTCTTTTCATATTGGATTTTGATCCATGTACAGTACTGTCAAGTTTTCTTTAACTTCAGGCTTGGATGTATAAGTTAGTAAAAGGACCTTTCATCTCTTCTAGGGTTAGTATCACATGTTACCAGTCTCTGGGTTGTTGCCCGTTGTAAATCTTGTGTACCAGAGCAACAGTCGCAAACAAAATGAAAAACACCCGATTTTTTCCCCTTTTAAATTTTTTTTTTTAAAACACCTGATTTTTATTTCGCATGATTGATTGTATATTCACAGATGTTTGTGTGGGAAAAGTTAACAGGCGCCATGGCGGTGGTAAATGATGATTGTGTGTGTGCATTGATTGTATATTCACAGATGTTTGTGTGGAAAAAGTTGCAGGTGCAGTGGCAGTGGTAAATAATGAGATTGTGTCTGTGTGCATTGATTGTATATATTCACAGATGTTTGTGTGGAAAAAGTTACAGGTGCAGTGGCAGTGGTAAATGAGGATTGTGTCTGTGTGTGCATTGATTGTATATTCACAGATATGTGTGTGGAAAAAGTTACAGTGGCAGTGGTAAATAATGATTGTGTCTGTGTGTGCATTGATTGTATATTCACAGATGTTTGTGTGGAAAAAGTTACAGGTGCAGTGGCAGTGGTAAATAATGAGATTGTGTCTGTGTATGCATTAATTGTACATTCACAGATGTTTGTGTGGGAAAAAGTTACAGTGGCAGTGGTAAATAATGATTGTGTCTGTGTGTGTACAGAACCCTCTGCAAGTGGTGGTGAACGCCATCATCAACAGCGGGCCCGTGAAGACTCGACCCGTATTGGCCGCGCCGGTACCGTGCGTCGTCAGGCGGTGGACGTGTCCCTCTGCGTCGTGTGAACCAGGCCATGTGGCTGCTGTGCACTGGCGCCAGAGAGGCCGCCTTCCGCAACATCAAGACCATCGCCGAGTGCCTGGCTGATGAGCTCATCAACGCTGCCAAGGTGAGAGAGACACTGCTGTGTGTGTGTTTGGGGGGGGTTAAGGTTCACATGTTGGCTCTTGTGTGTTATGGATGTGTGTGTGTTGGGGAGGGGCCACAGTGTACAAATTCAACATCACTCGGTAGGGCCTAGTCAGGTGTGCTAAATTTAGCGCGCTCTTTCCTTTTACTTAGTCTTATGTGTGGACAGTTCCTGCTATAAAATAGCACCAGCCGGCCACAGCTGGGATGGGATTTATTTTTTATTTTATATCACTTTATGTCGCAGCAGATTTCTCTGCATGAAATTCGGGCTGCTCTCCCTGGGGAGAGCATATCGCCACAAGTGTAGCACCTACCCATAATTAGCTCCAGAGAGGAGCTGAAAGTGGGGGAAACTGACAGGTGGGGGGGGGGGGGGGGGGGGGGGGGGTATAGTTTATATGTTGGCTCTTGTGTGTGTTATGGAATTGTGTTGTGTGAAGGGAAAGTAGTCAGAGCTGACAGCAGTACGGTCTGTTGTTCCTGACCAGCTACGGTAGTGACAACCTCATTGCTGTCAGCAATTCCTTTTCCTGAAATGTTGCTTTTTTTTTTTAAGCTGCAGCTTCAAAGGGCACAGGTCCCTGACCTCCACTTTTCCCAGGGGGGGCAAGCCAACAGCCCCTCCACTAAATTCCTGTTTTGGTTTCTGAATGGTCGGCATCTATACAGCCTGTTTTGTCTTTGTAATTTACAGTGAATGAAATAAAATCAGAGAGAAGCTCCAGTCTTTTGAAGACCAAAAATTTGAGTTTTTTACAAGGCAATTTACCAGGGTGTATTGTGTTTTGTGAATAGTTTGTATGATATTCATCAGATATTCTCTATGACGGCCTTTACCTGTCAGTATTAACCAGGATCCTCTGGAGCCGATCTCCTGAGCACAAAAAAACTGATGCAAAATGAACAAAGCCACATCACTGAATGATGGGTGCATCATGGCAGCTTTCAAGTGCACAGCCTGTAGAAGACTAGAGCCCTCTGCTGGTCAGCATCCCTAAATTGCCATTGGGCAAAATGGCCAAAAGCACTCACTAACACTTGGGGATCATTGGCACATCCAATCTCACTTCATATCTTGTAAAAAGTAAAGCAAGGAGACTTCCCACTTTTCCATTCATGAGCAGTTTACAGATGGTATGCGATATACGGGCGCTAATACTGATAAAAGCGATCATTGTAATGTGTACACTTTTGACTTTGTTGAGTGAAGTGAGCAAAATGAGTTTGATAACAACCATGTTCAAGACACAGATCGATGTTTAACCCTTTCACTGCTATAACATTTTGCTCAGGCACATGCTGGATGAAACAGAGAGAGCATTGAATCATGACAAACAGCGATGGTCAACTGATCATTGCTGGCAATGGTTTCTATGACGAATGCTGTTCATCAACAGCGCAGTAAAGAGGTTAAATCAAACATGGCCTATATGTGTGGGAACATTTTTTCAGTTTGACATACACATTTTTTATCCAGATATGAAAGGCTTTGATAGGTTTTAATGACTGTGTATTAAACATGAATGTGTTTGCTAAACATGATGAACGCGCAGTATGTTACATTGATATGTGTGTGTGTGTGTGCAGGGGTCCTCAAACTCTCACGCCATCAAGAAGAAGGACGAGTTGGAGCGTGTGGCCAAGTCCAACAGATAGACAGCATGGACAGAAATGACAATAATGAGAACCCAGACATGTGCCCACCCCTGTTGGGGGAGTGCACCCTGTGCTCTGTGCTTTTTTGCCTTCTGGGTCTGGAGACAACATGTTGAATAAATAAAAAGGAAATGTCAGAGCCATTCATCAGGAGCTTGAGTCTGGTTTATTCGTGTGTGTTTACTAGTGTGGTGGTGTAGTTTCTCTTACTTTCTGTTGTTGTAGTTGCTGTCATTCTGTGCCGATGACATTAGGGACCTGTGTTTTGGGTATGCATCTGTCCAATGCCTCTTGTGGTGCTGGCTCATGTGCATGACATGCCAGTGCTACTGCTTCTGTGCTGCTCAGCTTAGTTCTTTTTTTTTTCTTTTTTTTTTTTAAATTCTTTTATATCGAGGATAGTGGAATAAGCACTCATGTGCTTTTTTTACATCCAGTCCCTGTGTGTATGCAGTTTTGTAAACCTTGTCATGTATTCCCACCTGCACACAATGGCCTACTCTTATTAGAAGCGGAACTGGATTTGACGTGTGTGCAAGATGTTTTGTGTATGTTCGCACACAGGGCCTCGATTTATAGTCTCATCTGAAAGCCTTGGGGAGGAGAAAAATCCCCTTGAACGGGAATCGAACCCGGGTCGTCAAATTGAGAGCACAATGTTCTGACCACTAGGCTATCCTTAGTGTTGAAGTGTGTTCCACTGGGTCAAGGCAGATGTCTCTAGGTGGAATTACCTGCTTGCCCTGATGGGAAAAAGTGCTGTGCCATGCCAGTTATCATTATCTATGATTTTATTCGTGTTCCTGTCAGGGGGAGGGGTATTTCACTGTGAGAGTGGCCCTTTTTTTCCCATACAGAATTTTGCCAGAGATGACTCTCATACTGCCTTGGGTTCTTTTCAATTAGCTAAATGTGTGCCGTGTTTATATTTCATCTGAAAGACAAACACCCCAAAACACCATGAATGGTATAAATTATGAATGGGAGATAAGTCCTGCTTCGGGTGGGACAAATGGAAATTGACCTCTTACTTTCTAAAATAGGTGCATTAGTTGCTGAAGCGCTGATGCACTGTGTGTGGCTTTTTGAGATCGGTACACTGCCCTCAAGAAAGCAATGGTAAACTACTTGTACTCTCTTGTCAAAAATTACACCCAAATGACACAGGAGAAGCAGGTAAAAAATGCCAGTTCTGGTTTCTTTGGGACCCCCCCAGGAAGGAACAGGACTTGAGTGCTACTGGGGAGGGAGGGGGGAATCTATGGAGGTGAAAAGTAAACTGTGATAATGGTATTCCACGTACAATATTTCATCTGAATGTTGCTGCGGGGAAGTGACCATGTCGAGATGCCTCAAGAAAGAGGAAGAGAAAGAAGACCATCAGAATTGGTATGTGGAATGCCCAAGTTGTGCTAGAGATAGGTAAAGAAGCCAAATCAACATCACTGGCATAGTGCAAGTAAGAGTGGGCATTGCCAATTCCCACAGATTTTATTTTTGGGGGTACCACAAATTTTGCTCAAGTTTGTATGAGAGCGAAACCAACTGCCATTTTCTGTCGGTATTTCGGATTGGCTGTTGTACCACCATTATATTTCTCTTCAAAAACAAAAGGGTGAGCAATGTGAGCTTCCAGGGATGTGATTAAAAAAAAAAAAAAAAAAAAAAACCATCAAGCAAAAGAGAACATCTATGACTGAAACAGAAGGCCATAGTTTAAATTTGGCAGTTGCAAAAGATTTTCTCTTCATCACCTCCTCAATATTAAGTACTTTGCTTTGTGCACAGGCTGATGGGTTGTAACAGCTCTCAGGCTTTGGTACATAACGGATCATTTTCATTTTGATTTATGTCGCAGCAGAGATTTTTTATTTATGTCACAGAAATTTTTTACTTAGGACTTCAGTTACCAATGTACAAATGAGACTTGTGCGAAGATCAGAAGAAGAAAAATCCGCAGTGATGTTGGAGATGGAAAACTTGAAGAAGTGAAGAAAAGTGATGGTCGATACAGCAAATCCACAGACATCAATTGAGGCCCTAGTGGAACAGGGAAGGTTGACCAGTGTGTTGTGTGTGTGTTATGGTGGTGGGAATGAGAGTAATGAAGAGAGGGGTAAAACATTGGTTACGTTTTACCTATTTTGTCTTCATTAGTCCTAATGGATTGATCTGTACCTTCTTGATTTTTACATTAGTTTTAATGGATTCATAAATAAGCGATAGATATGAAAAAAAAAAAAAAATTTTAATCACTGCCTCAATCAACAGACCACACCCACTCACGGAGACCTATTGTTAAAAAGAGGAATATTAACTTCATTCTGAATAACTCCCTACTCCTACCTCCCACCCCTCGCTATGCAACACAAACAAAATGTCCCTTTTTTAATAACTTCCTGAACTCAATATCACATTCACACATAGAAGGGGGATGCATAAGCCTACCTACATGGGTTGTGTGGTGGTGGTGGTCTGGGGATGGTTTTATAGGTAAAATTATTAAAGCCAAAACTATGGGTTTAGGCTGAACAACATGGAAAAGGTTTACAGAGGTGTGCATCGCCAATGTCGCCTAAAGTTCTCTCTTTCTTTATTCTTTTATTTCGAGGATAATTGAATAAGCACTCATATGCTTTTTTACATCCGGTCTCCGTGTGTATACAGTTTTGTAAATCTTGTCATCTGTTCCCACCAGCACACAATTGCCTACTCTTACAAAAAGCAGAGCAGGATTTAACATGTGCACAAGATGTTCAGTGTGCGTTCTCACATGGGGCCTTGGTTTATAGTCTCATCCGAAGGACTTGTGGGGAGAGTGGAGTCAGCACCTCGACCAGAATCGAACATGGGTCATCAAATTGCGAGCGCAATGTTCTGACCACTAGGCTATCCCGTCTTTTGTACAGTAAGTTGGGGGGAGGGGGCCAATGCCCCCTTTTTCCATTTTATTTTTGAGGGGGCTCCCTGCCCCCTCTTCTTGAAATCTGAGAATCAACATTACTAATTTAGCCCATTTAAAAATATTTTTCCTGATTAATATTTTTCCTGATAAATTTTTTTTTTGATTTACCACTTTGTCACAGCAGATTTCTCTGCATGAAATTCAGGCTGCTCTTCCTAGGGAGAGCACATCGCCACAAGTGCAGTGCCTACCCATTTTTTTTTTTTCTGTTTCCTGTCTGCAACCTACTTGTTTCCCTATCAGAGTGGCTTTTTTTCTACAGAATTTTGCCAGGGACAACTCCCTTGTTGCCATGGGTTCTTTTACATGCACTAAATGTGTCCTGTGACACATGTATGTCCAAGAACAGACTGGATGACAAGACTACCGTTTAAATGAAATAGCATTTATTCATTTGAACAATAAACATGGAACGAATGCAACAAGAAGCTAGTAGCTTATGATACTGTGCTCAGTACAATGATCCCTCTGATGACCAGATAAGACAGGGTTCGTACGGTCCTTGAAAGTCCTTGAATTTTAGACCTCCCTTTTTAAGGCCCTGAAAGTTCTTGAAAATCAGGCATATACCTCCAGGTGCTTGAAAAGTCCTTGAATTTTACTGTTACCAAAGAAAAAAAGAAGGAGAAAGAGAGAGAGATTGGCATGGTAAGATCAGATATGGTACTGACTGTAAATTCGTGGAATTTTTATAAAAGTAAAAAAAGAGAAGGAGAAAAAAGAAATCTACGAAAGCAGGCCAAGGGAACTAACTCTTCCATCACTCACTCACTCAGTCCCATGTCCCAAAGGACGTAGGGGGGACATGAGAGAAGACGCAACAGAGATCTTTTTCCATGCTTCACGATCCTGTGTGGCTAGTAGGAAGTGTTGTAGGGTTGGGCGGTCCAGTCTTTGATGTTGTCAACCCATGATTTCTTTTGGCGGCCTCTTCTTCTCTTGCCCTCGACTGTTCCTTGCAGGATGGTTTTTGCTAGGGTGTTGTGTCTTGTGGTGTGACCAAACCACATCAGCTTTCTCCTCTTTATGGTGGAGAGCAAAGGCTCTTGGGGGCCCACACGCTTTTTGATTTCTTCTTTCACATAGTTATTGGTCTTGTGTTCTTTGTATGATATTTTGAGAAGTCTTCTGTGGCACTTGTTCTCGAATGCTTGGATTCTCCTCTCTAACTCTGCTGTCAGAGTCCATGATTCACAGCCATATAGGAGGATAGATATCACGAGGGATTTGTAAAGGTGGTATTTGGTGCAGAAGCTGATGTTGTTGCTTCTGATGATCTTCTCGAGTCTGACTAGAGCAGATGTTGCTGTTGCAATGCGAGCTTTCACTTCATTGTTTGATGTGCCATCTTTTGTTAGGATGGAGCCTAAGTATTTGAATTGGCTCACCTCTTCTAGTGTTTCTCCATTCATCTTTATTTCCGTGATGTCATTACTTGCGCTGTTGACCATGATCTTTGATTTCTCTGTACTGACCTCCATGCCGTATGCGCTCGCTCGATCTGTTAAATTGTCTGTGAGGATTTGCAGTTCTTGTTTGCTGCTGCCATGAGGTCAATGTCATCTGCAAATCTGAGGTTGCAAAGGGGTCTTCCACCAATGGAGATGGAAGTGTGGTGGTTTTGCAGTGTCTCTGTCATGATGTTTTCGAGGAAGAGGTTGAAGAGTACAGGTGAGAGAAGGCAGCCCTGGCGAACCCCAACCGTGGTCTTGAAGAACTCGCCCACGTGGTTGTTCATGAAAACTGCACTTTTTGCGTTCTCGTACAGAGCCTTGATGACTTCAATTAGGCAGCTGTCAATGTTGAAGTGCCTGAGTACTTGCCAGAGGCCGTCATGCCATACCCTGTCAAAGGCCTTTTTGAAGTCTATGAAATTGTGGTACAAGTCTTTTTGGTGTTGGAGATGCTTCTCTATCAGAATTCTCAGATTGAAAATTTGTTCCATTGTGCTGCGTTTTGGTCTAAAGCCCGCTTGTTCTTCTGCCAGGAGTTTTTCTGCTTGGTTTTTCAGTCTGTTGAGGACTACCTGCAGCATGATCTTGCTAGGATGACTTATGAGACTGATGGTTCTGTAGTTCTGGCATTTCTTGAGGTTTCCTTTCTTTGGCAGGGGTATTACAAGAGACTGTGTCCATTCTTTTGGCCATTCTTTGGTGTCGTGGATCTTCTGACAAAGTTCTGTGAATCGCCTTGCTGTTTCATTCCCTCCATTTTTTATGAGTTCAGCTGGGATGTTATCAATTCCAGGGGACTTCCCCTTCTTCAATTGTTTAATAGCTGCATCTACTTCACACCTTAGTATTGGTGGGTCTTTATCTTGGTGTTCAGGGGGTTTGTCAGAAACTATGTTGGTATCTGGGCGTAGTGGGTAGTTGTACAATCCCTCACAGTATTCTGTCCAGCGTTGGAGGATGGCATTGTTTTCCGTTAAAAGATTTCCTTCTTTGTCTTCAATAACAGAGGCTTTAGGCTGTGTGGTTTTCGTTAGTGCTTTCAAAGTGTCGTAAGCTGTTTTGCTGCTTCCCTTGGTCATTCCAGCTTCGATGTTGTTGCATTGTTCTTCTATCCACCGTTCTTTGGCTTCTCTCATCTTTTTCCTCACTTCTCTGTGGCTATCCATGTACTTCTTGTAAGCTTCTTGACTTGTGAACTTTTGTTTCTTAAGTTCTCTTCTTTTGTCGCAGAGGTCAAGAACCTCATTTGTCACCCAGGGTTGTTTCTTTGTTCTGCTTCTTCCTAATGTTTCTTCTGCTGCTGTCGTTAGCACTTCTTTGATGTTGTTGGCCAATGTGTCCACATCATTGTCGATGGCTGTGAGTGCGGCGAACTTTCCTCCTATGTTGGCTTGGAAGATCTCCACCACTGTTGGGTCTTTGAGTTTTTCCAGGTCGAATCTTATGCGTGGGCTTTTTGGCTGTTGTTTTGCTTTCAGTTTCAGTCTGATGGTGGTACTTACCACCATAACTCTTCCATGCCGGTTAGTAATTACTCCCTTTCTCTGCTTTATGTCACAAGGCAATTCAAGCCTAGGTAGGCCTAACAAGACAACTTTTTCTGTTGAAAGACCATGTGTACCAACAATGGGTGTCAAGTTTCATGATAGGGATGGACTAGCAGCTCTAATATAAGGCTTTCACTGGCTGTTCCACGTGGGGTCAGAGAGCAATGGTTATATTAAATTAAATACAACAGTCAGCAGGCCACTGGCCTTCCCTTTTTCATGGATAGTTCCCCCCCGTCTCTCTCTATAGTCTCTCTCTCTCTCTCTCTCTCTCTCTCTCTCTCTCTCTCTCTCTCTCTCTCTCTCTCTCTCTCTCTCTCTCTCTCTCTCTCTCTCTCTTCTCTCACTCTGACACACACACACACACACACACTGGAAGTAAATGACTGACTTACACAGGCGCGCGCGCGCGCACACACACACACACACACACACACACACACACACACACACACACAGATTTACAAGGTAGGTTTACTTGCTTTCAGCCCCAAGGGTGTAGTATTGTGGATTATTTTATTTGTTCAAAATCATTTATGAAACAGGTAAAACATATGAAAGTTAAAGATTTAATGGATTATTCTGATCATTGTCCACTTGATTTAGATATAAATATACCAAGCGTAGACATAAGTCAGAAGTCCGTCAAAATAATAAGAGATACACAGGCAGATTGTATTACTAAAGATTCACCAGAACAAATACATTTTGTATGGGATAAAAATTCCAAGGAACAATTTCAAAAGTCTCTTTTACTACCATCAATGCAATTACATATAACACAAATAAAAACTAAAACACATGCAGTTTTAGAACAAATAAATCAAAATACAAGGCAGTATGATTCAACAAATGTAGTGAATGAATGTTCCAAGCAACTATCTGATATCTTTATCAAAGTGGCGAAATTAAGCTTGAAGACCAGAAAGTCAAAACCTTTAAGAAGAATTAAACGCAATAAAAGATGGTTTGACTTAGAATGTGCAAGTACGAGAAAAGAAGTAAAATCTTTACTAAATGCAATGAACAGAACCCCATATAAAAT
>CM060341.1:18694957-18707457 GCA_030674155.1 Stramonita haemastoma | reverse complement strand
ATTGTACGCCTTTAAAAGAGCAGTTCATGGACAAAATTTAAAGACTACTATAATAATGCGTTTATTTGACTCATTAATAACTCCTGTTTTAACTTATGGAGCAGAAGTTTGGTTTCCTTTTTGTTTTCATGGGGAGACAGAATTTCATATTGATGAATTGTTCAAGACATGCTTATCAAATCAGTTTCTGTATGAAACTTTTCATATAAAATTTTGTAAACAAATACTGGGAGTTCATAAAAAAAAGCATTGGTACTACCCACTCTGGGTGAATTAGGAAGATTTCCACTGACTCTTAAAATCATATGCCAGATAATATCCTTTTGGATTCATTTAACAGAATCAAAACCAAACTCTTATATTAGAATAGTATACGATTATTTGTATCAGACGAATACATGTGATAAATGGATCAATACAGTAAAAAAATATCCTTTACACAATTGGGTTTAAACGTGTATGGTAAAACCAGAGTACTTTTGATGTTCATCAGTTAAGTTATGCTGTTCAAAGAAAGCTTCAGACTATGTATAAAACAGTCTGGAACTACCAGAAAAAACAGTTTGCAAAACTAAAATTTTATGATTTTGTAACCAAGGAATACAGACTGGAACCATATCTTATTAAGTAAGAAAACAAAACTCATAAAAATACTTTTTGTAAATTTCGCTTAAGCTGTCACGATTTAATGATAGAGAAAGGGAGACACCAAAATATGCCCAGAAAGGACAGAAAATGTAAATACTGTAACAAAATAGAAGATAAATTTCATGTACTCGATGAATGTGTGTTATATGATGAACTCAGAAACAATTTGTTATTTAAAGTTAAAACCAAAGACAAAGAACGTAAAAAACATATAGATAAGGTAAGCGACATAATCGCAGTTGATATATATCAAGCAGATATCATTAGATATGTGAATGAATGTTTTGAGAAAAGAGAAAAAGAGAAGAAGAAGAATGCAACATGTTTTTAGTGGACATCATTTTGGGCAGAAAGATAATTAAAACTGATGTTTGTTTTGTTGTGTCAAATAAGTCTGCATGACTTAAATGGCAATAAAATATTTTGAATCTTGAATCTTGAATCTTGAATCACACACACACACACACACACACACACACACACACACACACACACACACACACACACACACACACACACACACACCACACACACATACACACACACAACTTCTCTCTCTCTGTCTCTCTCTATCTCTGTCTCTCTCTCATTTTCTCCACCTCTCCCTGTCTCTTACACACACAGACACACACACCTCTTCCCCCCCCCCCCCCCCCCCCCCTCTCTCTCTCTTTGTTTCTCTGTCTATGTGTGTCTGTCCTTTCTTTCTCTTTCTTCCTCTATCTGCGTTAGTGCAGCCGCCGCTGTAGTCTAGTGGTTAGGGTGTTGGACTCGTAATCTAAAGGTGGCGGGTTCGATCCCAGCTTTCAGCTATGGTGTTGTGCCCTTGGAAAAGGCACTTTACGGCTATTTTCTCACCCCACCCAGGTGTAAAAGGGGTACCAACCTTGTGTTGGGGGTTAACCCTGCGATAGACTGGCGTCCTATCCAGGGGGGAGTCTACGACTCTCAGTCGCTTAACGCCACAGAAACCGGGATAAGCACCGGCCTGATGAGCCTTAGGCTCGGGACAGACTTTAACTTTAACTGCGTTAGTGCACATTTGTCTAGAAATATACTCATTTTTGCTATGTGATTACTTGGGAATAGAACCTCCTTTAGATTGAAGAAATGACAGAAAAAGTCATACTTGGAGAGCTTATTTCAGGGCAGAAATTGCTTAGTATCAAGAACTGAAATTAGTTCAAGGAGAGGCCGTTAAACAGGCTAGAATTATTGAAAAATCTTCAGCTTCAGGGGGCGTTGCCCCCGACCCCCACAAGGAGCTCTGCTCCTTCACCCCGCCAGGGGCAATGCCCCCTGGAACCCCCCCCCCCCCCCCCCCCCCCTTTCACGATTTTTGGAGTCTGTCAATTCCTATCCCTGCAACACTGAAACTTGATGGGGCATCAGAGACACGCGCGGGGATGTGCATACAGTAATATAAGGGGGGAATTATACTTAAATTGCTTCAGGATTGATTTTTTTTTCTTCAGGATTTGGAATGTCCAGAGGACAAAAAAATGTGGATTGAGAGATTTTTTTCACTTTCACCCATGTCAATGTGTTGTGATGTGAAAATCTGTCCACAGCAATACCATAAGCTATTCCCCCTTTCCAGCCCCTCCCCCCTCCCTTCCAACCTGTTATCCAGGAGGATGAATGTTTACTATTGTAAACTATTAGTCTCCTGGGTAAAGTAACTCACAGGGAGCTTTACACATATTTAGACTTTGGGAACCAGCATGCAGAGAAATTATGAATGAACAAATGGGGTGATCACTTAGATTGAAATTGTTTTAAGCGAAGTGCACACTTTAGGCCAACGATTGTTTTTGATTTAGCCCAGTTAACTGCTGTAGAAATATTTCTTGTTATGAAGAAAATTTGGACCAAATGGCTATAGATATTTTCTTTTCAGCTGTAAAGTGTGTAGACATTGTTAAAATGTAAGCACTATTTGTCGATGGAGGTCTTTGAAAATTGAGAGTGAGGTCCTTGAAAGTCCTTGAAAAGTCCTTGAATTTTCTTCCCAAAGATCTGTATGAACCCTGTAAGAAGATGAGGGGAAAATAACAGAGTAGAATGATAACAGCATTAAGATTCACACAATGAAATAACTGACAATTTCCCCATGTCTTTTAAATAAATTATGTCATTTTTTAAAAATAATTCTTTTCTATCAAGAATAATGGAATGTGTGTACTTTTTTTTTTTTTTTTTTTTTTACATAGAAGCCTCAACATCAAAGGGAAACTACACAAACTAAACGGTGAAAACTGATGCAAGTATTCCCATTCTCTCTCTCTCTCTCTCTCTCTCTCTCTCTCTCCTCTCTCTCTCTCTCTCTCTCTCCTCTCTCTCTCTCTCTCTCTCTCTCTCTCTCTCTCTCTCTCTCTCTCTCTCTCTCCTGAAACTAAAATTCACACAAAGGCTATTGGGCCTAAGACTATATCTATAAAATGAAAGGCCAATCTAGTATGAAATTCTTTCCTCTTTAAAAGCAATCAAACAAGGAAAATGAATGATGTCACAACAGCACAAACTGGACTCCAGTGTGTGTGTGTGTGGGGGGGGGGGGGGGGGGGGGTCTGTATTACAGTAATCAGTGAGAACAGACACCTCAGTAGACTTGAACCTGCGATCTCAGCCGCCGTCAGATCGAGAATTTAACGGTCAAACCACTGGGCTATCCTGCACAGTCCTTCCCATTCCTGAGACTGGCTCCCCACCACAGGTCTGAATGAAAAGGGCAAGTCCTGCTGCCCACGTTATGAGCTGTACCAAGGGGCAATACTTCTCCTTAGTTTTCCAGGACCGGTAACTTCCCTTCGACTTGAAATGTAAGCTAGGCTAGGGCAAGTATCTTTGGGCTAGGGGGACTGGGGCCTAACAACTGGCACCGAGATCTTGTCAAGTTTCCCTGGATTCCTCTCTCCCTGAGACTGGTGACAGTGGTGGGGTGTATAGAGGCAGTGGGGGGAGGGGGAGGGGGAAGGAGAGCGAGAGGGGTGTGGGGGGAGGGGGGGAATCTCAGTGGTTAGCTTACACTTAACGTGTGGGGGAGGTACTATAAACAAAAAAATTAATCAGTAATCTGCTAGTTTTTTTTTAAAGTTGGTTTTTACTATTGATGTTATCCATTCAGCTTGAGGAAGCTTCAGGATAGAAGAGAAAATTTTATGATAATCATAATAAAAGAAGAGATGAAGCTGAACACAGTCATGTTTTAATTACTATTTTACTGTTTTACCTCAACTGTGTGCTTGAAGGGAGTGGTGCCCAGCAGAACTGTGGATTTTTTATCAAGACATATATATATATATATATATATATATATAATATATATATATATATATATATATATATATATATATATATATATATATATATATATATATATATATATATATTATCTATATATCTATATCATATATCTACCTCTGGAAACGCGCCTGCCTAGAAATCGAAAAATCCAGGTCTGAGTGTGCAGTTGTTGGAATCCCGTTTGGACCCAAAACTTTTCCCCCATTCATTAGACCATGAGTGGTGGTCTGGGTGCTAGTCTTTCGAATGAGACGTTAAACCTAAGTCCCGTGTGTTACACATCATTATTTAGCGCACGTAAAGAACCCACGGCAACAAGAGAGTTGTTCCTGGCAAAATTCTGTGGGAAAAGCCTCTCTGATAGAAAAAAAAGGAAACAGTTTGCAGACAGGAAAAAAGAAAAAAAAAGTGGATGGCGCTGCACAAGTGGCGACGCGCTTTCCCTGGGGAGAGCAGCCCGAATTTCACGCAGATAAATCTGCTGTGACATAAAGTGGTCTAAATTGAATACTAGGCTTATAAGTTTATTGTATTGCCCAATACTGTACCTTGTATTATTTTGCTTGTAACTCTCCAGGAGGTCTGCTTGCTGGCCTCAGCCAACTCATTCCCACTGCAGAGCAGCTCATCTTTTTATCGGGGATGCATGCTGGGTAAGTTCGTGCTTCCGTAATCCACTGAACACCTACATAAATCACGAGATATTTAATGTGCATATTTGATCTTCTGCATGTGTATATACACGAAGGGAACTAAGTAACTGCAGGTCTGCACTTTGAAATGAACTGGGAGATGGTAAAAATCCCACTCTTCATTCACAAGAGCCACTACCGAGATTCGAACACAGGACTTGACTGACCCACACATTAAAGGTCTAAACTGTATATGCATAATCCTGATGGCTGGTTGATGGCACAGTCCCTGATTCCCGTTGGAGGGGATTTTTCCCCTCGGGTTAACATCAGTGCTGACTCCACTCTCCCTAATAGTCTTTCGGATGAGACTATAAACCGAGGCTCCGTGTGCGAACGCACGCAGAACATCTTGCGCACACGTTAAATCCTGTTCCGCTTTTCGTAAGAGTAGGCCTTTGTGTGCCGGTGGGAACAGATGACGATATTTACACAACTGCATACACATGGGGACTGGATGATAAAAAAAAAAGCACATGAATGCTTATTCTATTATCCTTGATATAAAAGATAAAATAAAATAAAATAAATAATTGGATAGCTCCGCTGAGACTATACTACAATCAAACAAACAGCAACAAACTAAACATTGCTACAGCTGTCCATGAAATAAGAATAACGATGCCCAAAATATAACTGCGGTTTGCAGCCGCGATACATGTACCGCGTCAGAATTGCCTGAGTTAGCTTTTTTTCTGTGCTGGTGTTACAGCTGGTTCTGTTTATCATTTCATGCCAAGTGAAAAAACGGTTACAACACGACGGAGTGCGTGTGTGTGTGTGTGTGTGTGTGTGTGTGTGTGTGTGTGTGTGTGTGTGTGTGTGTGTGTGTGTGTGTGTGTGTGTGTGTGCGCGCGCGCGCGTGTGTGTGTGTGTGTGTGTGTGTGTGTGTGTGTGTGTGTGTGTGTGTGTGTTTCATTTTTTAATTTTATTTTATTCTTTTATTTCGAAGATTTTAATTTATCGATTTATTTATTTATTCTTTTATATCTAGAATAATGGAGTAAGCAATCATGTGCTTGTTTTACATCCAGTTCCCGTGTTTATGCAGTTTTGTAAATCTTTGTCATCTGTTCCCACCGGCACACAATGGCCTACTCTTACGAAAAGCGGAACAGGATTTAACGTGTGCGCAAGGTGTTCGGCGTGCGTTCGCACACGGAGCCTCGATTTATAGTCTCATCCGAAGGACTTTCGGGGAGAGCGGAGTCAGCACTGATGTTAACTCCAGAGGAAAAAAATCCCCTCGAACGAGCACTCGAGTGCTTTTCTTTTTTTTACATCCCATCCCCGTGTGTAAGTGGTTTTGTAAACTTTATCATCTGTTCTCTGTCGTGTGTGTGTGTGTGTGTGGGTGTGGGTGTGGGTGTGTGTGGTGCGTGCGGGGGGGGGGGGGGGGGGGGGGGGGGGCGGGGGCGTGTGTATGCCTGTGTCTGGATGCACGCCTGTGTGCATGCGCACATGTGTATCTGTGCATGAGTGCGGAGTGTGTGTGTGTGTGTTGTGTGTGTGTGTGTGTGTGTGTGTGTGTGTGTGTGTGTGTGTGTGTGTGTGTGTGTGTGTGCGTGCGTGCGCGCGCGCGCATGTGTGTGTGTTTTGTTTTTGTTTTGTTTAATGTCCATTCAATACTTGTTGATATAGACACGCCCGCATATATGTGTGTGTATGCGTGCGCGCGCGCGCGCGTCTGTGTGTGTGTGTGGTGTGTGTGTGTGTGTGTGTGTGTGTGTGCTTGCGTTTCCGTTTGCGTGCGTGCACGGGCATGACACGCGTGCACGTATGCATGCGGGGGCGTGCGAGCGTGTGTGCGTGCATGCCTATCTGATTGCGCCCAGTATATATACTATACATACTGGGCACACTCAGATAGGAATATGTGTTCTGCAATGTACTGTCAGTTCATATATATATATTCTTGTTGTTTTTTAAGCCGAAAAAACCACTAACTCCTGAACAATCTGAATCATTTTGTCAGCTGGATGGCCATGCAACCAACAGGAAACAAAGACAAAAACTTTGATGAGAATGGCATGACTATCTTCTGCTTTTCATTCATCAGAGAAAAGTGTTGTAAAGAAAAACTCTAGAACTGGAGAAGAGGGGGTGGGGGCTGGAGGGGGCGGGCGGAGGAAGGGGGGAGGGGAATTGTTGCCGGCTGCTTTGGGGGGGGGGGGGGGGGGGGGGGGGGGGGGGGAGGGAGGGTGTCCATTTCCAGACATGGAGGCAGGCGGTTCTATTTCTGTGGTTTTGCCCTCACACAGTTTTTTTGTATTTTTAAACTGAGAGACAGCATTACTGAACAGACTGTACATTACTGAACAGTCTGTTACAGAACAGACCGTACATTTCTGAGCAGACACTGCATTGATGAACAGACCGTACATTTCTGAATAGAACGTACATTACAGAACAGAGTCTACATTACAGAATATAGAGTACATTACAGAACAGATAGTCTACATTACAGAACACATTGTACATTACAGAACAGAGTCTACATTACAGAATATACAGTACATTACGGAACAGTCTACATTACAGGAAAGACTCTACATTACAAAACACACTGCACATTACAGCACAGAGTCTACATTACAGACCACATTGTACATTACAGAATATACAGTACATTACAGCACAGAGTCTACATTACAGAACACATTGTACATTACAGAACATACAGTACATTACAGAACAGAGTCTACATTACAGAATATACAGTACATTACACAACAGAGTCTACATTACAGAATAGGGTCTACATCACAGAATATACAGTACATTACAGAACACACTTGCACAAAAATGGGTATTTTTACTAACTCTACTCCTCTGAAGTCGGAGTATGGCTGCCTATATGGCGAGGTACTTGAAAATAGTCATACACGCAAACTTCTCATTCAGTGTGCAATTTCAATCTCACAGTGATTCCCAGGTGGGATGAGTGAGCCAGAGAACACATTCTGGGTGCCCCCCTGAGAGTTAAGCTAGGGAACAACAACAACAACTAACTCTACTAGAACACTCCCCCCCCCCCCCCCCCTTAAAAAAGCACACCATTATCATTTCTTTCTGTTCTCTCTTCCTGTGATCCTTTATCAGGGTGTGGTGTGTAGTGCCCGGTCTTCTCTTGTGCTCGTAACACTGCAGGAGGTCTGCCATTATCCGACTTCAGAGCAGCAGTTTTTTCCCCTTTGCCACAGGATGCGGGCTTGTATGTGCTTCCTCCGTAACCCACAGAACGCTGACAGGAATTAGGGCATGTTTACCGTGCATAGCATATTTGAACTTTGTGTGGTGTGTGTGTGTTTCTGCAATTTTAACCTCTTTCCACTTAAGTGGTATAAGACAAAACTCTCTGTGTGTGTGTGTGTGTGTGTGTGTGTGTGTGTGTGTGTGTGTGTGTGTGTGTGTGTGTGTGTGTGTGTGTGTGTGTGTGTGTGTGTGTGTGTGTGTGTGTGTGTGCGCACGAAGGAAAATGAAGCATTGGTAGGCCTGCATTTTAAACCGACCGGGAGGATGGTAAAAAAAAAAATCCACATCCTTTTTGTTAGATGCCGCTTTCATATGAATCGAACCCACAACTTCCTGGATCCACAAGGGGGGGGGGGGGGGGGGGGGGGGGGGGGGGGGGGGGTGTTAGTCTGTCTTAACCATTCGGCCATAGCGTCCGTCAAAGTGACATACAAAAGCTTGCTATGTTAGCCTATGCGTGGCACATTATGTAAACTGCTCCACCCTTACATCTTAGTGTAGGCTAGTGTAGACACGGGGCTTCACTTCTATTCTCCGCTATAGCCTACACCTCACAGTCAGTACCCGCTGCACTTGAATGTAGGGGAAAATATGAAGTAAACCTCCTGTCTATATTGTATGTCTGCATTTCTGCATGGGAATTGTATTGTCTCTGTCTCTGTCTCTGTCTCTGTCTCTCTCTCTCTCTCTCTCTCTCTCTCTCTCTCTCTCTCTCTCCTCCTCCTCCTCCTCCTCCTCCTCTTCCCCCCAGAAAACATTCCACCCCAGGGCAGACTGCTAGGCCTATAGTCAAAACGACTTCATAAGTTTCTCTTTCAAGTAGTAAGCCGCCAGTCTATGGTCTCTCCTTCTGGCCAAAAGAAGGCAATTTTTGAAATTTTGGGGAGGGGGGGAGGGGAGGGAGGGTAGAGGGGGATGGAGGGGAGGGGATGGGGGTAGAGGGGCGGGGTAGGAGGAGGAGGAGGTTAATACTTTTTTTTTTCAAATACAAGAACAAAAAGCAGCCCCCCTCTCTTCCCCCTCTCTTGTTTGTTGTTGTTTATTTGGTTGTTGATGAAGTGTACCGCGGGGCTGTGAGGTGGTAGGCTACATGTCCTTTGCGCAAAGAGAGGGGGGCTGCTTTTTGTTCTTGTATTTAAATTTTGTTTTACTTTTTTGTTCTTGTATAAAAAAAAGAGTTTAACCCCCCCCCCCTCCTCCTCCTCCTACACCCACCTCTCCCCCCCTCCCCCCTACCCACCCCCTCCCTCCCTGTCCCTCCCTCCCCCCTCCCTCCCCCCTCCCTCCCTCCCCCCTGTCCCCCACCCTCCATCCCCTCCCCCCTCCCCCCTCCCCCTCCATCCCCTCCCCCTCTTCCCCCCACCCCCCCCTCTTCCCCCACCCCCTCTACCCCCCTCCCCCCCACCCCCACCCCCCTCCCTCCCCCCTCCCCCTCCATCCCCTCCCCCTCCCCCCCTCCACCCCCTCTCCCCCCCCCCCCCCTCCCCCCCTCGCCCCCCCTCCCCCCTGTCCCCCCACCCTCCATCCCCTCCCCCATCCCCCCTCCCCCCTCCACCCCCACCCCCCCTCGCCCCCCCCTCTACCCCCCTCCCCCCCAGCCCCCTCTCCCCCCGTCCCGTCCCCATCTACCCCCTCCCCCCTCCCCTCCCCCCCCTCCCCTCCCCCCTCAAACAATAAAAAGGAATCTCACTCTTTATAATAGCCTTTAAATGGGAGGTAATATTGCCTTAAAAATGTTTTATCAGGCAGTAGAATGTGTCAAAAACTCCAAATACAGTTGAGCAACGTTCATCTGCAGTATAACTTAGCTTTCACTTTTCATTCAAAAATTAAAATGCCATAAAAAAAAATTTTAATTTAGTATTACCCTCCCCCTCCTCCTACTCCCCCTCTACCCCCCACCCCTCCCCTCCCTCCCCTCCCCTCCCCCCACCCCCTCTACCCCCACACCCCCCTCCTCCACCCACCCTCCTCCCACCCCCTCTACCCCCATCCCCCTCCTCCCTCCACCCCCTCCACCCCCCTCCCTCTCCCTTCCCTCCCCTCCCTCCCCCTCCCAGGTCCTCCACCCCCCTCCCTCTACCCTCCCCTCCCCTCCCTCCACCCCCTCTACCCCCTCCTCCCCAACCCCCCTTCCTCTCCCTCCCCCTCCCTCCCCCCTCCCTCCCCCCTCCCTCCCCCTCCCTCCCCCTCACTCCCCCTCCCTTCTCCCAACCTCTCTGTAGCTTGTTGAAATTGGGCCTAGGAGATCCACCTTATTACCCGTGAAATATGGATTGCCACAAGGATCAATACTAGGACCACTTCTTTTCTCTATCTCTAATAATAACCTACCTCTGCATATTCATTGTGACAGTTTATGTCAAATATTTCTTGATGATACATCAATTCAATGTAACAGCAGTGGTCCAAACCAGGTTGTGAGTGATTTGCAGGCAGATATTGATAAACTTATTGAACAGACAGAACTAAATGTCCATCCTCAGTTGGAAGCTTGTGACAACTACAATTTTTTTATATATATAAAAGCGTAAACATATATATCTGATAGACAAGTTATATATATTTTCCTTACCAAAATCGATCTTCAAATTTCTATAATAAAGGCATCTTCTATTATCCCACGGCTCACTTCTCCATTCTTTAACAAAATTTTCTATTAAGAAGGCTTTTATATGTGAAATTTTAACTTTGATATGTGAACTTTTAAATACTTGAAGAAAATTAATACTTGAACATAACTGTCTCTCCCACAAAGTCAAATCCGCTTTGTACTAAGATATTTTTTTTTATTCATATTTAGCCATGCTGATTTAATCAAGTATTTGTCGAGTAAATCTATCATCATCAGGTAAACACTTGATGGCAGCTTTTCATACTGGAAGTGGAGCAGCTGCATCCAGAAACATTCCAACAGAGACCAAAC
Source organism: Stramonita haemastoma (assembly GCA_030674155.1). Classification (NCBI taxonomy): domain Eukaryota; kingdom Metazoa; phylum Mollusca; class Gastropoda; order Neogastropoda; family Muricidae; genus Stramonita; species Stramonita haemastoma. The sequence goes on along the minus strand of CM060341.1, from coordinate 18,696,630 downwards.
TGGACAAGGGATATCCGCCAGTTTCTCCATATACTAACCCTCTTAGTCTGAACCCAGATTTGCCGGATTCAATAAATGCCCCCTCTAAATCCTGATTTGCTGGGATTTACACACAATAGATTTCCATCAGGCTGTGACCATCACTAAATTCAAATTCAAATTCAAATTAAAAAAATACTTTATTATCTCTAAAACAGAGAAATTCCTAATTGCTACCACATGTCAAAGCTCTATCAGGCTAGAATTAGAAGCCCTGCTGAGAATCTGGAAGTAATTGTAGCTGCTGGTATGTACTTAAAAGTAGGAAAAGGCTAGCAAGCATGTGTGTCTGACCTGATTTGTGATGGAATGCGAAATCTAGGGCAGTTTGTGTTCAGAGAATCTGAATGCAAGAGGGCTAAAGGAAAAGTATATTTTAAAACCTTTAACTGAAACTTGTGAAATTATTGCTATATTTTCATATTTCCAAATTTCACATCCATACAACAAAACAAGTACAATTTTATGGAATAAATCAAGTGCCACATGTGTATGTAGTTCTGTTTGCTGGGTGTCCTTATCAAGCTAAACATGACTTAACCAGCTTTATCATAAGTATTTTTCATGCATTACATTTTCATATGCCCATAATTTCACATCAATACAATAAAACACATACAACGATTTTATGTGTACTTAGTTCTTTTTGCCATGCAGTCCTTATCAATTAAACATGACTTAAGTAGCTTTATCAAAAGCATTTGTCTTGAATTTTGCAAAACTACCACTGCTACTGAAGTTGATTCCTAGATATTTAAAACTGTTAAGAACTTCAAGGGCTTTTGTACTATTTTGCATAATTATTATGCTTTTCTGTTATTTTACATAATTTATTACGAGATCTATTGTGGCCGAATGTCATGATTTTGGTTTTCACTAGATTTACAAGTTTCTAATGAGAACAGTAAGTATCCAAAATCTCTAAAGCATCTTGTAACCCTTCTTTGTAGTGGAGAATAAAATGGTATCAGCATAAAGTAAAAGTTTAACATAACTGGTTAACATTTTGCCATGAGATGAAAGTTGAATATGCAGTGTTAAGCAATTTCTGACAAATATTGTTCCAAATTATTCAGAAACTCTGTGTGTGTGTGTGTGTGTGTGTGTGTGTGTGTGTGTGTGTGTGTGTGTGTGTGTGTGTGTGTGTGTGTGTGTGTGTGTGTGTGTGTGTGTGTGTGTGTGTGTGTGTGTGCTCTACTTGATATCAAGATTACTTCCCCTTGACAGGCTACATATCCTTTTAAAGAGTTCCATCCCTTTTAATTGTTTGCAGTTGCTTTGTAGTCCAGATCAAAGGTTTCATCTGATGGAAATGAAGCAGTAGTTTTGATATGAAATTGTAGACTTACTGTTGACCTGTGTGAGAGAAGTACAAGGGAAAGTAAATGATTGTAGGCATAAATATTTTTTAATTTGTGAACATTTAGTAAAAGACACCTTTGGAATTTGAACTTGTTGGTTTAATGATAAGTTGTAAAAATGTGAAGGCAAAAAGTTAAGCTTGGAGTTAGGAAGTGCAGATCCTTAAGGGGGATCTGCCCCTAATTTCTAATGCTCCGAGCTTTGGAGTGATGTGTTGTCTATCTTCCCATGTTTGTGCTAGGGAGAAGCATAGGGGAGGAGGGGGAAGGGAG
>CM060341.1:18687457-18689957 GCA_030674155.1 Stramonita haemastoma | reverse complement strand
TCATTTCCCACTTTCTCATCCCTACCTGGTGTTGATCTATGGCCTCAACCCCCAAAACAAGTAGCCTACACAGCTACAGTGTACTTTTCAAGTACTCGGCGCAGTTTTTCATACTTTATAAAAAATCTGTGAAAACCAGCAAACCTATATCTGACTGGCACTCTGAAAATGATACTACTTCATCTTCTTCTTCTTGTGATTAAATTAAATTCCCAGCAGAGATTTCCGATTTAGGGACTAAAAACTACTACTACTTGTCCTTAGAAGTTAACCCTTATGCGTGACCCAAATGAAAAGAAAGCCACGTGATTGTAGCTGAGAGACTTCTTTTGTTCTCCTTTGAACACTTAAAACATACTTTGCTGCAAGCGGCCATCTCTCTCTCTTCTCTCTCTCTCTCTCTCTCTCTCAATATATATATATATATATATTGTTTGATTAACGCAGACTGGTTGTTGCTATGTCCCTGTTGAGTAGCAGAATTGAGGTGGGAAATAAAACTGTTTTCACTTCGTTGAGTTTTGAGTCTAGGTAGTCTGTTTCGTTTTGAGAAAGAGGGAGTTACATAATCTAACCTTCACATGTACCATCGCTCCCAACTTCTTTTGGTCAATCTATTACATGGCCACTCATACAATTCATTCATTTTCATTTGCACACAGCCCACAATTTTACATTCTATGGGGGGCGGGATTAGCTAAGTGGTCAAGAGCCCTCGCTTTCCCCCTGCTAGAGCAGCATGAGAAATTGGATGGGTGACCATTTGCGCGCCTTGGCTTCAGTACAGTCCCCAGTGCACCCAGCTGTAAATGGGTACTTGACTTGTTTAGGGTCAGGGAAGGTAAAGCAGCGAGGGAAAGGAGATGGGCGCCGCCCTCAACATGCTGGCCCCTAAAGAAGCTGAGGTCTCTGATGCCTCGCTCCCCTACGACCACATAGGTTATGGAACAACACCTTTACCTTTTACTCGCTCTATTTTCAAACCATCAGTGTAAATATTTGGCACAGGCCCTGTGGTTTCTTTTTTGTTTCGAAAATCAATGATAATACTGTTAGTCTTTTGGACATCTAGGTCCAAATAATTCTTTATACACCAGGAGGAAAACTCCTCGATCTTTTTCCCAGTCTAGGCTAGGCTAGTGTCTGCCTTGTTCGCTTCTTCATGCCGTTCCCTCCAAATCTGTTAGGCTATAGTCACAAGGAAAGAGGTGCGTGAACTGCCCCTGTAGGCTAGGCCTAGGCCCCTAACCAATGGCCGGTGCCACGTCAGCAAGTTGTAGCCTAGGCTATGTCGTGCAGAGGGCACACATTCCGCAAGTTTCAGCCCTCATCATTTTGCTGGTCTGCAGTTTCTGTTTCCTCTTCAATCCCTCTGCCTCTGCCTCCCTCATAAACTACACACACACACACACACCACACACACACACACACACACACACACACACACACTTTTTCCTTTTTTTCCTTGGTTGGTTAAATCGTTTACTTCCCACCTCAGTAGGCCTAGGCTACTAGGCTAGCCCACAGCCGCATTTTTATCTTTCCCCATTTCCTTCCTCTCCCAGGCGCCACTAACACATTGTAGCTAGCTGTGCACAGAAAAGCTTTTCTCCTATTGGCTTTTCTCTGTAAATACACCAATCAAATTTTGCAAAATACTTTCACTGCTGCGTGCAACTTTTGTGAGTAGCGTTCTGAAAAAGTTCCAGTTTCTCTAGAGCCTGGTGCCACATCACCAACTCGCGCCGAGAACTTCTGCTGAAGTTGCTGCTAGGGGCCTAGGACCAGGCCAGAGGCACCGCCGCCAGTTTTTACACACACGGTAGTAGCCTAGCCTAGCGCTGTCGACAGCGGTGAGGGGTTGAGAGCAAGTCTGGCACTACTCAGTCGCTGGTAGACTCAGGAACCGAATTCTTGAGTGACTGGCACTGTGTAAGCCTGTTTTCTGCCCCCCGTCTGAACCCTAGCCTAGCCTAGGCCTAGTGTTGGAAAACCTCTACATCTCTTTTAGCCTAGCGGTGTTGATTGTGGAGAAGTTCTGGAAGCAGAAAAGGCGTGGTAGCCTAGTGGGCTCAGCAAAAGATGCGTTAATTCCTGTCTGAGTAAAATTGGAAGGAAGGCAAGTTGGCCCTTAGCGTTGAGGTGGTGTGTGTGTAGGTAGCATCATCTAGGCCCACTTGAAGCCACTGCTGGGGAAGAGGGAGAGAGAAGAAGTGGAAGGGAGAAGAAGGACATGAAGGAATGAGAGAAAAGGTGCAGCAGACAAGACAGGAGGGAGACAACAGAAAGATGGCTGCTGTCTTCAGGACTGGAGGAGGAGAGAGGAGGGTAGGGGTGGGGGTGATGGTCAGCGTCGTGTGTTGTGTGCTGATGATGCTGTTTCACTCTGCCACTGCTGCCAATGTCCGTCTGCCTTCAGGTCAGTCAGGTTTTTGGTCTGTTTGTGTGTTTTTGGTCTGTCTGTCTGTTTTTGGTCTGTCTGTACGTCTGTTTTCGGTCT
>CM060341.1:18669957-18679957 GCA_030674155.1 Stramonita haemastoma | reverse complement strand
AGAGAGACTCGACTTTATCAAAGAGACTCGATTCCTCCTCCACTCCCTTCCTCCCTCCTTCCCTTCCTCTCCACTCCTTCATTTTTCATATTATATCCTCCACAAGACAGACAGACAGACGGACAGACATGCCACTGTTGTAGGAAGCCGCGAACAGATGAAACAGACCGTGAGAACAGAGAGACCCGTTGCTTAACGCAAGACGTGTGTGGCGTTTTGGTCCTGTAGCCTACTGAAGCAACGCACTCTTTTCCTTGCCTGTTGTGTGAGCAAGGCAAGGCAAGGCCTAATAACTCAATCCACACAAACTGTAAACTTACCACACAGATGGGGATGTGGAGGAGGGAGGGGGTGTGAGGGAGGGAGAGAGAGAGAAAGATGGAGGTTGAAAGTAATACGTTTTCTGTTTACCGCCTAACCTAATTTTTTTCAACTGGAAAAGAAAAAAAAAGAGGTCTGATAAAATGAAGGAAGAATCGTGTAGTAGCTTCTTCGCCTTAGACATGTTTGAAGTGAGTGTCTGCCGTTTCATGAACACAACTGACGAATTATACTGTTTAATTAAATTGAAGTGGGATGATGATGATGATGATGATGATGATGATGATGATGATGATCATCATCATCATCATCATCATCATCATCATCATCATCATCATCATCATCATCATACATGGAATTTATATAGCGCTATATCTTGCAAAAACAAATCGAAGCGCTTGCATTCGACCTATACAACACACAAGCAATCAATGACAATTAATAGTTTTAGCAAATTCGAATGTACACACGCGTGCGCGCGCGCGCGCCACACACACACACACACACACACACACACACACACACACACACACAAACGCACACACACACAAACGCACGCGCACGCACGCACGCACGCACGCACGCACTCACGCGCACACGCACACAACACACACACACACTTAGAGGTAATACTCTTTGGCAGGGTGAAGGAAATATCAGATGTTGAAGGCAGGGACAGATACGAGATGGGAAACAGAAGGTGAAAATCTTAGGATTGAAATAAGTGTGTCTTGAGGTTGGATTTAAAAGTGTCATATGTAGGCTGCCGTTAAGCGCCTGACAAGTTAGGCCAAGTACATCTGTGTGTGGGAGAAAATTGTTATCATTCAATTTTTTTTTTCTGAGGAAAAAAAGCAGGAGAATGGACCAAGAAGGCAGAAAATGGACAAGGAAGTGACTGGATGAAAAGGAACAAGACATAAACAAAGAGAGGGATAGAAAAGAGTGAATTCTTCGCACAGACTTTCCAGAAGGTGGGGATCTATTTATACTGACAGTCCCCATGCATACTGCTTTACGTTTCATTAAGTCATTGGAGTGTTCTCAGGGAAAATAGGGAGTGGGGGGAGGGGGGCAGGGAGATGTCTATCACCTTGGAGTGTGGGTCAACCAGGAGTCATCTCTTTCCAGATGCCATCTCTTTCCAGATGTCATCTCTTTTCAAATGTCATCTCTTTCCAGATGTCATCTCTTTTCAAATGTCATCTCTTTCCAGATGCCATATCTTTCCAGATGTCATCTCTTTTCAAATGTCATCTCTTTCCAGATGTCATCTCTTTCCGGATGTCAACTCTTTCCAGATTCATCTTTTTCAGATATCATCTCTTTCCAGATTCCTCTCTTTCCAGATGTCATCTCTTTCCGGATGACATCTCTTTCCAGATGGTATCTCTATCCAGATGTCATTCCTTTCCAGATGTTATCTCTTTCCACGTATCATGTCTTTCCAGATGTCATCTCTTTCCAGAAGTCATCTCTTTCCAGATGACATCCCTTTCCAGATGTCATCTCTTTCCAGATGTCCTCTCTTTCCAGATGTCATCCCTTTCCATATGTCACTCCTTTCCAGATGTCACCCCTTTCCAGATGTCATCCCTTTTCAGATGTCATCCCTTTCCAGGTGTCATCTCTTTCCAGATGTCACCCCTTTCCAGATGTCATCCCTTTTCAGATGTCATCCCTTTCCAGGTGTCATCTCTTTCCATATGTCACCCCTTTCCAGATGTCACCCCTTTCCAGATGTCACCCCTTTCCAGATGTCATCCCTTTTCAGATGTCATCCCTTTCCAGGTGTCATCTCTTTCCAGATGTCATCTCTTTCCAGATGTCATTTCTTTCCAGGCTGAGGGATCACAGAGGGCATCATGCACTAACTGCACTGGATAACCGCTGGGCTATCTGTGGTGTGCTGGAAGTAACTGTCTTCACCACATGCCTATAGGCCTAACTAACCATAGCATACTTGGATCATGAATACGTTCTGTAGAGATCTTACACAATCTACTGTGGGGTCAGGAATGAACTCTGTTACTTTTTTGTTTAAAATTTCAAATATTAACCCCCCTCCCCACCCCACCCCCGGAAAGAAAACAAAAAAAAAACAACGAAAACCCCAAACAAACAAACACGGCAAAAATCAAACAAACAAAAACAAAAAACGGCCAACCAAGCCAATTCAAATTAAAATCCAAATTCCAATAGGCCTACTTTATTTTCTCAAAGACAGAGAAATTCACAAAGAAATTTATGTTCTCAAAGACAGAGAAATTCACAATGCTGCCACTGTGTTCCTTTCCTTCTTCTTTGCTAAGGGTATGCTTAATTAAGATTATTTTGAGGAAAAACAATGCCGACTGGCGGCTGTTATTGACAGCCACCATGTCACGATATTGGGGAAGAAAGGAAGGCCTATGCTTCAGTAAGGTGAAGTTTTCTGTATTGCAGACCACACTGACCATCCTTAACACGCACGCACGCACGCACGCACACACACAACACACACACACACAACACACACACACACAACACCACCCACACACACACACACACACACCCACACACACACACACACACACACACACACACACACACACACACACACACACACACACACACACACACAAACACACACACACACACCACACAACACACACCACACACACACACACACACACACACACACACACACACACACACACACACACACACACACACACCTAACACACACACACACACACACACACACACTTCAACACACACACACACACACACACACACACACACACACACACACACACACACACACACAACACACACACACACACACACACACTATATGTGAAAAGTAAGCTCAGTACTGTATGTAGTATAACATTCCTGCACAGCCATTTCCTCACCATACCACACCAGTTCCCTGACACCTCTACTATATAACTCTCAGCTGACTCAGTCTGTGGCGGTTTCCTCCAAAATTTCGGAAATCTTGGTCCGGAAAATCGGTTTAAACTTCCTAGCTCAGGCCAAGGCCTATGGGCCTAGTAGAGCACCAAAACTTGCCGTGTAGTACCCCCCCCCCCTCCCCGTCCACTTCTCTTCCCCCCCCCCCCCCCCTCCTCCCCTTTCCGTCTGGTACTCTTAGACCTACTATACTAGGCAAGCAAATACTATTATAGCAGAGACTTTAAGGCCGCACTTCACTGTTATTAAAATTTGGCCCAGGCCAAAAGCTGTGAGGTCAGTATTAATTAAAATAATCGTGTTGACAAAATAATGTTTATCATTGAGGATGTCTCCAGGCTTGACAGACTCTTAACATAACAACATTCTCTCTTTTTTTAAAGAAGATGAAACAGTCTAAAGTCGGATTATGGCTGCCTTTTGTGGCGGAAAACTTAAAAAGTTGAACAGGCAAATTTCTCAACCAGTGTGTATTTCAATCTCACATTGATTCCCAGGTGGAATGGGTGAGTCAGAGAGCATGATACATGAATTTTAAATCCTGGATGACCTCCTGGGGAACGCTGAACAGCAAGTGTTAAAAGTGTTGCCACTGTTCTTCTCTTTCTATTCTCTTTCTCTTCTTCTCTTTTTGTCCTTCTCTTTTTGTTCTTTTTCTTTTCGTTCTTCTCTTTCTCTTCTTCTCTTTCTGTTCATCTCTTTCTATCTGTCTCTTTTCGTTCTTCTCTTTTTGTTATTCTCTCTCTTCCTGTTCTTCTCTTTCTATTCTTCTCTTTTCGTCCGTCTGTTTTCGTCCTTCTCTTTCTGTTCTTCTTTCTGTTCTTCTCTTTCTGTCCGTCTCTTTTCGTCCTTCTCTTTCTCTTCTTCTCTTTCTCTTCTTCTTTTTTGTTCTTCTCTTTCTCTTCTTCCCTTTCTCTTCTTCTCTTTCTCTTCTCTTTCTGTTCTCATCTTTTCCTTCTCTTCTTCTCTTTCTGTCCTCTTTCTCTTCTTCTTTTTCTCTTCTTTTGCCTTTATCAACACTCCAGAACAAACACGAGCATTGACTTTCCTTCTTCAAAGCAGTAGCCATTGCATTGCCAACTGAACACGAACTTTTAACACAACTTATGCATGCCCTTTGACTTTTCCCCTTTTTTCTCAAAGCCCTGTACCTCTTCCTCTTTGATGTCTTCCTCCTTACAAGGATAATGATTATATCTAATTATGTGCACGGCATCATCAGAGGAGGAACACAAGTAATGGTTATTCAGATGAGTATGGTTTGTCATTACAACTTTGGGGAAACTGTTACACATGCAAATACAGAGGATTTCATATATATACATGTATGTATATATATAAAAAAAATTATATATATATATTATACATATATATATATATATATATATATACATATAATCCTCTGTATTTCGTGTGCACGTGTCTGATTGTTATTATGTTATTATCATGAGTGCAGTCAACACACACACACACACACACACACACACACACACACACACACACACACACACACACACACACAACACACACTTCATCACTCACTCACTCATCACTCACTCACTCCACACACACCACACACTCACACCACACCACACCACACACACACACACACACACACACCACACCACACCACACACACACCACCACACACACACCACACACACCACACAAACACACAACACAACACACACACACACACACACACACACACCACACCCAACACTCAACACACACAACACAACACACAACAAACCACAAAACACACACACACACACACACACAACACACACCAACACACACACACACACACACACACACACAACACACACACACACACACACACACGGACGCACGCACGCACGCACACACAACACACCACAACACAGACACACACAATGACACACTCCAGACAAACAAACAGAAAAAAACAACGGGTATTGTTTCGCAGAAGTTGTGGGAAAACATGCTGTTGCTATGGAAACTTGTCTTCAGGAATGTTCTCTGGAAGGGAGAGGAAAGTCGACCTGTCTCCCCCAATTCTGAAATCACAGGCTGAAGGCAGCAGACTTTACAGCGTGGCAGAGCCTTTCTCTGTTACACACAGTCATAGCATAAGCCCTGAGACACTGTCAGTTGCAAACCTACGGTTGAGAAGGTCAGGACAAAACGAATGGTTCTTTCTCTGTTACACACTGTCATAGTATAAATAAGCGCCAGTAACGGTTGAGAAGGTCCAGACGACACAAATCGTTCTTTCTCTGTAACACAGTCATAGCATAAGTGCAGACACACGGGAAGTTGCAAACCTACGGTTGAGAAGGTCAGGACGAAACAAATCGTTCTTTTTCTGTAACACTGTCATAGCATAAGTGCTGACGCACTGTCAGTGTCATTTGCAAACATACGGTTGAGAAGGTCGGGACGAAACAAATTGTTCTTTCTTTGTAACACACAGTCATAGCAAAAGCACTGACACAAGGGCAGTTGCAAACCTACGTTTGAGAAGGTCGGGACCAAACAAATCGTTCTTTCTCTGTTTCACACTGTCATAGCATAAGCACTGACACAAGGGCAGTTGGAAACGTATGGTTGACAAGGTCGGGACTAAACAAATCGTTCTTTCTCTGTTAGGCACAGTCATAGCATAAGCCCTGACACACGGGCAGTTGCAAACATACGGTTGAGAAGGTCGGGACCAAACAAATGTCTTTTCTCTTTTACACACAGTCATAGCATAAGCACTGACACATGGGCAGTTGCAAACATACCGTTGACAAGGTCAAAACAAATCGTTCTTTCTCTGTTACACACAGTCATAGCATAAGCGCTGACACACGGGCAGTTGCAAATGTACAGTTGAGAAGGTCAGGACGAAACAAATCGTTCTTTCTCTGTTACACACAGTCATAGCATAAGCCCGGACACACGGGCAGTTGCAAACGTAAGGTTGAGACGGTCGGGAGGAAACAAATCGTTCTTTCTCTGTAACAGTGACACACAGGCAGTTGCAAACGTATGGTTGAGAAGGTCGGGGCGAAACAAATGTTTGTGACAATCTACGTACTTCTCAAAACGCGTGGAGTATTCAGTTCTGTTCAACTGTTTGGAATACATCATGGCCTGTTTTGAACAGAACGGACTGTTGGTATTCTTCTGTTGATCAGTCTTTAGTATTGTGTGTGTGCGCGCGCGCGCGCGCGCGCGCGTGCGTGCGTGCGTGTGTGTGTATGTGTGTGTGTATGTGTGTGTGTGTGTGTGTGTGTGTGTGTGTGTGTGTGTTGTGTGTGTGTGTTGTTCTATTCTATTCTATTCTATTCTATTCTATTCTATTCTATTCTATTCTATTCTATTCTGTCATTTCGAGGATGATGGAATAAGCACTCATGTGCTTTTTACATCCAGTCCTCGTGTGTATGCATTTTTGTAAATGTTGTCATATGTTCCATTTGTACACAATGACCTACTCCTCTGAAAAGCAGAACGGGTTTTAACGTGTGTGCAAGATGTTCGCATGCGCACTGAGGACCTCGGTTTATAGTCTCATCCGAAGGACTTATGGGGAGAGTGGAGTCGGCACTGATGTAAACTCCAGGGAAAATATCCCTTTGAATGGGGGGAGTGGAGTCGGCACTGATGTTAACTCCAGGGAAAATATCCCTTTGGTCGGGGATTCAAGCCCGGTTTAGCAGATCACATGTGTGTGTGTGTGTGTGTGTGTGTGTGTGTGTGTGTGTGTGTGTGTGTGTGTGTGTGTGTGTGTGTGTGTGTGTGTGTGTGTGTGTGTTGGGGGGTGGGGGGTTGGGACGTTTGGGGTGGGGGGGGGCATGTGTGTGAATTTTTTCTCCGTTTTTTTTCCTTTCCTTTTTTCTCCTCCCCCCCCCCTCCCTTTTTTTTTTCTCTTCTTTAATGTTTTGTATCTATGTTGTCCGCTGTTCCAGCGTTTGGAATTTGTAGGTGGTTTTTTTTTTTTTTACTGAGCAGGTTTTACAGTTTTACGAAGTGTTGAAGAAATTGAAATATATAGATTATACTCTTTATAGTTAAAATAATTTTTTAAAGTTATAATTCTTTTGTTTTGAGAATAATAGAATAAGCACTCATGTGCTTCTTTTACAACTAGTCCCCTTGTGCACCCATTTTTTTTTTTTCTTTTCGTGTCTACGTGTGTATTTCTTTCCATACCAGAGTGATTTTTCTACATAGTTTTGCCAGGGAAGACTTTCTTGTTGCTGTGGGTCTTTTAACGTGCGCTAAATGAACGTTGCTTACGGGACATTGGTTTATCGTCTCATCCGAAAGACTAGCACCCAGACCACAACTCAGGGTCTAGTGGATGGAGGAAAAGTTTCGGGCACAAACGGGAATCGAACCTGGAACCAGATCGTACCCGGACATTTCGCTTTCTAGGCAGGTGCATTACCTCTAGACCACCGATCCACTGCAGGTAGAGTTCAGTAGTAGTAGTAGTAGTAGTAGTAGTAGTAGTAGTAGTAGTAGTAGTAGTAGTAGTAGTAGTAGTAGTAGTGGCAGCAGCAGTAGCAGCAGTAGTAGTAGTGGTGATAGCAGTAGCAGCAGCAGCAGCAGCAGCAGCAGTAGTAGTAGTAGTAGTAGTAGTAGTAGTAGTAGTAGTAGCAGCAGCAGCAGCAGCAGCAGCAGCAGCAACAACAGCAGCAGCAGCAACAGCAGCAGCAGCAGCAGCAACAGTAGTAGTAGCAGCAGCAACAGTAGTAGTAGTAGTAGTAGTAGTAGTAGTAGTAGTAGTAGAAGTAGAAGTAGTAGTAGTAGTAGTAGTAGTAGTAGTAGTAGTAGTAGTAGTGGCAGCAGCAGCAGCAGCAGCAGCAGCAGCAGCAGCAGCAGTAGTAGTAGTAGTAGTAGTAGTAGTAGTAGTAGTAGTAGTAGTAGTAGTAGCAGCAGCAGCAGCAGCAGCAGCAGTAGCAGCAGCAGCAGCAGCAGCAGCAGCAGCAGCAGCAGCAGTAGTAGTAAGTAGTAGTTATAGTAGTAGTAGTAGTTAGTAGTAGTAGTAGTAGTAGTAATAGTAGTAGTAGTAGTAGTAGTAGTAGTAGCAATAGCAGCAGTAGAAGTAACAGTAGCTGTAGTAGTAGAAGATGTAGTAGCGCAGTCATAGTAGTAGTAGTAGTAGTAGTAGTAGTAGTAGTAGTAGTAGTAGTAGTAGTAGTAGTAGTAGTATGTAGCAGCAGCAGTAGCAGTAGTAGTTGATGGTGTTATAGTACCTCGCTTTAGGACTACTACAGTAATGTACTACTACTTTTATCATCATCTACATCCTCAATGTCCTGATGATGGATGGGTGTTGCTAATGTTGCTAGTACCAGTCCTACAGGCCTAGTTAAGGTTTGAATGCTGACTGGGATGAAAATAGTACCTGGTAGTAAAGATTGCAATACAAAAAATGTCGGAATTGTTTTTACATAGGGAAGTCTCAACAACCCCTCCCCCCTTTCCAACTCTCCCTCTCTGCCTGCCTGCTTCTCTCTCTCTCTCTCTCTCTCTCTCTCTCTCTCTCTCTCTCTCTCTCCTCTCTCTCTCTCTCTCTCTCAGCAAAAGTGCCTACATATGGCAAGTCAATTTGCTGTGCACAGTCACAGCCGGTTAATAGCCAACACATCGTGTATGTGGGGCAGGCACTGGAGGCCGCAATACACAGTTATATATCAACTGGGTGCAAAGTGCTGCATGTCTCTGAACAGACGCAATGTTTGCTTACTCCACTTTCTGCTGCATGGGCTTTTTAGTGGAGCCATCTGTGAAATAGACCTGCCCCAAAGTGCTGTCTGTATAGTTGTTCTACCCGCTATAAGAGGATATAGCCTGACCCCACCCTAGTGGCCAAGATCTGGCCTGGCCCCACCTTAGTAGCCAAAAAAACTCTATGGTGACTGGGAGGACTTGTAGCGTGTTGCTGCCTTCTTCGTCACAAAGAGACTGCGTTGTCCATCTGACGGACAAAAACCAAAACCAAAGCAAACAATAACAACTAAAACGGATAAGAAAGGAACTGATAAAGAAAAGGGGGGGGGGGCAGAAAAACACAACCTAAACACACACGCTCACACGCACACAGCACGCGCGCGCGCGCGCCCACACACACACACACACACACACACACACAGGCACGCGCACACACACACACACACACACACACACACACACACACACACACACAGAGCACACCAGACCCTCTTGATTGACACCTATTTATCTTTTTTTTTTTTAATTTATACTACTTTATGTCACAGATTTCTCTGTGTGAAAATCGGGCTGCTCTTCCCGGGAGAGCCCATTGCCACAAGTGCAGCGCCTACCCAATTTTTTTTCTATGTTGAACTATGCCCTGTGCAGTTTTCTGTCTGTCTGTATGTCTGTCTGTCTGTCTGTCTGTATTTGTTTGATTCCCTCTTCCTCTCCTTGTTAACAGTGACAATTCTGCTATGGCCTCTGTGTTGGGAAGAACCACATTATGAATCAGTATGATTACTGGATTAGATTATTTCTCTCTTGATGTCAGTTAGCTTCAGAGAGGAAATGCCTTTGGACGGGCGTGCTGACTCCAACCTGGGCTCAAACTGGGCTCGTCAGATCACCAGTGCAGAGAGAGAGAGAGAGAGAGAGAGAGAGAGAGAGAGAGAGAGAGAGAGAGAGAGAGAGAGAGAAGAGAGAGAGAGGAGAGGAGAGAGAGACAGACAGACAGACAGACAGACAG
>CM060341.1:18656664-18669857 GCA_030674155.1 Stramonita haemastoma | reverse complement strand
TACCCCCCCCCTCCCCCCCCCAGATGCTGTGCAGAGATGTGACATAAGAAATTTTCACTCTGTTACAGTGAGAAAAAACTAACAACCAAAAGCAAACAAACAAGTAATATCAGAGTTCAGCACAATACTGCTGCTGATCTGTCTCAGTAGCCAGACGATAATCAAATTCATTTTTATTTTCTCATGTAGATTTATTTTACACTGGCTGATATCAGCCTGCGTTATTTTTTTGTCTCTATCTTTGTTGCCTTTTTTCTGTCAATCTTTCTGTCTCTGTATTTCTCAGTGTGTCTCTCTCTGTCTCCCGGTTGTCTCTTAGTCTCTCTCCGTATTTGTCTGTCATCTGTCTCTTTGTCTTTGACTCCATCTCAGTATGTCTGTCTGTCTGTCTGTCTCTGTCTGTCTCTCTGTCTCTGTCTCTGTCTCTGTCTCTCTCTCTCTCTCTCTCTCTCTCTCTCTCTCTCTCTCTCTCTCTCTCTCTCTCTCTCTCTCTCCCCCCCCCCCCTCGCCTTCCTCGTCTTTTACTTCTGCCAGTCTCTCATTGTCTCTCTCCCTTACTCTGTACCCCCCCCTCCCCCCGCCCCTTCTCCCTGTCTCGCTTGTGTGTGTGTGCTTGTGTACTACAGCAATATGGAAATAACCCAGGCTCAACAGTGCAGTGAACTGTATGCAGCTGTCTACACAAAACCCCTTTAAAAATATAAAGAAAATGAAAACGTTTGTAAAATGCTGACTTTTATTTCACTGGGGGGGGGGGGGGGGGGGGGGGGGACAGACAGGTAGGCAGGCAGGTAGGCAGGCAGGCAGGTAGGCAGGCAGGCAAGCAATCCAATCCAATCCAATCCAATCGGAGCAAACTGTATTTTGGACAGAGGGATGGCAGAATAAGCATACATGCTTGTTCTCTTGCAGCCCTCATCCATTCATTACTACTAGGGTTCGCGCGCGCGACACACACACACACACACACACACACACACCCCACACACACACACACACACACACACACACACACACACCACGCATGCACGCACGCGCACACACACACACACACACACACACACACACACACGCATGCACACACACAATGCACACAGACATGCATCGTCATTATCATCATGATGATCATAATCTGTATGATCTATTGTTTCACGAAGTTGTTCTGACACAGCACGCCGCGCGCGCGCGCCACACCACACACACACACACACACACACACACACACACACACACACACACACACACACACACTTTTACAAGGGCAAGTCTTTTTGCTGTGGATTATTGTACCCACGCTAAATGGATGTTTCACATTTCACCTTGGTTTATCATCTTATCTAAAAGACTAGCACCCAGACTGCCTCTCAAGGTAGGGTTTTTCCCTCTCAAGGGAAAAAATAAAGCTCACTGGGATTAGAAATGAATGAGGTCAACTCTGGCTTTCCTCGCAGAGTCTAATGTACGTTATATACATGTGCATACAATCCATTGATTTTACTGCTAAAACAGGAACATTGCTTTGCTTGTTTATGTGTTGTTTGTTTGTTGTTTCCTTCCAAAACAATGAACTGGTGTTTAAACCTTTTGGTTCCGACACCATGTCTTCCAAATCTTTGGACAAGACTTTAAACAGAGGTCCCGTGTACGAACGAGCACAGAATAATTCCTGCACACGGTAAAAAAAAAATTAAAAACCAAACCCATCCATCTTTGTAAGAAAAGGAGGCAAGGAATGGCCAGTGGTGTGGATGGTACTAACCAACTGAGCATGCAGTCTGCGCGCTAAAGAAAGCGTCTGCATAAAGACAAGTATGGTATAGTATGGCAGTACCAACTAGCTACTAGGCCTCTCCATCCTTTCTGTGTGTCCTTAATTTTAAAAGGCCAGGCATAGAGGGCTAGATGTGCAACAACTTTAAAAAGTCAGACCAGACCTGTAGATTTATCCTTGACCTCTGTCTGACCTCCTATGTTCGCACACACTCGTATGCGCGCGCGCGCGCGCGCCACACACACACACACACACACACACACACACACACACACACACACACACACACACAGAGTCACTCACAGACACACACGCACGTGCGCGCGCGCGCACACACAAACACACACACACACACTCGCACACACATTATCCTCGATATTAAAGAATAAATAAATAAAACGCACATCACCACCACCGCCATAATCACCTCCACAAGTCTCTCTCTCTCTCTCTCTCTCTCCTCTCTCTCTCTCTCTCTCTCTCTCTCTCTCTCTCTCTCTCTCTCTCTTGTAAAATGTGTGTGTGTGTGTGTGTGTGTGTGTGTGTGTGTGTGTGTGTGTGTGTGTGTGTGTGTGTGTGTGAATCACTACCCAATTTATCAAAATGTTATATTTTATACGACTTATTTTGTTGATAGATGGTGGTGGATTGATGTTTTCAATCATTTACCTCATCAAATTCTCATGTTTGCTCTTTTTTTTTTCTTTTTCGTTTCTTCCTAATCAAAATCAACATTGATTCTTACTTCCTTTTCGTTTCTGAATGTGTGCCTTTTTTATCATTACCTTATTATTGTATCTCTGTCCTATTTTTTGCATGCTGTTTGATACTTGGTATGGTTTCTTGCTCTTGGTATTTGGATCATTATTATTGCTGTTGTGTAGTTAGATGTTTTCATCTTGATGTTATCCCTGAAAATCCATGAAAAGGGCGGGGACTGGCTGTATAAAAAGCACACGAGTGCTTATTTATTATCCTCGAATAAAAGAATTTGCCTTGCCTTGCCTTGCCCTGCCTCGTCTCTCTCTTTCTCTCTCTGTCTCAACCTTGCCTTGCCTCTCTCTTTCTCTCTCTGTCTCAACCTTGCCTTCCCTTGCCTCGTCTCTCTCTTTCTCTCTCTGTCTCAACCTTGCCTTGCCTCTCTCTTTCTCTCTCTGTCTCAACCTTACCTTGCCTTGCCTTCTCTCTCTCTCTCTCTCTCTCTCTCTCTCTCTCTTCTCTCTCTCTCTCTCTCTCTTTCTTTCTTCTCTCTCTCTCTCAAGCCCACTACACTACCATTACACATAGCTGTGCTGTGCGGGGGAGACCACCCAACCTTTTCTCCAACACATCTCGAGTTTCATGAAAAACCGATTGCGTTTCCACAAACAGTGCATAGCAGCCTTGCCTGCACCTCCCCGACACACCCTTTACACACACACACACACACACACTCTCTCTCTCTCTCTCTCTCTCTCTCTCTCTCTCTCTCTCTCTCCTCTCTCTCTCTCTCTCTCTCTCTCTCTCTCTCACACACACACACACACACACACACACACACACACACACACACACACACACACATCATTACCACCACCACCATCAGCAGCAGCTTTTTACCGTCAGATAAATGTGAAGTTAAATATTGACAACACACACACACACTCTCTGTCTGTCTGTCTGTCTGTCTGTCTGTCTGTCTTGTCTTGTCTGTCTGTCTGTCTGTCTGTCTTCTTCTCTCTCTCTCTCTCTCTCTCTCTCTCCTCTCTCTCTCTCTCTCTCTCTTCTCTCTCTCTCTCTATGAAGTAGGCCTACTCTCTCAATACTTTACTAAACCAATGGGACATGATGTTGCACTCATGCTGTCAATCTTGCAGATCTGATATGATGAAAGAACTGTTAATATATAACAAATGGCATTTTTTCGGTGAGCTAGGCCTAGTATAGGCCTGTCTGACAGTCCCACCGACCAACTGACAGACTGGCAGAGAAGGGGTGCAAAAAGGAGGGAGGAGAGAAAAAGGGGAATGGTATGGGGGGGGGGGGGGGGGGGCAGCAGATTGTTTCGAGAGCAAACTGAGACTATTTCCTTTTCTTCCCTCAACAGGAATTTGTGTGCGCGCGTGAAATTTTGGTTGCTTTCCTCATCAGGGAGAGCGCGTCGCCACAAGAGCAGCGCCACCCATTATTTTTTTCCCTGTCTGTATATGTATTTTGTTTCCACTTCAGAGTGGCTTTTTTCTACAGAATTTAGCCAGGGACAACTCTCTTGTTTCTGTGGGTTCTTTTGCGTGCGCTGAATGAGTATTGCACACGAGACCTCGGTTTATCGTCTCATCCGAAATACTAGCACCCTAACCACCACTGGTGAATGGGGAAAAGTTTCGGGCAGAAACGGGGATGGAATCACCCTATGAAAGAGGCTTTTTCTGCAGAACTGTGAAAAGAGAAAAAAAAAAATCCCTGAAGTTGGAATATGGTTGCCTATATGCGAGGTACTTAAAAGCAGTCATACAGGCCGACTTATCATCCAGTGTGTTGTGTGTACTTACGGTTTCACAGTGTTGTTGTTTTTTTAGATGTTAATAGTATGATATTGTTCTGGGAGACATCCTACAGTGTTCAGCTGTGGAACAGCCAACCGCATCAACAGACTCAGATAGCTTTCATTACCTTTCTGGGGTCACTCAATTTTTTTTCATATGCCGTGTAGGCTATACGTCTTCTAGTTTAGTGTTTCATCTTTTTTAATGTTTGTCAATGTCTCTGCTCTTCCTTCCCCCCCCCCCCCCCCTTCTTTTTGTTGTTGGTATTTTAGACATTTAATTTTGAAACGGTGAATCGTAAATTATTATGCCTGCAAGTTATGAAATGTACTTTTAGTCTATGTCATTTTCTGTTTGTTTGTTTCCTCTCCTTTCCTTGTCACACTCTTCCTGAAATCCAACCCCCCCCCCCCCCCCTTTCATTCGTTTTGGCCACGACTGCGCAGACGCTGCTCTACCCCCCCCCCCCCCCCCCCCCCCCTCCCTTTCCCCACTCCCACCCAGACTGCCCTCCTCTCCTCCACCCCACCCATTCTCCCCTTTTTGCTACGGCAGCAGAATTTGAGTCAGGAAAAAAAGACCCCCCCCCCCCCCCCCCCCCCTCCCAACACACACACATACTTCGTCAGCTGTTTGAGTTGCAGACGGAGAAGGGTATTTTGTGTTCCCCTCTCTGTACGCATACATTATAATTATATTCGTCTCGGAGGTAAAAATATCCTCTTCAGGGTTTACCGCAGGGTTAGATGGAGGCCGCACTACACGGTTACAGATTGACAGATTGTGTAGGTGGTAGTTTAGTGGTGTCATCATCATCACTATTGTGATATTATCATTATCAAACCAGACTAAGTGACACAACTGTACTGGAGTCACTTAGTCTCACATCACATGCACTTCCACAGAAGGATCATTATTACATCATCGTCGATGATTATCATGCAACGAAAGTAAACTGTCTCTGATTTGGTGGCCCCAGTTGCTCTGGTCTCATGGTGACCTCAGATTCGGCTTCCCCCATACACTCTTATGCCTGTCGTGAGTTTGTGTCAAAGCCTTTGGGGTTGGATATTCAGGGGAGAAGGGCATTGGAGGGACGTTGTGGTGGTGGCCACCCAGATAGGCGTCTCAGTCTGGCTGCGTGACTAAGCTAAAATTGTCGTCAGTAAGGGGTTTGGTAGGGGGTGTCCTGTGTTCTCTTGTGTTGGCTCAGAACAGGCACCTCTGAACACCACCAAACTGACCCAGCAGCAGTGCTGGGCCCCTGTGGCTGGTAGCTATATGGCGGCCTGATATTGGTGGGCTTCCTGTGGTCTTCCGACCATGAGGATGCGACATAGCAAATGTAAAAAGAAAGTAACTCTAAGAAGAATAATTATTTTCATGATCATAATATTATCATTACATGTACATCTTTAGGGCACGGGATAGCTCAGTGGTCAGAGCACTTCCTTTCTCACAGCCAAGGTTAAACTGCATCGGGCGTGGTTGCCAAGTGGATGGGTGACCGTTTGCGCGCCTTGGCTTCAGTACAGTCCCTCAGTTCACCCAGCTGTTAGTGGGTACCTTCCCTCTTTAGAGTCAGGGAAGGTAAAGCAGTGAGGGAGAGGAGATGGGCACCACCCTCAATATGCTGGCCCCTAGATAAGCTGAGGTCTCTTGAGGCCTCGCTCCCCCACGACCACATAGGTTATGGGACACCTTTACCTTTTTTTGTACCTTATTACATTATTATCATTATTTATTATTATCATGGTTATGATTATCATTATCATCATTATTGTTATTACACACCTGTTTAAAACATGTTCATGAGTAGGCCTAGTACATGCATACACAGACAACATACGGGCACACGATCATACTCATGCACATGTAGGCTACTCTCGCACAAATGCTCTGTATGCATATTTGTGTGTGTGTGTGTGTGTGCTTGCGCGAGCGCGAGAAAAAGAGAGAGAGAGAGAGAGAGAGAGAGAGAGAGAGAGAGAGGAGAGAGAGAGAGAGAGAGAGAGAGAGAGAGAGAGACGCTCTTCTGGAACGATGTCACGGTCGACTGGCGCCCTATATATTTGCGAGGGCAGGGGAACAAAAATAGTGCACTGTTCCTGATGGTTTTCTCAGCTGTTGTGGCGGCGGAAGACACGCGTTTTTTTGGGAGTCCTTAGATGGAATCCTTGTCGCTAACTGGATTGAGATGTTCAACTGTGCCAACCCGGTCGTATAAAAATAACTTGGAATTATTTTAAAGCTGCTTTGTTCATCGTTTTCTATCAATACACATGAAAACTAAACTCAACCTAAAATAGTGGTAATGAATAGTTATTGAAACCGGGAACGTGCAATGAGTATTCTCTAATTTTCCTGGTGAAAAAATCTGTCGTTTTACCGGATTGGCACACTTAAAAAGGATTTGCCACATTTGGAATCGCTTGTCTTGTGGCTTGGAGTCAGTGCATTGGCTTCCCTCCAGGTGAAGGGTTTTCTTCCCCAGGAAGTGTCTTTATTTATTTATTTTTTATTTATTTTATTCTTTTATATCGAGGATAATGGAATAAGCACACTTGTGCCTTTTTACATCCAGCCCCCGTGTGTATGCAGTTTTTGTAAATCGTGTCATCTGTTCCCACCGGCACACGATGGCCTACTCTTACGAACAGCGGAACAGGATTTAACGTGTGCGTAAGATGTTCTGCGTGCGTTCGCACACAGGGCCTCGGTTTACAGCCTCATCCGAAAGACTTTTGGGGAGAGTGGAGTCAGCACTGATGTTAACTCCAGGAGAAAAATCCCCTCGAACGGGAATCGAACTCGGGTTGTCAAATTGCCAGTGCAATATTCTGACCATTAGGCTATCTCGTCCCCAGGGAGGAGTTTTTATCTCTGTTGAGCCTGTCCACTTTACCACAACAGCCATTTTACAACACTGCACACGTTTCTTCAGCTGGAGTGCTCAGCCTTTTCTCCCTGTCGTCCGCTAGAGCACCGAGTTTCAACAACAGTGAGATTTTGCGTATATGACCGTTTTTTTGCCCTCCATGAAGGTAGCCGCATTCTTACTTCAGGGATGATGTCTTAACACGACAGGGCCTAATCTTCTGAATGGCAGAACGGGTATCAATGTGAGCACAAGATGCTGTTCGTGCATTTGCGCAAAATGTTCGTCGTTTGGGCAAGGGACCTTTTTTTTATTATATAAAAATCTCATTCCAAGGACTTTCTAGGGAGTGGAGTCGGAACTGATATTAACTCGCACAGGACTGTCAGGTATGAATGCTACACCAAACGTTTCAAAGGTGTATAATTATATGAATAAAAGGTCACCAAGTGGACTAAGGCGTGAATCTATGCACAAGGCTTGCACACACAAATAAACTGAGCCCTGATTGTCTGGAGAGTGCGAGCTGGCCGTTTGTGATTAATCACTGAATATTTCTATCTTGAACTGTTGTGTGGAACCTGACGCTACAAGCGGCTGGAGACACACGTTTGCAGTGACAGAGATCCGTTTGGGATCTGTTTCAGCCTGTCTAGACTATTCCGACCTTAGGGTTCAGGAGGCTCGTATGTCTGTGTCCTGCTGCGTGGTACACTGCATTTGGCAGACAGACACACACCATTCTGCCTCTTTGGTAAGAATGGGTCGGAAAATTCTGCACCGTCGGTAGAGTGATGCTTATGTACTTACGATCACCACTTTTAACTTTTTTATATTTTTTTTTATTTTTATTTTTTTTAATCATGTATGAACCATACATCCCGCATCAGCGGTTCCGTGTATACCAAAAAAAAGAAAAAGAAAAAAAAGATGTAACTATTATTTTTATGTTTCCAGTACATAGACAAAAAAAACCTTGCTGACACGGATAAAGTACAGTATCATCAATGGTTTTAGAAATACAATGCTTTTACCGTGCCTCTGGGTACTTGGGAATCCAGGAAGAACAGCGACGGTTAAAACAGAGGTAGGCAGTCGTTCAGTTAATAGTTTTCGTTTCATAGTGGAACTGCCGTTAATTGAGAAGGAAGACACAGGACAGACAGAAGAAGATCGCAGACTGGACCGGTCTTGACATGGCTGTGTTGCTGCCAGAGGCTGAAGACAGACTGGCCTGGAGAAGTGAACACACTCGACCAACGCGTTCCTCGTGTAGATCTAATGGGTGATGCTTATGGGTGATGCGTCCATTGGGTGAAGATCGTGCTGTTCACCTTTGACCTCTCTGTAGATTTCAGTGTAGTGCCGATGTCTGTTTTCTGCTTGACATCAGAACGCCAGCAAATTCTATTTTGTAACTGACCTTCGTAGGATGGATGGTTTAAAGTGTGTTTGACTTGACATAGGCTTGCATCTACCCCCAAACAGGGCCTATTGCATTTGTTATACTCCCATTGTATTCTATCTTTGCTTGTGGTTTGGTGCAGTGGTGCTGTGTGGTGTTTATTCACACAACTAACACATTCCTTTCCTATTAAGAAAAAAACCACCACCACCAAACAACAAAAACATCCCGAATAGATCTAGATCTTACCTACCTCTGAATAAATCTCGAAAATATTAACAATAAAAATTCAGTTAGTTTTGTTGACTGGAAAAGTTTTGTATTCTCCATCATCATTTGACATAGTGTCGTCAGACACAGGCATGATAATTATTATAATGACAGTTTTTATGTTCTGTTTTCCTGGGCTGTTTCTTTTCATTACATGTCAGGCTGTCTGCTAAACCTCTTTCCTTTTTTTACACCCTCCCCCCCCCCCCCCCCTGTTGTCAGTGCCATGCCAGCTCAAAGGGAAATCATCTCTCTCTCTCTCTCTCTCTCTCTCTCTCTCTCTCTCTCTCTCTCTCTCTCTCTCTCTCTCTCTCTCTATTTTTCTCTTGGTTATTGTCTTTTCTTTTTTTTTAATCTTCATCTTGTCTTCATGTTGTTGGCTTTTTTGTTGTTGTTTAGTTAGAGGTTGGGTTTTTTTTTTTTTTTATCTTATGTTATCCCTGATTAGGGCGGAGACTGGATGTAAAAAAGCACAAGTGCTTAGTCATTATCTTCAAAATAAAAGAATTTGATTTGATTTGATTTGATTTGATTTGATGTGTGTGTACGTGTGTGTGTGTGTGTGTGTGTGTGTGTGTGTGTGTGTGTGTGTGTGTGTGTGTGTGTGTATAATTATTTCCAATCATTTATTGATTTTGCCTGGGGGGTGGTTAGGTTTTTTGGTTTATATTTTTTGCCAGAGGCTGGATATAAAAAAGCAATTGAAATAAAGTTTTAAAGTCTCTCTCTCTCTCTCTGTCTTTTTCGTTAACCTTGAAAAAACAAATGTGATGGTTTTTAGAAAGGGAGGGCACTTAGCTTCAAGGGAACAGTGGTATTATGGAACTGAACAGGTAAAAGTAACTAATTCATATAAATACTTGGGTATGTTTTTCACAACAAAATTAAGTCTTAGTACTGCTTTGTCTGAGGTTTGCAGAAAGGGAAGGAAAGGGGTCATAGAAATATTAAAGTCACTGAAAAGATTAAAGTCAACTGATCCTAAGTTATTTTGGAAACTATTTGACACACAAATTGAACCGATCCTAACTTATGCAGCTGAAGTTTGGGGATTAGATAAAGATTGTAAAGGAATTGAAATTATACATACATTTGCAATAAAAAGATTCCTAAATGTCCCCCTGCATTCCTCAAACAAACAGGTCTATGGAGAAACAGGAAGATATCCACTTTATATTAGAACATCAGTGAAATGTATTAGGTATTGGTTGAAACTAGTTCAATTGCCCATGTCAAGAATATGTCAACAGACATATGAAATGCTTTTGTTTCAACATGAATCAGGCCGTTTTAACTGGGTATCTAATGTGCAACAGAAATTGATAGAAAATGGTTTTGGTATGGTTTGGTTATGTCAAGGCATTGGATACCAATCAACCTTCATTAATGAATTCAAAGGCAGGTTAATTTCTTGTTACGTACAAAACTGGAATTCCGATTTGGAGAATAAGGAAAAGTATAAATGGTTTCATTCATTTAAAAATGTTTTTCAAGCAGAAAAATATCTATCATGTATTACAAACAAGTGGCACAGAGACAATTTTGCAAAGTTTCGGCTTAGGGTTTGTGGTCTAAAAAATTCTAAAATGTGGTATTTGAATGATCATGTGGATGCAAATTGCCCATTCTGTGAAAATGAATTGGAAGATGAAGCCCACTTCCTATTCCATTGCAGAGCGTATAAAGATATCCGTAAAAACTGTGCCATACTGAAATCCTTCTCTGGTATGCCTGATCAAAACCGAGTTGCAGTGATTTTGTCTCATACTGATGAAAATACAATTCTATGCCTTTCAAAATACATAGCTTTAGCATTAAAGATAAGGAAACAAGAAATCTAGGAAGTAAGATAAAAATGTTTATTGTAAGATTATGTCAAAACGATCCTATATTATTTCTCTGTGAGTGTGTGTGTGTGTGTGTGTGTGTGTGTGTGTGTGTGTGTGTGTGCGCGTGCGTGCGTGCGTGCGTGTGTGAAATAATTGATTCCATTCTTGTTTTTTGATTATCCCCCTTGTCTAAGGGCTGTAATGCTATAGACAATAAAATATTGTCCTTGTCATGTCATTGTCATTGTCTCTGTCTGTCTCTCTCTCTGTCTGTCTCTCTCTCTGTCTCTCTCTGTCTGTCTGTCTCTCTCTGTGTCTGTCTCTCTCTCTGTCTCTCTCTGACTGTCTGTCTGTCTCTCTCTCTGTCTTTCTCTCTCTGTCTCTCTCTTTGTCTGTCTGTCTCTCTATCTCTCTGTCTGTCTCTCTGTCTGTGTCTGGCTGGCTGGCTGTCTGTATCCCTATCTCTGTCTGTCTGTCTCTTTCTGTCTGTCTGTACATCCATCTATCTGTCTGTCTGTCTGTTTCTCTCTGAGAGAGAAACTCTCTCCCCTCCTCCCCCCCCCCCCCCCCCCCCCCCCCCCCCCCCTCTGTTGCTGTGACACCACCTCCATGTTTATGTGCTGTGTGTGTGTGTTTTCAGGGGCGGTGGATCTGTTGGAAGCAGTGGGCATAAGGGAGGCGACGGAGGGCGTGACCCGGACAGAGGGGTTTTGTCCCTTGAGAGCTTTGCGAGATGGCGGTTCCCTGGAAGAAGGCCTGCCCGATTTGGCCTTCCAGGTTGACCACAATGCCCAGCTGCGAGTGGAGTTTGAGAAAGCTTTTAAAGGTATTGTGTGTGGTGCAGCGCTGTGTTGTGTTGTGTTTTGCGTGTGTGTGTGCGTGGCGCGTGCGTGTGAGTGTACATTCAAATTTGTTAAAACTGTAAATTGTTGTTGATTGCTTGTGTGTTGTGTAGGTCGAATGCAAGCGTTTTGATTTGTTTTTACAAGATATAGCGCTATACAAATTTCATGTATTATTATTATTATTGTACTGCATGCAATGACTATCAGTTTCTGTCAGTTGTGTACTTAATAATAATAATAATATATGGAATTTGTATTGGCTAAATCTTGTAAAGCAAACAAATCGAAGCCTTGCATTCAAATCAGTTACACGCATGTAAATTGTAACCATTCACAAATGAATTAACAAATTATATATAGAGAATTTAAGCAAACGTATTGTATTGTTTTGTGTTGTGTTGTAGTGTATCAAGTATTGTGTGTGCAGCGCTGTGTTGTGTACATTGTGTTTTATTGTATTGTTTTGTATTGTTTTATGTTGTAGTGTATCAGGTATTGTGTTGCGCAGTGCTGTGTTGTGTTGTACTGCATGTAATGACTATCAGTTTTTCAGTTGTGTTTTATTGTATTTTTTTGTGTTGTGTTGTAGTGTGTCAGGTATTGTGTTGTGCAGCGGTGTGTTGTGTTGTACTGCATGTAATGACTTGTAAAGTTGTATTCTATCAGTTATGTTTTATTGTGTTGTGTTGTGTTGTAGTGTATCAGGTATTGTGTTGTGCAGTGCTGTGTTGTGTTGTACTGCATGTAACGACTTGTAAAGTTGTATTCTATCAGTTATGTTTTATTGTGTTGTTTTGTGTTGTGTTGTAGTGTATCAGGTATTGTGTTGTGCAGCGCTGTTTTGTGTTATACTGCATGCAACAAATATCAGTTTGTGTCAGTTGTGTACTTTTATTGTATTGTTTTGTGTTGTGTTGTAGTGTTTCAGATATTGTGTTGTGCAGCGCTGTGTTGTGTTGTACTGCATGTCAACGACTTAGATTCTATCAATTGTGTTTTATTGTTTTGTGTTGTGTTGTAGTGTATCAAGTATTATGTTGTGCATTGCTGTGTTGTGCTGTGTTGTGTTGTACTGCATGTAACAACTTGTATTCTATTGTGTTTTATTGTTTTGTGTTGTGTTGTAGTGTATCAGGTATTGTGTTGTGCAGAGCTGTGTTGTTTATACTGCATGTAATGACTTGTATTCTATCAGTTGTGTTGTATTGTTTTGTGTTGTGTTGTAGTGTATCAGGTATTGTGTTGTGCAGCGCTGTGTTGTGTTGTACTGCATGTAACAACTTGTAAAGTTGTTTTCTATCAGTTATGTTTTATCATGTTGTTTTGTGTTGTGTTGTAGTGTATCACTAATAACGTTGTATTCATGTCGTGTTTTGTGGTGTGTTGTGTTAACATTGTGTCGGTTGTGTTAATATTGTCGGTTGTGTTTTATTGTATTGTTATGTGACATGCTTTATTTTATTGTACCAGTTGTAACAACACATGGTCTGTCATTTTGTTACATTGGGTTGTACATATAGTTGTATTGTATAGTATTGCATTGTGCTGTGTTGTATGTTGTATAGTGATATTGTATTATATCAGGTGTAAAATATTGTAGTGTGTTGTGTTTGTATTGTTTTGGAACCATGGTTTTTCATTTCATCTGAAAGACTAGCACCCAGACCAGC
>CM060341.1:18644164-18654164 GCA_030674155.1 Stramonita haemastoma | reverse complement strand
TGTTTTGTTTGTGTGAGTGTGTTTTGTTTGTGTGTGTGTAAGTTGTGTGTGTGTGTGTGTAAATGTGTGTGTAAGTATGTGTGTGTGTGTCTTGTAGTGTGTGTGTGTTTGTGTGTGTGTGTGTTTAAGTGTGTGTGTGTGTGTGTTTGTGTTGTTGTTCTTCAGTTTAACGTCCTTCCACTAAAAAGTGATATCAGACAGGCAAGTGTGTGAGTGTGTGTGTGTGTGTGTGTGCGTGTGTACGCGCACACGCGCGCTGTGCGCGCGTGCGCGCGTGCGTGTGTCTGTGTCTGTGTGTGCGTGCGTGAATGCGTGCGTGAGTGTGAGTGTATGTGTGTGTGAGAGTGTGTGCGCGCACGTGTGCGTGTGTGATTACGCTTTGACAGTCTATATTACAAAGTATTAAAGAGAACCGAGGGGAAAAAAAAAAAAAAAAAAAAAAAAAAAAACCCAGCTGCAAGTAGGCCTATGGTTTTGGACTATAAGGGAAAAAAGAAAACAGCAACAAAAAACCCACTAACCCTTCAAGCTAAAAAAAGAAAGTAAACAAGAACTTAACTATTAACTAACAATAGGAACTATAACATGCAGACAAATTTTGGATTTTGGATACATTTACACACACTGATGTATATAATGTGCCCAAAGTTGGGGTGAGGGGGGGGGGGGGGGGGACTAGAGCTATTGAAGAGGTATACAGAAGAGGTCAAAGAATTTCCATTAAAACAAAACGATCAATCACAGGAAGATACCAACTGAGCTGTGTAACAGACATTCAGAGATTCTGCAAAGAAGTATATCATTGTTTAGGATGCTTTTAAGCGTTTCAGATGATTCTAAAAGGAAGGGATCTTTCAATGTAATAGAAATAAATTCTTTAATTTGAGGACAACAAGTAAGCAGATGTTTAACACTAATTTGTTTTCCACACATGCATAGTATGTTCTTACAATATTTTGTGCGAAGGGCATTTAGACGAAATCTATAGACTAAACTTGAGATTTGTCTGGAAACAGACATAGATGAATTTGCATAGAGGGGTTTGGTGTATTTTGCATTGAGGCAATTTTGAGAGTAATAACTATTCGAATTTTTCAGTCTTTTAATTGCCTTATCGTAGGATATATGTTTTAAAACTTCATAACCCTCTCGAAGGTCTAAAGGTATATTAGCTAAAAGTGATCCTTCAACATTGCATGCTCCTCTTCGAGCAGCTCTATCGACCCATTCATTAGCAAAAATACCACAATGAGAAGGCACCCAACAAAACGTAACTCTAATGCCTTTCAGGGACAGCAGATGAAGAACATGTCTGACTTCGGTAATCATTTTTAGTCGAGTACTTTGATTTAGGGAAATTAAGGCATACAACACAGATTTAGAATCAACACATAGTACAATTTTTAAATAATTCTGAGGTAATGAAACAAGATAATTCAGGGCCTTTAGTATGGCAAAGAGCTCTGCCGTAAAGATAGAAACCCTACTAGTAATATGGTATTTTTCCTCAACGTGAAGGGCTGGTATAACAAAAGCTGCTCTTACATGTCCGTTATCAAGTTTTGATCCGTCTGTGTATACCCTTAAGTGGTCTGAATAGTGATTATCAATGTGCGAATTCACTACGCTGGCAAGGATGTTAGGTGAATCGCTTTTTGATAGATTTGTATGGCATATGTCAAATATTGGCTTTTTCATTTCCCATTCAGGGGTATCTGAAAAAGAAGGTGTAACAGCAAGACTGTTTTCACTAATTTTAGAATCTTTAAACATAGCCGAAGCAAAAGTCTTTATTGATGTCAGTGATATAATTGACCTAGCTCGCTTTGCAAAGTCTATGTCTGATCTTAAACTAACTTCTTTTCGTGAAAAATTTTCGTATGAATAACATCTCAAAACATACTTTGCAGCACAAAGTTCCCTATAATCATTAAGAGGTAGCACTCCTGCTTCCTTGTAAGAGCCTAAAGTACAGGCATGAAAAGGAACTCCCAGAGATAACTTAAGTGCTTTACTGTCTATGCTTTGCAGTTTATTTAGCAAGTATTGTGGAGCGCTAAAAAACACCTCTTGTCCATACGTTAGTCTTGAGCGCACTAAAGAGGTAGCTAAAGATATAAGAGTTCTTGTGTCTTGCCTCCAGTGTTGTTTACATCCAATTTTTAGAAAATTTAAACTCTTTCTTGCTTTATCTAGTATGTAGTTGATATGATTGTACCAGGACAATTTAGTGGTTAGAATAATGCCCAGAAATTTAACGTGTTGGGTGTATTGTATTTTAATGTCATCGATAGTAAATAGAGGGAGATTCTCAGGGTCATAACCTGAATTGAAAAGCATCATGTTTGTTTTTTCAAGCGACAAACTAAGCCATTTTCTGTCATAAATGAGCTGATTTTATTCAGTTCACACTGGTAAAGTTTCTTGATATAGTTAAGAGTTCGGAGTGGAGTTTTTCTTTTTAATGTTACCTTCATCCATAAGCAAATGTCATCAGCATACTGAACTAAAACTGTTTTATTCGACAATTGTTTTGGTAAATCAGCAATTAAAATATTAAATAAAATAGGAGCAATTACTGATCCTTGGGGTAAACCCATTTCCAGAGATCTTGCGTTTGAATATGTCCCTCCTATTCTTGTCTGAATAGATCTATCTGCCAGAAAATGCTTGATGAAATTAAACATGCAACCCGAAATTCCAACAGTTTGTAACTTGATTAAAAGTTGATTATGCCATACTTGCTCATATGCTTTTCGTATGTCAAAAAATGTTGCAAGAATGCTTTTACGTCTGGCAAACTGTTGTTTGATTTGCGTTGTGAGTTTTACTAAATGCTCAATAGCTGATCGACCTTTCCTGAATCCAGCTTGATTCACAGGAATGATTTTATATTTTTCACAAAAATGAATAAGACGTCTTAAAATAATCCTTTCCATGAGTTTGCATGTATGAGATGTCAGGGCTATAGGTCTGTAGCTATTTTTATCAGTTCTTGGTTTTCCTTGCTTTTTAATTGGTACAACTATGGATTGCTTCCAAATAAGTGGAAGATGACCTTCAGTCCAACACTTTTGGAAAAAAAGATATAAAAAGTTGACCCAATTAGGTGGAAGATGACGTAACATTTCATTGGAAACTCCATCAAGTCCTACTGCTGTTTTCTTAGCACAGAGATTATCAAGACAAGCTTTCACCTCTTGTAACGTAAGGGGTGCATTAATATAATGAGTTTGTAGGCGATCAAGATCTGGAGTGTTGTGTCTGTTGCTCAATTCACGTTCCTCTCTAAATTTTCTATTCTTTTCGGACAAACCAGTTCTACAACTGTTGCTGGCAAATATTTCCACAAAAGCTTCAGCTTTTTCAAAATTTGAAGGTAGATCTGAGTTCTCTAATTTAATGGGACACTGAGGTAAGCTTATCCCATTTCTCATTTCTTTTATTTTATCCCACACTTTCTGCAAATCTTTGTGGTCAGACACCTCGGACATGCAAAATGACGACCAATATTCTTTCTTTAGCCGCCGCTGTGGCCTAGTGGTTAGGGTGTTGTACTCGTAATCTAAAGGTTGCGGGTTCGATCCCAGCTATTCCGCTATGGCGTTGTGCCCTTGGAAAAGGCACTTTACGGCTATTTTCTCACCCCACCCAGGTGTAAAAGGGGTACCAACCTTGTGTTGGGGGTTAATCCTGCGATAGACTGGCGTCCTATCCAGGGGGGAGTCTATGACTCTCAGTCGCTTAACGCCACAGAAACCGGGATAAGCACCGGCCTGATGAGCCTTATGGCTCGGGACAGACTTTTTTTTTTTTTATTCTTTCTTTGCCTGGGCAACAATTCTGTTAGATCTATTTTTGGCTTTTTTCATTTCTGTATAATTTGATTCAGATTTATTCCTTAGATAAGCTATTAATTTTAGTTTTCTTTCTTCTTTTGCTTTTTGACAGTTATCATTCCACCATACATTACCAATATTTTTATGAGAACTTATTCGTTTATGTTTAGGAATAGAACCACTTGCTGCAGATAAAACTGCATTTGTAAAGGATATATATAGACTATCGATACATTGGCTATCCATATCTGGTGTGTTATATGATAGCAGAAGATTTGTAAATTTTTCCCAGTTAGCACGTTTATAATTAAATTTGGGAACTTTGTCTTCTGTTGAATCTGTTAAGAATGATCTTTCTAGTTCCACTCTGGTCACAACTGGCAAATGATCGCTGTTGAGGGAATCAGTTATTGGGTTCCACTCACATTGTGGTACTAATTCAGGTGACACTAGGGTTAGATCAATTGCAGTTGCCCTGTGATTAGAATTGTCAGGAATGCGTGTTACACGACCATCGTTTAAGAGATATAGAGAGGAATCAACTAAATTTTCAACAAAGCGATTGCTTGTGACAATGTCACAGTCTTTCTCCCAGAAGGGTGAGTGAGCATTAAAGTCACCTACAATGATATACTTCTTGTCATGGTCTTCCTGCAATGTACGGAGCCATTCCGTGTTAACATCAGTGGGCCCTTGGGGCAAATAAACAGACACTATGGTTAACAATGATGCATTAAATGGAATAGACACAGCACATGAATGTAAGTTAGAAATATGGAGTGGAGCAGGACTGGGGCATGATGTGTATATCACCCCTTTACGCACATAAATGGCTGTGTTAATTTTGCCAGTGGTATCAGCCTGTTGATGGATCGGAGGATAGAAATAACCAGAGATTTTAGGTAATTTTTCTCTTGTTATGTTATGTGTGTTTGTGTGTGTGTGTTTAAGTGTGTGTGGGGGGGGGGGGGGGGGTAGTTGTGTGTGTGTTTATGTGTGGTGTGTGTGTGTGTGTGTGTGTGTGTGTGTTGTGTATGTATGTATGTGTGTGTGTGTTTTGTGTGAGTGTGTGTGTTGTGTGAGTGTGTGTGTGTGTGTGTGTGTGTGTGTGTGTGTGTGTGTGTGTGTGTGTGTGTGTGTGTGTAAGTGTGTGTGTATGTGCGTGTGTATGTGTGTGTGTGTGTGTGTGTGTGTGTGTGTGTGTGTGTGTGTGTGTGTGTGTTGTGTGTCATTTGGACAGAAGGAAACATCATGCATGGCTAAGGATTGTCAGAAGAAAAAGAAGAGCACATAGTGGCAGTATGAGATGAGTGTAGTGTGTATGAATGATGGTTAATTTGTGTTGTGCATTTGCAGTGTTGCAGTGAAGAACTTTAAAATAAAAAGAATATATTTGTTGCAAATATGCGACAAGTGTCATTCACTCAAAAGATTAGAAGGCAAGAATTTTTTTCTGGACCAACAAGATGTAGTAAAAATGTATGTGAGACATGTCATGTATGTGAGACAGGACATGTATGTGTGAGACATGTCATGTGTGTGTGACATGTCATGTATGTAAGACATGTCATGTATGTGAGATATGTCATGTATGTGAGACATGTCATGTATGTGAGACGTGTCAGGTATGTGAGACGTGTCAGGTATGTGAGACGTGTCAGGTATGTGAGACATGTCATGTATGTGAGACATGTCATGTATTTGAGACATGTCATGTATGTGAGACATGTCATGTATGTGAGACATGTCATGTATGTCTCACATGTCATATATTCTGTGTTGACAGGGTTACATCCAAGATCTCATCATTACCAAAAACCCGAATAACGCCAAGGATATATGCAATGTGTACTGCCCAGAGTGTGAGAAAGCACTGTCCTACGGGGCTGTATATTCTGCATCCTCGGCCTACACTCGCTTCTTCAATGCATCGTCGTCATCATCATCGTCTTCGTCGTCGTCTTCATCATCATCATCTTCTAGCAGTAGCAGTGCTAGCTCTTCTTCAAGTTCCGCCAGCAGTTTAAACAGGGTAAGGATCTGGTCTTGAGCTTGACAATGTTGAATTCCTTACTGCATATTTCTGTTGTGAATATGTTTTATTTTAAAGGTTTTAATTGGTGTGGTGTAGTGTGTGTGTGTGTGGTGTGTGTGTGTGTGTGGTGTGTGTGTGTGTGTGTGTGTGTGAGAGAGAGAGAGAGAGAGAGAGAGAGAGAGAGAGAGAGTGTTGATGATATAAGTAAATAAATAAGAATTGATATCAGCGGTTGTTCATCCACACAGTCTTATGCAATCTGTTTCAAACAAGTGTGGTGTCGTGTGTGGTGTGGTGTGGTGTGTGTGTGTGTGTGGTGTGTGTGTGTGGGTGTGGTGTGTGGTGTGGTGTGGTGGTTGTGTGTGTGTGTGTGTGTGTGTGTGTGTGTGTGTGTTTAATTCTTTTATATGGAGGATAATGGAATAAGCTCTCATATGCTTTTTTTACATCCACTCCCCGTGTGTATGCAGTTTTGTAAATCTTGTCATCTGTTCCCACCGGCACACAATGGTCTACTCTTACGAAGAGCAGAACAGGATTTAATGTGTGCACAAGATGTTCTGCATGCGTTCACACACGGGGCCTCAGTTTAGTCTCATCCGAAAGACTTTTGGGGAGAGTGGAGTCAGCACTGATGTTAACTTCAGGGAAAAATCCCCTCCCCTGTGTCTGCGTGTATGTGTGTGTGTGGTGTGGTGTGGCGTGTGGTGTGGTGTGTGTGTATGTGTGTGTGTGTGTGTGTGTGTGTGTGTGTGTGTGTGTGTGTGTGTGTGTGTGTGTGTGTGTGTGGTATGTGCGTGTGCATGTGTGTGTGGTGTGTGTGTGTGTGTGAGTGTGTGTGTGTGTGTGTGTGTGTGTGTGTGTGTGTGTGTGTGTGTGTGTGTGTGTGTGTGTGTGTGTTGATGTCGATATGGCCTGTGCGTTCGGCAGGGCTCTAAGCAACATCATTGGATTGGATTGGTGTGTGTTGATGTCTGTTGGGGTGGTGATGACATCTGCTGGTGTGTTGTTATGACAGGGCAGCACGGCTGGTGTCTTGTCACTGGAATACAGCTCTGCAGAAATGAGGGATGTCACCTACAGAAAGGTGAGTCACTGTAGCGTCATTGTTAGTATAACCATGTCATCTTTAGTGTAACCAGCAGTGTCATTGTTAGTGTAACCAGTAGTGTTATCTATAGTGTAACCAGTAGTGTCATCTTTGGTGTGATGTTTAGTGTAACTATTAGTGTCATTGTTTTGTGTAACCATCAGTGTTATCTTTAGTGTAACCATCAGTGTCTTTAGTGTAGCCAGTAGTGTTATCTTTAGTGTCACCAGCAGTGTCATCTTTAGTGTAACCACTAGAGTTGTCTTTGGCGTAACCAGTAGTGTCTTTAGCGTAACCAGTAGTGTCGTCTTTAGTGTAAAAGCAGTAGTGTTGTCTTTAGTGTAACCTGCAGTGTTATCTTTAGTGTAACCAGTAGTATCATCTTTAGTGTAACCAGTAGTATTGTCTTTAGTGTAACCATCAGTGTCACCGTTAGTGTAACCAGGAGTGTTATCTTTAGTGTAACCAGTAGTATTGTCTTTAGTGTAACCAGTAGTGTCATCTTTAATATGGCCAGTAGTGTTATCTTTAGTGTAACCATTAGTGTTATCTGTAGTGCAACCAGGAGTGTTATCTTTAGTGTAACCATCAGTGTTTAGTGTAACCTGCAGTGTTGTCTTTAGTGTAACCATCAGTGTTATCTTTAGTGTAACCAGCAGTGTTTACTGTAACCTGAAGTGCTATATTTAGTGTAACCAGCAGTGTCATCTTTAGTGTAACCACTAGAGTTGTCTTTGGCGTAACCAGTAGTGTCGTCTTTAGCGTAACCAGTAGTGTCGTCTTTACTGTAACCATCAGTGTCATCTTTAGTGTAACCAGAAGTGCCATCTTTAGTGTAACCAGTAGTGTGCTTTGCTTTGTATGACCCTTTTCTAGGGGCTGGTGGCCTGAAGAATAAACATTGTTTGTAACCAGAAGTGCCATCTTTAGTGTAACCAGTAGTGTGTTTTTGCTTTGTATGACCCTTTTCTAGGGGCTGGTGGCCTGAAGAATAAACATTGTTCATTGTTTTCTCTGATCCTTCTCCTCTCCATACCCCCTTCCCTCCCCCCCTTCTCTCTCTCTCTCTGCCATCTCTTTGCCTTTTCCCTTTTTTTTTCACCTCCCATTCTTTCTCTCCTCACCTGTTTTAGGGACTGATGAATAAAAATTTCATCTTCACTTGTTGCCAATGAAGGGTCATCTTTCAAAAGAACCTTTAAAAAGAACATTATTTATTTATTTATGTATTCTTTTATATCGAAGTTAATGGAATAAACACCCATATGCTGTTTTACATCCAGTCCCCATGTGTGTGCAGTTTTGTAAATTTTGTCATCTGTTCCCACCGGCACACAATGGCCTACTCTTGCAAAAAGTGGAACAGGATTTAGTGTGTGCGCAAGATATTCTGCGCACGTTTGCACACAAGGCCTTGGTCTATAGTCTCATCCGAATTGACTACATGTGTATGTTGTGTAATGTATTGGAAGATAAGGAGCATTTTATAATAGAGCGTTATTCTATATAATGATCTAAGGCGTAAATATTTGGATTCTATTAATCAGTCTTAAAAACGTGAATTTGTTAAAATATCAGTCTGTTTCTACCATTTGCAATCTGAGCTTCTTTTTTTTCAATGCTTTGAAAGTATGACATGGTTTTGTTGAAAGTTTGGATAACGGGCACTGACAAATTGTATGATGAACAGATGTTTCAAGTAAGTTTTCTTGTCTTAATTTGGATGGTCACATGTTCACAGCAGTCATGTTTTGGCAGTTGCCATAAACGTCACTTTTTGACTTTGCTGTGTTTTGCAATGCTCTGTTCGATCCCATTCTAGGGGCTGGAGGGCTGACAAATAAATTTTGTTCATTGTTGCCCCTTTTTTCTCCCCTCTTTGTGCTCATTGTCCTTTTCTGATATATTGGTGATGTCTATCCCTTGCAGGGCCCCCAAGGTCCCTCTGGGGGTCGCGGTATTCCAGGACCTCCTGGTAACAAAGGAACAACGGTGAGTGTATTTTTTATTTTATTTATTTATTTTTTTTTTTTTTTTTATATATTTTTTTTAATTTATTTATTTATTTATTTGTTCTTTTATAACCAGGATAATGGAATAAGCACTTGTGTGCTTTTTTTACTTTTTTACATCCAGTCCCCGTGTGTATACAGTTTTGTAAATCTTGTCATCTGTTTCCTCTATGATATAGAGTTTATGACATAGAGTGTATGACATAGAGTGTATAACATGGTATTTATGACAAAGTGTGTACGACATTGTGTGTATAACTTACAGTGTATGACATGCAGTGTATGACATACAGTGTATGACATACAGTGTATGACATAGTGTGTATGACATAGTGTTATGACATACAGTGTATGACATAGTGTGTATAACATACAGTGTATAACATAGTGTGTATGACATAGAGTGTTTGACATAGTGTGTATGACATACAGTGTATGACATACAGTGTATGACATAGTGTGTATGACGTACTGTGTATGACAGTGTATGACATACACTGTATAACAGTGTATATGACATACAGTGTATGATATTGAGTATATGACAATGTGTATGATGTAGAGTTATGACATAGTGTGTATGACATAGTGTGTATGACATAGTGTGTATAACATCCAGTGTATGATATAGTGTTATGACATAGAGTGTATAACATAGAGTGTATGACGTAGAGTGTATGACAGTATATGACATACAGTGTATGACATACAGTGTATGACATACAGTGTATGATATAGTGTGTATGACATACAGTGTATGACATAGTGTGTTTGACATACAATGTATAATAGTGTATGACATAGTGTGTATGTCTTAGTGTGCACGACATAGTGTGTATGACATAGTGTGTATAACATACAGTGTATGATATACAGTGTATGACATAGTGTGTATGACACAGAGTGTATAACATACAGTGTATGACATACAGTTTATGACATACAGTGTATGACAGTGTGTTACAAGGTATTGCGTAACTATGTGCTGATCATCATGAAATAACATCATTGCTACAGGGCCCCC
>CM060341.1:18636664-18639164 GCA_030674155.1 Stramonita haemastoma | reverse complement strand
TAAGGCCATTCCAAGTGATTCTGTTTGTTTCCCCCCCCCCCCTCTCCCTTGTCTTGTCAAGCATCTTCTGTACAATATATCATAGGTGTACTCATGTGATCATCTGTGTTCTTTTATTAATTTTTTTTTTTTAGGTTTCTGGTGAGCTTACATGTTGCATTGTGATGTTGCATGTATCCTTTTTGTGCCCAGTGATTTTAACCTTTGCATAGTTTCTTCCTAAATATATCACAGACCTCCTAGACCTCTGCTGAAATATCTTTCACTGTGTGACATACTGTTGCAATGCCTGTATGATATAGACTTATTAGTGTTGTATTTTTTAACATTTTTCTTGTACAATTAAAAATGCAAATTTGGACATTTTTGTGAGTTGCCTAATCTGTGTGTATTCTTAGTGTCTGTACATTTTATTTAAGTGTGCATACATGCAAGTATGAATTGTAGAGGTATGAGTGGTGTGTGTGTGTGTGTGTGTGTGTGTGTGTGTGTGTGTGTGTGTGTGTGTGTGTGTGTGTGTGTGTGTGTGTGTGAATCTTGTTGTGTGTGTGTGTGTGTGTGTGTGTGTGTGTGTGTGTGTGTGTGTGTGTGTGTGTGTGTGTGTGTGTGTGTGTGTGTGTGAATCTTGTGTGTGTGTGTGTGTGTGTGTGTGTGTGTGTGTGTGTGTGTGTGTGTGTGTGTGTGTGTGTGTGTAATAT
The DNA here is from genome assembly GCA_030674155.1 of Stramonita haemastoma. Lineage (NCBI taxonomy): Eukaryota > Metazoa > Mollusca > Gastropoda > Neogastropoda > Muricidae > Stramonita > Stramonita haemastoma. The sequence continues at coordinate 18,638,466 of CM060341.1, read as the reverse complement.
ATATATATATATATATATATATATATATATATATATTATATATATATTGTATTTGTGTGTGTGTGACTTTGTGTGACTTTGTGTGACTGTGTGTGTGTGTGTGTGTGTGTGTGTGTGTGTGTGTGTGTGTGTGTGTGTGTGTGTGTGTGTGATAAAAATTAGTATTGAATAGGCTTGTTTGTGCACAATAAAATCATTACAAAGTTTGCACTTTTTCTTGTGTTTTTTTTCTTTCTAACTACATGCTTGGTGAAACAAAACAACTTAATGAAAAAGAAGTGAAGAAAGTTCATGCACTGCTTAAAATGTGAAACCAACAGAGAGAACAAAGTTTTACTCAATTTGATTAGCACTTGTATGCTCTGATTATAAAAAAAAAGTTTTGTTTTGCATGAATTTAAATGGATGCATTCAGGAGTGATTTCTAATCGTTAAATCACTATTTCTGTTTAAAATGCGGTCTTACATGCACACAGACACAACAAACGGTAAACAAAATCGGCCAAATCTCTATTAGAAATTAGATCTAGGCAAGAGTTATCATTCTTGCATTCGTTTTCACGATGTTTCATCGAACATTTCGGCACGATATAACAAAGTACAGATCCTAAGAAAAAAACAAACACTACTAGAAACTATTTAGAATAGAATCATCACCCTCATTTATTGTTATAATAGAAAAATTTCACGCGAGCTCATAAATTCTGAGAGCACCCTTCGATGACCTAGTTCTTCGCTCCCTGAGATCCCAGTCCGGGATAAACTTGCGATCAACGATAAGTTTTTAAATCTAAAATCATCGAGATTCGATAGTAACTACGTACAAAATAAAAGCACAGCATTTACTTCTTCAGATGTGAGTGTAAATGCGCTGTACACATCGAAAACCTCTATCGACGTTCGCAAGTCTGAAGCATCTATGTGTAGACTCGCTAAGGCCGCCATTTTGGTCAGTTAGAAAAGGGGGGTGCTGTATGCAAACGAGAATAAGACGTCATTTAACGGAAATAACCGATAAACTGAAATGAGGTTTTTGTTCTTAAAAAAACGAGCTTTTTAACGCTGTGTGGGATTTTTTTGTACAATTAATAGGGAAATTTCTACGACTTCCGAAAAATGTAGGGAATTTTTAAACGCATTATACTGTATTTAAAAAAAACTTCACTAAAGTGTCTCTCATATAATGGGTTAGTGGAGAGTTTCTTCTTTCCAATGGTATGCGCTATGAATAGGTTTGTATAGTGAAAGGGTGACAGATCGTGTTGGAAGACGAAGCACGAAAATTCACCGAGTCGCGTTTTCAGCCAGTGAGGCTCCAGTAGCGGCGAGTTTTTAAGTTTATTACCGATATTAAATCATCGCTCGCACTTATTCAGGCATCATTCTTGCAAAATGATATTACAGACGTTAAGTTAATGCATTAAACTTTTTACTAGTGTTTTTTTTTTTTAGCTTTCTTTTAGATTTGGATGGAGAAATTTGGGTGCAAAGTAGATCTAATTTGTCACTTTCCACTACGCTTTACACGTTAGCGGCTGCCGTGGTCCTACCTACAGTTAGTGTGGTGTAGTATTCCTCTGGGTTTGAAGCTGGTAGATTGTGGAGGTCCAGAGACATCAGACATAAGACATCAGACATCAGGCATTATACATCAGACAGACATCAGTCATCATACATCATCATACATCAGACAGACAGACATCAGTCAGCATACATCAGTCATCATACATCAGACATACATCATACAGCAGTCATCACACATCACACACCAGACATTGCACATCAGACATCATACACCAGAC
>CM060341.1:18616664-18626664 GCA_030674155.1 Stramonita haemastoma | reverse complement strand
TTGTCTGTCTTCACAGTATCTATCATTGAAGGTTCATTTGTCTGTCTTCACGGTATCTATCATTGAAGGTTCATTTGTCTTGTCTGTCTTCACAGTATCTATCATTGAAGGTTGATTTGTCTGTCTTCACGGTATCTATCATTGAAGGTTCATTTGTCTGTCTTCAGGGTATCTATCATTGAAGGTTCATTTGTCTTGTCTGTCTTCACAGTATCTATCATTGAAGGTTCATTTGTCTGTCTTCACGGTATCTATCATTGAAGGTTCATTTGTCTGTCTTCACGGTATCTATCATTGAAGGTTCATTTGTCTGTCTTCACGGTATCTATCATTGAAGGTTCATTTGTCTGTCTTCACGGTATCTATCATTGAAGGTTCATTTGTCTGTCTTCACGGTATCTATCATTGAAGGTTCATTTGTCTTGTCTGTCTTCACTTTATCATTGAAGGTTCATTTGTCTTGTCTGTCTTCACAGTATCTATCATTGAAGGTTCATTTGTCTGTCTTCACGGTATCTATCATTGAAGGTTCATTTGTCTTGTCTGTCTTCACAGTATCTATCATTGAAGGTTGATTTGTCTGTCTTCACAGTATCTATCATTGAAGGTTCATTTGTCTTGTCTGTCTTCACGGTATCTGTCATTGAAGGTTCATTTGTCTTGTCTGTCTTCACTTTATCATTGAAGGTTCATTTGTCTTGTCTGTCTTCACAGTATCTGTCATTGAAGGTTCATTTGTCTTGTCTGTCTTCACGGTATCTATCATTGAAGGTTCATTTGTCTGTCTTCACTTTATCTATCATTGAAGGTTCATTTGTCTTGTCTGTCTTCACGGTATCTATCATTGAAGGTTCATTTGTCTGTCTTCACTTTATCTATCATTGAAGGTTCATTTGTCTTGTCTGTCTTCACAGTATCTGTCATTGAAGGTTCATTTGTCTTGTCTGTCTTCACAGTATCTGTCATTGAAGGTTCATTTGTCTTGTCTGTCTTCACTTTATCTATCATTGAAAGTTGATTTGTCTGTCTTCACTTTATCTATCATTGAAGGTTCATTTGTCTTGTCTGTCTTCACTTATCTATCATTGAAAGTTGATTTGTCTGTCTTCACTTTATCATTGAAGGTTGATTTGTCTGTCTTCACGGTATCTATCATTGAAGGTTGATTTGTCTGTCTTCACGGTATCTGTCATTGAAGGTTCATTTGTCTGTCTTCACTTTATCTATCATTGAAGGTTCATTTGTCTGTCTTCACAGTATCTATCATTGAAGGTTGATTTGTCTGTCTTCACGGTATCTGTCATTGAAGGTTGATTTGTCTGTCTTCACGGTATCTATCATTGAAGGTTGATTTGTCTGTCTTCACGGTATCTGTCATTGAAGGTTCATTTGTCTGTCTTCACTTTATCTATCATTGAAGGTTCATTTGTCTTAGTTATGTCTTCCTGTCTGTGACTGGTGGTTCGATTCAGTTCGATGGTTCACTTCATTTCTGTCATTTTTCTGTCTTTTCTCTTTGTTGGTGTTGATTTATTTCTCCTCTCTTTCTCCACTGTTTCCAGTATAGTCGCTGAAGGTTTATACCTCTTTGCTGTACCTATTTTTTCTCTGTGTGTGTGTGTGTGTGTAAGTGAGTGTGTGTGTGTAAGTGAGTGTGTATGTGTGCGTGCGTGCGTGCGTGCATGCGCGCGTGCAGCTGTACTCGAAAGGGTACAAAGCATAAATGAATGCCTGATGTATAGAGATCAGTGAACAGGTCACATGTTAATGAATTATCTTTGCATTATTGCTTGACATGTATCATACCAAAATGCCGTGTTGTCGGTGACAGGGGCTGCAAGGTTCTACCGGTGAAAACGGAGCCAAGGGTGACCAGGTATGGTGATTTTCTTTTTTCAAATTAAAAAAAAAACAACCAACAACAATTTTTGGCCTAGGCTAAAAATATTGTCATTTACTGCTGTAAAGACAGTGCCAAAGCCTTGTGCCAAAGCCTGGAAACAAAGCCTAGAGCCAGAGTCTAGTACCTAGGGCCAAAGCCAAAGCCTAGAGCCAGAGTCTAGTACCTAGGGCTAAAGCCAAAGCCTAGAGCCAGAGTCTAGTACCTAGGGCTAAAGCCAAAGCCTAGAGCCAGAGTCTAGTACCTAGGGCTAAAGCCAAAGCCTAGAGCCAGTCTAGTACCTAGGGCTAGAGCCAGAGTCTAGTACCTAGGGCCAAAGCCTAGTACCTAGAGCCAAAGCCTAGAGCCAGAGCCTAGTACCTAGAGCCAAAGTCTAGTACCTAGAGCCAAAGCCTAGAGCCAGAGCCTAGTACATAGTGCCAAAAGCCTAGAGCCAGAGCCTAGTACCTAGAGCCAAAGCTGAGTGCCAAGCCTCGTGCCAAAGCCTAGAGCCAGAGCCTAGTTCCAAAGCCTAAAGCAAGAACCTTGTGTCAAAGCCTAGAGCCAAAGCCTAGTACCTAGAGCCAAAGCCCAGAGCCAAAGCCCAGAGCCAAAGTGTAGAGCCAAAGCCTACATGAAGATGGATGGTGTTATAGTTTGACATGTTGTGAGGGGACTGTCTTCATCCATGACAGGCTCCTAGTGCTGCAACCTGTACCCTTCACCATAGGAGGAAAACAGCCTCTGAAGATGGAGTATGGCTGGCTAGTAATATGCAAGGCAGTTTAAAGACAGCTGTAAATAAATGCACAAGCTTTCATCCATTTGTGTTATGTTTTTGAGTTTGTTGGATTTTTTTCTTTACCTTTTTGTTGTAAAGTGCTTTGTGTAATGTGTTAGAGTTTATCGGTTTTTTGTTGTTCTTTTTAACCTTTTTGTTATTTTGTAAAGCGCTATGTGTTATGTGTTTGAGTGTTTTTTTGTGTGTGTTTTTTACCATTTTGTTACATTGTATAGTGCTGTGTGCTTCCCCGTAAAGGAATGAAAGCACTCGAAAAAGTATTCATCATCATTATCATCATCATTATTTTTATTTTTTTATTATTGTCATTACCATCATCACCATTACCATCATTATCATCAGTGTTATTTTATTATCATCATCATCATCATCATCATCATCATCATCATCATCATATCCTCATCAACTTTATCATCATCATTATTTTTATTATCATTATTATTGTCATCATCATCATTGTCATCATCATCATCATCATCACCACCACCACCGTCATCTTTTGTCAAACAAATCTTCACAATGGTTGTGTGCGAAACTGAAGCATGATGTTGGTTTGACAGGGGTCGATAGGAATGCAGGGTGTGATCGGGTACCCAGGCCCCGGGGTGTGAAAGTGAGTATGGATTCTCATCTGCTGCTTGCTACACATGTTTCAGGGCCCACAGGTCTCTCTCTCTCTCTCTCTCTCTCTCTCTCTCTCTCTCTCTCTCTCTCTCTCCTCTCCTCTCTCTCTCTCTCTCCCCTCTCTCTCTCTCTCTCTCTCTCTCTCTCTCTCTCTCTCTCTCTCTCTCTCTCGGGACTCGGATGGTGATCTCCCTTGGATACAGTCAAGGAAAATTTTGCTCTGCATCAAATTGTTGTAAAATACCTATTCCTACAGCACAATGCCCGTTGTCAGACTTCCAACAGCGCTGGAGAAGACTTTAAGTGCTCTGCTAGACACGCCCCTGTCACCAGACAACACACCGCGGCCTGGCCTGTGTTACGCTCGTGCACGTGAATTTCGCCCTGCGTCCCCTGACGTCACCGTGCCTACCGACCCAGATACAGCGGCTGATGGGCAGAGCGGAATCGACCTTGTTGACGTGCCTGCCACTGACGCTGCGCTGGAAGAGGATTGTGACCCCTGCTTGGTCAAGGTACGTGACGCTGGATACGGGGTGGAGCTGATACGGGACTACGTTGCTGAACTGACTGACCGATCGCTACAGAAAAGGCTCAGGAACACAAAAAGAAATCAGGATTTTGTCCGTGTTTTTGTTTCCAATGACAACCCTGACACTTTGATCTGTGAAAGCGAGGACATGGTGTTCGAGTTTAGTTGGACAGCAGCAGCAGGTGACGAACCATCCGACTTCTACTGGCTGGCTAAGCGAAGCCTACGGCACATGACGCAGGATGAACAGACAGTCTACTCCAAGTTGCGACATTGGACACCCACCGATCGCAAAAAGTTTAAAGACAAAATCAGTGCTGGAATTCGTGTTATGAATGTGATCATGGAGGCTGTGAGATTTTTCCTTGGTTAGCTAAGTTTGTTCATGTGTGTGTGTGTGTGTGTATGTGTGTGTGTGTATGTGTGTGTGAGTGAGTGAGGGTGTCTGTGAGTGTGCGTGCGTGCGTGTGTCTGTGTGTGTGCGTGCGTGCGTGTTAGTGTGTGTGTGTGTGTGGCATATGTGTGGTGTGATGTGTGTGTGTGTGTGTGTGTAGGGCGCGCGCGCGTGGGTGTATTTGTGTGTAGGTGCATGCGCGCGTGTGTGTATGTGTGTGTGGAGAGAGAGGGAGAGAGAGAGAGAGAGAGAACTTTCTGCACGCATAACTGTGACGGAATATCACGAGCCAGTGGTCATAAAGGACAGATGGCAGAGTGACATGGACACCTTGCCACGGACTTCATCGTTTGTGCTGTGCTGTCAATGATTGTATGTCTAGTGTATCTCTGCCGTCCCCATTGCCGTCCCTTTGCAACGGGCGAAAGCTTTACGCAATTAATGTTGTGAATCGGGAATAATGAACTATAACAAAGATAACACGACCAGTATGTTTGTACCATGACGTGGAAACCATGCCATGAAGATCATTTGGGCTGCAACCATATTTTGTTTCTTGTTTTTGTTCAATATGGTTATTTGTGTTGTGCCCAATCCCCTTCCCACTGTCCCCTTGTGAATGGGCTGAAAAGCTTAATCGCAATAAACTATTGTCATTGTCATTGTCTCTCTCTCTCTCTGTGCTTCCATCCCCTCCCCTTAGTTTTGGAGGTTTTATACAGACACTGATAAATTATTATGCACAACACATACATGTAGACGTAAAAGTGCTGGAAAGAGCACTCTCACAACATGCATACATGCACTCATGTATGCACGTACGCTCGCACGCATGCACACACACACACACGCACACCACACACACACACACACTCACACTCACACACACTTGCTCACACACACTTGCTCACACACACTTGCTCACACACACACTCACACACACACACACACACACACACACACACACACACACACACACACACACACACACACACACACACACACACACACATATTCTCTAAGATCTACCTGTGTAATGAATTGAAGCATCTACAAACATATTTGGTAAGATAGGAGTGAAGCATCTGCTTAAAGAATGTGATTCCACAGTCATTTTTTAATATACAATTTTAAAGATTATTTTGTCAGACATTGCATGTGTTATGCACATTGTGTTATGCTTTAGAAACAGAAAAGCTCAATTCTCTGTGTAGTTATGAGTGCTGATGTACTGACTTATTGTTAAGCTGATATACTACTGACTGTTATTGTTCAGCTGATGTACTGACAATACTAACAAGCATTGATGTACTTAAAAGTGCAGGTGTACTGAGAAAAAAGTACTTCTGTACTGACAAGAACTTATGAACTGACGAGTGATGATATACTGACAAGAGCTGACATACTGACAAGAGCTGACATACTGCCAAATGCTGACATACTGACTTACTGACAAGAACTGATATATTTTCAAGAGCTGACATATTGACAAGAGCTGACATACCGACAAGAGCTGACATACTGACAAGCGCTGACATACTGACAAGCGCTGACACACTGACATATACACTGAGTCTGACAAGTGCTGACATATATACTGACAAGTGCTGACACACTGACAAGTGCTGACGTACTGACAGACAAGAGCTGACATACTGACAAGTGCTGATGTACTGACAGACAGAGCTGACATACGACAAAGCTGACATATACTGAGAGACTGACATACTGACAGAGCTGACAATACTGAAGGAGCTGACACATGACAAGCTGACATACTGACAAGAGCTGACATATACTGACAGGAGCTGACATACTGACAGAGCTGACATATACTGACAAGAGCTGACATATATACTGACAAGTGCTGACATACTGACAAGTGCTGACATATATACTGACAAGTGGTAACATATATACTGGCAAGTGCTGATGTATATACTGACAAGTGCTGACGTGCTGACATATATACTGACAAATGCTGACATACTGACAAGTGCTGACATTATACTGACAAGTGCTGACATATATACTGACAAATGCTGACATACTGACAAGTGCTGAATATAATGACAAGTGCTGACATATATACTGACAAATGCTGACATACTGACAAGTGCTGACATATATACTGACAAGTGCTGATGTGTTTGCAGGTGATGTGGACCAAGAGGTGCTCTAGGAATGAAAGGAGACAGGGTAAAATCTGTTTTTCTGCCTTCTCGTCTCTGTCCCTGTTGGTAAAATCTGTTCTGTGTTCTCATTTTGTCTGGTAAAATCTGTTTCTGTGCCTTCTCTCTCTGTCCCTGTTAGGTAAAATCTGTTTTTCTGCCTTCTCTCTCTGTCCCTGTTAGGTAAAATCTGTTTTTCTGCCTTCTCTCTCTGTTCCCTGTTAGGTAAAATCTGTTTTTCTGCCTTCTCTCTCTGTCCCTGTTAGGTAAAATCTGTTTTTCTGCCTTCTCTCTCTGTCCCTGTTAGGTAAAATCTGTTTTTCTGCTTCTCTCTCTGTGTCCCTGTAGGTAAAATCTGTTTCTGCCTCTCTCTCTGTCCCTGTTAGGTAAAATCTGTTTTTCTTCTCTTGTGTCCTGTAGTAAAATCTTTCTGTGCCTTCTCTCTCTGTGTCCCTGTTAGGTAAAATCTGTTTCTGTGCCTTCTCTCTCTTGTCCTGAGGTAAAATCTGTTTCTGTGCCTTCTCTTCTCTGTCCTGTAGGTAAAATCTGTTTCTGTGCTTCCTTCTGCTGGGTAAATCTGTTCTGTCCTTCTCTGTCCTGGGTAAAATCTGTTTCTGTGCTTCTTCTCCTTCTGGGTAATCTGTTTGTCTGCCCCTCGTTATCTCAGGTAAATGATTTCTGGCTTCTTTGTGTCTGAAAGTGGGAAACTGACAAGTGTGAGCTTCAGATTCCTCATTGTTTCCAGAAAAGTAATGATAAACACTTGTTTTTCTTTCTCCATTCGTTTTGATGCCAGAAGTGTTGATGTTGGTTATCACCTTCCTGACACTGTCAAAATCTCTGACCATTCATTGGAAAGCCTGAAATCAGGTTTTGGCTGATAGTAAATGGGTCCCTTCCTTTTTTGATTATTTCTTGTGTCATTCTATTCTTGCTGAAGTTGTTTTAGTTGTCTTTTCTGTTGTCAATTTCTTTTTGGCTTTGTTTTTATTTCTTCATTTTTAGTAGACCAACTATCCTTTTCTTGGTTTTTTTGGTTTCTTTTTTGTTTTGTTTTATTTATTTGTTTGTCCCTTTTCATTTTTTTTAGTTTTTTTCTAGATTTTTTTCTGAGTCCTATTCCTTCTATTTTCTTTTTTAAAATTTTTATTTTAAATGCAATTTTTTTTCACACTTGTTTTTCACCAAGGGATGTGAGAGGTGGGGGGGGGGGGGAGGAGGGAGGGCTTGGCTAAGTTGGGTAGTGTTGGTCTGTATTGTAAGGTTTGATATATATATGTGTGTGTGCGTGCTGCGTTTGTGTGTGTGTGTGTGCGTGTCTGTGGTGATTTCATAATATTTTGTTGAAGACATTATTTCTATTAGATTTGATTAAGTTTGAAATTATTCTGCTTTAGAGTTTATTTGAAATAATTCCATGTAAAACTATCTCATCTGGTTTTGAAATGATAGGAGTTAGTTTTGATGTGACATGATAGCAGGTGATCATTTTTTATGTGACATGGTAACAGTTGATCAGTTTTGGTGTGACATGACATGACATGACTGTGTGTGTGTGTGTGTGCAGGGAATGCCAGGCCATGACGGGATGGGAGGAGACATGGGCCCTAAGGGAGATAGCGGCATCAGGGACCCCCTGGTCCTATGGGGCCTGAAGGGTCTGATGGAGCTAAGGTCTGTTGGTGTTAAGTGGTGAAAGGTCTATTTATTTTATTGTTTATTTATTTATTTTTATTTTGTTCTTTTATATCGAGGATAATGGGATAAGCACTCATTTGCTTTTTTTCATCCAGTCCCCGTGTGGATGCAGTTTTGTAAATCTTGTCATCTATTCTCACCGGCACACGATGGCCTACTCTTACAAAAATTGGAACAGGATTTAACGTGTGCGCAAGATGTTCTGCGTGCGTTCTCACATGGGGCCTCGGTGTATAGTCTCATCTGAAGGACTTTTGGGGAGAGTGGAGTCAGCACTGATGTTAACTCCAGGGGAAAAATCCCCTCCAACAGGATTGGAACTCAGGTCGTCAAATTGCAAGCGCAATGTTCTGACCACTAGGCTATCCCGTCCCGTCTGTTTGTATGTGAAGGTTGTTGTTGTTAGGTTGTGTATGTGAAGGGTCTGTGTGTTATGTTGTTGTTAGTGTGAAGGGTCTGTTGTTGTTAGTGTGTTGTTAGTGTGAAGGGTCTGTGTTGTAGTGTTGTTGTTAGTGTGAAGGGTCGTTGTTAGTGTTGTTGTTAGTGGTGAAGGGTCTTTGTTGTTGTGTTGTTGTTAGTGGTGAGGTTGTGTTTGTTGTTGTTAGTGGTGAAGGGTCTGTTGTTGTTATGTTGTTGTTAGTGTGAAGTCTGTTGTTGTAGTGTTTTGTTATGTGAAGGTCTGTTGTTGTTAGTGTTGTTGTCAGTGGTGAAGGGTCTGTTGTTGTTAGTGTTGTTGTTAGTGTGAAGGGTTTTTCAAACCTAAGATTTTCTTCGCCTTCTGTTTCCATCTCCTATCTGTCCCTGCCTTCAACATCTGAAATCCCCTTCACCCTGCCAAAGTGTATAACCTTTATAAGTGTGTGTGTGTGTGTGTGTGTGTGCGTGCACACGCGCAATTAATTAAAACTTTGGGGATAGTTTGGATCAGTGGTTTAGAGGTAACGCACCTGTCTAGAAAGCGAAAAGTCTGAATGGGAAGTGTGCGGTGGTTGTAGTCCTGTTTGGGTACAAAACTTTTCACTATCCATAAGACCATGAGCGATGGTCTGGGTGGTAGTCTTTCAGGTGAGACGATAAACGGAGGTCCTGTGTGTTACATCAAATTATTTAGTGCACGTAAAAGAACCCACTGCAGCAAGAGGGCTGTCCCTGGCAAAATTCTGTAGAAAAAAGCCACTGATAGGGAAACAAATTCAGTTGCAGACTAGAAAAGAAAAGAAAGATAACGGATGGCGCTGCACTTGTGGCGACACGCTCTCCTCAGGGAGAGCAGTTTGAATTTCACACAGTGAAATCTGCCATGACTTAAGTGGTGTAAAATGTAGAAATGTGGCGCTCCACCACGAAATGAGTCGCTTAGCACATTACCCAATTTTGCGCTAGGAGCCTTTAAAGGCAGGTGGGGGTCAAGTTGTCAATTTTGTGATTTTGATTGATTATTAAACTAGATCTGTTTATTTATCTTATAATGAAATATCAAGGTATAATTTTCATTCCCTTTGCTTTTCATTGTGTTTTGAAAATACCAAAGCACTCATTCTGACAACCTGTTACTAAACTAAACTTGCCCGTTTCTCATTTTGTCCCATCCTGCAGTCTATCATTTCAATTTGTAATAATGTTGCACAGAATTGTCCGATTTTCAATCTGTTTTTTGTATTTGATAGCCACTTTATTGCACATTAATAACATGTCAATAACTAAAAATTGACCTCATGTGCACTCCGTCTCATTATGTGGTGGAGCGTCACAAATGTAAAAAAAACACAAAAAACCCCCAATCCTTATTATCCCTGAATTTGAAATACAGAGCAATCTGAAAGGTGGACAAAGGGTCATGTGCAAAATCCTCAGATCTCTAGCCAAGAATTGGGCAAAGGGGGGGGGGGGGGGGAGCAGA
>CM060341.1:18604164-18611664 GCA_030674155.1 Stramonita haemastoma | reverse complement strand
GGCCCATTTGTCAGTTTTAAAAAAAAAGAATGGTTGGTTGTTGTTTTTTTTAGTGTGGGTTTATACATATTTGTGTCCTGTTCAAAGCATTTCATTTGTGAGTGTGTGTGTGTGTGTGTGTGTGTGTGTGTGTGTGTGTGTGTGGATATGATAGCTTGTTAAAGCTTTTTTGCTTATTGACACACATCTCATGTGTTCTTCTGTTCATGCTCAGTTAAATCTCTTGACCAATTTGATCAGTGTTGTTTGGATTTAAGAAATCAGACCATGCTTCATGTATTCAGCTAGTTCCATACAGTAGGTATCATTTTCTCTTTTTTTTTCTTGTTTAACTTTTCTTCTTTTTTTTTTTTAGATTGACACATACATGATAAAAGTACATCAATCACAAGATTAAAAAAAACTGAAAAGAATCGCATTTCAAAACAAAAAATTAAGAATGTCCTATACTTACATGTACCTTTGACTGAGAAAGAAAAAAAAAACTATAGCAGGGATACATATATCACAGCTGTCAATTTCCCCAAGTTTCAGCTCCTCTCAGCAGCTAATTATCCCAGCCCAGCTCAGCCGGTGCTATTTATAGCAGGAGCTGACCACACTTGGACTAGGTAAAAGGAAAGGGCGTGCTAGATTTAGCATTCTTGACTAGCCCTTACTGACTGATTTGTGCACTGTGATATGAAATCCACGTTGTCATCCCCGTTTCAGGGTCAGCGTGGAGAGCGAGGCAAGCAGGGCATTGCAGGACCGCCGGGCCCCAAAGGGGACCCTGGGCCGGCCGGCCCCCCTGGCTTTGCTGGGGAGCAAGGAATTCAGGGGCTGCCAGGCCCTGTGGGCGTGCAGGGACCTCCTGGGCCTCCGGTAAGTTCTTCTGCTGCTTCTTCTTGTTCTTGTTCATCTTCTTCTTCTTCCTCTTTGTCTTGGTGTGTTTATTTATTTATTTATTTATTTATTCTTTTATACCGAGGATAATGGAATAAGCACTCATGTGCTTTTTTACATCCCGTCCCCGTGTGTATGCAGTTTTTGTAAATGTCATCTGTTCCCACCAGGACACGATGGCCTACTCTTACGAAAAGCGGAACAGGATTTAACTTGTGTGCAAGATGTTCTGTGTGCGTTCGCACACGGAGCCTCGGTTTAAAGTCTCATCCGCAGGACACTGTGTGTGTGTGTGTGTGTGTGTGTGTGTGTGTGTGTGTGTGTGTGTGTGTGGTGTGTGCGTGCGTGCCTGCGTGCGTGGGCCTGCGTTCGTGCCTGCGTGTGTGTAAAGCTCAGCTGTTGGGATACTGGAAGAGAAACCTTGCCAACTTGACCCACCTGCAAAATGGTACAGTGTTCACAGACCCTGAACTCTCTATCAAGCAGAAACAGCTTTGATCATTGAGAAGACTAACTTCTTTCATTCAGCTGTGGTAAAATAGTAGTGGTAGTGGTTAGGATCTTAGGTCACAGAGATGCCTTTTAGCTGAGCTGTGTCGTCATTGTTGCCACCATGATCCATTCACAACAGCCGTTTAAGCCAGCTAGAATTTTACTGAGAAACTTCCATCATGATCCATTCCTAACAGCCTTTTTAGCCAGCCAGAATTTTACTGAAAAACTTCCATCATGATCCATTCCTAACAGCCTTTTTAGCCAGCCAGAATTCTACTGAGAAACTTGTAAAGATATCTCTGCTGATTGTGTGGGTGTGGGTGTGGGTGTGGGTGTGGGTGTGTGTGTGTGTGTGGTGTGTGTGTGTGTGTGTGTGTGTGTGTGGTGTGTGTGTGTGTGTGTGTGTGTGTGTGTGTTTGTTGTGTGTGTGTGTGTGGTGTGTGTGTGTGTGTGTGTGTGTGTGTGTGTGTGTGTGTGGTGTGTGTGTGTGTGTGGTGTGGTGTGTGTGTGTGTGTGTGTGTGTGTGTGTGTTGTGTGTGTGTTGTGTGTGTGTGTGTGTTGTGTGTGTCGTGGTGTTGTTTCAGGAGTTCAGGAAAAGACGGACAGATTGGCATGTCTGGCGATCGGGGAGAAGCGGTGAGTGCTTCCAATGAACTTCATCCTGAAAATGATGATCAATAACACTCCTCTTAACCCTTACAGCACTGAATATCTGCTAACAATTACTTCCCCTATCCTGAATTTCTGCCCCGGCGCTCTCCCCTCCAGTCTGGTCAGCCGATTTCCTGGCGATAACGGTACCAGAGGAGGGTTTGTTTATAGTGATCCGTCATGCGGCTAACTGGCATCAATGGACTCTGGAAAGTAGTTTTGATACGGCAGACACTGCTTCTCCTTTTCCACGAGAAAGTTTATAATGCTTCGTGTGTGTTTATGTAAAGTTTACCTAGGTACCCATTTTGCACTCTTCTGCACCTCAGGAATTGAAGGAAAATTTGGTTGCGCCAGTTGACAGGAATCCTTACAGGACTGAAGGGTATCAGAAAGCTGAGCCGGAAAACAGGTTTGCCGTATTGAAAGGGTTAATAACTGTATGTGTTCTATAGTTAAAAAGTTGAAGTCTGTCCTGAGCCTAAAGGCTCATCAGGCCAGTGCTTATCCCGGTTTCTGTGGCGTTAAGCGACTGAGAGTCATAGACTCCCCCCTGGATAGGACGCCAGTCTATCGCAGGGTTAACCCCCAACACAAAGTTGGTACCCCTTTTACACCTGGGTGGGGTGAGAAAACAGCCGTAAAGTGCCTTTTCCAAGGGCACAACGCCATAGCCAAAAGCTGGGATTGAACCCGCAACCTTAAGATTACGAGTTCAAGGCCCTAACCACTAGACTACAGCGGCGGCATGTGTTTTATAAGGTTACATCAAAACATGAATCTTTGCTTGATGTTCTGTGATGTATCCACAGTATTGTGTGCGAAATCTCTTCAACATGATGTAGTAATTAGTGAATACAGATTGTTTTGTAATGGCGGTAATGGATCAAACTAAGATAATCACCAGCAACAAACATGCCATTTTGGCTCCTACCCAGCAGAATACTGCTTAAAAAAGACAGATCTGAATGAGTGCTCATAGGAAAGAATTGTCCATATACAGAAGTTTACAAATATAGTATTACAGCCAACCACCCTGACACAGTGGTTTAGCACCTTGGATTATGAGTCGTATGTTACATGATGACTGGTGTAACACGTTCCCTGATGTTACATGATGACTGGTGTGACAGGTGTTACATGATGAGTGATGTAACCTGTGACAGGTGTTACATAATGAGTGATGTGACAGGTGTTACATGATTGTATGACAGGTGTTATGTGATGAATGGTGTAACATGTTACAGGTGTAACATGTGTTACATGATGGTATGACAGGTGTTACATGATGAGTGATGTGACAGGTGTTACATGATTGGTGTGACAGGTGTTACATGATGAGTGTTGTAACATGTGACAGGTGTTTCACGATGGTGTGACAGGTGTTATATGATGACTGGTGTAATGTGACAGTGTTACATGATGAGTGATGTAACCTGTGACAGGTGTTACGTGATGAATGGTATAAAATGTTACACGATGAGTGGTATAACATGTGACAGGTGTTACATGATGGTGTGACAGGTGTTACAGGATGAGTGATGTGACATGTGTTACATGATGAGTGATGAAACATGTTGCAGGAGTGAAACATGTTGCAGGTGTTACATGAGTGATGTTACACGATGACAGATGTTGCATGATGAGTGATGTAACATGTTACAGGTGTTACATGATGGTGTGATAGGTGTTACATGAGTGATGTAACATGTTACAGGGTCACCCTGGTAATCCTGGTCAACCTGGCCCTGTGGGGGTGATGGGACCAACTGTGAGTACTCTACTGTGTGTGTGTGTGTGTATGTGTGTGTGTGTGTGTGTATGTATGTGTGAGTCAGTGTGTGTGTGTGTGTGTGTGATGGGACCAACTGTGAGTACTCTGCTGTGTGTGTGAGTGTGTGTATGTGGGTGTATGTGTGTGTGTGAGTGTGTGTGTGTGTCTTTGTGAGTGTGTGTGTGCGTGCGTGCATGCGTGCGTGTGTGTGGGTGTGTGCGTGTGCGCGCACGTGTGTGTGTGTGCGTGTGCGTGTGTGTGTGTGCGTGCGCGCACACGTATGCGTGCGTGCATGCATGCGCATGTTCGTCTGTCTGCACTTGTGTTCATGTTGTAGCACATGCACATGCGTGCATGGATGCACATGTTTTTTGTGCAATATAATAAGTGCAATACAGTGCAATGATATACAATACAACGGAACACAGTACTAAACTTTGCTTTGCAATGCATTGTGATACAGCACAGCACAGCACAGGTCATGTAGTTCATTGCTGTATTGTTTGGTTCAGTTCAGCAAAACAAGACAAGGGAACATATTTATTTATTTATTTATTCTTGTATATCGAGGATGATGGAATAAGCACTCGTGTGCTTTTTTACATCCAATCCCCGTGTGTATGCAGTTTTTGTAAATCGCGTCATCTGTTCCCACTGGCACATAATGGCCTACTCTTATGAAAAGCGGAACAGGATTTAACGTGTGTGCAAGATGTTCTGCGTGCTTTCGTACACGGGGCCTTGGTTTACAGTCTCATCCAAAAGACTTTTGGGGAGAGTGGAGTCAGCGCTGATGTTAACTCCAGGGGGAAAATCCCCTCAAACGGGAGTCGAACTGCAACACTATGCAACACAACATGACACAACACTATATATGATGCTTTCAGGTATTCTTTTCACTGCCATAACTATTGTGTAAACATTGTGTACCTGTGTTTTCTGTCAATCTCAGCTGTGTTGTGTTAACATCGTGTGCCTGTGTTTTCTTGCAGTATCAGCTGTGTTACAGTGTTAGCATCATGTGCCTTTGTTTTCTTGTCAATCTCTGCTGTATTGTGTTAACATGTGCCTGTGTTATCTTGTCAATCTCAGCAGTACTGTGGTAGCGTCATGTGCCTGTGTTTTCTTGTCACTCTCAGCAGTACTGTGCTAGCGTCATGTGCCTGTGTTATCTTGTCACTCTCAGCAGTACTGTGCTAGCGTCATGTGCCTGTGTTATCTTGTCAATCTCAGCAGTACTGTGCTAGCGTCATGTGCCTGTGTTTTCTTGTCAATCTCAGCTGTGTTGTGTTAGCATCATGTGCCTGTGTTTTCTTGTCAATCTCAGCTGTATTGTTTCAGCATCATGTGCCTGTGTTTTCAGGGTCCATCTGGAGAGCCTGGATCTGATGGGGAGAGAGGCCCCCCTGGCAATCATGTGAGTCTTTCCACGTAATTCATTGGAGGACAAAAATAGTAACAACAATGCAAGGTCTAAATATAGCACTTGTCAGATTTTTTTTGTTAAAAAGGAAAAAGTTCTCAAAAGAAAGCAAAAAAATAAAAACAACTGCAACCGCTCATAAAGAAAAGTAATTTAACTACAAAAAGTAGGAAAAAACCCAAACAAAAGACATCCTATTTCTGAATAAAAACCTAAAAAAAATATTTAAAAAAGACAAAAAAGAGCAACCCACATTATTGTGCAGTGCATTAGTTTTGCAGTCAAAAAAAGGGTAAGACAAATGAAAAAAAATACATCCTTGTCCATTTTGCATACTGCCTCAGGCCTTGAACAACTTTTGCTATGACTGGAACTGTGAGTAAACTCACTGTCACTATAAAGTACGCTGTTTTGCTGAAAAGTTCATCTGCTACATAGCATCCAGCAAATGTCGGACATTGCTATCACTGTCATAGTCAATGTCATTTTCAAATTAATCATCAGACAAAAGATCATCACCTTCCCTATCATTATTTTGACCAAAAATCATCTGCAGTGCTACTAAAGTAGTGTACGTTTTCTGTGAAGCAGATGGTTCACCGACTGTTGAACACAAAAGTGAATATCTGCTAATAATTACCTCCCCTATCCTGAATTTCTGCCCCTGCGCTCTCCCCTTCGGTCCGGTCAGCCGATTTCCTAGCGATAATGGTACCAGAGGAGGGTTTGTTTATGGTGATCTGTCATGCTGCTAACTGGCATCCACGGACTCTGGAAAGTAGTTTTGAAATGGCAAACACTGCTTCTCTTTTCCCACAAGAATGTTTATAAAGCTTGGTGTGTGTGTATATAAAATTTACCTAGGTACCCATTTTACACTCTTCTGCACCTCAGGAACCCAGGAATTGAAGGAAAATTCGGTCGCACCGGTTTTCTTCCTCACAGGACTGAAGGGTAGCAGAAAGCTGAGCCGGAAAACAGGCTTGCCGTATTGAAAGGGTTAAGACACCATTTCACCACATGGCACGCAGCTTACACCATGCGAACTTAGCTAGTCAGGGACTAAGATGAAGAGAAAAAAAAAAGACATTAGCTGTGACGTAGAGTGATTCCATTCCTACTGTAGAATAACTAAGATGTTCCTCTAACTGTGTGAGAAGAAATTTTCACTCTAGCACCAGACACGAACTTGAGAAAATTCGGAAGAAAAGGAGGATGTCAGCTGATGTACTGTAGGCAGGGAATTGGTTAAATCCTTGTTCAATACTACTGTTAAATCATGGTATGTTTGCACACACGCACGCACGCACGCACGCACGCACACACACACACACACACACACACACACACACACACACACACACACACACACCACACACACTGTAATAATAAATAATTAGTAATGATTGATAGGGGACCTTTACCTTACCTTTATCTTTTTAAATGATTAATAATAAATAATATCGTAATTATGATAAAACTCCTCTAATCTGTTGGCTCCAATGTCTGATACAGGGTCCCCCTGGAGAGCAAGGTGTTCCTGGAGAATCGGGCAAAACTGGAGAAACTGTAAGTCTGATAGTGTGTGTGTCTGTGTGTGTGTGTGTGCAGTGTGAGTGTGTGTGTGTGTGTGTGTGTGTGTGTGTCTGGTGTGTTGTGTGTGTGTGTGTGTGTGTGTGTGTGCAGTGTGAGTGCACGTAATGTGTGTATTTGTGTCTGTGTTCCTGGAGAATCGGGCAAAACTGGAGAAACTGTTAGTCTGATAGTGATGCTGTGTGTGTATGTGTGTGTGTGTGTGTGTGTGTGTGTGTGTGTGTGTGTGTGTGTGTGTGTGTGTGTGTGTGTGTGTGTGTTTGGGGGGAGGAGATCTACCATTAAAGTGTCATGATCATATATCGGCTAGATATTAGATGATATGTGTAGGAGAGAGAGGGGGTGTGTGTGTCTGTGTGTGTGTATGTGTGTGTGCCTGTGTAATTGTGTGTGTTTTGTGTGTGTGTGTGTGTGTGTGGTCTTTGATTCTACATCTGTTCACTTAAAGTGATATTAGAGGAAAAGTCTGATAGCCTGTGCTGATACGGTGATGCTCAGTGTGTGTATGTGTGTGTGTGTGTAAGTTGTGTGTTGTGTGGTGGTGGTGGTGTGTGCGTGCGTGTGTGTGTGCGTGCGTGCGTGTAAGTTGTATTGATAAAGCAAATGACTCAATCAAAAGAGAGAGAGAGAGTGAGTGACAACAGACAAGACAGACAGACAGACAGACAGACAGACAGAC
>CM060341.1:18584164-18601664 GCA_030674155.1 Stramonita haemastoma | reverse complement strand
TTTGACTAGCACGTAGAAAATACTCTGAATTTTGTGTTCCCTGTCACTACTCTGTGTCAGCTACTCTCTGCAACTGTGAACAAAGAGTTTGGACGGCCGTCCTAAACCATTGCCTCTGAGAGTTAAAGAAATAAATTTCCTTGAAATTTTTCAATGCAAATAAAAGAATGAATTGATAAATACATTAATCAACTATTTGAGATCTGATTGGCAGCCAGTGTAGTTTTCTCTGAGTACAAAACAGCAGTGAGGACACTGAGATTTGTGCAATTATCTTGTGAAGAAGAAAACGAGAGGTGACCTTGTGCAAAAGGAGGACATGATGTGTATTGTTTTTTCTTCGTGCAGGGCAAACCTGGACCTCGTGGAAATCCTGGCTCCCCTGGTCCTCCTGGCCCTTCTGTGAGTAGTGACCGGTGGTGGTGTTGTTGGTGTTGTTGTGGTTGGTGGTGGTGGTGGGTGGGTGGGTGAGTGAGTGAGTGTGTCTGTGTGTGTGTGTGTGTGTGTGTTCATGCATGCATGCATGTGTGTGTGTTTGTGTGTGTGTGTGTCTGTTGTGTCTGTGTCTGTGTGTGTCGTGTGTCTGTGTCTGTGTGTGTGTGTGTGTGTGTGTGTGTGTGTGTGTGTGTGTGTGTGTGTGTGTGTGTGTTTGTATGTTGTGTGTGTGTGTGTTTGTCTGTCGTCTGTTGTCATCTGTGTGTGTGTCTGTGTGTGTATGTGTATGTTGTGTGTGTGTGTGTGTGTGTGTGTGTGTGTGTGTGTTGTGTGTGTGTGTGTTGTTTCCACAGTGACAGAGGTGTGTGTGTCTCTGTCTTTCCAGGGTCCCAAAGGCAGTAACGGACTCCTTGGCCCCGCTGGTGCTGCTGGCATTCCTGTGAGTGGTTCTGCTCTTTCAGCCTTCTTTTTCCTTCTTTTTCCTTTTTCTCATCTTCTCTTTCCTTCTCTTTTCCCTTTCCCTCCCCTCTTTTCCTTCTTCTTTTTCCCTCTTCTTCTTCTCTTTCCATCTTCTCTTTCTTTCTGCTCTTTCCTTCTTCTCTTTCTGTCTTCTTCTCTTTCCTCCTCTTTCCTTCTTCTCTTTCCTTCTTCTCTTTCTGTCTTTTTCTTCTCTTTACTTCTTCCTTCTTCTCTTTCCTCCTCTGTCTTCCTCTTTCCTTCATCTCTTTCCATCTGTTCCCTTCTTCTCTTTCCTTCTTCCTCTTCTCTTACCTTCTCTTTCCTCCTCGTTCCTTTTCCCTTCGTCTCTTTCCTCCTTCTCTTTCCTTCTTTTGCCTTCTTTTTATTTCTTCTGTTTCCTTCTCTTTTCTGTCTTCTCTTTCCTCCTTCTCTTATCTCCTCTTTCCTTCTTCTCTTTCCTTCTTCTTGGCCTTTTCCTTTGAAAGGCAAAATACGTTTTTGACAAGTAGATGCTCTGCGTGCATTTGCACAAACAAGACCTCATTGAATAGTCTCATCTGAAGTACTCTCAAGGGAGTGGAATCTGCACACATATGTCAGATCCCCCCATTTTCAGCTCCTCTCAGCGGCTAATTATTCCATCCCAGCCCAGCCCAGCTGGTGCTATTTATAGCAGGAGCTGATCACACATGGACAAGGTAAAAGGGAGGAGCGTGCTAAATTTAGCACAATGCACTAGGCCCTACTGAGTGATGTTGGATTTGTGCACTGTGTGCACTGATGATAACTCGGGGGGGGGGGGGATCTCCTTGAATGGATGCCTTGGTTGGGGCTCGAACCCAGGCCATCAGATCACTAGCTCAATGCTCTAACCATTAGGCCCCTTTGTCATAATTGTGATTGCCTGTCATCAAACCAACCCCAGGTGTGAGGACAGGTAGATCACAAGATAGTGGGTGATACTGGTGGTTGTGGTATTTGTCATTATTCCAAGGTGTTAGGACAGGTACTACTACTACTACTACTACTACTACTACTACTACTACTACTACTACTACTACTACTACTACTACTACTACTACTACTACTACTAGGACAG
This sequence comes from Stramonita haemastoma, assembly GCA_030674155.1. Lineage (NCBI taxonomy): Eukaryota > Metazoa > Mollusca > Gastropoda > Neogastropoda > Muricidae > Stramonita > Stramonita haemastoma. The sequence goes on along the minus strand of CM060341.1, from coordinate 18,599,671 downwards.
GTAGATCACTAATTAGTGGGTGATCCTGGTGGTTGTGGTATTTTTCATCATTCCAAGGTGTGAGGACAGGTAGGTCTCTGTGTGATGAGGAACTCTGACAGTTGTAGTGTTTTTGTATTATAGCCAGGTGGTGTTTTGTATTATAGCCAGGTGGTGTTTTGTATTATAGCCAGGTGGTGTTTTTGTATGATAGCCAGGTTGTGTTTTTGTTTTATAGCCAGGTTGTGTTTTTGTATTATAGCTAGGCGCAATGACAGGTAGACCACTATGTGATGGAGAACACTGACAGTTGTGGTGTTTTTGTATTACAGCCAGGTTATGTTATTTGTATTATAGCCAGGTGTAAAGACAGATAGACAGATAACTGTGTGATGAAGAACACTGACAGTTGTGTTTTTTGTGTGTTTTTTTTTCAGGGTACTCCTGGTGTGAGGGGAGGCTTGGGGCCTTTGGGACCCAAAGGAGCTCCTGTAAGTGTTTGGTGTGTGTGTGTGTGTGTGTGTGTGTGTTGTGTGTGTTGTGTGTGGTGTGTGTGTGTGGTGGTGTGTGTGTGTGTGTGTGTGTGTGGTGTGAGTGAGTGAGTGAGTGAGTGAGTGAGTGAGTGAGTGAGTGAGTGAGTGGGTGGGTGTGTAGGTGTGTGTGTGTAGGTGTGTGTGTGGTGTAGGTGTGTGTGTGGTGTAGGTGTGTGTGTAGGTGCGTGTGTGTGTGAGTGTGTGTGTGTGTGTGTGTGTGTGTGCGCACACCTGTCTGTATATAATACTTTATCACAATTTGCATTGGAAAAAAATACTACATCTCCTTTTAGCAATGTTTTTTTAAAAAAATAAATGAAAAGAAATTTAAAAAAAGAAAAGAATTATTATCATTTCACTCCATCTGTACCTATTCCAAATGAAAGTTTAATCCAATGTACTTTGACCTTGACATGATTTGACCTTGACACGTGTGACCTTGAACTGGTTTCAGGGTGATTCAGGACCTGCAGGACACGAGGGCACTGAGGGAGGATCTGGACCTCGGGTCAGTCTCTGCCTGTTTGTCTGTCTGTCTGTCTGTTTGTCTGTCTGTCTCTCTGTCTGTTAATCTGTTTGTTAATCTGTTTGTTTGTCTGTCTGTCTGTTTGTCTGTGTGTCTGTTTGTCTGCCTGTCTGTTTGTCTGTCTGTCTGCCTGTTTGTCTGCCTGTCTGTCTGTTTGTTTGCCTGTCTGTGTGTTGTCTTTCTGTCTGTCTGCCTGTTTGTTTGTTGAATCTACTAACTTTTAAAAAATCCAGTTGCAGCATGATTACAGAGTAAAAACTATACATGTTACTGTGTGGTATTTGGATGTATGTCGGTATGTATAACAGAGTACAGGAATGGATGGGGATGGAGGAAGAGAGAGAGAGGAGAGAGAGAGAGAGAGAGAGAGAGAGAGAGAGAGAGAGAGAAAGGGGAGGGGGAGGGAGGGAGATGGAGAGAGGGAGGGAGAGAGAGAGAGACACACACACAGAAATAGACAAATAATGAACTGTGTCTATGTTTCAGGGTTACAGAGGACCCACTGGACCCATGGGGCCCCCAGGATGGATGGTGACAAGGTGAGAAGGGGGGATGTGAGAGAGAGAGAGAGAGAGAGAGAGAGAGAGAGAGAGAGAGAGAGAGAGAGAGAGAGAGAAAAGAAAGAAAGAAAGAAGAAAGAAAGAAAGAAAAGAAAGAAAGAAAGAAAGAAAGAAAGAAAGAAAGAGAGATAGAGAGAGAGAGAGAAAAAAAATGAATTGAATTAAATGAAAAAAATGTTCAAGAGGGTTATGGCATGAGCAAACATGCTATTTTTACAACCAGTCCACTGGGTACCCACTCCTGTTTGATGGGAAAATTGATCTGCATTTCAAGTCTTTAGAAGGAGACCATACTAGTGCTTTGTACCCACCTACAGCGTCTGTACACACGCACACACAGTACTTGATGGAAAAGAATGAAGACCTGTGATTTGGCAGTCACAGGGTTTTTGTACATGCACGTCAGGGTTTTTTGCCATGATTTGAAAAGATGGCACCAAAGAAGAATGTGCATGATGATGCAAGCTGTTCTTTGATAAAGATAGGGTTGCATGTGTGTCCCTGATTTTCATTGCCTTAATCCCTGAAAATGAACTTAATGCACCACACATTAATGCTATGCACTGCACATGAACACTGTACACTGCACATGAACACTGTACACTGTACATGAACACTATGCACTTCGCATGAACATTATGCACTTCACACAAACACTATGCACTGCACACAAACACTATGCACTGCACACAAACACTATGCACTGCACACAAACACTATGCACTGCTCACAAACACTATGCACCGCACACATGAACACTACACACTGCACATGAACACTGCACTACACCTGTATCATTTTGTTTGCAGGGTGACAGAGGAGGACCAGGTGTGCTGGGACAGAAGGGAGAGAATGGACCTCCGGTAAATCACTATCACCTGTAGTGTACTGTAGTGTTTTCCTGTCTGTCTGTCTGTTCCCTCTCTTGTCTGTGTACTTTAGTGCTTTCCTGTCTGTCTGTCTGTCTGTTTCCTCTCTTGTTTGTGTACTGTAGTGCTTTCCTGTCTGTCTGTCTGTTTCCTCTGTTGTGTCTGTACTGAAGTGTTTTCCTGTCTGTCTGTGTCTGATCCCTCTCTCTTCATCACTTTTGCTTCTTTATTTCCTTGCACTATCTAGCTAGCTATCCATCTATCTATCCCTTAGTCGTGGCGACTGTGGGGGCACCCTTTTCTTTCCTTGTACCTCTCCCCTTATTGTCCCCATTCATTCATTTTGTTGGCATTTTGTTTTTGAGAGAAACTTAGTTTCTTCTTGAAACCTTACCAACAACAATGACAACAACAACAAATGTTGAAAATTCATGTTAGCAGAGTCTTATGGTCGTGTTCACCAGCTTTCACCCCTAGTTTGTGCTTTTTGTTTGTAGAACATGTCAAAAATTTGTTCTCGTTTGTTAGACATTTTGAAACACAGAATCTGTGTTTGGTAATCTTTCAGAAAATTATTGTACTTGTTTGTTAATCCTTCTGAAAGTGTGTACTTGTTTGTTTATTCTATTGAAAGTTACTTTGCTTTTTGAAAAAAAAAAGCCCTTTCCAATGTTGAAATGCTTGTTTATTTGTTGTTTTCAAGATTTCTTGTTTCATAAGCCTTTTGAAGTTGTTGCCTGTATTTGATAAACAGAATGTAAGTTCTATGGTTTTAATATCATTCAACTCTGTGGCACCTACATCCTTTCACAAAATTTATATGGCCATGCATATATGCACTCCCCCATACATACACACACACACACTTACACACACACCCTACACACACACACACACACACACACACACACACACACACACACACACACACACACACACACACAGTCCCCCCCTCCCCCCCCCCACACACACACACAACACACACACACACACACAGCCCCCCCTTCCCCCCCCCACACACACACAACACACACACACACATATCTCCCACCCACCCCACCTACCCTCCCCCAACATGCGCACAGAGTACACACAGCATGGCTTTGTGGCTCTAAAGGGATATCGGCATCTGGGGATAGACGGGATATCATAATGGTCAGGACATTGCGTTCGCAATTTGACGACCCAAGTTTGACTCCCGTTGGAGGGGATTTTTCCCCTGGAGTTAACATCAGTGCTGACTCCACTCTCCCCAAAAGACTTTCTGATGAGACTGTAAACCGAGGCCCCGTGTGCAAATGCACACAGAACGTCTTGCGCACTCGTTAAATCCTGTTCCGCTTTTCGTAAGAGCAGGCCATTGTGTGCTGATGGGAACAGATGACAATATTTACGAAACTGCATATATACATCTGCATCCAAACTGCATCCGGATGAAAAAAAGCACATGATTGCTTATTCTGTTATCCTCTATATAAAAGAATAAATAAATAAATAAATAACTCTGTGTCTGTGTGCAGGGACCACCTGGTCCTCAAGGACCAATGGGAGTTCAAGGACAGCCGGGACCACCTGTGAGTTTTGTCCTTTTTTTTTCTCTGGAGAGTTTAACCTTCTTGCATTCGGAGTCTCTGAACACAAACTGCCCCTAGATTTCGCATTCCATCACAAAATCAGGTTAGGCACACATGCTGGCTGGCCTTTTCCTCCTTCTAAGTGCATACCAGCAGCTGTAATTACTTCCAGGCTCTCAGCAGGGTTTCTACCTCTGGCTTGATAGAGCTTTGACATGTGGTAGCAATTAGTGATGGTCACAGCCTGATGGAAATCTACTGTGTGTAAACCCCAGCAAATCCCAGATCAGGACTAAGAGGGTTAAGATCATACATGACATATCTGGGCTACAGAGGTTATGTAACCACCATGTGTCATCTACTCTATTGCCATTTCAGCAATGCCCAAATCCCTGAAGAAAATGTGTTTGTTTGCAATGTGATCTTTATGTGCTTATACTTCCAGGTGATAGATTAATACACTTCCAGGTGTGTTTCACATGGTGAAAACATTAGGAAGGATAATGTTTTTAGTTATGATTTTTACACTTGAATTGCCTGTTCAATTTTACTATGTGGTGAACAGCCATTAAACAGTGCTTTCAAAGATACCTCCATTTGCTTGAAGATTGACCAAAACTAACATAATCTGTGTTGTTTCATTGTTGTATACTTACGAGCTTGCTGTGCAGAAATAGTGCTGCCTTCTTAGAGGCCAGTGACTGAAAGATGGCCAAGCTGTGTGTCAAAGTGTGTAATGAATTCTGTTTTAGTTTAATACCTTTTTGTCACAAAAGATTTTTATAACAGCAAGTTGATGTAAACCTACAGCATACATTCTTTTGGTTTCTTGTTGTCACAAAGGTTTTTATTCTTTCTTTTTCCCCCCCTGTTTTTGGGGGGTTCAGAGGGGGCCTCGAGGTCTGGTGGGCCCCACAGGAATAAGGACTGCAAGGTGTGCCGGACCCCGGGCCCCCCAAAGGGGAAACCGGAGACATGGGCAACAAGGTGTGTGTGTGTTGTTTTGTGGTTTGTGTGTGTGTTTTGTATGGGTGTGTGTGTGAGGGTTGGGGGGTTGTTGGGGGTGTTGTGGGTTTTTGGGGTGTGTATGTGTGTGTTTGGGGTTGTGGGGGGGGGTGTGTGTGTGTGTGTGTGTGTGTGGTGTGTGTGTGTTTGGTTGTTGGTGTGTTAGTGTGTATGTGTTGGTGTTTTCTTTTGGTTGTTTTGTGTTTGAAAAAAAAAAAAAGGGTGGGTAAAAATGGAATTTGGTGTTGGTGTTGGGGTGTGTGGTTTTATTTGGTGTGTGGTGTGTGGGTGGGTGTGTGTAGGGGTGTGGTGTGGGTGGTTTTTCGGCAGGGTTTTTGTGTGTGGGAGTGGTTGTGGGGTGGGGTTTTGTATGTTGTGTTTTGGGGGGTGTGTGTGTTTTTGTGTTGTGTGTGTGGTGTGGTGGTTGTGTGGTGTGTGTGTGTGTGTGTGTGTGTGTGTTGTGTGTGTGTGGTCTGGTGTGTGTGTGTGTGTGTGTAGTGTGTGTGTGTGTGCGTAGTGTGTGTGTGTGTGTGTGTGCGTGTGTGTGTAGTGTGTGTAAGGGCGCAGGCATGCATGCGTGTGTGAGAGTATGTTGTTACTTTTTTTTTTTTACCCAGTTATTTAATTTTGTCTGTGAGATTTTTTGTCCCTAACCCATACATAGTCTGCTTTGTGAAGACACCACACACACATCCATTGATATTATAAAAACAAAAGAAAAAAATCAATTTTAACATCAACCCAGCAATATAATGCATCGACATCAACAAACAGAATAACATTTTCAATATAAGAATATTACTTTCTCGTTATATGAAGTCAACAAACAGAATATAATTTTCAATATAAGAATATTACTTTCTCATTATATAAAGTATTCTACACTTTAGCAGTGAAGAGATTGCAATAAAATTTCAAATAATCAAAGATGGCAGCATGCAGAGAATCAGTACAATATTGTACAATAACAAACCCTGAACTGTACTGTGTTTTGTTGCAGGGACCAACGGGACCACCTGGCCCAGTGGGTCCTGCAGGAACTGTGGGACCTTCAGTGAGTGAGCTGGATGACTGTTGGCGTATCACTGGGCTGGGGGTTCCAACCCTGGCTCAGGCAGAAAGGGGAAATGAAATGGAGATTTTGACAAGATGGTGTGGGGTGGGGTGTGGGTGGGGGGATTAAACATTGACTGATGGTGTGGGGTGTAGTGTGGGTGGGGGGATTAAACATTGACTGATGGTGTGGGGTGTAGTGTGGGTGGGGGGATTAAACATTGACTGATGGTGTGGGGTGTAGTGTGGGTGGGGGGATTAAACATTGACTGATGGTGTGGGGTGTAGTGTGGGTGGGGGGATTAAACATTGACTGATGGTGTGGGGTGTAGTGTGGGTGGGGGGATTAAACATTGACTGATGGTGTGGGGTGTAGGTGGGTGGGGGGATTAAACATTGACTGATGGTGTGGGGTGTAGTGTGGGTGGGGGGATTAAACATTGACTGATGGTGTGGGGTGTAGTGTGGGTGGGGGGATTAAACATTGACTGATGGTGTGGGGTGGGGTGTGGGTGGGTGGATTAAACATTGACTGATGGTGTGGGTGGGGTGTGGGTGGGGGCATTAAACATTGACTGATGGTGTGGGGTGGGGTGTGGGTGGGGGGATTAAACATTGACTGATGGTGTGGGTGGGGTGTGGGTGGGGGGATTAAACATTGACTGATGGTGTGGGTGGGGGGGATGAAGGGAGAGGAGATGGGCACCACCCTCAATATGCTGGCCCTTAGAGAAGCTGAGGCCGCTGCTGTAGTCTAGTGGTTAGGGCGTTGGATTCGTAATCTAAAGGTTGCGGGTTCGATCCCAGCTTTCGGCTATGGCGTTGTGCCCTTGGAAAAGGCACTTTACGGCTATTTTCTCACCCCACCCAGGTGTAAAAGGGGTACCAACCTTGTGTTGGGGGTTAACCCTGCGATAGACTGGCGTCCTATCCAGGGGGTAGTCTATGACTCTCAGTCACTTAACGCCACAGAAACCGGGATAAGCAGCGGCCTGATGAGCCTTAGGCTCGGGACAGACTTTAACTAGAGAATCTGAAGTCTGTGATGCCTCGCTCCCCTACGACCACATAGGTTATGAGACACCTTTACCTGTACATAGATGGGGGTGTGATGAATGGATATTTATTTATTATTTATGTATTTATTTATTCTTTTATTTTGAAGATAACGGAATAAGCACTCATGTGCTTTTTTACACCCAGTCCCCGTGTGCATGCAGTTTTGTCAATTTTGTCATCCATTTCCACCGGCACACCACTGGCCTACTCTTCCGAAAAGCGGAACAGGTTTTAACGTTTGTGCAAGATGTTCAGCGAGCGTTCGCACACGGGGCCTCGGTTTATAGTCTCATCCAAAGGACTTTGTGGATAGGATGGGGGAGGTGGATGGTGAATGAATTGGCTCAGTATAACCCACTTCACTGCAGTCACATTGTATATGGTGATAATGTAAACCAAAATTCTAGCAGAAAACTTACTCTTTTTTGTTGTTGTTGTTGTCATTGTAAAGATAAATGAATGTATAATCCATTTTAAATGGTTTGGGGCATGAATGTAACTGTGCAAAAGCATTTTAAAACAAAGTATGCAAAATTATTATTTTTCCTAAACAAAAAACCCAAACAAACCCCCATTATATAATACAAGAAATGACTGGTATCATCAACAGTCTGGGGTAAGCCTACAAGGAAAACCACTTCACACACACATGCATGCACGCAATCACTCATGCACGCACGCATGCACACACGCACGCACACACACACACACACGCACGCACGCACGCACGCACACACACACACACACACACACACACACACACACACACACACACACACACACACACACACACACACACACACACAGCAAGTGAGTGACATCATGGGATGTGATGGGTAGGATGGGAGCGGATGGATGACCCGGAGCAGCAGTGGATATTTTTATTATTGTTTATTCTTTTATATCAAGAATAATGTAATAAACACTCGTATGCTTTTTTTGCATCCAGTCCCCATGTATGCAGTTTTGTAAATCTTGTCATCCGTTCCCACCGGCACACAATGGCCTACTCTTACGAAAAGTGGAACAGGATTTAACATGTGCACAAGATGTTCTGCGTGCCTTTGCACAAGGGGCCTCAATTTATAGTCTCACTCAAAGGACTTTTTGGGAAGAGTGGAATCAGCACTGATGCCAACTCCAGGAGAAAAATCTCCTCGAACGGGAATTGAACCCGTGTCGTCAAATTGCTAGCGCAATGTTCTGACCACAAGGTTATCCCGTCCCCATGGATAGATCATTGGAATTGGAAGATAAAGGGGATGGATACATGTGCTGGATACATGAGTGGATGGGTGAATGATAGGGTGGATAAATGGATCACAGTGCACAAATCCAACATCACTCAGTAAGGCCTAGTCCAGAGTCCTAAATTTAGCATGCTCCTTCCTTTTACCTAGTCCAAGTGTGGTCAGCTCCTGCTACTATAAATAGCACCAGCTGGGCTGGGCTGGGATGGGATAATTAGCAGCTGAGAGGAGCTGAAACTAGGGGAAATTGACAGCTGTGGGATGGGGTGGATGGTCTGTAGCAGAACAGTAATGTGTAGCAAAGGTGGCTAAATGTGGACTGTGGTGCCCTGTGGCAGGGTCCTTCAGGGTTGCCTGGCACCCCGGGTGGGGAGGGTCCACCCGGAATGAAAGGGGAGACAGGACGACCCGGACCTCCTGGCATTCCTGGGGCTGATGCTGAACGGGTGAGTGGTTTTTTAAAATTTATTTATTTTATTCTTTTATATTGATGATAATGGGATAAGCACTGGATAAGGGATATAATGGGATAAATCCCATGTTCTGACCACTAGGCTATTTGAGAGAGTGAGGAACCTGGATGGATTACAGTAGAGACTGTGGATAGGGGAGAGAGAGAGAGAATGTGTGTGTGTGTGTGTGTGTTTGAGAATCAAGGTAAAAAACTTATTTCCAGATGGTACATTGGATATGCAATGTATTTCTTTTTTTTCCCCTCTGTGTGTGTGTATAAGTGTGTGTGTATATATAGTTGTGTGTGTGTGTGTGTTTGTACACGTGTGTGTGTGTGTGCATGCGTGTTTGTGTGTGTGTGTACGTGTACATGTGTGTGTGTGTACGTGTGTGTGTGTGTATACGTGTGCGTACATGTGTGTGTGTGGCACGCGTGCGTGTGTGCGTGCATGTGTGTGTGCATGCGTGTGTGCATGCGAACATACATGTTAGAAATGACCAAGGAAAAAAAACAGTAAAAAGAGGGAAGGGGAATAGTTCAATATTGTATGAAAAACATGATAAATAGATTTTTTAAAATTGTATCATCATCAAGTGTCCCATTTGTTCTGATATTTCACTGATGCATTTCCAGTGGTGTCTTAGAAAAATGATTATTTGCTCTTTTGTGACTGACACAAGTGTCATTATCTTTGTTCGTGTGTGTGTGTGTGTGTGTGTGTGTGTGTGTGTGTGTGTGTGTGTGTGTGTGTGTGTGTGTGTGTGTGTGTGTGTGTGTGTGTGTGCAGGGCCCCCCAGGCCCCCCTGGCCACAAGGGAGAAGAGGGAAGGCGGGGGCCCCCAGGATCCCCAGGACCGCAGGGAGAGAGAGGCACTGATGGGGAGAAGGGAGATGCTGTGAGTGAGCAGTGTTGCTGCTGCCTACCTCACTTCTCTTTCTTTTTTTTAATTTCTTTCTTTTTTCTTTTTTTACTTTCTTTTTTCTTGGGGTTTTTTTTTTTACTTTTTTTTTTTTTACTGTCTTTCTTTTTCTTTTTTTTTGTCTTTTTTTTTGGTTTTCTTTCTTATTATTATTTTTTTTTTCTTGGTTTTTTTTTGGGGGGGTTGGGGTTTTTTTTGGGGGGAGGAGGAGTTGACATCTGTTGTATGCATATTGCAGTGTGCTGTGTGTTTTTGGTTTTCTTTTTCTATGGGGTTGTGTGGGGGGGGGGGGGGGGGGGGGGGGACATCTGTTGCATGCATATTGCAGTGTGCTGTGTGTTTTTGGTTTTCTTTTTCTATGGGGTTTGTCGGGGGGGGGGGGAGGGGGGGGGGGGGACATCTGTTGCATGCATATTGCAGTGTGTTATGTGTTTATGTTTTTATTATTTTTCTTTCCTGCATTTTTACAGGGTGGCTTTGGACAGGTATGTCCATGTATGACAGAGGTGTGACTATGTTGCTTGCGTTTTTACAGGGTGACTTTGGACAGGTATGTCCATGTATGAGTAGAAATGTGACTATGTTACCTGCGTTTTTACAGGGTGGTTTTGGACAGGTATGTCCATGTATGACATAGGTGTGACTATGTTACCTGCGTTTTTACAGGGTGGTTTTGGACAGGTATGTCCATGTATGACATAGGTGTGACTATGTTACCTGCGTTTTTACAGGGTGGTTTTGGACAGGTATGTCCATGTATGACAGAGGTGTGACTATTTTACCTGCGTTTTTACAGGGTGGTTTTGGACAGGTATGTCCATGTATGACAGAGGTGTGACTATGTTACCTGTGTTTTTGCAGGGTGGTTTTGGACAGGTATGTCCATATTAATTAATTAATACATGGAATTTGTATAGCGCTATCTCTTGTAAAGACAAATCAAAGCGCTTGCATTTGACCTACAGAGCCACAGATCATGCTGCCACCAGGCGCAAAGATCCCCAACTCCAACTCCCCGATTTTTCCTCAGGGATGGTGTCTAAACACGACACCTGTGTGCATGCTGGTTTGTTATAATTTTGTCATCCGCTCCTACCGGCACACGATGGCCTACTCTTCCGAAAGGTGGAACGGGGTTTTAACGTGTGCGCAAGATGTTCTGCGTGCATTCGCACACGGGGCCTCGGTTTCGAGTCTCATCCGAATGACTTTGACATTCAGTTCGATTTTTTCGTCAAACTGGGAAGAAAGGGCGAGGCTGGGTTCGAACCCAGAAACTCACGATTTACATATTGGCAGGCGAACGTCTTAACCATTCTGCCACCGTCCTTCTCATATATGACAGAGGTGTGACTATGTTACCTGTGTTTTTGCAGGGTGGTTTTGGACAGGTATGTCCATGTATGACAGAGGTGTGACTATGTTACCTGTGTTTTTGCAGGGTGGTTTTGGACAGGTATGTCCATGTATGACAGAGGTGTGACTATGTTACCTGTGTTTTTACTGGGTGGTTTTGGACAGGTATGTCCATGTATGACAGAGGTGTGACTATGTTACCTGTGTTTTTGCAGGGTGGCTTTGGACCTCCAGGGCCTCAGGGAGAAACAGGGGAACAGGGTGTGAAGGTGAGTGAGGTGTCTGTCTGTGGGGATATAGTCTGATATGAGGGGATATTGTCTGGTATGTGGGGATGGTATGTGGGGATATTGTCTGGTATGTGGGGATATTGTCTGGTATGTGGGGATATTGTCTGGTATGTGGGGATATAGTCTGATATGATGGGATATTGTCTGGTATGTGGGGGTATTGTCTGGTATGTGGGGATATTGTCTGGTATGTGGGGATATTGTCTGGTATGTGGGAATATTGTCTGGTATGTGGGGATATAGTCTGGTATGTGGGGATATTGTCTGGTATGTGGGGATATTGTCTGGTATGTGGGGATATTGCCTGGTATGTGGGGATATTGTCTGGTATGTGGGGATATTGTCTGGTATGTGGGGATATTGTCTGGTATGTGGGGATATTGTCTGGTATGTGGGGATATTGTCTGGTATGTGGGGATATTGTCTGGTATGTGGGGATATTGTCTGGTATGTGGGGATATAGTCATGGTATGTGGGGATATAGTCTTGGTATATGGGGATATTGTCTGGTATGTGGGGATATTGTCTGGTATGTGGGGATATTGTCTGGTATGTGGGGATATTGTCTGGTATGTGGGGATATTGTCTGGTATGTGGGGATGTTGTCTGATATGTGGGGATATAGTCTGATATGTAGGGATATTTGTCTGTTATATTGGGTGATATTCTCTGGTATGTGTTGCATTGACTGTTTGGGATATTCTCTGATATGTTGGAATTGTATTTTATGCTGCTCTGTGTGTGTGTGTGTGTGTGTGTGTGTGTGTGTGTGTGTGTGTGTGTGTGTGTGTGTGTGTGTGTGTGAGAGAGAGAGAGAGAGGGAGAGAGAGAGAGAGAGAGGTGTGTGTGTGTGTGTGTGTGTGAGAGAGAGAGGGAGAGAGAGAGAGAGAGTGTGTGTATGTGTGTGTGTGTGTGTGCATGCGTGTATCAGGGATTGTTGCAATGTCTGTTGTTAGTGTGTAATACCATATTGTGATATATATATCATTGACTGTGACAGTGTGTGTTGTCACTGTGCAGGGAGAGGCTGGCTCAGCTGGACAAGATGGAGAACCAGGGCCCCCAGGGCTGGAGGTAAGTCCTTCTCCTTTTCTTCTGTCAGTTTTTGATCTCTCTGTCTGTCTGCCTGCCTGCCTGCCTGTCTGTCGGTCTGTCTGTGTGTATAGATGGATGGATGGAGGATGGATGGAAGGTTGGATGGATACAGTAAGTGTGTGTGTGTGTGTGTGCGCGCAGGCACGTGTATTTGCTTCTGTGTGTGTGTGTGTGTGCACGTGTGTGAGTGTGTGTGCACACGTGTGTGAGTGTGTGTGTGTGTGTGTGTGCGCGCGGTGTGTGAGTGTGTGTGTGAGTGTGTGTGTTTGTGTGTGTGTGCATGCCTGCTCGTGTGTGTGTGTGTGCGTGTGTGTGTGTGTGTGTGTGTGCATGTGTGTGTTTGTGTGCACGTGCATGTGTGTGTGAGCATATGTATTTGGGGGGGGGGGGGCTCGCGTGTGTGTATGTTTGTGTGTGTCTGTGTGTGTGAGCGAGCGAGCATGTGAGAGCGTGTGTGTGTGAGCATGTGTGTGTGTGTGAGTGTGCGTGTGTGTGTGAACATGTGTGAGTGAGTGAGTGAGTGAGTGAGTGAGTGTTGTGTGTGTGTGTGTGTGTGTGTGTGTGTGTGTGTGTGTGTGTGTGTGTGTGTGTGTGTGTGTGTGTGTGTGTGAGTGAGTGAGTGAGTGAGTGAGTGAGCATGTGTGCATGGGTGCTCGCCTGTGTGCACGCATGTGCGTGTGTGAGCATGTGCGTGTGTGCGCACGCATGTGTGCGTGCTTGCATGTGTGCATATCTATATGTGTGTGTGTGTGTGTTTATATGAACAGTTTGTGTTGTGATGAAAGGGGTCTGGCAGTAACTCTCTCTGTTTTGCCTACAGGGACCACACGGCCCTGCTGGAGAGATTGGTCTGCCTGGTATTTCAGGAAAGCAGGTAACGCCTATCTGTCTGTCTCTCTGTCTTGTCTGTATGTATATCTGTCTATCTGTCTGTTCTCGTCTGCTGTCTGTTGTCTGTCTCCGTCTGTCTGTCTTTTCTTTTTTTTTTTCTGAATGTGTCTGAGTCTTAGGCTGTCCTCTCTGTCTGTCTGTCTGTCTGTCTGTCTCTCTCTCTCTCTCTCTCTCTCTCTCTCTCTCTCTCTCTCCCTCCCTCTCTCTCCTCTTCTCCCTCTCCTCTCTCTCGGCTCTCTCCTTCATCACTCTCATCACTGTATCTTCTTCTCTGTCTCATCTTTCCTTGGTCGTGTGCATATTTAGTATCCTAGAAATAAAATTTGATTTGATTTGATCTCTCTTTGACTGTCATTTTTTTTTTCTTCTGCTGTCTGTTCATGTCTGTGTGTGCATGTGGGTGTGTTGGTGTGTGTGTGTGTGTGTGTGTGTGTGGTGTGTGTGTGTGTGTGTGTGTGTGTGTGTTGTGTGTGTGTGTGTGTGTGTGCACTCACATGTGCATCTATGTGTGCAGGGAGAAGTAGGGTCACCAGGACTGCCCGGGTCTACCAGGTGAGACAGGTGCTAAAGGAGACAGAGGTGTGCGAGGACCGTCTGGCCAGAGGGGACCCCCCGGCCCTCCTGTAAGTTCTGTCTGTCTGTCTGTTTGTGTTGTTGTTCTGTCTAGCGTGGTCTGGCTTGTCTGTCTGTATGTCTTCTGTCTGTCTGTCTGCTGGACTAAACTGTCTGGACTACCATTATCTGTCTGTCTGTATGTATTGTCTGTCTGTCTGACTGACTACTGTCTGATCTGCTCATGTCTGTCTTGTTTGTTGTTCTGTCTGGTCTGTCTGTCTGTCGAGTAGTGACTGTCTGCTGTCTGGTCCTGTCTGTCTGATATTCTTCTAGTCTGTCTGTTCTATTATCTGTCTGTCTGTCTGTCTGTAATGTCTTCTTCTGTCTGTCTGTCTGTCTGTATGTTTTCTTGTCTGTCTACTGATGTCTGTCTGTCTGTTGGGAAGGGGGAGGGATTGGGAGGGAGGAGGTGGAGGGGTAGATGAACCAGGCACCAAAGGAGACAGAGATGTGTGCAGATCCTCCTGTTTGTGTGTGTGTGTGTGTGAGAGAGAGAGAGAGAGAGGGGGGGGGGGGGAGAGAGATACACTCTGTGTGTGTGTGTGTGTGTGTGTGTGTGTGTGTGTGTGTGTGTGGGGTGTGTGTGTGTGTTGTACATGCATGCATAGGGTGGGGTGGGTTATGTATTTGGGTATGTGTGTAAGGGGATTATGGAGACCTATGTGTAATGGTATAACGTGATTATAGTTCACTTTAAATTGACATGCAAGTGGTTGTTGTTTCATTTTTGTGTGTGGCATAAATTAACTTTGAGAATTTGATACTAAACTCTTTCATTTGTGCATTTGTATAAGAAGTCACTTCCCTACCTTTCCAAATTTGAGAAAAGATTTACTTCCCTTCATTCCCAAGTTTCTAGAACAGTCCCTTCGTGAAAAATAAGGTACATAGTTAAAAATGAAACGAAAGAGGTAAGAGCAAAAGTTTGTACAAATCTCTTGTAACTGTTCTAGTCTATTATGAACCTTTATCTGATTTGCTATCCTCTCCTCAGTTGTGCTCCCGTTAAAAATCATGAACTTGAATCATGGCTTGTTAACTTTACTGCGCTAACAGTGTTTGCATAGAAACCGCCACCAGCAGTGCTCAAATGACGATCGCTGTTCATCATGATTCAACACTCTCTCTGGTCCATCCAGCATGTGCCTGAGCAAAACATGATAGCAGCAAAAGGGTTAACCAAAATGAAGGTGGAAAACTGCAGTTTAGGAGGATTATGATTTATTACCTCCGTACTTAAAGATGAAGTTTCCTTTAGGCATGACTGTAGGTATGAGATTATTTCGTTATGCTTACAACAATAGTAATCACATAGATCAAAATTTCTTCACAGTGTTTTTTTTAGTTTTTTTAAAATCTTAGGAAAAATTCTTAGCTTAACCCTCTTAGTCCGATCCGGGATTTGCCAGGATTCAATTATTACCACCCCCACCCCACCCCCAAGTCCCAAACTGGGATTTGCCGGGATTTACACACAGT
>CM060341.1:18509164-18581664 GCA_030674155.1 Stramonita haemastoma | reverse complement strand
TCTGTCTGTCTGCCTGTGTGTTTGTTGGTCTGTCTGTCTGTTTGCCTCTCTGTCTGTCTTTCTGTTTGTATCTCTTTGTGTCTGTCTGTCTGTATCTCTTTGTGTCTGTCTGTCTGTATCTCTTTCTGTCTGTCTGCCTGTATCTCTTTGTCTCTGTCTGCCTGTATCTCTTTCTATCTGTCGGTCTTTCTGTCTGTTTGCCTCTCTGTCTGTCTTTCTGTTTGTATCTCTTTGTGTCTGTCTGTCTGTATCTCTTTGTGTCTGTCTGCCTGTATCTCTTTCTGTCTGTCTGCCTGTATCTCTTTGTGTCTGTCTGCCTGTATCTCTTTCTATCTGTCTGTCTTTCTGTCTGTTTGTCTTTCTGTCTGTATCTCTTTCTGTCTGTCTGTATCTCTTGTGTCTGTTGCCTGTATCTCTTTGTGTCTGTCTGCCTGTATCTCTTTCTATCTGTCTGTCTTTCTGTCTGTTTGTCTTTCTGTTTGTCTTTCTGTCTGTCTCTCTCTCTGTCTTCCTGTCCCTCTGTCTTTCTGCCTGTCTGTCTTCTCTCTGTCTTCCTGTCTCTCTGTCTTTCTGCCTGTCTGTCTCTCTGTCTGTCTTCTGTCTCTCTGTCTTTCTGTCTGTCTGTCTCTCTCTCTGTCTTCCTGTTCTCTCTGTCTTTCTGCCTGTGTGTCTGTCTCTCTTTCTGCCCTGTCTGTCTGTCTGTCTCTCTGTCTGCCTGCCTGCCTACCTTTATGTCTGTCTGTCTGCCTGTCTTTTTGTATGTCTGTCTTTCTGTCCGTCTGTCTTTGCTGTTTTGGCCAGTGCTGCTGTAATCTCTGCCTCTAAGGCTTGTTCTTTTAGCCTAATTGGATTGGTTGGCTGGTTGGTTGGTTGGTTGGTTGGTTGGTCATTTGTTTGCATGGTTGGTTGCTTGGCTGGGTGACTTTTTGGGGATGTATGCTCCTGTAAGTTCTTCCTGTTTGTTTATTTGTTTAGACTAGAAAAACATAGCAAAGAAATGCTCACAGAAAAACAACCTTGCTTAAGACCAGGAAGGAGTACAAAATTAGTATGATACTAATAAAAATCACAATAACAATAGTAAAAATCATAACAATGCATTCATTTAAATAGCGCTAAATTATGTGGGGAAAACAAAGCACCTACAAGTAAACAGAGTTTTAACTGCAAGTGTATTATTCAAAAACATGTTCCACCCAAGAAAGATCTGTGTCACAACTTCACAGCCACCATTTGTTGAAGAAGGCTTGTTGGAACCATGTTTGTAATTTTCAAAAGCACTCTTCTAGCAGAGAGTTACTGAGATGTGACAGAGTGTGCCATTGCTATAACAGACTGTTGAGAAGCCTGATGTATAGATGTAGACTGGATGCTTTTAGAACTAAATTTTTGTAAACAAATAAGATGTGTATGTGGTTCTGATTTATCATCTAGGCATGTAATTCTTCACTGTGAACTACCTCAACCCTATTTTCATAGTACTCTCATAGACAAGTTTTCATTAATATCATATGAAGAAATATTGGCTGATAGTGTGATTATGTTGGAAATAGTTAAAAGTTTAGTTAAAAGCCCTGTTGGCATATTTTTTGTAAATTTTCTTGTTAAGATTTAATTTGTTTAGGACTATTGCCCCCTCCCTCTACAAGAAATCAATTATATGGGTCTGAATTTGGGTTTAGGATTGATAAGGGACAGACACATGTAGGTGATGTTATTTTATTTATTTATTTTTAATTCTCTCAGACACTCAAAAGTATACATACATACACACCTTAGTTACCAAACCCAAACCTACATGCATACTTGCATGCGTGAACACTCTCTCTCTCTCTCTCTCACTCTCACTCTCACGCACACACTCACTCACATACACACACACAGTTGTACATGAGCACTCATGCACACTCATGTGCACTCACATGCAGACATAGGTACGCACACTGACATACCCACACACTCACACATACACACTCACGCCCACAAGTGACATTTTTTTCACTTTTTTCTCGTCTTGTATTACTATGAGTGAAGAGACATTAAATTGAAGAAAGTACACACACACATGCATGCACACACACACACACACAATTACATACACACACACACACACACACACACACACACACACACACACACACACACACACACACACACCACACACACTCACTCACTCGCACGCACGCACGCACGCACGCGCACACACACACACACACACACACACACACACACACACACACACACACACACAACGAATGCCTAAAGATCAGAAACATGTAGGTCTTTCGATGCCTGCAACAAAAGACTGTGTACCCATTATATTTTATCACCTCGACTGCGTCACGGTTGCTTTTCATATTTTGTGTTCATATGGGTCTTATGGCCTGCAAAAACTGAATAAAACTGATTGATTGATTGATTGATTGATTGATTGACACACACACACACACACACACACACACACACACACACACACACACACACACACACACACACACACACACACACACACACACACAAAGAACACACACACACACACACAAAGAACACACCACACCACACCACGTCATACACGTACTCTCTCTCAATAACATTGTGTATTTTCAGGGACCCCCAGGACCTCAGGGCAAGAGAGGCACTCGAGGCATCAAGGGCATAAAGGTAAGAACACAGCTGCTCATTGTACATTATGGAACTCTTGTCGACAAAACTTTGCGCTTGAATCTACATCATTGTGCATATGATATATGTGTACATAGAAGTTGATGTCAATTTTCAGCACTTGGAAGTAAATTCATTTAACCTTTAGCACCCTGTGTTCTTTGGTGACCGCTTTCCTCTCTCCCTGCATTCTTTTTCCGGTTACCAAAAACTGAGAGCACCTACTTGTTTAGAATCTTTATAAAAGTGGATGAATTTAACCTTTAGCACCCTGTGTTCTTTGGTGACCGCTTTCCTCTCTCCCTGCATTCTTTTTCCGGTTACCAAAAACTGAGAGCACCTACTTGTTTAGAACCTTTATAAAAGTGGATGAATTTAATGTAGAGACTTGATATTTTGTATATTAATAAAAGAATGGATGAGGAATGTTTTCATATAAGGCAATATGTTCTGCATGCATGTTTTGACGTTGAAAAAAAAAAAACAGACATAAAAACAAAAACCGGAACCGTGTTGACTTACTATTTTTTCACTTTGAATGGAGTTTTTGTGTGCTATCTACCAAACTGTTGTACTTCAGTCACTAATAAAGTGATTATGTCGTCTTTTAGAAGTAAACAAAACAGTTATTCCTTATAAATAGCACGAAGTATCTCCTTTGGACCAAAAGTTTCGTCGAAGTCGATCCGCGAAAAGTTTTCATGGCGATTACGAACATCGTCTTCGCGATCATTTTCTACCGGACTGTGGCACTTCAGTCAGTCTCAAAGTGATAATTTTATCGGTTATAAACAAATAAAACACTTTTCCTTCAGAAATACCATCAGGCATCTCATTTCGACCAAAAATTTCCATGATACCGGCCAGGGACAAATATTTACGGCCGCTTGGTACATCGTATTCGCGATCATCATCGATCTCACTTGAAACACTATTACTGTGACCTAGATCACTTACCGTCACTTCAAAGTCTATTTTAACAAGTTTGAAGCCTTCAAAACCATTTTATAAGTCAGATTCGATGGATATTTCCAGCAAAAATCGTTCCGAATCGGTGTCCGCCATTTTGGTGATGGACAAATCCCGAAAGTTGATTTTTATTTTTCAAAAATTCACTGTCGCGTGTTGTGTTGAAGAAAATGCAAATGGCTGCCAGCAGAGGAAACTCTAGCCTCGTTTTGAATCGAAAGTGACGTCTATTGCTATTAATAGTAAGGGAATCTCAGCCAATGAACCGCGAAGTTTAAACACCCTATGTTCGGCGACACAGTGCGCCTGCAGATGCAAGGGAAATAATTCGTTCGGCGACACGATGCGCCTGCAGCGTGCTAAAGGTTAATGTAGAGACTTGATATTTTGTATATTAATAAAAGAATGGATGAGGAATGTTTTCATATAAGGCAATATGTTCTGCATGCATGTTTTGACATTGAAAAAAAAAAAAACAGACATAAAAACAAAAACCGGAACCGTGTTGACTTACTATTTTTTCACTTTGAATGGAGTTTTTGTGTGCTATCTACCAAACTGTTGTACTTCAGTCACTAATAAAGTGATTATGTCGTCTTTTAGAAGTAAACAAAACAGTTATTCCTTATAAATAGCACGAAGTATCTCCTTTGGACCAAAAGTTTCGTCGAAGTCGATCCGCGAAAAGTTTTCATGGCGATTACGAACATCGTCTTCGCGATCATTTTCTACCGGACTGTGGCACTTCAGTCAGTCTCAAAGTGATAATTTTATCGGTTATAAACAAATAAAACACTTTTCCTTCAGAAATACCATCAGGCATCTCATTTCGACCAAAAATTTCCATGATACCGGCCAGGGACAAATATTTACGGCCGCTTGGTACATCGTATTCGCGATCATCATCGATCTCACTTGAAACACTATTACTGTGACCTAGATCACTTACCATCACTTCAAAGTCTATTTTAACAAGTTTGAAGCCTTCAAAATCATTTTATAAGTCAGATTCGATGGATATTTCCAGCAAAAATCGTTCCGAATCGGTGTCCGCCATTTTGGTGATGGACAAATCCCGAAAGTTGATTTTTATTTTTCAAAAATTCACTGTCGCGTGTTGTGTTGAAGAAAATGCAAATGGCTGCCAGCAGAGGAAACTCTAGCCTCGTTTTGAATCGAAAGTGACGTCTATTGCTATTAATAGTAAGGGAATCTCAGCCAATGAACCGCGAAGTTTAAACATCCTATGTTCGGCGACACAGTGCGCCTGCAGATGCAAGGGAAATAATTCGTTCGGCGACACGATGCGCCTGCAGAGCGCTAAAGGTTAAGAAAGGAGCTGACATTATATATCAATCTTTAGAGAAGGAGAGAAAGAGTTGGTTGATGGATCAATCGGACGGAGATAAGTAGATAGTTAGCATGTTAGTCAATCAATTCTTTTTTTTTCCCCAATCAATCAAATTTCTTTATTTTGAGGATAATGAATAAGCACTCAGGTGCTTTTTTACATCTGTGAGTTTGGTTAGAAAGATAGACAGACAGACAGACAGACAGACAGACAGACAGACAGACAGACAGACAGGCAGGCAGGCAGGCAGGCAGGCAGGCAGGCAGGCAGGCAGGCAGGCAGGCAGGCAAGACACACACACACACACACACACACACACACACACACACACACACACACACACACACACACACACACACACCCAAACAGCAAAAGCAAAGAACAAAGAATGATGGACTAAGTAAACCAAACACATAGAGAACAGGCACACAGACAGACAGACAGACACACAGGTGGGCAGGTGTAACAGTAACTGTGTTGCTGCTGTTGTTGTCAGGGTCACCACGGCCAGGAGGGTAACCTGGGCCCTGAGGGTCAGCCAGGCACCAAGGGGGAGCCGGGAGCCCCTGGACCTCCGGGACCTAAAGGAGAACTGGGGCAGAATGTGAGATTAATGCCTTGTTTGTGTTTGTGTGTGTGTGTGTGACCTCCGGGACCTAAAGGAGAACTGGGGCAGAATGTGAGATTAATGCCTTGTTTGTGTGTGTGGGGGGGGGGAGGGGGGGTTGTTGTTTTGTTGTTATTGTTGTGTGGGTGGGTGTTGTGGGTTTGTGTGTGGGGGAGGTGTGTGGATGGGTGTGTATGTGTGGGTGGGTGTTGTGTGGGTGTGTGTGTTTGCATGCTGTGTGTGTTCGGGTGTGTGTGGTGTGTGGGTGGGTGGGTGTGGGTGGGCGGTTGTTTGTGTGTTGTGTGTGTGGGTGTTTGTGTGTGTCTGTCTTGTGTGTTTGTGTGTGTTTGTTTGTGTGTGTGAGTGTGTGTGTGTGTGTGTAGTGTGTGTGTGTAGTGTGTGTGTATTGTGTGTGTGTTGTTGTGTGTGAGTGTGTGTGTGTGTGTGTGTAGTGTGTGTGTGTGTGTGTATTGTGTGTGTTGTGTTCTTTGTGTATGTGTGTGTGACCTCCAGGACTTAAAGGAGAGCTGGGGCAGAATGTGAGATCATCGCTCTGTCTGTCTGTGTCTCTGTGTGTGTGTGTGGGGGGGGGGGGGGGGTAGGTGTTGGTGTGTGTGTGTGTGTGGGGGGGGGTGTTGTGTATGTGTGTTCAAATTTATTTAATGTCTTTTCACAATTTGTGATATTAGACCGAGGAGGGGGTGTGTGTGAGTGAGTGATCTTCACTTTAACGTCTATTATTTACCTTAAGTGATTTTAGACCTGTGTGTGTGTGTGTGTGTGTGTGTGTGTGTGTGTGTGTGTGTGTGTGTGTGTGTGTGTGTGTGTGTGTGTTCTTTAAAGATCAGACTTAATGTAATATAGGATTGTTCTTTCGAAAATAAGATTTGTTAAAAGCTAGGAGTTATGTTTAAACATCAGACTTGTTATAATTTAGGATTGTTCTTTCAAAAATAAGATTTGTTAAAAGCTAGTATTGTTCTGGGTTGTTTTTTTTAAAGATTAAATTTATTGAAAGTTGGGAATTATTTCTAACAAAACTGTTTGGAGGGTTACATGTATACTATGATGTATCCATGGTTTGGTGTGTTGAATATCAGACTATTTATATGTGTCAGCTTGGTGGGCGGGCAGGCGGACATGCATGTGTGTATTCTCAAATTGAGACATTAAAGTAGTCTTGAATCTGGAGTAGCTGCATCCCAGGTGTGTTGTGTTGTGTGCAGGGACCCCAGGCCCTCGAGGCACACCTGGCACTGATGGTACCCCTGGTATTCCTGTGAGTGATCAGCTTTTTCTATCTGTGTGTGTGTGTGTTGTGTGTTGTGTTGTTGATGGGTGGGTGTGAGTTGTGTGTGTGTGTTGTGTATGTGAGTTGTGTGTGTGTGTGTGTGTGTGTGTGTGTGTGTGTGTGTGTGTGTGTGTGTGTGTGTGTGTGTGTGAGAGAGAGAGTGAGTGTGTGTGTGTGCGTGCGTGCGTGCCTGCATGTGTGAGTGTGTGTTTGTTGTGATATGTGTTGTTGGTGGGTGGGTGTGAGTTGTGTGTGTGTGTCTGTGTACTTTCTTTAAATAAATGTCTCTTCACTTATTGTTGTATAACGCAAAAAATGAAAAAAGTTATGTTTGCTTTTTTAAATTGAGAGATATTTTTAAAAGTTTGTGTATGGGCACATGTGTGCTCACATGCTTGATTGTGTATCTATTTCTGCGTTTGTATGTATGTGTGCATTTACATTTTTATTTGTATTTGTGCACATGCATATGTGTGTTTGTGCATTCATGTTTGTGTGTGTGTGTGTGCGCTTGCGCACACATGTGAGTGCATGTGGATGCTTGCTCATATGCATTGAAGTGTGTGTGTGTGTGCGCACACGCACATGCGTGAGCTTGTACACGTGCCTATGTGTATGTGTGCTTGCATTCAAGTGTTCATGCATGCATGTGTGTTAAGCTTTGTTTACATCAACTGCAGAAGTGGATGTGTCAGTGCTGAATGTTGTTTTGTTTACATCAACTGCAGAAGTGGATGTGTCAGTGTTTACATCAGCTGCAGAAGTGGATGTGTCAGTGTTTACATCAACTGCAGAAGTGGATGTGTCAGTGTGGAATGTTGTTTCTATGTTTACATCAACTGCAGAAGTGGATGTGTCAGTGTGGAATGTTGTTTCTATGTTTACATCAACTGCAGAAGTGGATGTGTCAGTGTGGAATGTTGTTGTGTTGTTGACATCAACTGCAGAAGTGGATGTGTCAGTTGTGAATGTTGTTTCTATGTTTACATCAACTGCAGAAGTGGATGTGTCAGTGTTGAATGTTGTTTCTATGTTTACATCAACTGCAGAAGTGGATGTGTCAGTGTTGAATGTTGTTGTTTTTATGTTTACATCAACCGCAGAAGTGGATGTGTCAGTGTTGAATGTTGTTTCTATGTTTGTTAACATCAACTGCAGAAGTGGATGTGTCACTGTTGAATGTTGTTGTTTCTATGTTTACATCAACCGCAGAAGTGGATGTGTCAGTGTGGAATGTTGTTGTTTTTTGTTTACATCAACTGCAGAAGTGGATGTGTCAGTGTTGAATGTTGTTTCTATGTTTACATCAACCGCAGAAGTGGATGTGTCAGTGTTGAATGGTGTTTTTTCCAGGGGCCAGTAGGACTTCTTGGACCAAAGGGAGAACCGGTGAGTGTGGAATGATCCCCTACATACATGTATATATGATTATGTAGAGTCTTCTTCTTCTTCTTCTTCTTCTTCTTCTTCTTCTTCTTCTTCGTCGTCGTCTTCAAATTCTTCTTCAAATTCTTCTTCAAATTCTTTAACTTCTTCTTCTTCTTCAAATTCTTCTTCTTCTTCTTCTTCTTCTTCTTCTTCTTCTTCTTCTTCTTCTTCTTCTTCTTCTTCTTCTTCTTCTTCTTCTTTCCTCCTCTTCCTCCTCCTCCTCCTCCTCCTCCTCCTCTTTCAAATTCTTCTTCAAAATCTTCTTGAAATTCTTCTTCTTCAAATTCTTTTTCTTCTTCTCCTCTGTCTTTATTCTGCTTCGCCCTCTTCTATAATTTTTCTGTTTTGAGCAGGTTTGAAACTTTTCTTTCTGAAAAAACTATGAAAAGGCAGGCAAATGATTCGAAACATGTTGTAATATAAAGGAGGAAGAGAGTTTCAGTGTGAAAGAGGAAGAGAGCTGAAAAATCAAATTCAAAGAATGGACTGTTGGATTCCACAAATCATTGTGATGATGACTGATATTCACAGATATGGATCATTATTTTTGTTGTTATTGTTCTGGACAGGGACAAGCTGGCGCCAAGGGGGAACAAGGAAACCCTGTGAGTATTAGTGCCTTTCATCTCTTCTCCCCCCTTATGTCAATGAAATTATTATATTGGTTATTGTGTCATTGTTAGTATGAGCGTGCTCGTTATTTTGTAAGTGTAATCAGTGTGATTGTTCTGATAATTGTGTCATCATTATCAAAGTATTTGTACCAGTTATTGTGTTTTGTTATTGAGATTAAACTTCTTGATATTAGTATCATACTTTTTTTTACCCTCAAATGTCATTGTTTTTCCATATATTGCATCTTCTTGTCATTCGTAACGCACAGAGCAGATTAAAGATTGTATTCAGTTGTGGAGTATATGATTGTATGGTATTGTGTCTTATTATATTGTATTGTATAGTTGTGTATGGTGTTGTGTTGTATTATATTGTATTATATTGTATTGTGTAGTTGTGTATGGTATTGTGTCTTATTATATTGTTTTGTATAGTTGTGTATGGTATTGTGTCCTATTATATTGTATTGTATAGTTGTGTATGGTATTGTGTTGTATTATATTGTATAATTTTGTGTGGTATTGTGTTGTATTGTATAGTTTTGTATGGCTTTGTATGGTATTGTGTTGTATTATATTGTAATATATTGTATTGTATAGCTTTGTGTTGTATTATATTGTATTGTATAGTTTTCTCTCCTTTACTGGTATCAGCAGATCTTTATCAGAACAGATCTGATAGTTTGCAGTTCTTTTGCTTAGATGATATTGAACAGAATTCTTCAAAAATCAAAAACTGAACAAACCACTCCACTCTAAAACAATACATCCTCCTCGCTTACCAACCCCTATTGACACAAGTTATCTCCCCCTTCCGGCACAGGGCCCGGTGGGGTCACCAGGTCAGCCAGGAGACAGGTTAGAGGTCGCGGTCAGTGACATGGCGGCTCCTGCCCAGCTGAAGAGACGGCGCCGTCGTCGGCGAAGGAGACGATCCCTGGACAGCTCTGACATCGACACGGACATCCAGAGCGTGTACTCCAAGCTGATTGAACGCCAGCAGGACGGACCTGGACTACAGGTAGTGCACATAACATGTCACCTTCCTTCTCCCCCACACACACACTGACTGAGGCACATTGTACCTATTATTCTGCAATGATAATAAGAATACAGCTATAGTGCAGGAGGGGACGGGATAGCTCAGTGGTCAGAGCACTCGCTTTCCCCCAGTCAAGTTAAGCAGGGTTGAGTGTGGTTGCCAAATGGATGGGTGACCATTTGCACACCTTGGCTACAGTACAGTTCACCCAGCTGTAAATAGGTACCTGCCCTCTTCAGGGTCAGGGAAGGTGAAGCAGCGAGGGAGAGGAGATGGGCGCCGCCCTCAACATGCTGGCCCCTTAGAGAAGCTGAGGTCTCTGACGCCTCGCTCCCCTACGACCACACAGGTTATGGGACACCTTTATCTTTTATAGTGCAGGATGATGCTGGCACATAACATGTCACCTTCCTTCCCACACACACTGACTGACTGAGGCACATTGTACTGGATGATGCTGGCACCATAACATGTCACCTTCCTTCCCCCACACATACACTGACTAAGGCACATTGTACCTATCATTCTGCAATGATAATAAAAATACAGCTATAGTGCACGATGATGTGGCACTATAACTACTGAGGCACATTGTACAGGATGATGTGGCACCATAACATGTCGCCTTCCTTCCCCCACACACACTGACTGAGTCACATTGTAACAGAGGTCCATTTTTGATTGTTGACGTGATATCAATCTGCAGTGATAATAATAATACTGACTGACTGAGGCACATTGTACCAGACGTCTATTTTTGATTGTTGACATGATATCAATCTGCAATGATAATAATAATACTGACTGACTGAGGCACATTGTACTGGATGATGCTGGCACATAATATGTCACCTTCACTCCCCCCCCACACACACTGACTGAGGCACATTGTACCTGTCATTCTGCAGTGGTAATAATAATGAAACAGCTATAGTGCACGATGATGTGGTACCATAACATGTCACCTTCCTTCCCCTACACTAACTGACTGAGGCACATTGTACCTGTCATTCTGCAGTGGTAATAATAAAACAGCTATAGTGCACGATGATGTGGTACCATAACATGTCACCTTCCTTCCCCTACACTAACTGACTGAGGCACATTGTACCTGTCATTCTGCAATGATATATAATACTGCAATAGTGCAGGGTTATGTGGCACCATAATTTATTTATTTATTTATTCTTTTATATCAAACATAATGGGATAAGCATGTATGTGCTTTTTTTTTCATCCAGTCCTTGTGTGTATGCAGTTTTGTAAATATTGTCATGTTCCCACCACCGGCTCACAATGGCCTACTCTTACGAAAAGTGGAACAGGATTTAACGTGTGCGCAAGATGTTCAGCATGCGTTTGCACACAGGGCCTCGGTTTACAGTCTCATCCGAAAGACTTGTGGGGAGAGTGGAGTCAGCACTGATGTTAACTCCAGGGGAAAATCCCCTCCAACGGGAATCGAACTTGGGTCGTCAAATTGCCAGCGTAATTATCTGACCACTAGGCTATCCTGTCCCCCTAGCTATTGCAGCATGATGTGGCACCATATTACGGCACACGTAAGAGTAGGCCATCGTGTTTTTTCAGTGTGATAAAACTGTGCTCCTCTCCTCTGTGTGGCACAGGACAGTATCAGGAGTCTGTCAGATTGTCCTGTGACTGGCCATAAAGTGTCAGGGGTCCATCTAATTAATAATAGCAGTAATGATTATAATATATGGAATTTATGTAGCACTATATCTTGTAAAAACGAATCAAAACGCTTGCATTCAGCCTTTTCTCACACACACAACCAATAACAATGAGAAGTATTAACAAATTCAAAATATACATACATGTGCACGCGTGCGCACACACACACACACACATACACACACACACACATACACACACACACACACACACACACACACACACACACACACACACACACACACACACACACACACACACACATTACCCTCGATATAGAAGAATAAATTTTAAAAAATTAAATAATAAATAAATAAAACACACACAAATCTAATTGTCCTGTGACTGGCCATATAGTGTCAGGGGTTTTAAAACTTCAGCGTGACTGAAGACAGTATGAATAACTTACTACCCCCCCCCCCCCCCCCCCCCCCCCCCAAACCACCACCACCACAACCTCACAACCACCATCACCACCACAACCTCAACCACACACCACCACCACCTCAACCACACCCACCCCCACCACCAACCACCCACCCCCCCCCCCACCAACCACCACACCACCACCACCACCACCAACCACCACCACCACCACACCACACCACCACCACCAACCATCCCACCAACCACCACCCACCAACCCACCACACTAACCCTCCACCACCCACCCACCTCACCACCACCATCACCACAACCTCCCCCCTCCCCCCACCACCACCACCAACAACTAACCACCACCACCTTACTCTTTCCCTCCCCAGCTGCAGGAGGTGATCAGGGAGATGTCTGGGGTGATGCTGCGTCACATTGACCTGTTGAAGGCCCAGGTGGAGAAGATTCGCTTCCCTCAGGGCACTCGGGAAAGTCCTGCCCTCTCCTGCAGGGAAATCATCCTGGGGCATCCCCAGTACCAGTCAGGTTTGTGTGGGGGGGATAGAGAGTGGGGGTTGTGGGGGGGGGGGGGGAGTGGGGGGGAGTGTGTGTGTGTGGGTGGGGGTTGTGAGTGTAGGGGGGGCGAGAGTGGTGTGTGGTGTGGGTGTTTATGTGTGTGTGTTCTTTTAATTCTTTTTTTAAATCCAGGATAATGGAGTAAGCTTGCGTGTGCTTTTATTAATCTAGTCCCCGTGTGTATGCAGTTTAGTAAATGTCATCTGTTCCCACTGGCACACAGTAGCCTACTCTTACTAAAACAGGAACAGGATTTAACGTGTGCGAAAGATTTCTACTTGGGTCTGCACGCGGGGCCTCAGTTTATAGTCTCATCCGAAGGACTTTTGGGGAGTGGAGTCAGCACTGATGTTAACTCCAGGGGGAAAATCCCCTTGATCGGGAAACAAACCTGGGTCAAATTGCGAGCACAATGTTCTAACCACTAGGCTATCCTGTCTCCCATCTGTGGGTGTGTGTGTGTGTGTGTGTTTTGGGGTGGGGGTGGGGGCATTGGAAGGTTGGTAATGGACTTTGTACAACTCTGAATGTGTTTGGGAGGGGGGGAGGTGGCAGGCTGGTATACTGATCTATTTTGTACTTTTTTTTTTAATGGGGGGATGGAGACAGTATGGTAGTAGACTGATTCATTTCATACAATTGTGTGGGGGACAGGTTGGTAATGGACTGATCCATTCTGTACAAATTGTATGCATGTGTTGGGAGGGGTGCAGAGTGGTAGTGGATTGATTCATTTTGTACAGGTGTTTGGGTAATGGTATGGAATGTGGACTGATCCATTGTGTACACTTGTGGGGGTGTCAGGTTGGTACTGGATCGACCCAAGCCAGGGGTCAGGGGACGACGCTATCAGGGTGTGGTGCAACGTCACATCGGATCACATCGAGACCTGTGTCCACCCCACCTCCAAAACCAAAATGGTCAGTGTCCTGCTCTGTATGTGTCTTGTTCTTGTTGTTGGTACTGTTGTTGTTGTTGTCAGTTTAATGTCTTTTTCACTTAGAATGATGTTAGACAAAAGGGAAAGAGAGAGAGACTGAGTGTGTGTGTGTGTGTGTGTGTGTGTGCATGCATGTTTGTGTGTGTGTGCATGCATCCGTACGTGCGGGTATGTGTGTGTGAGTGCCATTGTATATGCAAGTGGGACAGAGCTTATGACTTTGATGTGTTGTCAATATGTCAGTCAGTGTGTACAGCTGTGTTAATGTGTCATCAGTCAGTGTGTACAGCTGTGTTGTCAGTCAGTGTGCCTAGCTGTGTTGTCAGTGTGTCAGTCAGTGTGTACACCTGTGTTTTCAGTGTGTCAGTCAGTGTGTACAGCTGTGTTGTCGATGTGTTAGTCAGTATGTACAGCTGTGTTGTCAGTGTGTCAGACAGTGTATATCTGTGTTGTCAGTGTGTCAGTCAGTGTGTACAGCTGTGTTGTCGGTGTGTCAGTCAGTGTGTACAGCTGTGTTGTCGGTGTGTCAGTCAGTGTGTACAGCTGTGTTGTTGGTGTGTCAGACAGTGTATATCTGTGTTGTCAGTGTGTCAGTCAGTGTGTACGGCTGTGTTAATGTGTCATCAGTCAGTGTGTACAGCTGTGTTGTCGATGTGTTAGTCAGTATGTACAGCTGTGTTGTCAGTGTGTCAGACAGTGTATATCTGTGTTGTCAGTGTGTCAGTCAGTGTGTACAGCTGTGTTGTCGGTGTGTCAGTCAGTGTGTACAGCTGTGTTGTCGGTGTGTCAGTCAGTGTGTACAGCTGTGTTGTTGGTGTGTCAGTCAGTGTGTACAGCTGTGTTGTTGGTGTGTACAGCTGTGTTGTTGGTGTGTCAGTCAGTGTGTACAGGTGTGTCACTGTGTCATCAGGTGGCAGAGAAAGACTGGAACAAACCACAGGGCAAGGCGCGCTGGTTCAACCGTCTGAAAGGAGGATCGACGGTGAGTGACACTGACAGTAATGACTGACCAACTGGTTGACTGACTGACTGGTTGACTGACTGGTTGGTTGACTGACTGACTGACCGACTGACCGACCAACTGGCTGACTGACTGATCAAACTTGCCCAAGAGTTACTGCCTGGAAAAAGTCAGCACGGTGACTCACTCCTCAGGGAGTTGAGGATCCCAGTCAGAACATCTTGCGCACACATTAAAATCCCGTTCCGCCTTTCGGAAGAGCAGGCCATCGTGTGCTGGTAGGAGCGGATGACAAAATTATATCATAAAAAAACCAGCATGCACACAGGTGTTTGTGTTTAGACACCATCCCTGAGGGGGAAAAAAATAATGGGTAGGCGCTGCACTTGCGGCGATGCGCTCTCCCCAGGGAGAGCAGCCCGAATTTCACGCAGAGAAATCTGCTGTAACATAAAGTGGTATAAAATAAAAATGAAAGATAAAATAAAATAAGTCAGTCATCATGTGGGCATGGTCAGTGAAGAGTTGAAGACTAGTTCTTGGGCATCATGATGATTGTCTTGTTAGACAGGTTTGATAGTGTGTTGTTGGTTTTGTTCTTTTGGTGTACTCATAGATTTGTTACTGTGTCTTCTGTGGGTTGTGCTTGTTAGTTGTAGACATAGATTTTTGTAGACATAGATTTATTACCGTGGTTGTGTTTGTTAGTTGTAGACATAGATTTATTACTGTGTTGTGGGTTTTATTCGTTGTAGACATAGATCCAAGATGTTATTTGGGGGGTTTGTTCTCTAGATCATGAAAGTAGCCTGCATCCACAGTCAACAAACATTATGATTTATCAAAATATAAAACAACATCAACAAAAAACAGTTTAATTAATCATAATGTTTTGCCTTCTCATGTTTGACAGATAAAATACAGTTAGTCTTTCCAACTGGGTTTGCCACAACTTCTGAGTGAAGATGCAACTCAGCGGTTCACGTATTAAACATTATGATTAATCAAAATAAAAAACAACACTAACAACAAAACAGTGTAATCATAATGTTTTTAGTTAAAGTTAAAGTCTGTCCCGAGCCTAAGGCTCATCAGGCCGGTGCTTATCCCGGTTTCTGTGGCGTTAAGCGACTGAGAGTCATAGACTCCCCCCTGGATAGGACGCCAGTCTATCGCAGGGTTAACCCCCAACACAAGGTTGGTACCCCTTATACACCTGGGTGGGGTGAGAAAATAGCCGTAAAGTGCCTTTTCCAAGGGCACAACGCCATAGCCGACAGCTGGGATCGAACCCGCAACCTTGAGATTACGAGTCCAACGCCCTAACCACTCGACTACCGCGGCGGCTAATCATAATGTTTTGCCTTCTCATATCATGTTTGACAGATAAAGTACGGTTCATCCATCCAACTGGGTTTGCTATGACCCCTGAGTGAAGAGGCAATGCAGCAGTTCACATAATAAACAAAAATAAAAAAACAACACAAACACCAAAACAGTGTAATCATAATGTTTTGCCTTATCATGTTTGACAGATAAAATACAGTTCGTCCATCCAATTGGGTTTGCTATGACTTCTGAGAGAAGAAAAACACCACCACCACCAAAACAGTTTAAATTAATCATAATGTTTTGCCTTCTCATGTTATGTTTGACAGATAAAATACAGTTCGTCCATCCAAGTGGGTTTGCTACGACTTCTGAGTGAGAGGCAACTCAGCGGTTCACGTAATAAACATTATGATCAATCAAAATAAAAAACAACACAAACAACAAAACAGTTTAATCATAATGATTTGCCTCAACTTACTATGTTTGACAGATAAAATACAGTTAGTCTTTCCGACTGGGTTTGCTACAACTCCTGAGTAAAGAGGCAACTCAGCAGTTCAAGTAATAAACAAAAATAAAAAACAACACAATCAGCAAAACAGTTAAAACAGCAAAACAGTTTAATCATAATGTT
Source organism: Stramonita haemastoma (assembly GCA_030674155.1). Taxonomy (NCBI): domain Eukaryota; kingdom Metazoa; phylum Mollusca; class Gastropoda; order Neogastropoda; family Muricidae; genus Stramonita; species Stramonita haemastoma. Next base: position 18,565,188 of record CM060341.1, on the reverse strand, counting down.
TTGCCTTCTCATGTTTGACAGATAAAATACGGTTCCTCCATCCAACTGGGTTTGCTACGACTGTTGAGTGAGGAGGCCAGTCAGCGCTTCACGTATCACTGCTCTGGCTCTGTGGCCTGGCTGGACGAGAGCTCGGGCAGCTACGACAAAGCCATCGTGCTAGAGGGAGACAACGACTACGAGTTTGAGACCAGCACCTTCCTGCCAGAGCAGGTCATCAGTGACGGCTGTAAGGTGAGTGGTTGGGATGGGGATGCCAGGTCAGGTCAGGTCATCAGGTCAGGTCAGGTCATCAGGTGATGTTGTGTTAGGTCATCAGGTCAGGTCGTCAGGTCAGGTCAGATATTTTTTATCATCCCATGGTGGGCAATGTCTTCTGCCAGTGTGGTAGTTTGCAGGGTAAAAACTTGTTATTGATGAAGCTTTGACACAGTGAGTGCCTTGAAGTTGTTCTCCTCTGTGTGTGTGTGTGTGTGTGTGTGTGTGTGTGTGTGTGTGTGTGTGTGTGTGTGTGTGTGAGAGAGAGAGAGAGAGAGGGGGGGGGGGGGTTGATATATATAGAGACAGACAGACACAGACAGAGAGAGGGGGGTAGATGAATGTATCAGCATGGAGGGTGGAAGCCAGGGAACTGTGTGGGTGTGTGTGTGTGTGTGTGTGTGTGTGTGTGTGTTTGTGTGTGTGTGTGAGTGTGTGTGTGTGTGTGGTGTGTGTGTGTGTGTGTGTGAGTGAGTGAGTGAGTGGGGGTGCATGCATGCGTGCGTGCTTGTCAGAGTGAGTGTGTTTCAGAGTGTATGTGAGACAGAGAGAATACGAATGAATGAACTTTATTATGCAATGATAAAGATTTTAGACCAAGCCTAGTCTTAACAATCTCACAAAAACAATACTGCAAGGCACTGTCCAAGGAGGAAGAAAAAGAGGCAGACCAAGAAAGAGATGGGAGGACAACATCAGCGAATGGACAGGCCTAGAACTCGACAAAATTTTGAGAAAGGCAGAACAGAGAGAGGAATGGAGGGAACTGGTTGTCAAGTCTTCAGGGGTGCCCCCACAGTCGCCAGACTAAGGGAGGTAGACAGATAGAAAAAGCCCTGAAAATGATACATGGGGCCCTAGAGGCCCTTAAAAGCCATAAGAATGGGAATCATGACTGAGTATTTCTGTTGAACTTGAATAATTTGTGTCAATATCCACCTTGCAGTTTTAGACAAGGAGACTTTGCTCACAATAGTTTGCGATTAGTTTATTAAAGTAAACATGTATGCACGTTGATACTTATAGTTTGAATACCCCGTAACAAGGTCCAGAATTTGGATTTAAAGGCCCTTAAAAAGCCCCAATTTTTTTCCTCTATGTCTGTATGAACCCTGTAGTAACTATTTGTCATTCATTCCTAAATATATTGATGTGTGTGTGCGTGCGCGTTTGTGGTGTGTGTGTGTGTGTGTGCGTGCGTGCGTGTGTGTGTGTGTTTGTGTGTGGTGTGTGTGCGCGCGTGTTTGTGTTTCAGGGCCGAGGTCAAGGTGGCTCCACCGTGTTTGAAATCAGGACAGACAAGTTGGACCGTCTGCCCATCACCAACTTTATGCCCCTAGATTATGGCAATCCTGGGCAGAAGTTTGGCTACGAGGCCGGTCCTATCTGCTTCCACTAGCCGTCTGTCTGTCTGTCTGATGTCTGTGTGTCTGTCTGTGTGTCTGCTGTCATGTCATCCCATTGTCATCAACATTGGCTTTGTCTGTTTCATCTGGTTCTCTTTTTTTTTCTTTTTACAGGACTTTAACACTGTTTTTGGATCTATTTTTCATGAGCAGTATTTTCACTGCAGTCACACAAAGTCTGTTGTAGCATGTTCAGGTGTTCTTTTTCTTTTTACAGGACTTTTACATTGTTTTTTAGGATCTATTTTTCATCAGTTTTTTTCACTGCAGTCACACAAAGTCTGTTGTAGCATGTTCAGTTGTAGTCTGTTTTTCAGCATTGTCAGCGCTCTGTTGTGCTATGACAATGCTGTAGTTCAGATTATCCATGTATACATCTGCTTCATCTTTTTGTGTCTACACTCATTTCTTGGTTCTTAGTTCTTGGGTTGTTGTTTTTTCTACTATCATTGAGAGACTTTAAAAGTTGAAAGAAACATGAATACTTTTGAAGTGTACCTGTTTAAAAAAAAAAAAACACCCGCAAAACAAAGATATTTTTAGGTGTTGGTGTTAGTCAAAACGGGATATTCTTGTGGTGTTGGTGTTAGTCACAACAGGATATTCTTGTGTTGGTGTTAGTCACAACAGGATATTTTTATGGTGTTGGTGTTAGTCACAACGGGATATTTTTGTGGTGTTGGTATTAGTTCGTTGTTCAGCCATGGAGATCAGCTGCCAGTGTTAACAGAAGATGGCCGAAAGCTTCACAAACAGAAACCCTGGTCACCAGCACTTCTTGCAGCAAATCTTTTTCTTTTTTTTTGGTTACATGCAGAAGATGTTTACTAAAAACTGATGTGTATTGGCAGATAGCCACGTCTGTTGTTACATATAAATTAAGGTTTCTAGTTCTACTACATCTTGTTATATATGTTATTGCTGAATGGTGCTATATCATTTATGTTGTTTTTTCATCGATTTTTCTCTTTGACTTTGTACTTGTTCTTTTACATCTGTTCAGTCAGCTGGATTTGAGATTTCACCATGAACAATCATCCGTTGATTCCGTCCATGACTCCAGTCACAATAAATGTCACTTAATTAAGAGCGTTCTTCGCTACTGGTGTCATTTTACAGTGCGTTTGATGGCTGAATGTTGGTTTTTTCTCTTTTTTTTTTTCTCACCTGTATGTGCTTTTATCAGGTGTTTTTCCCCTGTATGTGTTTTTATCAGGTGTTTTTCACCTGTATGTGCTTTTATCAGGTGTTTTTCCCCGTCTCTCTTTTTCCCCTGTATGTGTTTTTATCAGGTGTTTTTCACCTGTATGTGCTTTTATCAGGTGTTTCTCCCCTGTCTCTTTTTCCCCTCTATGTGCTTTTATCAGGTGTTTTTCCCTGTATGTGCTTTTATCAGGTGTTTTTCCCTGTATGTGCTTTTATCAGGTGTTTTTCTCCTGTCTCTTTTTCACCTGTATGTGTTTTTATCAGGTGTTTTTCCCCTGTATGTGCTTATATCAGGTGTTTTTCCCTGTCTCTGTTTCTCTCATCTGTATACATCATCAAGTGTCGCTGGCTTTTCAGCAGTTGATGGTGAATGGATTTACAGCTAGAGTTCCCAAAGCAGGGAGCCATCTGTACTTACAGGTGGATCTGCTGCATAGGTAACAGCCTGCCTTCCATACTTACTTCCCCAGGCTTTGCACTCTAAAGACTAGAGCACAACTCCATAGTCTTCTGAGACTGGTGGGTGCCTACTACTACTTCTACCTTTTTATGTCACAGCAAATTTCTCTGCGCAAAATTCGGGCTGCTCTCCCTGTATGTGCTTTTATCAGGTGTTTTTCTCTTGTCTCTTTTTCACCTGTATGTGCTTTTATCAGGTGTTTTTCCCCTCTTTTTCACCTGAATGTGCTTTTATCAGGCATTTTTCCCGTCTCTTTTTCCCACAAGTGTAGCGCCACCCATTATTTTTTTTCTTTTTTCTGCCTGCAACTGTATTTGTTTCCCTATCAGAGTAGCTTTTTTCTACAGAATTTTGCACAAGACAACCCTCTTGTTGCCACGAGTTCTTTTACGTGCGCTAAATAAATGATGTGTAACAAACAGGACCTTGGTTTATCATATCCTCCAAAAGACTAGGATCCAGACCAAAACTCATGGTCTAATGGAGAGGGGAAAAGTTTTGGGTCCAAACAGGATTATTATTGTGCAGACAAACCCACTCCCAAAGGCAACAACCGAGTATGTAGAATGGTGAAGGGGTGGAGGGTAATGCTACAGTAAAACCAAAAAAAATTCTTGGTAAAGCAGCACAAATTTCATAATACAGAGATCTTACACCACAAAACAACACAATACAAATCACAATGAAACACAACAATACAATAATTATGTACACTTAAAACCATAAAAATCATTGAAATTCCAAACTATGCCACGGAAAAGAAAGGCAAAGAATTGACAGTAAGTATACATCTGAATACACGAGTCATTCTCACATATAACAAACACAATTTTCCATTGCACAGAATTTATTGTTTAATTCTGACAATGGCAAACATACAAAGAAATATTGGAGGGGAAAATGCATTCATGAGTTTTACATTCAAACTTTAATTCATTATTCTCTTTTTCTTTCTATTCCTTTCTTGAAAACGAATGCATTTGCAACATCACATTGGTGACACTTCAAAGAATGGCCTCTCTCTCTCTCTCTCTCTCTCTCTCTCTCTCTCTCTCTCTCTCTCTCTCTCTCTCAGGTTCGAGTCCGGTCGAGGAGATTTTTCTCCTGGAGTTAACATCAGTGCGGACTCCACTCTCCCCAAAAGTCCTTCGTATGAGACTTTAAACCGAGGCCCTGTGTGCGAACGCACGCAGAACACCTTGCGCACACGTTAAATCCTGTTCTGCTTTTCATAAGAGTAGGCCATCGTGTGCCGGTGGGAACAGATGAAATTTACAAAACTGCATACACACGGGGACTGGATGAAAAAAAGCACAAGAGTGCTTATTCCATTATCCTCGATATAAAAGAATCAATCTCTCTCTCTCTCTCTCTCTCTCTCTCTCACTCTCTCTCACTCTCTCTCACTCTTCCCCTTCCTGATAAAACAATGTGGGATTATTTTATGTATATCTCACACACACACACACATACACATACATACATACACACACACTACCTGTGAAAGGAATCATGTATGTTTAGTTTTACAATTCAAGAACACATCACATTTCATATCTGATTAGGCTACATAGATTCGCAGTGTATTTTATAAACTTTTTTTTTGTTGTTGTTGGCTAAAATCATTTCATGAAAGAAAACCTGAATAAAAATTCCACAATTCCCAACGACACTGCCAAGACAAATATCACACTTGTATACATTTCACTTTGCATTCTCCCCTCCCATCACTGAAAAAATTCACACATAAATTTCACTCTTATCTAACCTCTCATCACTGAAAACACACAGAAATTTCACTTGTCTACTCTCTCATCACTGAAAAAATTCACACATAAATTTCACTCTTATCTACCCTCTCATCATTATAAAAAAAATTCACACAAAAATTTCACTCTTACCTACCCTCTCATCACTAAAATAAAAACTCACACAGAAATTTCACTCTTGTCTACCTTCTCACCACTGAAAAAATTCACACAGAAATTTCACTCTGTCTTGCTACTGTCTCCACTCTAATCACTAAAAAAAAAAAAAAAAATCACACAAACTAGATATATCACACCATCTTCTTTCTACTAACTGAAATTCTTCCAGTCTTAAATTCACACAGAATTTTCACTTGACGGTCTCTTTCCTCTCATCACTGGGGGGAGAGGGGGAACCAAATAAACCTGCATTTCAAATACACAGAAATTTCACTCTTCTGTCTCTCCTCTCATCATTGGGGAGGGGGGGGGGAAATGATTTCGAATACACAGAAATTTCCCTCTGTCTCTCTACTGTCCTCTCTCATCACTTTAAAAAATAAATCACACAAAAATTTCACTCTATCTCTCTACTGTCCCTTCTCATCACTAAAATAATTTGTTTTTAAATCACACAGAAATTTCAATGTCTCTCTAATATCCCCTCTCATCACTTTAAAAAAAAAATCACACAGAAATTTCACTGTCTCTCTAATATCCCCTCTCATCACTTTAAAAAAAAAAAAAAAAAAAAAACCCAGAAATTCCAGTTTCCCATCTCGTCTCTCTTCTCATCACCTAAAAATATAAATTATCAGAAAATGATCTCACTCCTGTCTCCCCTCAATGTCCTCGCTGAAAAACTTCACACACAATGTTGGCTCATTCTGCTCCAGCTGAATACTCTTGAATCAAAATTCAAAGACAAAAACAAAAAAATACCAAAAAAAAAGACAGGGAAAAAAAAAAAACACCAAAAAAAGACACCCCCCCCCCAAAAAAAAAAAAAATCACAGACATTCCACACCACCTCCTCACTGTCACCCACCCCATCCCTGACAAACCTTGATCAGAAATTTAACACCACCTCACCGGGTTTGACTCCTTTCCCCCACCCACTAAACCTTGCAGAGTGGTCTAGATGCAGTCTTTTGGATGAGATGATATACAGAGATGGATATCCTTCGGATGAGACTATAAAAACCGAGGTCCCATGTGCGAACGCACGCTGAACATCTTGCGCACATGTTAAATCCTGTTCCGTTTTTCGTAAGAGGTGGCCATTGTGTGCCAGTGGGAACAGATGACACTATTTACATTAAAAAAAAACTGCATACACACAGGGACTGGATGTAAAAAAGCACGTGAGTGCTTATTCCATTATCCTCGATATAAAAGTTTGTTTTTTTTAAATATGCTGGGAGCTCTTCCAACACAGTGTCACCTCCCTCCCCCCCTTTTCCTCCATTTGGAAAGTGTGGGGACAGGATAGCCTGGTGGATAGATAGAACATTGCACATTGCCATTTGACAGCCCAGGTTCAAGACATCTGTTCAATGGTATTTTTCCCCTGGAGTTTACATCACTGATGACTCCACTCCCCCCTAAAAATCCTTCATATGAGGCTATAAACTGAGGTTCTGGTGTGTGGACACACGCAGAACTGATATTTTGCAGACATGTAAAACTTGCTCCTATTTGCACTGGTGGGAGAGTCTCAGAGAGATGACATTTCCAAAACCGTATGCACACAGGGACTGTATCTGAAAAAGCACACGAGTGCTTATGCTACTATTCTCAAAATAGAAAAATATCCGATACATAAAAATCCAGAGTAAAACAGGAGAACTCTAGCCCACACTTTCCAAGAGGAGAAAAGGGAGTGACACTGCTGAAAGAGCTCCCAGCATATTCTCTGCAAGAGCAGTCAGACCATTCCTGTCATAATAAATATCATGAACACTGTTGACTACATCTACCACAGTGTCGACATAAGCTCTGCAACAGGAAAAAAAAAAAATATATATATATATATATATATATATATATATATATATATATATATATATATATATTTTATTTAAAAAAAAAAAAAAATTAATTAATTTTTTTTTTTTTTTAAAAGCTCTGCAACAAAATAAAGATTTTTTTGGTTTATATATATTTTTTTCAGCTCTGCAACAGGTTAATAATCACAGACTACAGTTACAACACACACAGAGAAAATGAACTAGGATAAAAATGAACTAGGATCACACACAAAGTGCATACCCCGAAGTTGGAATATGGCTACTTTGATGGTGGGGGAAAAGGTCACACACACAAAATGTCATCATTAGTGAAACTCAAGACCTCTAGCCCAGGAGCAAAAAAAAAAAAATTCCCAAACAATTACCCCCCCCCCCCCTCTTAACTTGCCTTACACCCACCTCCCTCATGAGCACACACATGCACATTCAAACATGCGTATGCACATGTATGAGTACATACAAACATACCTGAGCAAACACAAGTACAGACCAACACTATAGCAAGCAAAAACTACAAAATGATTCAGTTTTGAAATATATGGTAACTTGAAATGAAGAGATGGGTTCTGACAGAAATACAGAAAAGAAGCAGGCAACTGGATGGAGAACACCCTGCTTTTTCAGAAGAAGCAACTTAAAAAGAAAAGTGTAAGTGTCCACATTTCTTTTCATCTGACGAATTAAAAAAAAAAAATTAGATGTAGTTCAATCTGGCTAACCACTTTAGGGCACACTAGATCTCAGGCCAAAAAATTGTGGACCCAGATCTATCCAATAACAATAGACCCAAATATGTAGATCTAATAACAATTATGATAGACCCAAATCTAATAACAATAGACCCAAATCTTTAGATCTAATAACAACAGACCCAAATCCATCCAATAACAATGGACTCAAATCATGTGCAGTAATGGTGGACCCAAAACCATGTCAATAAACAGTGGACCAATCAAAAAAAACTATTTATTTAATTAATCACAGGATGGAAAACATGACTGAATTAAAACGATCGTCAACCATCTCTCCAGCAAAGGCATCCCCAATTACACACTCTGATAAAAGATTTTTTTTTTAAAGTTGTTAAAAAGTGAATGAAACAATTCCAAACAGATTAAGTTAACCGTTTTAGTCCTGATCTGCCGGGATTTGCCAGGATTTACAATTAGTAGATTTCCATCATGCTGTGACCATCACTAACTGCTTCCATATGTTAAACCTCTATCAGGCTAGAAGGAGAAACCTCGCTGAGTGTCTGGAAGTAATTATAGCTGCTGGTATGTACTTAGAAGGAGGAAAAGGCCAGCGAGCATGTGTGCCTGACCTGATTTCGTGATAGAATGCGAAATCTTGGGGCAGTTTGTGTTCAGAGAGTCCGAATGCAAGAGGGTTAAGCTAGAAAAAGGTGACAGGGTAACGAAAGTTGACAAGTCTGTGAATCTACACCCAAGCATCCTTAGCTGCCTTGAGCTGATGGCTCAGCGCTACTGTCACTTTTTGTCACATCACCACGGCCTCCACTCCCACCCCCTTTCTCCGGCTGTGGGTGTTCTGAGGAAGAGGAGGAGGAGGGGTCCTGCAGGAAGGCTTTCAGTCTGGCCATCAGGTCATCGTTGCGAGCTTCCAGGCTGTCGAGGCATTGGTCCAGCTGATTCAGCTGACTGTCCAGAGCCAGGTACTCTGAAACCATTTGTTAAGTCAAAGTCAAAAACACTTTAACCCTTTCGCTGCTCACATTGTCACAACTGTCAGTTTCTCCCACTTTCAGCTCCTCTCAGTGGCTAATTAATCCATCCCATCCCAGCCCAGCTGGGACAAGCTATTGCTATTTATAGCACGAACTGACCACACTTTGACAAGGTAAAAGGAAGGAGATTGCTAAATATAGCACTCTTGACTGAGTGATGTTGGTTTTGTGCGCTGTGTGCTATCATATTTTGCTCAGGCACATGCTGGACGAAACAGAGAGAGCACTGAATCATGACAAACAGCAATCATCAACTCAGCATTGCTGGTGAAGGTTTCTTCGACAAACGCCGCTCGTCAACAGTGCAGTAAAGAGGTTAATCATCCCCTGAAGGGCAATTACGATACAATACTGACAGGCATATTGATGAATACGAATCATAATCAAAAGACACATTTTATATTTGTTCAAGCTTCAAATAAAAAAAATCACAAGTGCTAACACACGTACACACATATGCACGCACACATGCGCACGTACACACACACACACACACACACACACACACACACACACACACACACACACACACACACACACACACACACACACACCAAATTCTTCTGTCAATCTATTCACTTCTTCACCCAGTCACAGTTATTTTGGTCATTTTTTTTACAATTTATTCTTTCACTACTTTGAATTTCTTCTGTCATTCACTTCTTCATCCAGTCACAGTTCTGTCATCTGAAACCACCCTGTCATTTGTTCATTCATTCTTTCAGCTTCACTGCTTTCTTCATTTCAGCATCTTTTTTTTTTTAATTCCTTGGTTTAAGCTCAGAGGTGAAACAATGGTGAGATTTTAGCATTTGTAACCATTTTTACCAATCATTAACTCTCAGAAGACAGCTGTCTGCTATAGCAGATCAGTGTAAAGCAACAGTTTTGGACAGCCGTCCGCTAAAGCGGATTTCTTGTTTGCAGATTTTTCACGCGGCAGTCGCATTGATACTAATGCTAGTACAGCTTAACATAACTTCATGGGCCTATCCAGGGTCGAATGCAGAGCATTGTTGGGTGATTCCGTGTGTTTCAAACTCTTTGTTCGTGGTTGCAAAGAGTAGCCGAAATGGAGTAGCGACACAAAGTACAAAATTCGTAGTATTTTCTTCATGCTAGTCAAAGCTCAAATATTAAAGTGAGAGCTTCGATCTTTCGAGATATACTAACCCATTATGTTATTCATAAGTTCAGAAATTTTCATTTTCTTACTCTATGTGTTTTGTATTTTTTATTACTTTATTACTTTTTTTACTAACCGTAATAGGCCATCTGTGAGGAAAAGCAAGGGAGAGAACTGGCCGTCCCGAGTGAGTTAAGGTAGCAGCATTGTGACTTCAAAGATGATGTCCAAAACACAACACCAGTGTGCATACATTTCCCTTTTTTAATACATATTTTCTCATCCATTCTAATCGCATGAATGACCTACTCTTCCAATAGGCAGAATGGGGTTTGATGTAAGCGCAAAATGTTCTGGGCGTGTTCGCACACAGGGTCATGGTTTAGACTCTCATCTGAAGGACTTTGAGGGAAGTGGAGTCAGCACTGCTGTTCTGGTAGTTAACTCCAGGAAACAACCCCCTTCAACAGGCTTCTCTCTGGAGGCTTGAACCCTGGCTGGTTCCAGGCTGTCAAATTGTAGGTGCAATGTTCTGACCACTAGGTTATTGCCCCTAACCCCCCCCCCCCCCCCCCCCCCCCCATTTTATTTTCTTAAAACCACCATTAGCCTTTATTCTGTTTTGTTGGGTTTTTTTTTTTCATTGTTTCATTCCTTTCTGGTTTGTAAGTTTCTTTGTGCTGTTGTTTTTTTTCCTATTACTTTCTTCATCTATTTATGTTTTATGACCTGTAACCACCACAACCATTCATTCATGTCTTCATAAATGTTCTTTTGTTCCCTTCTTTATCCATTCACAGCTTCGTCTTCTCAAACAACTCAATCATGTGCATGCATGCATGTGCATGCACACGCGCACACACACTAACAGTAACACACACTTACATGTCATACTAACACACACTAACACGCACACCGTCACATACACACACACTAACACAGTAACACAAACACACCGACACACACACACACACACACACACACACACACACACAAACATGACACACACACACAAACACTCACACACACACACAAACACACACACACAAACACACACACACACACCTCTCCTCTCTCTCTCTCTCTCTCTCTCTCTCTCTCTCTCTCTCCTTCTTGAAAAATAAAGATTATTCATTCCTCTAGCCTAGTGGTCAGAACATTGTGCTGGCAATTTGAAGACCCGGGTTCGAGTCAGTCGAGGAAATTTTCTTCCTGGAGTTAACATCAGTGCTGACTCCACTCTCCCCAAAAGTCCTTCAGATGAGACTTTAAACCCAGTCCCCGAACACACGCAGAACATCTTGCGCACACGTTAAATCCTGTTCCGCTTTTCGTGAGTAGGCCATCGTGTGCCGGTGGGAGCAGATGACAATATTTACAAAACTGCATACACACGGGGACCGGATGAAAAAAAGCACATGATTGCTTATTCTGTTATCCTCGATATAAAAGACTAAATAAATAAATGAAATCTTATAAAGACAGTTTGCAGAATTTGAAAATACCATGAATCAAATGTAATTATTACATGAGAAAATGGTCAACTTAGTTAAACGGCTTTTAATATGAGCCACAATCCCATCCTTTTTTTTTTTTTTCACTGTCACTAGGCCTACACATGATAAAAAGTCACGATGTCTAACGCTACAAGTGTAACACTAACAACAGGCAGCCCGAAAGCTTTTGACACTAGATTCATCACTTGTGATACAATAATAATATGCGAGACATTCACCAAATAGAACCAGACACCTACATAAACATGGCATCATAGCACAAATTCAGTTACCCTGTTCTATGTCTTCAGGATCTTCCATTTCTGCAATCTCAAGGTTCTGCACATCGGGAATATTGCTGTCATCGTTAGGTTTGCTGTCGGAGTTTTCCTCACGATCGTCACCGTCGGCCATTTTTAGGTCATGTGATGTACACACTCCCCGTGACTTTACGGGAACGTTTTTTATTGGAGTAGGCTGGGCTAGGCCACTAAAAAATAAATAATCACGGTATAAGAAATACCATCCCTCCCCCCCCCCCCCCCCCCCCCCCCCACACACACACACACACTCGTTTTGTAAGTAAAGATCCATCCCCACCCCCTGCCAAAAACAAAAAAAAATGTATGAAGGAAACATGCTTAAACCGAAAAGACAAAATAAATCAATACTAAATGTAAAATATAATACTAAATGTAAAAATAAAATAAAATATAAAAACAACACAGAATAAAACAAATTACAAAAACAAAACTAAATATAACAACAAATTATAAAAACAGAACAAAGGCAAGGCAAGGCAAGGCAAAACGAAATAAAATAAACAAAACAAACAAAATAAATGAGAAAAAATGGCAAAAATCAATACCCTCGGAACTGAAGAATTGGGCTGAAAGTCGTTAAATCAATGTTTTCGTAGGTGTGGGGTTTTTTTTTTCCATGTTGATGAAGCAAACGATTCAAAAAACAAACGGCGACAACTTTTTCTGAGAAAAAGAGGACATCTCTGTCTCTCTCAAACGAAATGAAAAGAAAAAAGATGCTTACACAGTCATGTCTACGTTTTTTCCCAATAATATATTTCTAAAACACTGATGGCTTATTAAAATATGCTGTAGGAATGCTACTTAATGATTGTTACGTTAATAAAAGGCCTGTAAACTCTTGTTTGAATCCCACAGGTTTCTAGTCTTTTTTTTTGTTTTTGTTGGTTTGTTTTGGTTTGGTTTGTTTTGTTTGTTTTTGCTTTGTTTTGGCGTTAGATGAGGAAGGAAGTCACAAGCTCACAATAGTTTATTCCCATTAACTCTTTTGAGCCATAGAGAAACAAAAAGCATGCATATCAATAAATGAATGAGGGTATTAATAGAGGAGCAAAACAAAAGTATACAAGAGACAATAATAATGAAATGAATTAGACATGGTTATACACTGTTATGGCTGATCACCCTCTAAAGATGGCAAATTGCTCATGTACTTTCCAGTAGTGTACCGGTAGGCCCAATCTGAAGTGGTAAAGGAGATTTGGGTCCACTATTTCGTGATAGATCTATTTGGCCTTGAGATCTAGTGTGCCCTAAAGTGGTCAGCCAGATTGAACTACATTAAAAAAAAAACAACCCCAACCCCAACTTCTACAAAGAGCGCGCGATTACATACGAATACTACAGACCTGTAAAAATCACCTTGATAACGGAATGGCTTCTCTGAGTTAACAAAAGAAATCAAAGATGGCACCTATCAGGAAAGAAAGTAGGGTGGCAGGATGGTGAAGATGTTCGCTTGCCGACAAGTAAACCTGAGGTTCTGGGTTCGATTCCGGCCTAGCCCTTTCTTCCAAGTGTGAAGAGAAAAAAAAAAAAACCAAAAAACGAATGTCAAAGCCTCTCGGATGAGACTATAAACAGAGACCTCGCGTGCGAACGCACGCAGAACATCTTATGCACATGTTAAAAGCATGTTCTGCCTTTATTTTATTTACTTTTTTATATCGAGGATAATGGAATAAGCACTTGTGTGCTTTTTTTACATCCAGTCCCCGTGTGTATGCAGTTTTGTCTATTTTGTCATCTGTTCCCACCGATACACAATGGCCTACTCTTTCAAAAAATGGAACAGGATTTAATGTGTGCACAAGATGTTCTGTGTGCGTTCGCAAGGGGGACTAAAAACCGGTCATTTGTAGCATTTTCTCCAAATGAGTGTTATTCTTATGGGTGTCTATGTGCGTGCGCCTGCGCGTGTTTGTGTGCACGATGTTTTTTCTGTGTTGCATGTTGCGAAGGCTGCACTGTCTTGTAGTGCATTGTATATTACAATGACACTTCCCATTTTTGTCTTGGATTGTTGAGCTTTTTCCCAGTTTCGTTATTGTCATGTCTTTCGCCAGCTGAAATACTTTTTTTTTTTTTTTCTTGATGTTTCCCTTCAATGTCCTGGCACCGTTCACCAGTTCATTTTTCAGTTCAGTTCATTTGTTGACTGCCCTATATTGTTCTGCTCTTTCTTCTGTTTCATTTTTCTTTTTCTTCAACTCTCTATGTTTGTCACATAGCTAGATCTATAGGATGTTAGTTATGACCCAATGTTTTGTGACTGGTCAGTATTTGCCAAGAAGTTCGCTTGCTGTTTGAGTGTTTCAGTTACTGCTGTGTTGGTCTATGAAATCATTTAAGCTGGACTTTAAACCGTGATGAACTGGAAAAGTTAATGAGAACAGTTTTTTTTGCTGCAGCCTTTCAAGATTTATTTTATTTATTTATTTATTCTTTTAGGTCAACCAAGATTTATGTCAACCAAGCTAGGTTGTGGCTAAATTTCTGACTTTATGCTGTCCTCTGTAGGCCTACTTATTGTCCGTGCTTTACCAAGTTGTTGGGCCTACTTAAGTTCCATGTCAGTCACGCTCTTCTTCGTTTCATTCTTATTATTGCTATCATTATTACCATCGTGATCGCTATCATTATCATGATTATGATTGTTATCATTATTGTTGTTGTCATAATCGTAAGTTGTTCCGTGTTGGCAGTGCTTTTGTTTTTGCTGTCAATTGTCACTGTTGAGTGTTGCCACTGACGTTGTAATAGCTTAAAAAAAAAAAATTCCGAAAGCCTTTGCTTTCATTTAGCCTACAGAACAAACCATATGGTATGATAAGTAACAGTTCATAATGTGTATTTACTTTTATTTCATGTCTCCCTATCAACTGCAATTCATGTTTACTGCCAGCTTCTTTACAACCTACGACAACATATTGACGAGACTTCACACTCTTATAGCTAATTCAAATTAATATCATACATTGTACCTGACTTATCAAAGACTAAAAAAAACTGAGAGGAGTTGCATCGATAAAACGAGTTTATGTCATTCAGCATTGACTAAGACGGTTGTCTCAAGGGAGAGAAAACAATGTACCCTGAAACATGGCTGTTTGCCAATCAATGATCATGTTTTATGTTTCAGCCAATCGGAAAAGGCAACACAAATTTCCACACACAATTCTGTGGGCACTTCCTGTTGACCTAGCCTAGAAGAAAGAAAATGAATGTGACAGAAGGAAAAGAAATTTAATTTTGTTTCACTGCTTTGGATCATGGTAAGGATGGTTTTCTGGTTGTGCATATAGTTTTTACATTCAGGAGTTTGTAGTAAGCTACCAGATTTGATGTGCATCGACTGTGATAATCAGAGTGCACATCATGTGATCCATCGCCACTCGCTGTATGCCTGTTGTATATTTTGATGATCTAAAGGGGCTTCCTGCTTTTGACGGGTTTTTTTTTTAAACATAATCTTTTTTCTGCCATGAATGTGAGAAATTAATTGAAACGATATGATCAGTAGTGTCAATTACACTATAGAGAAAGCGAAACAAGCACAAAAAGAGTATGTTTGGAGCGCTAACTGTTGGCTGTTCCCTGTAACAAGTGAAGTGATTTCCCTTGGCGGGAACAAATTACATTGTCCGTGCTTTTTCTCATTGTGTTTGACGTACTACTGTCGCGTTGAAAAAGTCATTTCTGATAGTTAGAGGAAAACGTTGAACAGCTGTTGAGAGAATGCTGAATTTTGATGATTTTAGTTATCATTGATACACGGGTGTTGTTGTGACTGAAGTGGTACTGATAGCGGTCGTGCACACTAATGGGGTGATCTACTGATAATTGATATAATACTTTGTTACTCAACTGTGAGGGCGTTTACTTCGAAAATTGTATTTAAAATATGATAAATATCGAACACTTAGACAATTAAATATATATTCTCACTCAACATGGTAACCAGTAATAGCATCCAACTGGCTATGCCATGGGCATTTGTCCTATAAAATGGCTTTATCAGTTTATGTATCTAGGCCTAGTACACATTTAAAAAAAACAAACAGAAAGCCACCAAGTAATAGCAGGAAGTTAAGTAGCAAAGTGGGATCATGAAAGAACAAATGGTTGCTGACAAAGTTTCACTCACTTTCAGTTTCAGCTTCCATCAACTTTGAATTTAAACATTACTAATTTACTAGAGCATGTTGTGCATGGCCATGTCAATGTCTTAAAGTGTCTTTTACTCAGTTTTAGATTTTAGAATGAATTGAAATGTCCAATTTGTAAGACTTCTGTTTCATGTATTTTCAATGCCAGTTTCAATGTGTTCCATTCAATGCTAGTGTCTCAGTCAGTCAGCATATGTTTCAGGAAGCAGCTGTTGGCAGTGCAAAGTGAACCTTACCTATGCAGTGAAAACAAAAGCCAGAGCAATGCCTGACACCCTCCCAGAATTCAAAAAGGTAATCACAAACTTTGCTATAACAATTAACATGTTATAACTTTTGTGGGTTTATTTATGATGTCTAGTCTGTTGTCATTTTCTCAGCAGTTTTGTCTTACAGCCCTGATATGGCCTGTGTGGTTGGCGAGTCTATATAAACAAGAAGATCGGATTGGTTTTGTTTAAAAGAAGTTATTGACTATAAACAGTCTGGGTGAAGAACTTTGCATTGAACAAACAGCAGTTGCTGCGCATACTTGTCTTCACAAACAAGGTGTCTATTATTAACTCTCTCCTTGCCATTATCTGGATATCAGGATTCAGGGGTAGGAATTGTCTGCGGAAATGCAAATGTCAGAGGTTTTGGAACCTCCCTCCGTGGAAAAAAATTCTGTGTGCAGAGAAAAAATCATGTGAGCAAAAAAACTTGAGCACCTGTTGTGGCTTAAACAGGCTTCATTTGCAAGCTATATCCGCCCGCTAAAGGTTGATAATGTTGCCGAACATGTGTGTGTGGGGGAACCCAATCTGGCAATCATTGAACGCAGTAACTGCATTGATGTATTGCCCTGCAAGTAACCTTGATCTGTATGTGGGTTAGTCAGCAAACTCAATATTTTCAATTACTGATCAGTGTGCACCCTGTTTAGAGTTGAAGAGAGATGTTTTATACCCAGTGATCGGGGAATGGGGTCATCTGTAGCACTCTAGTTAACATGGCACTGAAAAGACGTGTTTTGACAAATTTAGACATAATCCGACTTTTATTGATAGAGCATTGCATACATCATTGTGTGGGGTACACTACAAATATAATCTTACTGCATCAGTGCATGGTCACACTCTTCATTTCTGAAAAGAATTTCATGAAAACTCTGAATTTCATACTCATAGAAGTTATACTCTATGAGTATGATACTGAAAAGTGGACATGAGCCCTGTGATGGGGTCTTTTGTGGTTTTAATTGAATTCTTATTTCTTCATGTTAGTTTTCAACTGTCAGTGGAATGTTGGGTTTGGAAACTTTGTCACTATGGGTCTTAAAAGTTTGTGAAAAGTTTATAAATGTTTGGTTCTCTTTTTTTAGAACGACCTCTGATTAGTAAAAGTTCAAAAGTATTATGTACTCTTAAGTTGAGAATTTTCAAACAAAAATAATTAAATGCGTGCGTGTTGTTTTGTTTGTTGTATTGTGATCAAGTATGTAATTCAAACATGGCATAGTGACAGTTTCTAAGTCATAATAGTCATGAGTTAGGCATACTACTCCCCTGTTTTTGGTGGTGGCTTCTGTTGTTATACCAAAGCATTTTGTGTCGGTGTTTGCCATTTCAAACAGAAAATTGAGAAAATCACTCAAAATGTGTACCTACTTCACCTGACATCCAGTGGCAATGCTGCCAGTAATCTGAATAATGGCCACAATTTGGCCATATTGTCCTTACAGTTTAAAAATAACTGTGTAGTGAAAATGTTCTGTTCTTTGATGAAGTCTTTTAGTTTACAATGTTTATAAAACGTGATAGGTGACTAGCTTGCAAAAAGGGTTTTGCTGCACAGCAATTTAAAAAGCCTCGCAGCAGTTGCTTCCAGTTGAAAGTGTCTGTCACGGTTTCCATGTAGTTGATGATGAAAGTGAAAAGCGTCTCTGTCTCAAAAAAATAATTTAAAAAATATAAGAAAAGAAAGAAAAAAAAGAAAGCATCTCTGTCTCAGGCTGTCAGTGTCTCATTATCTGTGTTTCAGTCTCTCTGTTTTCAGTGTTCATCATCTGTGTTTCAGTCTCTCTGTCTCAGACAGTGTCTCATCATCTGTGTTTCAGTCTCTCTGTTTCAGTCAGTGTCTCATCATCTGTGTTTCAGTCTCTCTGCTTCAGTCAGTCAGTGTCTCATCATCTGTGTTTCAGTCTCTTGTTTCAGTCAGTGTCTCATCATCTGTGTTTCAGTCTCTCTGTCTCAGACAGTGTCTCATCATCTTGTTTCAGTCTCTCTGTTTCAGTCAGTGTCTCATCATCTGTGTTTCAGTCTCTCTGTCTCAGTCAGTCAGTGTCTCATCATCTGTGTTTCAGTCTCTCTGTCTCAGCAGTGTCTCATCATCTGTGTTTCAGTCTCTCTGTTTCAGTCAGTGTTCTCATCATCTGTGTTTCAGTCTCTCTGTCTCAGTCATTAGTGTCTCATCATCTGTGTTTTCCAGTCTCTCTGTCTCAGACAGTGTCTCATCATCTGTGTTTCAGTCTCTCTGTTTCAGTCAGTGTCCTCATCATCTGTGTTTCAGTCTCTCTGTTTCAGTCAGTGTCACATCATCTGTGTTTCTGTCTCAGTCAGTGTCTCATCATCTGGTTTCAGTCTCTCTGTTTCAGTCAGTGTCACATCATCTGTGTTTCTGTCTCAGTCAGTGTCTCATCATCTGTGTTTCAATCTCTCTGTCTCTCAGTCAGTGTCTCATCATCTGTGTTTCAGTCTCTCTGTCTTAGTCAGTCATGTCTCCTCATCTGTGTTTCTGTCTCAGTCAGTGTCTCCTCATCATCTGTGTTTCAGTTCATCACCACCTGCTCCAGGCTGCTGAAGGGGGAGAGCCCTCAGTTCTTGGACCTCATCCGCAAACGCTACGACAGCTGCAGCGATGCCTTCCGCGACTCCCCCGACATGGTGCACCTGCTCAGCTCCACCACGTCCAAGATGCTGTCGACAAAAAGCGGTTCTTCGTACACCTCAAGGACTTGATCACCGAGCTGAAGGCCTGGTCCTCTCAGAGCAAAGGCCCCCCTGGCCAGAAGCGGAAGGCCACGTCACTGATAGAAAGTGTCGCCAAAGTGGCGAGGACGGAAGACAGCACCTCAGAGGGTTCGGATCTCGAGGCAAGCTTCATCGAGCGTTAGGGGTGCGGGGACCGTCGGCAGGAATGCATGCCGTCTCCTCGTCCTCTGAAGCAGTCACACAGCAGACGACGTCGTCATCCAGTCAGTCCCCTGTGACCACACCCCGGCATCCTGCAGACTCGGAAGGGGATCCTGGCAGTTCTGTGGCCCCCAGTCCTTTGGCTGCATCCTCCGTGGGTGAAGATGGGTGCTACGAGGTCAGCATGGCCTCTCCCCAGTCCTCCACAAAGGAGGGATCCGGAAGAGTCAGCCACGAGGCGGAGACTTCAAACGAAGGATGCAGCTGGAGCCGCAGCATGAGTAACAATCCGTCACAAGCAGCGCATCGCTCGCGCTCACAGTCCCCCTCATGTCCATCCGTGAACGCCTCATCCCACCATGGGTCACCGCTGTCCCTGTCTCCCAAGTGGAGTG
The DNA here is from genome assembly GCA_030674155.1 of Stramonita haemastoma. Classification (NCBI taxonomy): domain Eukaryota; kingdom Metazoa; phylum Mollusca; class Gastropoda; order Neogastropoda; family Muricidae; genus Stramonita; species Stramonita haemastoma. Next base: position 18,545,651 of record CM060341.1, on the reverse strand, counting down.
GTGCAGACGGTGAAGAAGAAGGCTCCAGGGGGAGTCCTGTCCCTGCCAGCAAAATCAGGACATCAAACAAGAAGGGGACCTCTAACCCGGAGTGCCTTAGTGCTGACAGGGAGAGTTCCGATTCTGTGTTCCGAAAGGAAAACGCCAAGTTCAGGAGGACACACACGCCAAATTCAAACCACGAGCCCCACCCATCTGAGTGCTTACACCCATCCCACTCAGCCAGCAGACAGACTCACCCTGACCCAGACAGGGCCTCAGCAGACCCCTGTGCTCTGCACAAAGGCAGAAGTCTGGGAAAGGCCATTGACAAACTGAAAGACAGGCTGGCCTCTAGACACGCGCCCCATCCCCCAGCAGTATGAATGGGGAAGCTAGTGATGATGATGACGACGACAATGATGACGGTGGCGAAAGAAGGAACAGTAAAGACCATGTGCTCCATCACCACCACCACCATTCGGAAAAGCGGAGGAAGCCCAACACGTGGTGAGGCACAGTCCGGAAAGGTCAAGGCCTTCGACAAGTGGGGTGGTGACAGGGGGGACGGTCCCGCTCCAGCTCCAGAGAACCAGAAGAGAGGCCGGAGAAAAAAGAGAACAAGAATGTCCGCAGGCTGGAAAAACTGCTGGAGGTGGGTATTGTCTTTCGTTTTTGTGTCTTACATGTGTGCCAGTGACCTGTGTTGATTCTAGGCTGCAGCATTGTGGGATTCCGCATATTTTGCCCACAGGCCATGGGAAGCCTTCGGATGAGACTATAAACCGAGGCCCTGTGTGCGAACACATGCAGGACATCTGGCACACACATTAAAACCTGTTCCGCGTTTCAAAAGAGTAGACCATTGTGTGCCGGTGGGAACAGATGACAAGATTTACAAAACTGCATACACATGGGGACTGGATGTAAAAAAGCACATGAATGCTTATTCCATTATCCTTGATATAAAAAATGAATAAATAAAATTATAAATAAAAAAAAAATTAATAAAGCAAGCTCTTTAGTTGCTAGTCTGCCCTGTCAGGGACCCAAAACATCTGGCGGAGTGGCCTGACTGCCTGCTGTAATCTGACACCTCTGCTGCCAACCACTGCCATAATCATGATAATGCTGTGTGCAGCTGTCAGCCATAAATTACACTAGCTTCAATTTTATCACTTTTGTGTTTTACTCAGCTATTTCTCTTTCATTAAAACCAATGGAAAGTGTTTGGTTAAAGTTTACAACGAGTACGAACACGACGGAAAGAATTGAATTAATCTGTCAGTTATTACGGTTTACTTTCATGCCATGCAATAAAATAATATACCACATTCATGCATTGACACACAACAGCTTCAACTTCCCAACATGCTGTGTGATGAACGGCAGTTTTCTGAACATCCGTGGCACATGCCAACAGCAATGTAGCCACTACTTGCATTACTCATTATCATTGACATTTGGCTTAAGCATGTCAGCTACAGGGAAGGGGGGGGGGGGGGCACTTCAATATTCTGCTGCTTGGGTGAGTTTTCCTTTTTTTATCATTTTTTTTTGGTGGATTTTGTAGCAGAGGAGTGTCCTGCTCAAGCCAGCTGTTCATTCACAGACACCTGGAGTAAACTGAACAGTGTGATTCTGTTATTGCACTGTAGGGTCATAATGTGTCCACACACTCCTGCTCTTCTCTTTGGCACACATATTAGATGTGTTCTGTCAGATGGAGAAGATGCCTGCTACAGTACTAGAGAGTGTATCATTTCAAGTAGCATTTTTCACCACAAATTCTGCACTGTGCATTTTCTCTCTACAAATAAAGTGTTTGGTATCTTAAAAAAAAGAAGAAGAAAAAGAAGTGTTTGGTATCTTAAAATCAGCAAAGACAACTTCATTAATTACACTACAGGAAAAAAGTTTGGGTAAAATCATGTTGAAAGAAATCAAGGGTTGCCTGCCAGAATTGGCTACCGTAGTTTGAGGCAGTTTAGAGAAAAATGTGTCTGAAAGTTTAGTGTGGCTGTCAGCTTTGATCCTTTCTTACTGTATTCTTCAGCCAGTGAGAATTATTTTGTCAAATATATCATCTGCTCATATCTGAAACAATGATGACAACATGTGCTTTGTATTTTAGATAAATCCTCCTTATTCAGAGTAGGAACTGGTCAGTTCTTAACTATTTCTAACATAATCACATTATCAGCCAATATCTGTTCAAATGACATTAGTTTAAACATTATATTGCACAAAGTGCACACTATAGCAAAATGCGTTATCATATTTCAATTTTTGCTTGTAAAATTAAGAACTTGATAAATGACAGTATTCAAAATACTTAATTTTTAACTTTTCTTGCAGTCTTCTTCCTGTGCAAACGCAGTTGGAAATTATGAAAGTCTAGAAACTTCAGTCTTTCTGTATAGTTCCTCTGTGAGCAGGATGTTGATGCCACATCCCTGTGTTATTAGATGACATAGGGATTGGCAGAAACAAGGTAGCCTGTAGCCACTTTGCCTCTGTCACCTTTGACCATCCTGAGATAGACAGTTTGGGCAGGAAGGTGAAATCAGAACAGTAGAGTCAAGTCAAGTCAAGTCAAAGTCAAAAACACTTTAATCATCCCTGAAGGGCAATTACAATACTGACAGGCATATTGATACAAATCATAATCAAACACACGAAGGAGCTACATTTCTTATTTGTTCAAACATTATATAACTACAAATAAAATGTCACAAACACTCACACTCTACGCGCGCGCGCTTGCACACACGCAAACACACGCATACACACACCAATGTTTAGATACAATGTTCTTAAAAACCATTGACTAGAAAAGACATATCACCATTATTTACACATTATACGCACGTGTTCACACCCGCACATATACATGCATGCACGCACACGCACACACACACACACACACACACACACACACACACACACACACACACACACACACACACACACACACACACTGAACTTGCACTGCCAGTAGTGGCCTTCCTTATGTAGCCAGGTCTGGAGGTATAGGGAATCAATGTAAGTAGTAATCTTGCAGTTTGAGAAATGGCTATCCTGTCCTGGGTATTTTTAGCAGGACTGAGATGGGTGACAGCTTTAATAAATCAGAATGGTTTTTGTAAATAACTACTTAAAAATCTTTCACAGCCACATGACTAATTTTAGCAGTAAAGTATAAAGAATCTGCACATGCCACAAAGCGAAAAAGTGGCCGACAGACAGTTCTGGCAGGTACCCTCTATATATTATAGTTATTAATTTCCTTCCTGGTCTCTTTCTTCAGTATATGTCGTCAGTCTGGTTTAAAAAAAAAAGTATTTGTTGGTGCGTTTTTTAAAATAATTTTTTTTTTATTTACAATGAAATATCTTAAATGCAAGCAAAGTAAAGGATAGCAGATGTATACAGTGGGATACATGTTCTAAATTTTGGAACTTAGATTGAACTTTGTGCTCCATGTCACTGACAGTACACAAGTTTTTTCCTTTCCAGTTTCGATCTATATATAACTGTTGTCCTTTTGTTTTGACCTTTTGTTTTTGCCTTTTTGTGCAGAAAATTCGTGATGAGATAGAGAAGGTACGAGAAAAGGATCTGACCCTGGATGACCTCGATGCAGATGACTCGGCCTACATCTATGAAGATCGTCTGCAGAAGAAGTTCATGAAGGTGTGGGACCGTCTGTGCCAGCTGAAGGGCAGAACCAACTCTTCAGGCAGGCCCATTGAGCGCAAGTTCAAGTATGAAGGTCAGCCGAACATGGGGGGTTTTTTGTTTGTTTGTTTTTTTTGTTTTTTTTTTAGATCAGATTTTCAGAATTTCCTGTCATCAGCTACGATGTGATAGAATCACAAATGTAGCCTCAGAAGTTCTAAATAGGGAATCTTTTTTTCCTACTCCTATTGTGATGGACATGAATGATTAAGCATGCATTATTCCTCTCTCTCTCTCTCTCTCTCTCTCTCTCTCTCTCTCTCTCTCTCTCTCTCGGGGGGCCAATTACGTGATGTGAAGGACAAGACGCACTGAAATCGATCTAGTGTTTTTGTGATTTAATAACTAGTTTTTAAGTGTCTGTAAATTTTCATTGATTGTATATAGATAGATCAGGAGGATGGGCATATCCGTGCAGTTATACAGAGCCGTGTGTGGGACATTTGCCGCAGTATTTGCCACCTTCATGTCCAAACGGGCAGAATTTAAATCAGCCATGAGAAACTCCATTCTGACTTTGAGAAACCGGCGTGACGGTGTCCTGTTAGGACTGACCCTCACCCTTCTATTTTGGGGGGGCTTTTATTGCGGTGTGGTGATGTGGAGACCAACCCTGGACCCACCCCTCCAGCTCCTGGATCTACTGGCCGCAAGCTGAGGCAGACCAGTTTGGTTGGTGGTGCTGGTGGTCGTAGCACCATCACAGGTACAGCATCCAGGAAAACCAGAACTAGGGCTGATGTGACCACCTTTACCAACACGCCTACGACCATACACCGTGGTCAGGATTCCTCTTCTGCTGGGTCTCCTAAGGAACTGTCCTTCAACACCATGACAGCCAAAATCGAGAAAGTGGAAAACCTGCTGAAAACTACAACGGACAGTTTGAAGAATGAGATAAAATTGCTGACAGACAGTGTGGGTGTGTTGAAAGAGGAAATGTGTAGCCTGAAACAAGACATGGACAATCTTAGAACTGAAAATTTAGACTTAAAACAGTCAAATACAGAATTGTTAGATAGGGTTGAAAAGCTGGAAAAGAAATCTGAAGATCTAGAAGGAAGGTCCAGACGAAACAACGTCATTTTTCATGGTTTAGATAGGAGAGCTGATGAGACTGGAGCTGACTGTGAGAGGGTTGTAAAAAGGCTTCTCTCAGAAAAAATGGATGTAGCAGATGTGAAATTCGATAGAGTGCACAGGATAAATTCGAAACCCAACTCTCCCATTATTGCTAGGTGTTGTTTTTATCAAGATAAGCTTAGCATACTGAAGGCAAAGACGCAGCTGAAGGGTTCAAAGATTTTCGTAGACGAAGATTTTTCCCAAGCTGTTAGAGAAGTTAGACGCAAACTCACCCCGTATTTAAAGAGTGCCCGAGCAGAAGGAAAAAATGTGAGAATGATCTTTGATCATTTGATCATTGATGGTGAAAGGGTGACCCTTCATGATCTAGAAAGAAAGAAATAGCTTGTTGGCCGGCCCATACACACATCGTACGGTGGAGGCAATTCACAGGGGGTAGCAAAAGTAGAAGTACACCGGTCATGAAGCGTCAGACTGATAATCACGTAAGACGGCTTTGTGCTGTTTCAAGTGAGATTGACACAGTGCGTGGCGAAGCCACGCGAGGAGAGGAAGACAAAGACCACTGTACACTTGGCCTAGGCGTAGACCCAACCCAACATATCTATGAGTCATGTTGTAGTCCTTGTTTAAATAAAGAGTCTTCTTTAAATGATGATCTTGGTACTGTTGAAAGTATTAATTCCGTGTCTTGTAATATTAATGAAATTATTGAAATTGAGTGTGTAGATGATGTAGTAGATCAACTGGATTGTGACATTACAAATCAAACAAATAAAACTTTTTCTTTTTTGTCCTGGAACATTAATGGGTTGTTTTCAAAACTCTCCGATGGAGATTTTGTATCGTATGTGCGTAGCTTCGATTTTATTTGTCTGACAGAAACGTTCCTAGAAGATATTCAGCCAGATGTGTTTAGTGGTTATAAGGCCTTCTGTAAGTCGGCAATTAAAGTTAGTCATCAAGGGAGGCGATCAGGGGGAGTAGTTTGTTTCATAAAACATGAGTTAGCTGCTCTTGTAAAATGTTTAGATGTTCCATACCCTAATATTTGTTCTTTTCTCTGTGACAAATCTTTGTTGGGTACTTCAAGAAATGTTTTGCTTGTATGTGTGTATATCCCACCTGAAGGTTCTCCTTTTTATAACATGTTTGACTATGATAACGGGATTGCTATGTTGGAAGAATATTTAGTCAATTGTGCTGTTACTTTGGATGAAGTAGATACAATATTGTGTGGAGACTTAAACAGCAGGACATCAAATTTTTCTTGTCATCATGTGGCGAATGACTGTATTTCAGATCTTCATAGTAAAAGCATGTCTCTCAGTGGTAATCGGTATTCTGAAGATTCTGTTATCAATAATTATGGTAAGTTATTATTGAATATGTGTACTGCACTTAGTTTGCAAATTCTGAATGGCATGTGTAATGGCGATCAGCAAGGACGCTTTACCTATATTTCTGATGGAGGATGCAGTGTTAATGATTATTTTTTAGTGTCAGATGATTTGTTCTCTCAGATTTTTGACTCATGTTGTTTGTTTGTTGCTGAACGTTCTGATTCAGATCACCTTCCTGTGGAATTACATATTAATCCATTGTGTAAAACATATATAACAGCTGAAGAGCCATCCGTTGTGGAAAAGTTTGTGTGGGATGAAAACAAACTCTCAGCTTATAAAGATAATCTTTGTGAGGAGGACATGTGTGTAAATTTTTCAAGTGCCTTACAGATGATTGATGAGAACATTAATGAAGCTTTAGATTTGTTTAATGATTGCATAAAGTCCAGTGCTAAATGTATACAGAAACAGGTACATCTTAATAAAGGTTTACCTAATGCTACATGGTTTGATAATGAATGTAAAAGTATGAAATATAGAGTAAGAAAACTGTTGAAGACTTACCGAAAAACGTTAAAGAACGAAGACAAAAACAGGTACTGCATCTTAAGAAGGGAATATAAATACATGCTAGAAAGGAAAAGGAAACAGTATAATATGTCATTACTTGCAGACATGGTGTCTTCAATTTCCTCTCAAGTCCAGTTCTGGAAGAGTGTTAAGAAGGCATCATTTAGAAATAGTCAGCCAAAGAATAGTATATCAGTTGACAGCTGGTTTCAACATTTCAAAAACCTGCTGGAGAAAGATTCTTCAGACAACTCCATGAATGCTAATGTTGACTATGATGAAAGTGAGGAAGATTTTGATCGTCCAATATCTAAAGGTGAAATATATTGGGCACTTAGAAAACTAAAGAATGATAAAGCAGCAGGTCCTGATCAGATCATTGGAGAATTGCTGAAAAATGGAGGTGAAAATGTTGTGCTTTTCCTTCTAAAATTGTTTAACAAAATCTTTGATGATGGCCTTTTCCCAGATAATTGGACTGAATCTATAATCCTAGCATTACACAAAAAGGGTGATGTTGATAACCCTAATAACTACAGGGGAATCTCTCTTAGTGACATAAGTAGTAAGTTGTATAGTACTATCATTAATAATAGATTACAAGAATGGGTTATGAAAAATGATATTACAGGTGAACACCAAGCTGGTTTTAAGAGAGGATACTCTACTATAGATCATATGTTTACTCTGCTTGCGTTTGTTCAGAAACAGTTTACTCAGAACCGTAAACTCTATGTGGCATTTATTGACTTTGAAAAGGCATTTGATTCTGTTAATAGAAATTTGTTGTGGCCTATTCTACAGAAAAATGGTGTGAGGGGTAAATTATTACGTTGTCTGAGAGCCATGTATCAGAATGTCAAAAGCAGAATAAGATGTGGTACTTAACTGACTGACATAATATACTGTACCACTGGTGTTAAACAGGGTGATGTATGTAGCCCTTTATTGTTTTCTGTTTTCATTAATGAGTTAGCCAGAGAAGTCATCAATAATGGTAAGCATGGTGCCACTTTCTCCCAAGATTTCACAGAATTGTTTATTCTTCTTCTTGCTGATGATGTTATCCTGCTATCTGAAACAGTTGTTGGCTTACAAAAGCAGTTAAATAGCTTGAGCAGTGCTGCATCAGCTCTTGATCTTAAGGTTAATCTGAATAAGAGCAATATCGTTGTATTCAGAAAAGGTGGTCATTTAGCTGTTCGTGAAAAATGGTTGTACAATGGAAAAGTCTTGCCTGTGATTAATGTATATAAATACTTAGGAATCTGTTTTTCTACAAAACTTAGTTTCACAACTGCATGTAAAGATCTGGCAAGTCGAGGTAAACGAAGCTTGTTATTGGTTTTGAGAAAATTGCGAATATTGAATAATAACTCCTTTGACTTGTTCATTAAAATATTTGATGCCCAAATACAACCCACTGTGCTATATGGTGCAGAAATTTGGGGTTTGGATGCAGCTGTAACGCATTGTGAATCAGTGCACCTCTTTGCTTTAAAGCAGTTCTTAGGCTTAGATAGACGAACGCCCAATGATCTTGTATATAGTGAAACTAATAGATATCCTCTCTCTGTTAATGCTGCTGTAAGATGTATTAGATACTGGATTAAGATTCTACATATGGATGAGAACAGGCTACCTTTTAAATCTTACAAGATGCTTTATGATCTAGATGTGAAAGGGAAAAACAACTGGGCTACACAAATACGCACCTGTTTATGTGAACTCGGTTTTGGATTTGTTTGGCTCAGTCAAGGTGTTGGAAATTGTAGAGAATTTATAAACACTTTCAGACAAAGACTGATTGACTGCCGTTGGCAGCAATGGAATGATCATATACAAACCAGTGAAAGGTATCAAATGTATAGACAATTTATAAGTACACATGATATCAAACCTTATTTAAAGCTTGATATGGACATACATTTGAAAAGAATTATGTCAAAGTTTAGACTTGGTGTATCAGATATAAATGTTCATAAATTCAGATACAGAGGATATGATGTTGATGACCTCAGGTTACTATGCCCGTTATGTAAGCAAGCACCTGAAAATGAGGTGCATTTTGTGTTGTGCTGTCCAGTGTTAGAGGATGTTAGGCAGAGTTACATCCCTGTGAAATACAGAAAGCAGCCTAATTCATTTAGACTCTGTTTACTCATGGCATCAAGTCAGCCTGAGGTTGTGCGCAGCCTCACTCTATATTTGTGTAAAGCCTTTAGAATAAGAGATACTTTATTATCGTAAGTCATATTTTTGTTACTGTTTTTGTTGCTATACAATTCTGCTGTTGTCATTGCTGTTGTCTTTTATTCCACCAAAACACTAAGCAGTTTGGCAACCCCCTTCATGTATGGGCCAATGGCCTTTTTGTGAATAAACTTTTCGAGTTCTCTCTCTCTCCTCTCTCTCTCTCTCTCTCTCTCTCTCTCTCTCTCTCTCTCATCCTCTCTCTCTCTCTCTCTCCTCTCTCTCTCTCTCTCTCTCTCTCTCTCTCTCCTCTCTCTCTCTCCTCTCTCTCTCTCTCTCTCTCTCTCTCCTCTCTCTCTCTCTCTCTCTCTCTCTCTCTCCTCTCTCTCTCTCTCTCTCTCTCTCTCTCTCTCTCCTCTCTCTCTCTCTCTCTCTCTCTCTCTCGTTTGTCATTTCCTTTCCTTCCTTTTTCCTCTTCTCTGGTATTCTTTTCCTCCAGTTCCTCTTAATCATCTGTTGTAATCCAACGGAGGTTGTCGTCTGTTGGTCTGCTAGCCGAACATGGTTTGTGGTTTTAGGTTGTAAGGGGCATGTAAGCTTAGTGGTAAGAGCGTTTAACTGCTGATTTGATGGTCACTGAGGATGTGGGTTTGATTCCCTCCAGGTATGTAATGGACTAAGAATTGAAGGTGAAAATTCACCAGGGCCTGCTTTGTAAATACAGAAATGTATTTATAACTTCATAAAATACAACCCCTACCCCAAAAAAACAAAACAAAAACAACCCCTCCCCCAACAAACAAACAATTCGTGTGATGTGATAAAGGGTGTCAGTATTATCTTTCCATGTAAGACCTCCTTGTGGGACTACTGACTGGTAAGAATGGGAGGTGTGCAACATTCCATTTTTGCTGACAATTGGAAAAAGCTTCATCCCCCCCCCCCCCCCCCCCAAAAAAAAAAAAAAACCCCCAAAAAACCCAACCCCCAAAACAAACCCTTTCCTCCTTTTGATGGTTGGGAGAATTTTGTTCTAAGTGTAGGTCTGAAAGAAATATTTGAGAGTGTCGGGAAAATGTGTGGAAAGTTAGTTTGGTCAGAGTTGGAAGAAGCCAGATTTACACCGGGCATGCACCCCACACTACAGCCTGGACAGATAAAAGAATATGTATAAAGATATAAAAGAATATACAAAAATTTTTTAAAAGCCCACGGCTGGGCTCGCTCCCCTAGGTTGAGTTTTGTGACTTGACAACAATAGTAAGTAAAGCAGTTCTCCCCTAAGGAAGGATTGTGGGGACTTTCAGTATATAAACAGTGCCTGCCCCTACTTTTAGGAAGCTCTCTGTTAAAAATGTTGTTTTGTAATCTACGTTACACACTTGGCCTTTTGTAGTTGTCACTCATGTCTCCAGCTTGGTTGTTTCTGTGGTTTTTAAGCTTTTGTTCTGTTTTCTCCTGGGTGTAGGCACACGATTCCCGGAGATCAACCGGAAGATTGAAAAGTTTGTGAACCGCCCCGACATCTTTCCCGACTACCACGACATCCGCGGCATCATCAAAAAAGTCAACACCAGATGCCAGCTGGGATTGAAGTAAGTGATTTAAAAAAAAAAAAATTTCATTATTTTTTTTAAGTAAATGATTTTGTGGGGTTTTTGTGTGTGTAAAATATTTCTGCACATGTCTTGTGTAGTCACCTGTCACAAGCATTCTACCATTTTGAGGAGTGACTAGTCTTTTTACCTTGGGTTTTTTTTTGTTTGTTTGTGTTTTATTTGTTTTTTGTTTATTCAGGACATGTTTTTGAGGGGAGAAAGGGTTGGGTTTTTTTGTTTTGTTTTCAATGAAAAAATCAGAAGATAGTTGTATGATGATGACTATGAAATGATGATGACAATGAAATGAATAGGAAGGGAAGGAACATCACCAAGTGCTGTACATTATCCTTTTAACTTACTGAAGTTGTGTCGTAGCTGTTCATTTGACACTTACTTCACCTCAAAATGCTAGTTCATATGACATTGACATTGTTTTTAAAACATTTTTTAATTACACATACTGTACCGTGGCTCACTGATGCTATCCGGGGATGGGATAGCCTAGTGGTCAGAACATTGCGCTCGCAATTTGATGACCCGAATTCGAATCCTGGTCGAGGGGATTTTTCCCCTGGAGTTAACATCAGTGCTGACTCCACTCCACTTCTGGTTTCCTCTTAGAGACCAGAAGACTGACACTTTGGCCAAATTAGAGGAGGACCCCCCCCCCTTATCACAGTTGTCAGACCATGGAGCTACCCTGGTTGTCTCCATTCCTCCCCCTGCATTAAAACTGATTGAACTAATCATAGTATTTTTGTATGATAGAGCTATGTACTGATATATATATACAACTCTGCACTGCAGTAAAACTGTGACATGGAGTTCATGTCATGTCGCTCATTTTGGGCTGTGAGTATCACTTTATGCTTGTGTTGTATTCATTCTGTATTTTCTGTCCCCCCCCCCCCCCCCCCCCCCCACTTCCTGTTGTCCTCTTCTAAATGGGCATTCATGCTTTGTGTGTGTACAGATATTTATTTATTTATAATTTATACAAACCCTAAATATATAAAAACACTTGTCATTGACATTCTCTCAGCACTCGCTCTTTTCTTTTTTTCTGAGAGGAGGGGTTGTATGTTTGTTCTTTGGTTGTGGGTTTTTTTTGTTGTATTTATGATAAAACTACCAAAGGCAGAGAAACTCTTAAGACATGGTGATTTATTTTTATTTTATTTTATTTATTCTTTTATATCAAGGATAATGGGAAATGTGTGTGTGTGATAGAAAAGTAGAAGCTTGTTTCCCCATATTTACAGCCTTTGGTGGTTTTATAATGCTTTGTGTGTGTGTGTGTGTGTGTGTGTGTGTGTGTGTGTGTGTGTGTGTGTGTGTGTGTGTGTGTGTTTTGTGTGTGTGTGTGCAGTGTGATGCAGATCAACAGTATCTCCAAGGAAACCTTCATGGATGTGGGGGAGAGTCTTCAGCGTCGTCGTCAGGCTGACTTCATTGCCACTTTCCACTCCAAACAGACCATTCCGTACTGGTGAGGCCTCTGTCTGTGCAGTTTGATTATAATGGAGATGCCTTGCCCACAGTACACCCTCACTTTCCTGGCCAAGTAGGCATAAGGACAGACAGTGTTGGAGATGCTCTCCAAAGGCCAACTAGCCCCCAGGGCTGCAGCACATAAGGACTGTGCAAGTCGAGCCTCCTAGTCAGAGACTCATATAGTTGCTCACTGAAGACTAAGCTGTAAAGTGGAATTCCATGAGTGGGAAAGCCGCTGATCATACAACCTCTCACTTTGCTGTTGCCCCTAGCGTCAATGGTTTTATCAGAAACTGTGATAAAACCCAGGTGCTGAGGGTATTAAACATTGCATCATCCCTCCAATGACTGTCCCCTGTGAACCTCCACCCCAAAGGCTAGTTACACAAACTCATCACAGGCACAGAAGCGTATGTAGAAACAAAAAGACCAGAACATCTGGAGCCACTGAATCAGAGGCAGTTTTTTTTTTATTGCATGATTTTCAGTAAGGATGATGTAATGATAATGCTATGGAAGGGCTTGTTCTTTGTGCTTTTCGGAAGAGTAGGCCATTGTATGCCGGTGGGAATGGATGACAAATGATATCTGCATACACACAGGGACTGGATGTAAAAAAAAAAAAAGCACATGAGTGCTTCTTCCATTATCCTCGAAATAAAAGAATAAAAGAAAGAAAAGAAAGAAAGACTACTTGACAGGGCTTTACTCTACATTTGTTATCATAATATTTCCCAGTGTCAGTTGGGCCTGAGAGATACAGACACCTGCAGTGTTGGTCAAGTATTTTGAACTACACTCACAAACTCCCATTCGTAAAGTAGATAAAGTACGACTGTGTGGTCCCAGTCTTTGCATGAGCCCACAGCACACTCACTCTGGGTAGGAGTTGGCCAGTCTTAAAAAAGTTTACTAAGACTCTTGTGGGATTCGAACCTGCAACCTTCCAGTCCATAAGCCAAGACGCTAACCACTGCGCAAAGGTGGCTGGTTAGGTAAAAAAAGTCACTAGTTCATGGCAGTGGTGCTCTCTCTCTCTCTCTCTCTCTCTCTCTCTCTCTCTCTCTCCTCTCTCCTCCCTCCCCCCCTCCCTCCCCCCTCCTCCCCCCTCCCTCCCCCCTCCCTCCCTCCCTCCTCCCCTCCTCTCTCTCTCTCTCTCTCTCTCTCTCTCTCTCTCTCTCTCCTCTCTCTCTCTCTCTCTCTCTCCTCTCTCTCTCTCTCTCTTCTGTAATATATATATACAGAGAGAGGGAGAGAGTTGATATTGCCATTTTGAAGTCATTGAGAAATGGATGATGATGAAAGTGGTGGTGTTGATGTGTTCACAGCCAGGAAGAAGACCCTGCCTTGTTTGATGAGGAGCTGCGACTGAAACTGGAAGAAAACCAGCGTGTGGGAAGGTCAAGGCTGGAGGGGGTAAGTTGCCGTTGTTGTCTGCATTTTGATGTGTCGGGTAAAAAGTGGTGATGAGGGGGCGGGGGTGAGGTGGGGAGGGATTGTGTGTGTGTGTATATATGTGTGTGTGTGCACTTGGTGTCGCAACAACGGGCCAAAAAAAAAAAAAAGTGTGTCACAACAACGGGCAAAAATACTGAAACTCGGTGAAAAATACTGAAAATTGCCATGAAAATACTGAAATAAGTAGTAAAGGGGTGCACTGGTCTGTAGAAGGTAAATGGAAACGTGTATGGGTGTGTGTTCAGGTGATCCGCAAGTACACAGACCTGCAGTTAGTGGTGGGGGACGCGAACAAAGACGAAGGGAACAGAGAAGCCACCACATCCAACCACAGCTACAAGTCCAGACCTCAGCACAACTCCAAAGTCAGCCCAGACCTGCCTTTGAAATCTGCCTCCCATGCTCATTCAAAGTCTGCCTCAAGTACTCATTCAAAATTGCCTTCACATACCCATTCAAAATCTCCGTCGCATACAAATTCAAGATCCCCTTCATACAGTCATTCAAAGTCCCCATCGTATATCCGATCTGGATCTCCACCTTATACCCATTCAAAATCACCCTCATATGCCCATTCAAAATCACCCTCATATACCCATTCAAAATCACCCTCATATACTCATTCAAAATCACCCTCACATTGTCGTTCAAAATCACCCTCACATTGTCATGCAAGATCGCCATCACATTCTCATTCAAAGTCCCCCTCACATTGTCATTCAAAATCCCCCTCACATTGTCGTTCAAAATCCCCCTCACATTGTCATGCAAGATCACCGTCACATTGTCATGCAAGATCTCCGTCACATAGTCATTCAAAATCCCCCTCACACTGTCATGCAAGATCGCCATCACACTGTCATTCAAAATCCCCCTCACACTGTCATGCAAGATCGCCATCTCACTGTCATTCAAAATCCCCCTCACACTGTCATGCAAGATCGCCATCTCACAGTCATTCAAAATCCCCTTCACATTGTCATTCAAAATCCCCGTCACACACACATTCAAAATCCCCCTCCTACAGCCAGAACGCCAAATCGTATTCCCACACCCAGTCGCAGACCGTGTCCGGGCGACAGTCCAGCTCTCCTCCTCCACCAGAGTGTTATTTCGCACCTGTGCTGCACCACCAGACAGATCCTGTGGCAGACTACATCCCCACATCGCCCCCGCATCCGCTGTCAGTCTCTCCACCACACTGTCAGTCCCAGCGTGTGTCGGACCATCATTCACAAGCTGAGCATCAGTCAGAATTGTTTGCCGAGTCGTTGTGTGTGTCGGTGATTGGGTCACAACTGTCCTCTGACCATCCGTTAGAGTTGTCAGCTAGCTGTCAGTCCAAACCGGTGTCAGACGGTTGGTCAGACTCTGCCTCCCTCGTGTGGCCTAGGTCTCCAGTGGACTGTCAAATCAAAGCTGTGTCAGGGTGTCGTTTGAAACCTCCGTCAGATCACAACTCCCACCTACTACTCTCTGACTGCCAGCTTGAGGCTTCTTTCCAGTTTCATTCCAAATCCGTGTCAGAAGTGAAATCAAAACCCCAGTCCAGTTTTCACTCCAACTCTGTATCAGAACTTTGCTCAAAATCTGTGCCAGATGTTCACCTGAGTCTGAGTCAGGTGTTCACTCAAAATACGAGTCAGGTATTCACTCAACAAAATCCGAGTCAGGTGTTCACTCAACAAAATCCGCGTCAGGTATTTACGTAAGAAAATCCGAGTCAGGTGCTCACTCAAAATCCGAGTCAGGTGTTCACTCAAAATTTGAGTCAGGTGTTCCCTCAACTTCTGAATCAGGTGTTCCCTCAAAATCTAAGTCAGGTGTTTACCCAAAACCTGTAGCAGGTGCGCACTGCAGATCTGTTGTATCAGACGAACAGTTCACGCCGCTCTCGGATCACGCCTCCAAGTTGCCTTCAGAAAACTTCTCCAACCTCGCTGTTGAGCGCCACTTTAGTCCTTCCCCTGATCTCCACTTCAATGACATCGACGATGATGATGAGCTGTATGACGACACAGAAGGGCAGTCCCGACCCTGGATGCTGAAGAGGGCGAAAATCGTGATGTTGGACCTCATGGATGAGGAGAAGGATGAGGGCCACTTTGAGGACAACTTGCCTGAAGGGGATGACGATGACGATGGACTGAACATGATTGAAAGTGAGTGACCTTGTGTGTGTGTGTGTTTGACCTGTGTGTCTGATGTGTGTGTTTGAGTAGAGACTTGAGACAGTAGCTGTGCATGTTGTTCTTGTTAGAAAGTGCATACAGTGTGTAAGAAGTGTACATTATGTTTTGTGAAATACGTGTATGTGTGTTATTCTTTGTGATTACTCAAGTTACTGTATAAATACATATTTTGGCACACATGCATGAGTGTCTCTGTATGTGCTTGGAAATGTGGCTTAGCTTGAAACGCATGCTTTGATTTCTGATGGCAATGCATAGGATTTAAAAAAAAAAAAAAATTTAATATTTTTTTTATTGGTGTATCACTATAGTAGACTAGTATCTTTTTTGTATTTTTTTCTTTAGTAGACTGGTATCCTCATTGTGAAGTGCTGCATTACTACACTGGACTGGCTGTTGTGGTTTGTTGTGTTTTGTGAGATGAAGAAAAAAACACATGGACTCAGTGATTGATCATTATGCATGTTGTGAACCAGGGTGTATTCTGGATTTTGTGTTGTTGATATATCCTGCATTATGTTCTGGATTATGATTTGTTGACATGTTCTCAGTGTTGATTCTAGGGTGCGCCCTTGTGGGATTCCCGCATTTTTTTCAACTTTGCTGCAAAATATTAAATAATGTGAACTGTGCGCCCTAACGGCTAGTCCCATGTCGTTTTCCTGTAATATATGTTAACGTCATTTTCCAAGAAGCCTTGTACTCCTGACACTATTGACATAATTGTGACAGAGATAGATTGAAGAGAAAGTAGAAGCCGCATCCTAGCAGGGTTCAGAGCTGGTAGACCAAAGAGAGTTTTCAAGATGGTTTTCCAGATCTGGCTAGACCAGGAGCCCTGGCTTGGGAACAGGGATGATGGCATGTGATATTGGCTGTGATAAAAAAAAATGGAAAGAATAATTCCTTCACTAAAGCCAGTAAAGGATTTCGGAGCATCTCGCAAAAACACTGATGACCATCAGGAGGCTGTAAAAAATGAAATTCTTTAGAAAGCTTCCATCACTCTCTCTCTGTGTCTCTGTTTCTCTCTCTGTTTCTCTCTCTCTCTCTCTCTCCTCTCATCTCCTCTTTCTCTCGTCTCTCTCTCTCTCTCTCCTCTCTCTCTCTCTCTCTCTTCTCTCTCTCTCTCTCTCTCTCTCTCTCCTCTCTCTCTCTCTCTCTCTCTCTCTCTCTCTCTCCTCTCTTCCTCCTCTCTCTCTCTCTCTCTCTCTCCCTCTCTCTCTCCTCTCTCTCTCTCTCTCTCTTCTCTCTCTCTCTCTCTCTCTCCTCCTCTCTCTACTCCTCTCTCTCTCTCTCTCTCTCTCTCTCTCTCCTCTCTCTCTCTCCTCTCTCTCTCTCTCTCTCTCTCGTCTCTTCTCTCTCTCTCTCTCTCTCCTCTCTCTCCTCTCTCTCTCTCTCTCTCTCTCTCTTCTCTCTCTCTCTCTCTCTCTCTCTTCTCTCTCTCTCTCTCTCTCTCTCTCATCTTCTCTCTCTCTCCCTCCTCCTCCTAGTATGAAGACTTGAACTGAAATCAAGAACTGATCTTTTTATATTCTCTCTTGTGTATTTTGGTACCAGACTATGGAATGATATCCCCATCTCAATTAATAACAAAAGTAGTGTATCATCTTTCAAAAAAGGGTACCACACATACTTGTTCAATTCCATGTGATTGACTTAAGTGAGCTCCCTTTGAACTGGGTGTGTGTGTGTGTGTGTGTGTGTGTGTGTGTGTGTGTGTGTGTGTGTGTGTGTGTGTGTGTTTATCTTTGCTAACAATGAAATTGTAAGAGGGTTTTTATTGTTTGTTTGGTTGGTTTTGTTGTTGTTTTTCTGAAATGATGTAATGTGTATTTTTATGATTATTCTTTGAGCATATCCCAGTGTATGGGGGAAAATGCACATGTGTATGGATATGTATCCAGGATGATTTGTGTGTGGGTGTGGGTGGATGGGTGTTATGTCTTGGCTTTTTGGGAAGAATTCTTTGTTTATGGGAGGGGTGTTAGGGAGGGGAGTTTTTTCGTGTTTGATTGGTCTTGTTTATTCATTTGATTCGTTAATTTATTGCCATCTTTCAATGATTTCCTGACTTAACAGTAATTGAATGGTAATATGACTGATTGATTTCTTCGCAATCTTACATTCATTTGTCTATTGATTATTCATATTAGTTTCATTTTTTTCCCCATGTAGGCCTGGTATAAAGAAGCCTCTGGCTTATCGAATTACCCTCATTAAAATTTCGAGTTTCGAGTTTCCCTCATTTGTATACAAACAATGCGTCTCCTCCAGTATTTATTAGTATCTATGTAGTATGTATCCCACCACATCTGAATGTACCACAATCTGGAAATACATCTTTGACACCCCCCCCCCTCTCTCTCTCTTTTCTCCCTCCCCCCCCCCCCCCCCTCTCTCTCTCTCTTTCCTGTGTCAGAAAGCATTTGCAGACTTAACTGCAACACGTAAGGTGTAATTATCAATAGGTGTAATCTAATCGTGTCTGCTTATGTGCCTGACTGTTTGTTCATTCTCGACCTTGAAAAATAGCAGAAATGGTTTTATAGAGCAAATATACACTTGTCCCCTTTTTAGGAAAAGGGGGGGGGGGGATGTCCCCCTTTTTAATTTAATTTTAGGGCTCCCCATTTTTGAAATCCTAGAATCAACACTGTGTTTTGGATTAGTTGTGTTGTTGTTGTGTTCTGGATTATTGTCATTGATATTTTCTGGGTTGTGGGTTGTTGATATGTTCTGGATTAGTTTTTGTTTTGATTTGGTCTGGATTAGTTTTTGTTGTTATATAGTCTGGATTATGGGTTGCTGATGTCATTTGACTGACTGTCAAGTTCTCGGGGAGTCTTGTGGGTATCTGCCCACACTGAAAGTGCTGGCAGCACATCTTAAGCAAGTTTACTGAGCCTGGCTGAGTGCATCCCTCTTCTGGTGGTAGATTGCTTGCTGGGAGTGTTAGCACGCCACTGGCCAGCCCATCGCTGGCCTTAACTGTTGAGACTGACAGGACAGATGAGACAGACTGATAGATGGGTGGATGGATTTTTTATATGGGCACAAGGTGTATCTGTTCTTTTTTTTTTTTTTTTGCTTTATGACATGCACATCATTAATAACAATAATGATAATGTGATGTACATATATGTCATATCATAAAAACCCTGTATTGGTTTGCTTGCCTCTAGCTGCTGCCTACTGTTAGAACTGAAGACAGTTTCAGTTTGTATCTGATCACAATCACTGGTCTGAATCAGACTGCATTTGTTGTACAGCCCTGACTGATAACTGAATTCTCTTTTGTTGCACAGTTTAGACAAAATAATCATTTGTTATTGTCATCTTTTGTCATTTTATTGATTTATTTTAATCAGCAGATGATTGGTTGAATTAAACTTGTCAGTCTCACAGAATGTGAGGCAGCAAAAAGAGAAGGAAAATTAAATTTTATATGAGTGTAAATTTAATGTGTTAAAGATGATCAGAAATGAATTGACAGATTGAACAGAAAACATGCTCAGATTTGTCTGGCGTCAATCTTTTATTGCGACATAATTGGGAATAACAAATTACAACCAAAGTCCACAAAGTAAAATCAGAAATGCCATTAAAAAAAAGCCTCTGTTGGGATGATTCATTTGATTTTATTCCTGTTTGTTTTAGCATTGTATTGATAAGTGGCTGGATTGTTCTACCTCTTTGACACATTTTTCCCGCAGCATGAGTCCCTCGTGCCTTACCCCTTGTTTCAAAGAGTTTGTCCGTCTCTCTGGGTCTCTCTGTCCATATGATATTCTCTGTTGCATGCGTGCGTACACATGCACACACACACCACACACACAACACACACACAACACACACACACACACACACACCACACACGTGACACACACACACACACACACACACACACACAACACACACACACACACACACCTGCTTCATGAAGTAAACCATGTTCTTATCTTATTCTGTTATTATTATTATCATATTGTGTCATCTATTGGTTTTTCATGAAGGGGTGAATCATAACTTTTTAAATTCTAAAATGGTAAATGCACTAAAACTGTGTTTCTGCTTGTAATTAGTAAGTTATGTTTCAATCATGTAAAATACATATCAATTTTGATACTGAGCAGGTACTTGAATTGGTTAAATAGACAAAAATGGCTAAAACGACTGTGCCGAATTCCTTATCTTAAAGCATTTTACTTCAGTCACTTCACCAGTAAGACACATTTAAAGCAGACGACATTGTAATGTAGGAGTTGCTATTCTGTTTGTCTCACTGTGAAGTAGGCCTGCAGGAGGTGGCTCAATATCTGGCTGTCATCATGGGCAACTCTGTTTTTAGGTATGGCCAGTGAACTGTACTAAATTTTGCATCTTTGGAAAATGATAGTTTTTTTATCATATTTTTAGCGCATTTTTCCCAGCTTCAGCATTCTCAAACTTTTATGTTATTTCTGACACTTTTAGAGAAGAAAGAATCAGATTTCAAAATAAAATTGTTGTGATTTTCCTGGACTTGTCAAAATCATTCCAGTACTTGGCTAAATAGCCTGTCGTGGTTACAGTCAAAGACAACATCAACATAACATTTCAAGCTAAACAAGATAACACATTTAAGCTAGCGACATCATAAACATTCAAGTCAACAACATCAATAACATTTCAAAGCTAAACAATCAGCAATTCAAACTAGCAAATCAATTTACATTTCAAAGCTAAACACATCACAACATTTCAAAGCTAGCAACATCAATATTACTTTTAAAGCTAAACAACATTGTAATGTAGGCCTGGGGCCTTAGCTTCCATCAAACTGGCAAAGCTGTTTGGCCTAGGCCGGAGTTTTGTAAATTTGTTTTTTTGTAAACTTGTTAGTTTTTGCATTTCTTATTTCCTTGTTTGTTTTTTGCATGCTTGTTTTCATCTTGTAAATAAAGATTTGTTTTTAATTCTGTTCTACTTTCAAGTTGATACGTGTTAGACTAGGACTAGGTCCATGATCATTGTTGCATTATCATTGGTTTCATCTGGTAAATAAAGATTCATTTTTTCATTCTGTGTCTCTTGCCTCCCTTCATTGGTCAGCCTTCGTCTTTGTTTCTCATCCAGTTCTGCTTGTCTTTTGACCCATCACTTTTCCCTTCATGTTTTGAACTTGTTATCAAAATAAATTTCAATGTTCATTAGGCACAGCATACAGGACACTGATAGAACAATGTCAGAGAGTCAGACTACTGATGTGATCTCAGTGATGGTTATAACAACTACTTCAGTTTAAGCTCTGACTAGTGGACATAGGACACAAACATACCCAGCATGCAGCCTATCTGGAGAGGGAGCTCTGCCACAGTGCCAGCTTCATCTTGCTAACAACACTAGCAGCAGCAGCAAGAGCAACAGTAGCAGCAGCAGCAGCAGCAGCAACAACAACAACAACAACCACACACACACACACACTCGTGTGTGCACACAGGAGCACTCTTGCCCATGACAACCGCGAGAGCCCCCCCCCCCCCCAAGGACTCCTCAGGGAGTAAAAGGAGAATTCAGAATTCATTTCATTTCTGTAGTTGAGACATAAATAGTTGTCTTGAGTCAGGGTAGAATGTTCATTTTGACTGGTGTATCTAGCAATGTTCATTTGTGACTGGTGTTGTATACAGAATGTTCATTTGTGACTGGTGTATAGCAATGTTCATTTGTGATCGGTGTTGCCTAGAAATGTTCATTTGTGACTGGTGTATAACAATGTTCATTTGTGACTGGTGTTGTGTAACAATGTTCATGTGTGACTGGTGTTGTGTAACAATGCTCATGTGTGACTGGCGTTGTCTAGAAATGTTCATGTGTGGTGTCGCCTAGAAATATGTGTGACTGGTGTTGTATAACAATTTTCATTTGTGACTTGGATCTATAGCAAAGTTCATGTGTTAGACTGTTACTGGTGTTGCCTAGAAATGTTTTATGTGTGACTGGTGTTGTATAACAATGTTCATTTGTGACTGGTGTTGTGTAACAATGTTCATGTGTGACTGGTGTCGCCTATAAATGTTCATGTGTAACTGGTGTTGTATAACAATGTTTATTTGTGACTGGTGTTGTGTAACAATGTTCATGTGTGAGCTACTATAGAAGTGCTTGTGCTTTGAGACTATTTGACAGGTTGTACTCTATACTTCCTATCATAATTGATAATATTATATTCTGGCATCAATCTGGCCTGAGAGATACAGACACCTGCAGTGTTGGTCAGGTAATTTGAGCAACACTCTCAAACTCACATCCATAAAGTGGATGAAGCTCGACTGTGTGGTCCCAGTCTCCCCACTGAGCCCACAGCACACTCATATTAGTAGCCGGCTGGAGTCTGAAAAATCCCTATGACTCTTTTGGGATTCAAACCAGCAACCTTCCTGTCCATAACCCAAGGCATCATAACCACTGCATCATGGCAGCTGGTAGTTGATTTGTTTTATTGTTTGCTTTTTTTCTTTTTCCTTCTTGTTTCTTTGTTTGGGAGTTTTGCTTGTTTATTAAGAGCTTTTTGATTTGTTTGCTTTACAAGATAAAGCCCCATGAAGAATTCCACAATAACAATTGAATAACAGCAGAACACCATCAAGTTTAGGTGCATCAGCACACTAACAAAAATATTTATGAAACATATCATCACTTTTTTATTATCATCATCATTATTATTATTATTATTATTATTATTATTATTATTATTATTATTATTACTTGCTACCACTACGACCACCACCACTACTACTATTACTAGTACTACTACTACTACTACTACTACTACTACTACTACTACTACTATCATCTTTCAGTTACTTTGTTTTTGGTTTGGTGGTTTTGTTTTTGTTAAAATAGTTGAATTAGTTGTTTGTATATTTGGTTTCTTTGAATTGACCAACTGACTTTCAGTTATCATATCTTTCGAGAAGGGACGCTATAGCCGAGTGGTTAAGACTGTTTGACTTATGCTTCAATCCCATGGGTCCATGAAGTTGTGGGTTTGAATCTCAGTGGAGTCTGGCGAATTAAGGGTGGGGGTTTTTACAATCTCCCAGGTCAACTTCAAGCGCAGATCTGCCAGTGCCTCAATTCTTTTCGTGTGTATATGCATACACATGCAGAGGATCAAATAAAATGCATATATATATGAAAGATCCTGTAATTCATATCTGTGTTCGGTTACAGAAACACAAATATACCCAGCATACATCCCAGAAGTCTGAATGCATGGTGGGCAAAGATGGTTGCATACAGTGCAAAATCTCACCATTGGAGAACTTCATATCCTAATGCTGAGGACCTGGAGAAAAAAAAATCTTTGGACACTACCCTAAATTAGCTGACTAGGCTTTTGTTTAATGATGATGTCTGCTCATCAGCTTATACTAAGATTTGGTGTCTTTTTAATTAACTGTATGTAGACTGTAACTTTGTAAGTTTGCTGGATTGTGTTAATGCAGAGACAGGTAATATTTTGCTTTGCCATTGACTGTGGGAGTTTTATGACATAAAACCCCCACAGTCAGTGGCAAAGCAAAATATACTTGTGTGAATTATTTGTGCTGGATGTGTCTGTATGTGGGTGGGTAGTCCTTGTGCAATCAATGTCCTGTCTAGTTTTGTGTCAGTAGCTGTGTAGCTATTTCATTTGTCAATGTGGGGAAATGTTTGGTTAAAAATTTGTTGTAATGTGACGCAATGTGTCCTTTATTCATGTGCTAAGAGATGAGTAATGTTTTTAAAACTGTTGTAAAATTGTACTGTAATGTGTACTTTATTGTTGAGGGTGTAGAGACATGTTCAGAAAATGATCTTTTTTTTTTTCACTGTAGCAATTTTAGACCAAGAGCTGAGCTGTCAGACTTAGATAAGGGGGGGGGGGGGGGGGGGGGTAGTGTTGAATGTTGATCACTATGGAGTGGTGGTGTAAGATTGTCTGTCAGAATCATGATAATGCAAGCTGGTGCAGCCATATGGCCACAGACCCCAGTCTCGGCATAATATGCTGAGATTGGTGTCTGTGTGTCCTGAGTATGCATGCTGTGAGTGTGAATTTGTTTACTCAGACCTTGACATAATATTGATCATTATCAATCAGTGTATAAGCATAATATGAAATTGATATGATGTGACTTAGGATAAACATATACCACAACAAAAGCTGATTTGCATAAAGATGATGTCATCTATTGTCAGTAAAGATCTAACTCATTATCATATATTATTGTCAGTAAAATATGTAACTCATGTGTCTGTAAAGATTGAATTCAGTGTTGTGTTTTGTTGACAGTAAATATGTAATGCAGTGTTGTGTTTTGTTGTCAGTATATATAACGCAGTGTTGTGTTTTGTTGTCAGTAAATATGTAACGCAGTTTTGTGTTTTGTTGTCAGTAAATGTGTAACTTTGTGTCAAGTTTTGTTGCTAGAAAATATGTAATGCAGTATTGTGTTTTGTTGTAAGTAAATATGTAACTTTGTGACATGTTTTGTTGTTACTATTAACTTTGGGTTGTTTTTTATTGTCAGTGAATATGTAACGCAGTTTTGTGTTTTGTTGTCAGTAAATATGTAACTTGTTTGTGTTGTGTTTTATTGTCAGTAAATATCTAACTTTGTGTCATGTTTTATTGTCAGTAAATGTTGTAACTTTGTGTTGTGTTTTATCATCAGTGAATATGTAACACAGCGTCGTGTTCAGAACTAATCAGTATTGAAGACAGGAAGTCTCGTTATATCGTGATACAACTCTTGTTCAAGTTGTTGTTTTCTGTCTGTTGTCAGAGGCAATGAGAGGCAACATCCCATTGATTGTACGCAAGTCGGTATTATAACAATGAAAAATCTA
This sequence comes from Stramonita haemastoma, assembly GCA_030674155.1. NCBI lineage: Eukaryota > Metazoa > Mollusca > Gastropoda > Neogastropoda > Muricidae > Stramonita > Stramonita haemastoma. The sequence continues at coordinate 18,521,111 of CM060341.1, read as the reverse complement.
ACACATCTCATCTCTGTTCTCAGTGGACATTGCAGAGGAGTGTCACCTACTGATGGAAGGAGGCGACAGTCAGGAGGAATGGATGATGCAGCAACAACAACAACAGGAGGAAGACACCACGGACTGGCAACACGAGTTTGGACCAGACTGGCGCCAAGACAAGGGCACCAGCAACAGACTCCAGCCACACAGGGAAAACAGCTGGCCTGGAGAGCATGCAGACAACGCTCCACTGCACTCGGAATATGAGGAGAATGGTGGTGTCGTTTCACAGTGTGGTGGTGGTGGTGTTTCACGCAGTAGTGGTGGTGTTTCACACAGTGGTGGTGTTTCACACAGTAATGGTGGTGTTTCACACAGTAGTGGTGGTGTTTCACACAGAAGTGGTGTTTCACACAGTAGTGGTGCTTCACACACTGGTGGCATTTCTCGCAATGGGGGTATCCAGAACAGCAGCACAAGCAAAAACTTCGTGGGTGCAGACAACCCCGAAAGAGAATGGGGTGGAGGAGCAGGAAGACGAGGAAGGAGAAGAGAACGTGACGCTACCCATACTTGCTAGGGACCACAGCGACCTTCTTCACACTGGCGCCACAACAGGAGGAGAAAGAAGATTGCCGGGCCCAGAAAGACCACACCATCAACGCACACAGCACACTCAGCTGGGGGAGTGCAGCAGGGAGAGGAGGAGGTAGCTGTAGCCGGCTGGACAGAGAAAACCGGGGACAACAACACAGTGTGGATCGAGGTGAATGAAGACAACGACGACGAAGAAGACGACGAGCCGGGAACCACCTTCATCGCCCCCACCACCACCACCACCACTGCCTCCTCCCCACCCTGCTTTGTGGTGGAGGTGTTGGAGGAGGGGGAGCAGCAGCAGCTGGAGGAGGTGGAGGGGGAGGAGGACAACATCGTGGACAGTGGTGGTGGTGGTGAGGAGGGAGAATGGGGTCAGCAGACGGAACACCACGTCCACTCCTTGCAGGAGGAGAGAGTGGGGGCAGGGGGAGAAGTGGAGGGGGAAGGGGACAGCGGTACTGTCAACAGCACGGTGGTCAGCAGTCAGTTCCTCCTAGATCAGGCGCAAGAAGGGTCAGGGGTCTCCACAGAAGATGTGGGGGCAGACCGGACCCTAGGGGCCCGTGATGATGGGGGGGGAAAGGAGGTCATCCGTATCGATGATGTCGTTGATGCTGCGGGGGGTTCGGACCCGGGCAGTAAGTGTGTCGGGGAGAGAAACGAGGTGGTGCTGGATCAGGAGAGGAGGAGGGAGGGGGACGGGGCAGTGCAGGTGAATCAGGTGGACAGTGCCACCGAGGTGGTCAGGGACAGGTGTGGGGGGGTGAGAGACACAGACAGCAGTATCGTCCATGCCACCGCCACTGCCAAAAAGGATCACATCAGCCAGGTCCCAGGCGACAGTCCCGCCACACCCCGCCCTCCTCCACACCACCAGCACACAACATCAGGGCGCCCTGTGAGGACAGCCTCCCCCAACACCCTCCTCCCCAGACTTCGGGTAGGGAGACTGCCCATCTCCAAGAAATCCACCTCTCCCGTCAAAGTCAACCCCAAGCTACGACTGCCCAAATGTTTGCAGCAGCAGCAGCAGCAGCAGAATAGCGACGTTATCCGGAAAAAGACCGAGGGCATCTTCTATCCCAGCCGGGTCGCTGGTAGTGTCTCGGGCGAACAGAACGGCGACAGCATCACCATCGGCAGTTCGGATGAGGAATCGGACCTGCGGGGTCTGGGGAAAGACGCGTCGGTCGCTAAGCCCGAGCGTGTCAAGCCGGAGGAGGGGGATGTGATTGTGTTGTCTGACGACGATTGAGGGGAGAAGTGTCGCTTGCCTGTTTGTTTGTTTGTTGCCGTGAATTGAACTGATTTATGTACTACAAGCGATGAATTCCTTGGGTGTGTTGTGTGGTGTTTTTTTAGGGAAAGGGGAGGAAACGGTTTTAGGGAGGGGAGGACAGTTTTAAATGGGGGGGAGGGGTTTTTGGGAAGGGGAGAAAAAGTGTGACTCGGCAATACAGGAATTTGTGTTTCTAGATCAGTCATCAGGGGATAGAGTTGTGGAAGTTGTGTGTGTGGTGTGTGTGTGTGTTGCTTCTTTTGTGGTTCTTTTTTTTTGTTTTTTTTCCTTTTTTGTTTTTCTTTTCGAATGCCTCTTGAATCACCCTGAATGACATTAGGATGATTTGTATTCTGATACATTTTTTTTTTTCTGGTTGGAATCATTAATTTTTATTAGATGTTTGATGAGAATTCCAAACAGGGAATCAGTTAGAACTCCAAACGTTGTCCATTCTTTGTCTTATACTTTATTTTCCACAGGGATGAATGATATTCTGTCATTGCACATGCTGGTTACAGGTTGTTTACACCACCTACACATGCCTGAAAGTGAGACTATAAACCAAGTCGTTCAACGGATTGATGTGCAATTAACCGCAATGGGGGGTAAATGATAAAGATTGACAAAACTGCATACACAGTCGGACTGGATGCAATAAAAGCATTCACATATTTAGGCTCAGAAAAGACCCCATGGCAACAAGAGATTTGTCCCTGCAAAACCTGTAGAAGAAAGCCTCTCTGAAAGTAAGGAAACAAATACAGTTGCAGACAAGAAAAGAAGAAAAAAAAGTTACAGTGGCGCTGCTCTTGTGGCGACGTGCTCTCCCTGGGGAGAGCAGCCCAAATTTACACAAAGAAATCTGCTGTGGTATACAATACAATATACAGTACAATACCCCCCCCCCACCCCCACACCACATTTTGATTTTAATAGAATTCAATGTACACACACTATGTAGTTGTACACATGCACAAATCGCCATGCATGCACAAATTGCAATGCACACACACACACACACATGCCAAAGAGGGTGAACAATATTTTGTTTTCTCACTAATAACAGGAGATGTACCTGGAATACTCCATTTTCAGTCTTGACAATGAACCCTTTTACTCTGGACGCTATAGCCAAGTGGTTAAGACCGTCTGACTTCAATCCTATGGGTCCATGAAGTCATGGGTTCAAATCTCGGTGGAGTCTGGTGAATTAAGGGTGGGGATTTTTCAGCTCCCAGGCCAAATTCAAGTGTAGACCTGCCAGTGCCTTAATTCCCTTCATGTGTGTGTGTGTGTGTGTGTGTGTGTGTGTGTGTGTGTGTGCAGAAGATGAAATATGCACAATAAAGATCCCGTAACTGATGTTAGGTTCGTGGGTTACAAAACATGAAATACCCAGCATATGTGGTGGGCAAAAATGGTTGCATATATTATGCAAAATCTCACCACTGGTGAATCTTGGAGCTTTAACCAAGGAATGAAAAAAACAATTAAAAAAAAACCCTTTGATTACTTTGCAATATACCTATTTTTGAATTTTGTTTGCTGGAGCAAAATTTGGTATTCTTCAGTTGCACCAAACTGGTAAATGCTCAGAATAAGTATGGTGTATTTCTTTAGATCTATGTTTGAAGATTTTTGGTGAGGTTTTTTTTCTTATGCTTTTAGCTACAATGTGATTAAGAATTTTATTTTTGTGTATGTGTGTGTTTGCTTTAGAAAAAATGGATATTATGATTGTGAACATTTTTGTGTTTAAATGCAGTTTCGCAACAATAATGCTTATATGTGGCGCTCCACCACGAAATGAGTCGCTTAGCACATTACCCAAATTTTGCGCTAGGAGCCATTAAAGGCAGTTGGGGGGTCAAGTTGTCAATTTTGAGATTTTGATTGATTATTAAACAATATCCTTTACCTACCTTATAATAAAATAATAAGGCATAATTTTTATTCCTTTTGCTTTTTTAATGTGTTTTGAAAATATCCAAGCCCTCATTCTGACAACCTGTTACGAAAATAAACTTGCCCGTTTCTCATTTTGTCACGTCCTGCAGTCTATCATTTCAATTTGTAATAACTTTGCACCGAATTGTCTGACTGTTCTATTGTTTTTTGTGTTTGATAGCCACTTTAATGTACATTAATAACATGTCAATAACTAAAAATTGACCTCTGGTGCACTCGACTTATTATGTGGTGGAGCGTCACATATTGTTGCACACAAAATCATAGTGAATACTATTGCCTACAAGATATGCCACCATTTTGTATGGACTTATTTTAATGAACATCGGGTACTCCATTTTGAATGATTATAGGTAGTATGAGTGATTTTTCATCTGTTTTAAATGAAATTTTGTATTGGCATTTTCAGATTTTTTTTTTTAACCCTCACCCCTTATGATGTAGTGAACCACATTAAAGAGAAGTCACTCCATAAGTTGTGTACACAGAAAAAAAGAATCAGTTATTTTTTCATTTTAATCACAACTGATTAAAATTGATGAAAAAAATTCTAAAGATATCACTGCACCCAAAATGGAGCCAAAAAAGCCCCAACCTTAGATTATCAAGACAGAAAAAGCAGTACCCACAGCACCTCTCATGGTTTAACTTAACGGACAGACAGGGGAATGGTCCAGTTAAAGTAGAATGGAACCCAGTACTTCTTATCTTACATTCTACACAGATGGCATGTGTGTGATGCTGAGGTGTTCATTTTGATGTAACTGCAGTGCTGGGGAAACAAGCTATCCTTAGGCCTAACAGTTCTTGTCAGCATGAAATATGCACAATGGCTGCTTTCTGTCATTCATTGATAGGTTTGATGAGCTGGAATTACTGAATCAATACTTTTGGTTAGTACATGTATCCTAGATTGTAAAAATACTGTTGTCTTGATTCAAATGCCATGGTACACTGACCAGTCTGAATGAAATAAAAGAAAAGGTTAGATACTGAGGTTAGTGTTAGTATTTTCAGCCTTGGTGATTGTGTGGAAAATAGTCTGATTATGCATGTGTTTTCTGTGCTTATGAACTGTTTATTCCTATACATGTCTGCCTCTGGGTTTGAGTGGATTTTGGGATTGATCACTTATGTTGTCTTGGAGTTTCTTCTTCAGTTAAATTTTGATAATACTTGCCCTCCTTTCTCCCTCCCCCTTTCCCCGTGTATAATGTATGTATGCATACATGTATGTATACATGAATGTATGTATGTTTTTTATACCATGGAAGAGTATTTGGTAATAAAGACAAGTCATCTGATTTTTTAAACAGGTGTTTGATTTATTCTATAATTTTTATAAATTCATTGCTTTTATCAATTTTATTTTTTTACGAGTGTCAAGGGCAGAGAACAAATTGTGATAGCAAAAAAAATGTCTACAGGTGTATGTCAGTGTGCTGAGTTTATTTGGTTTTCTGTGTGTGGGTACTAGTTCCATCGACCTGGCTATGTTTACCTCTGTTTATATACTCGATTTTTGTGGTAAGCACTGACGTTTGGCTGATATTTGACAAATGGTGTGAAACTGTTTATTACATGTCATTTGATTTACAATGTGAAGTAGGCATTGCTCATGTCTTCCTGAACCACAGACCATAAGTGTTGCAAAAGAACAATCTGCAGTTACAAAGAATGAAGGCTTTGATTGGCCAAAATTGTGTGGACATAGTCATTTTTAGGTTTGGTGAACTCTATGTTCATGAATTTACTAGCCATTTTTTAGATATGGTGGACTGTAAATAAACATGTTCATGAAACTGTAACAGATGAAGACAATGATTGTGATGAGCCGCCAAATGATGCCAACCTGCAGGATATTGGCAGTCATTTCAAAAACGGAAAAGAAAGACGTTACAAATATGCACAAAATGGGTTTAGAGGCCTAGAGCTTTATGCAAGGCAGGTTGTGGGGGTACAGTTATTTATCTCCTAAAGGTGGCACAGTAGGCGGCGCCAATGTGACATGAATACATATTTATTTTGGTCTGAAAAGTCCATATTTATTGACACTGAAGTGTGACTCCTCATTTTGACCCTTACTGTTCTAGTCAGTGGTTAATCCCCCCCCCCTCCCCTCCCATTTTGTCCATTTGCTCTGTGCATAGTGATTTAAATCATTAAATTAATCAAACAGGAAATAGTTAATGGATTTCAGTATTTATTCACTCTCCTTTATCCCTTTCTTGCTTTGCCCATTTAATCCTTTTTTAGATTACCTGCCTTTTTCTTCCTTGAATAAACCAGGTCTCATTGTGAAGTGGGTGAAACCCTTTTTTTTCGGCTGGACTACATATAGATTAGTGTTTGCGCTTGCTTTAACTTGGCTTGTACTGTGCTCTCTGTGCTGTCTTTGAGGTTACAGCTGTGCTGTCTTTGACATGATTTAGTCTGTACTCTCTTTTGACATTTAGTCTGTACTCTCTTTGATATTCAGGCTGTACTCTCTTTTGACATTTAGTCTGTACTCTTGACATTTAGGCTGTACTCTCTTTGATATTCAGGCTGTATGCTCTTTGACATTTAGTCTGTACTCTCTTTGACGTTTAGTCTGTGCTCTCTTTTGACATTTAGTCTGTACTCACATTGACATTTAGGCTGTACTCTCTTTGACATTTAGGCTGTACTCTCTTGATATTAGCTGTATCTCTTTGACATTTAGGCTGTACTCTCTTTGATATTCAGGCTGTATGCTCTTGACATTAGTCTGTACTCTCTTTGACATTTAGTCTGTGCTCTCTTTGACATTTAGTCTGTACTCTCTTGACAGTAGTCTGTACTCTCTTTGACATTTAGTCTTTACTTCTTTGACTTAGTCTGCACTCTCTTTTGACATTTAGTCTGTGCTCTCTTTGACATTTAGTCTGTACTCTCTTTGACATGTAGTCTGTACTCTCTTTGACATTTAGTCTTTACTCTCTTTTGACATTAAGTCTGTACTCTCTTTTGACATTTAGGCTGGATTCTCTCTTGACATTGTCTGTGCTCTCTTTGACATTTAGTCTGTACTCTCTGTAACATTTAGTCTGTACTCTCTGTAACATTTAGTCTGTGCTCTCTTTGACATTTAGTCTGTACTCTCTTTGACATTAAGTCTGTGCTCTCTTTTGACATTTAGTCTGTACTCTCTTCAACATTTAGTCTGTGCTCTCTTTTGACATTTAGTCTGTACTCTCTTCAACATTTAGTCTGTGCTCTCTTTTGACATTTAGTCTGTGCTCTCTTTTGACATTTAGTCTGTGCTCTCTTTTGACATTTAGTCTGGATTCTCTCTTGACATTGTCTGTACTCTCTTTGATATTTAGTCTGTGCTCTCTTTGACATTTAAGCTGTACTTTCTTTGACATTTAGTCTGTGCTCTCGTTGACACTTAGGCTGTACTCTCTTTGACATTTAGTGTGTGCTGACTCTCTGGTTGTGCTTTGTCTTTGGGCTCTTTGGACCTAGAATTGTTCCTTCTCAGTGGATTTCCTGACTGAAGAGGCGACTGCCTCAGCGACACCGACAGTGACAGTGACAGTGACAGCGGGTCCTGTCTGATCATTCTTGCCTCTGTTTTCTATCTTTGACAAGGAATGCGCTGATAATAGTGATGTGGATCATTGTCAACCCGGTAACCAGTTTTTGTTGAGGATGATGTTGGTAAGTGTGCTTTCGTTGTTGGCATTTCCCTGGGTTTTTTTGTGTTTTTTTTACCCTGCATTTCTTTCAGTTTTTTTTTTTTTTTGCATTTGGTTATGTTAATTTGTTTATTAGGTAAAAGTGTCTGTGGAATATTTCCTGGGTTAGTATGATTGTTTGTCGTATAATAATTCTAGTGTTTATTGATATAAGGATTGTATTGCTTAGATTTTTTTTCTACCTAGGTTGGTTTTTTTTTTGTCAATCTTTACCAACTTTTGCTGCTTTTACACTGAACAGTATTGTTTGTTGTTTACTTTCATTTTGTTACAAGTTTGCATACAGCAATTTTTTTTTTTTTGGTTTTTTTTTGATCATTTCTGTTTGGTGGTGTTTTTTTATGACTTTATGTTTGTGCTTTTTGTTTTTGTTTGCTCGGTTAGGGTTGTTTTGTTTGTTACTTGAAGAATGAAAAAACAAAGGAGGAATGGTTTAGATGAGGGTTACAGTGTTGTGATTGTTGTATTTCTAGGCAGATAAAGACTGATTGTTGCCTCATACACAGTTTGAATTGAGTCTCCTCTCGTACCTTGGAAATGGTGTATTGTGTGCCGTAGCGAACAGATGACATTTGCAAAACTGCATACAAACGGGGACTGGATGTAAAAAAGCATATGATTGCTTATTCCATTATCCTCGATATAAAAGAATAAATTAAAAAAAAAAAAAAATCTATTGGATTAGCGCATATTGGGGTCAATGTACTTAAAGTATGTTAAGCAACTGGGACTCTCTGTCTCTGTCTCTCTCTCTCTGTGTCTCTGTCTCTGTCTCTGTCTCTGTCTCTGTCTCTCTCTCTCTGGGGATGGGATAACCTTCGTCAGAACATAGCACTCGCAATCTGATGACCCAGGTTTCAATCCCATCCAACGGGATATTTTCCCCTGGAGTTAACATCAGTACACACTCTACTCTCCCCAAAAGTCCTTCGGATGAGACTATAAATCGAAGTCCTGTGTGTGAATACACGCAAAACATCTTGCGCACATGCTGAAACCTGTTCCGCTTTTTGAAAGAGTAGGCCATTGTGTGCTGGTATGAACAGGTGACAGTTTACAAAATCGCATGCACACAGGGACTGGATGTAAAAAAGCACATGAGTGCCATTATCCTCGACATAAAAGAATAAATAAATAAATATTTTTTTTACAAATATGTACCACACAAAGCGAAAGTAGAACAACCAACATATGAAGGTGTTCCTCAATATTTCGGCTTTTGCTTTCATCAGGGGTTGTGTATAATAATGAAGTGATAGAAGAATGACATCAATTTCAATTATATGTCAATGTGAAACTTTGTTATGATATCTCAATCATAGTCAATCATGGAATTAAGGGAAAAGGATTGGGATTAGAAAAATGTTTAGATTAGGTGAAAGGGGTGTCTTGAGATAATCTGATACTGTTTCAGTGTTTGTGGTCCTTTGTGTCTGGTCTGTTTTGCCTTCCAGCTTTCTTTTTTTCTTGCCTTTTTTCCCTTTCTCTTTGTTATTTATTTATTTATTTGTCTGTCTATCTTTCAGTTAAAGAAGTAATTCACTAATTGATCTGGCAAGCATGTTGGCTGTCCCAGTCATTAGTTTTAGGATTTTCCAGGGATGGGCCTGTCTGAGTCTCATGATTATGGTCGCACAAATTTAGGTTTTAGTGCTGCCTGGGTGTTGGTAAATTAAAATAGCAATAATGATCGTAACGATGATAGAAGAAATACAGTGACCAGTGTACTCATGCAGGCATGTAGGTATAAAATGTGTGTGTCTACATGGACATGTGTCTTTCTGTGTGTATGTGTATGTGTATGTCTGTGTTTATGTGTATGTGCTCATCTATTTGAATAGGAGGCTGGGTTTTTTCCCCTGTTTGTTCTTTCCCTGTGAAGTGATTGTTTTTGAAAGGTTTATTTTCTTCTTTTTTTTAAAATTTCATACCACTTAAAATGTCCCAGGTGAATTTCTGCATGAACTTTGGGCTGCTCTCCCAGGGAGAGCGCATTGCCACAAATGCAGCGCCACCCATTATTTTTTGTTCTTTGTTCTATGATAAATTATACAAAGATGATGACGATGTCACTGGCGGGTTTGCATCACTCATGCATAAAATCAATAAATGGCATTCATGTAATTGTATTGAGTACACTGTGTACTTGTTTGTAGTGACAGGTTCTTTGTTGTTGGTTTGTTTTTTTGTTTTTTTGGGGGTGGTGGTGGATGGGTGGGAGAAAGGGGTTGTTGTCTTTTGTTGTTTTTGTTTAGTTTTGTTTGGGGGGGTGGGGGAGGGGGTTGGACACGATTTTTTTCCTTTCCTTATGGTTTGAAGAAAATGAATTATGATTACTGTGATCTCATCATAATTAGTCATCTGTGTATATCTCTGTGTGATTTGTCCATTGCAATTGTCAGGAAATTATTTCCTTTACAAAATCCATATTTGATAGGATCATTAGATCTGAATATCAACTATTGCTGACTATATGTTCCCATAGCAGCAAGAATTATGCACAGCAGCTCAAGAAAGCCAATAAAAACCAATGCAGTCTTGTTGCTGACCACACAGGCCATATCAGGGTGGAGGTACTTGTTGCCTGCTGTGTTAGGAGAAATTTTTAAAGTTTTATTTCAGTCAAGTCGTTTTCTGTTCAGTGATATGTGAGGAAATAATTCCAGCAAAAACCGTAATAGTAGATCATAAAAAAAAAACTGTTGTGTGCTTCATAATTCTTTTTCTTCCATTTTTAAATAAATAGTGTCGTTACCTGTCAAGGGCATTACATTATCTCACATTCTTCCAAAACTTCAGTCTTTTTCTTCCTAAAATATAAAAGATGTCTGACGTGCTGTATGTCTTTATTTGATGTGTGCAGAAATCCCAGCCAAGTTTTTCTCCTTCTCCTGTACCTTCGCTTCCCTTTTCCTTCTCCTTCTTCTTCTCCTTCTCTCCTTTGTCCCCAACAGTGCTGATGAAACACTGTGTAGAGTAGACTGTGTGCTCATTAGCCAAAATCGGCTGACTGAGCCAATGAGTTGTACTTACTGTGTTGATGTGACTGTTTTGTCATGCAGAATCGTTTTGAGTTGTGCTGTTGTCAGTTGACATGATACTGATGCCATCAATGTCTTTGATTGACGGAGAAGAACTGCACATACATACAATATGAATTCTATGGGCAGCATACTAGGTGTCTCTTGTGTATGTAAATAATTGCGTTATGCTGGCAGTGTCATGATGGGTTGTTTAGCTTAATTATATGTTCATTGTCAGCAATGAAAAAAAAGCATTTTATAAAAAAAAATCCCAAATGTTCACAATTGATGAGGAATGTGCTGTAGTTGGTGTATGCATCAACATGTATCCTTCAATTTCATGGGACTGGAAATCCCCAGGGGGAACTGGTCATTCAGAGATGAACTTTCCAGAAATGAATAAAGTCACTCACAAGCAAGCAGGTGTGGTGTGTGTGTGTGTGCGTGTGTGCGTGCGTGTGTGTGTGTGTGTGTGTGTGTGTGTGCGCGCTGCGTGTGTGTGTGTGTGTTGTGTGTGTGTTGCCAGTGTTGGTGGTGTGCTGCCTCTTTCTGACTTGATCTGACCTCAGCCACTGACTCGTGACTGTTATTTCTGCTGGAATGGCTGTTTGTCCCTGGGCCATGCTGTGAACAAGGGGAGAGGGAGGGAGGGAGTCCACGTGTTTTGTTACTTTTCAAAATGTCAGGACTCCCACTCTGTGTCCTTTTCTGTTTTCCAAAAATCCAGAAGTAATTAAGCCTGTTTCGACTTTCCAACCCCACCCCCCCCCCACACACACACACCCATCTTTTTTTTTTTTCATCCATATTTCTGTGTAGTTTTACTCCCATTTTGTATTTCATAATTTTTTTTTTAATGCTCAAGATTCTCCCTGCTAAAGGAAGGAAGAAGGCTGTGTGAATATTTTTACTATATGCAAGAGGTCTGCCCAGGCAAATTTCTGGTTTTGCTTGCTTTTTTTTTTTTGCTGCCTCATCTTCTGTGACGTCCCCATCCTGCTGTTCCCACGCCGCTCGTTTCAATCTTTCTGCCACAGCCATACCCAGATTCGTTGTCTCATCCTCAAGGTCGGAAGTCCACAGGGAACCCATAAATATCAGGCCGCCATGGAGCCACCAGACAGAGAGGCCCTGCACTGCTGCTGGGTCACTTTGGTGGTGTTCAGTGGTGCCTGTTCTGAGCTAACATACGCAGGACACCACCTACTAGGCCCCCTACTAACGACAGTATCAGCTCAGTAACGGAGCCAGACTGAGTGAGACGCTCACTCGAGGTGGGGACCACCACAACATCCCTCCAACGACCATCCCCCCTGAACCTCCAACCCCAAAGGCTTTGACACAAACTCACCACAGGCACAGAAGCATAT
>CM060341.1:18496664-18506664 GCA_030674155.1 Stramonita haemastoma | reverse complement strand
CGCTGTCTTACCCCCCCCCCCTTCCAACATACTTATAGGCCTACAGTAACATGATAGCTGTCTGCTATACAGAGAAAAATAGGGTAGTATCCTTAAGAACACAAAGAACGGGTGATACTGTGCACAAAGAGAACGTTAGTACACAAAGTATAACAGACGTCATACACAGAGGGAGGGGGAGAACGTCAGTACATAAGGGAGGGGACCGTCAATACAGTACATAAAAAATGTGTGTTAGTGTTAGTGTTCTTTTGTGTGTGTGTGTGTGTGTGTGTGTGTGTGTGTGTGTGTGTGTGTGTGTGTGTGTGTGTGTGTGTGTGTGTGTGTGGTGTGTGTTAGTGTATGTGTGTGCGTGTGTGTGTGTGTTAGTGTGTGTATGCAAGCGTGCGCGCGCGTGCGTGCATGTATGTGTGCGTGCGCGCGCACGCGTGTCTACACACTTGCTCGCACCCAGACACACGTTTCTGGCTCCAGTAAGTAGCCTACACACAAAACTTAAAAAAAGAAACACTACAGAATCCTAACAAACAACCCAACAACAAAACAAAACAAAACTCAATACACTTCCACGTGACTGTGGGAAGAAGAAGCCGGCGGGGGGTAGCCCCCACCCATAAACCCGGGAGGAGGCCCTGTAGCGTCCTCACCTCCCCCCATCATCCCCCCCATCCCCATCCCCACCCCTACCCTGGTGGCACTATGCATCACCCCCATCACACTCCCTACCCCTGGAGAGCTCCTGCCCAAATAAGGCGCGGAGGGGGGAGGAGGAGGAGAGGTAGCCCAGCTAACGGACAACTCCAGCTGTCTGAGGACGGTGGGGGTGGTGGAGGTGGTGGTGGTGGTGGAGGTGGGGGTGAGACGACCTCCACAGGGTGATGAAGGTGGTGGTGGTGGTGGGGGGTGTGTTGTTCCGGGTCGAGAGGGTAAAGGTCGCCGGGCGGGAGGTGGTGACCTTGACACGGCGTGAGGGGTGAGGGTGAGGGTGGGGGTTGGGGTGGAGGTGGGGGCCTTGATCCAGATCGTCCTGGCTTCCTGCAAATAAAAGGCAGAAGGGGAAATATTTCTTTTCTGTAAGTACTGCACTGAGCGAGCCTAGCTCAGCGGGGGTGAGCCCTTACACAGTCAACTTCATCGTCGTCTTCTTCGTCCTTGTCATTGTCATCATCGTCATCATAACATCTTCTTCAAGTCTTTAAAAATTTTTAGCATTAATTAAAAAAAAAAATTCTTCAAGTCACCATTATCGTCGTTATCATTTCATTATACTCATATCGCAGTCGTCAGCATTGTTGTCGACGTCATCATCATTAAGAAGAAGAATTGGGAAGAAAAAGAATTGCGAAGAAGAAGAAGAAGGAGATGAAGAAGAAGAAGAAGAAGAAGAAGAAGAAGAAGAAGAAGAAGAAGAAGAAGAAGAAGAAGAAGAAGAAGGAGAAGAAGAAGAAGAATTGCGAAGAAGAAGAATAAGAAGAATTGCGAAGAAGAAGAATAAGAATTGCGAAGAATTGCGAAGAATTGCGAAGAATTGCGAAGAAGAAGAAGAAGAAGAAGAAGAAGAAGAAGAAGAAGAAGAAGAAGAAGAAGAAGAAGAAGAAGAAAACAACAACAACAACAACAACAACAACAATAGTAATAACAATTACTGAGTAATATATGATTTAGACCATAGTATTTCAAAAGATTCAGAATTAAAAAAAAACAAAACTAGAATCAGTATCGCAAGCAGTAAATACAACATAATGTAAACACAAAACAACGTGCTCGCGCGCGCGCGCGCGCGCACGCGCGCACACACACACACACACACACACACACACACACACACACACACGCACGACGCACGCACGCACGCACACACAACACACACACACACACACACCTCACCCACCCATCCACATCCCCACCCCCACCCACCCACCCACTGACACCCACACACCACTCACCACACACACACCCGCACACACACCCCACCCACCCTCACCCCCAATCACCCACCAACACACCCACCCATCCACACCAACCCCCCCCCCATCCCCCCAACTCCCCCCCACCTCCCCCCCCCCCACAACCCCCCCTCACCCACCCACCCACACACATACCATGGAAAGAGCTATCAGTCAGGCCGTCATCGGAGCGGTCGTCAGCGCTCTGTGAGCTATCGGGGTCCCCCTCTCTCTTCAGCTGTCGGAAGTAGGGCGTCCATCGCTGTCGGCCCGCGTCTTTCTTCAGGCGTTTCTCTTTAGCCCGCCGGTTTTGAAACCACACCTTTCAGAAAGTACATACACACAGTTCAGCAAAAATGGTAAATGTCTGTGTGGTAAGAATATCACTATTACTCATATACTTTTTGACTGCAAGAGTGTAAAAGCCTTTCATGCTCCATTTTTCTGAAAACTCCCTCACCAGCGTATTCAGTAATTTAAAATTGGCATTTGAAATTGTGAAGGGTCTCTATCACAGTTCCATAGGACATTTGTTATAGTTACATTAACGTTAAAAAGTTCTTATATTTTTGTTATTTCTATTGCATAACCAAGTTTCTTTGTGGGCTGTATCTCTCTCCTTTTTTTTGAGGGTGGAGGGTGACACCTGCTTTTGAGTGTGTTTTTTTTATAATCTTCTTCTTTATCATCTAATATCACTAAAAGTGAACAGACGTAAACTTGAAGACAACAACAACAACGTACACATACGCACACGCGCACGCACAAACATACGGTGCACACACACATACACACCAAAGCACTCATTCGCACATACGTAGGCCTATGCAAGCAAGCAAGCATGCACACACACACACACACACACACACCCACACACACACACACACACACACACACACACACACACACTGCTTTAACTGTCCAAAAATTTTTTACCAATTTTTTATTCTCCTGTAATCGTCGTTAACATCATCAGCATCACTAGTCTACAGATCTCCCCCTATGATTGTTCTTCCAGTGGAGATTGGAACACGCTTTGACACCAAGTGAAATGACTGAGTGTAATAAATCTTATTCTTTTATTGTATGATTTTATATCACTACTAGGTTGGGTTCTTATTATAAGTTTACTGCCTTAAAGTGAAAACACATATAGGGATGTGAACAGACTAACAGACAACTCGATGAGATATAATATAGTTTTATTCAGAGACTCGTGTACATAGATGTATACATGAACAAGGCCTATCTAAAAGTGCGGGAAAGTCTGTCTCGCTTCCAGGCATTGGTCGGACAGTTCCCACGCGCTCGCAGGCGAATGGTGCCAGAATGAATGAGGCCAAGTCATAGGCTGCATGCGTTAGTTTTAGGTTTTAGGCGAGTGCAGGGGATGGACAGTAAGGGAGGGGGTAGATCAAGATGGGGATCCTTGTTGGCTTAGGGGTACTGTCCTTCAGTCTTTATTATGCTAGTATTAATAATACTTCACTGAGCAGCCGCTACAAGATGAGTTTACTGTTCCTTGACAATTTTTTCAACTTGTATTGGGAGAAGTTCACCTTTGCTGTACTGTGACAATTCATTTATCAAGAACTAGACTACGTACAAAAGCCACATACTTCAGCACAATGCCATGAAACAGGCAACACTTTTCTGGCTTGAACAGAAAATGCCTCAACATTATCAGTTTTTCTTCCCCTGACACAAAATAGTCTACATGTAGGCCTATGTAAGCAAAGGTAAAAGTGTCCCATAACCTATGTGGTCGTAGGGGAGCAAGGCGTCAGAGACCTCAGCTTCACCAGGAGCCAGCATGTTGAGGGCGGCGCCCATCTCCTCTCCCTCGTTGCTTTACCTTCCCTGACCCTAAAGAGGGCAGGTACCCATTTACAGCTGGGTGAATCGGGGGGACTGTACTGAAGGTAAGGCACGCAACCGGTCACCCATCTACTTGGTAACCACGCTCAATGCTGCTTAACCTTAGCTTGGTGAAAGCGAGGGCTTTGACCACTGAGCTATCCCGCTTCATGTATGTAATTCTCAAAAACATGTCTAGGAAAGGGAGACAAATTTAACTACATTATTTTTCATAAATAAACTATTTTATTTTATCTATTTTATTTTCAGAAATAAGCTATATTATTTTCAGAAATAAACTATTTTATTTTCAGAAATAAACTATATTATTTTTAGAAATAAAAAATACACTACGTTATTTTCAAAAATAAACTATTATTTTCAGAAATAAACTACATTACTTTGAAAAACAAACTACATTGTTTTCGGAAATAACCCACATTATTTTACGAAACAAACCACATTATTTTCAGAAATAAACGACATTATTTTCGGAAATAATCTAAAAAATAAACTACATTATTTTCAGAAATAAGCTACATAGATAAACTACATCATTTTCAGAAATAAACTACACTATTTTCACACTATTTTCAGAAATATATTTTCAGAAATAAACTACATTATTTTCAGATATAAACTACAGTATTTTCAGAAATAAACTGCACTATTTTCATAAATAAACTCTTCAAGAAATTCGGGAAGGAAGACAAGCACCGTTATTCTGGAACATGGAAATGAGGGGAAGTAACTGCTCACAGACAGGTGCTAACGAAAGAGTTGCGCCAGTTCATTCTCTTCCTCTGACTTCTGTAATTTCTTCTTTTATTGTGAGGATAATGGAATAAGCACTCGTTTCCTTTTTACATCCAGTCCCCATGCATATGCAGTTTTTTAAATTTTGTCACCCGTTCCCATTGGCACACAATGGCCTACTCTTCCGAAAAGTGGAACAGGTTTTTAACATGTGCGCTAGATGTTCTGTGTGTGTTCGCACACGGTACATCGGCTTCTAGTCTCATCCGAAGGACTTTTGGGGAGAGCAAAGTTGGCACTGATGTTATTAACTCCAGAGGAAAAATCCTCTTAAATAAGATTCGATCGAACCTGGATCAGCAGATCACGAGCACAACGTTCTGTCTGTCTGCTTATGTGTGTGTGTGTGTGTGTGTGTGTGTGTGTGTGTGTGTGTGTGTGTGTGTGTGGTGTGTGTGTGTGTGTGTGTGTGTGTGTGTGTGTGTGTGTGTGTGTTTCTGTTAATGTCTGTCAGTGTGTTTGTCTGTCTGTAAGTGTGCCTGCCTGACTGTGTGTCTGTTAATGTGTCGGTCAGTATACGTTTGTCAGTCAGTGTGTCTGCCTATCAGTCTCTCTGTTTGTCAGTCAGTGTGCCTGTGTGCCTGCCTGTCAGTTTGTTTGTTTGTGAGTCAGTGTGTCTGTTTGCCTGTCAGTCTCTCTGTGAGTCAGTGTGTTTGTGTGTCTGCCTGTCAGTCTCTCTGTTTGTCAGTCAGTGTGTCTGTCTGCCTGTCAGTCTCTCTGTTTTTTTATATTTTTTATTATTATTCTTTTATATCGAGGATAATGGGATAAGCACTCTTGTGCTTTTTTTTTTTTTTTTTTTACATCCAGTCCCCGTGTGTATGCATTTTTTAAATGTCATATGTTCCCACCGGCACACGATGGCCTATTCTTACGAAAAGCGGAACAGGTTTTAACGTGTGCGCAAGATGATATGTGTTTGTGTGTGTCTGCCTCTCTGTTTGCGAGTCAGTGTGTGTGTGTGTGTGTGTGTGTGTGTGTGTGTGTGTGTGTGTGTGTGTGTGTGTGTGTGTGTGTGTGTGTGTGTGTGTGTGTGTGTGTGTATGTGTGTGTGTGTTGTGTGTGTGTGTGTGTATGTGTGTGTGTGTGTGTGTCTGTGTCTGTGTCTGTGTCTGTGTGCCTGTGTGTGTTTGTGTCTGTGTCTGTGCGCCTGTATGTATGCGTGTATGTGTGTGTGTCTGTGCGCGTGCCTGTATGTGTGTGTGTTTGTCTGTCTGTCTCTCTGCCTGTCTGTCTCTCTCTCTGTCAGTCTCTCTGTCTGTCTGTGTGTCTGTCAATGTCTGTTACCTGCACCACTCTCATGTCCAGGCCTGTCTCCACGCTCAGCTGTTCCCGTACGTGCCGTGCCGGCTTGCTGCTGTCCGTGTACGCTCTCTTCAGGGCCTCCAGCTGTTTGGCCGTGATGGTGGTGCGGGGCCGTTTGTTGCCGCTGTCCAATTCGTACTCTGTATGTACAGTGTGCAACAGCCACAAAATGAATGACAGCAACAACAGCAGCAGCAGCGACAACAATAATAGCAGCAGTAGTAGTAGTAGTAGCAGCAGCAGGAGCAATAACAACAACAACAGCAGCAGCAGCAACAGCAGGAACAATAACAACAATAATAGCAGAAGCAGCAGCAGCAGCAACAATAATAGCAACAGCAGCAGCAGCAATAACAATAATAGCAGCAGCAGCAATAACAACAATAATAGCAGAAGCAGCAGCAGCAGCAGCAACAATAATAGCAGCAGCAGCAACAATAATAGCAGCAGCAGCAATAACAACAATAATAGCAGCAGTAGCGGCGGCGGCAGCAGCAGCAGTAACAGCGGGAACAATAACAAAAAAGAAAAAAAATAATGGGTAGGCGCTGCACTTGTGGCGACGCGCTCTCCCCGGGGAGAGAGAGCAGCCCGAATTTCACGCAGAGAAATCTTGCTGTGACATAAAGTGGTATAAATAAATAAATAAATAAATAAATAAACAACAACAGCAGCAGCAGCAGCAACAAGAGCAGCAGGAACAACAGCAACAGCACTTTGTCAGTGGGTTTCCACACAGTACTCTGTACAGCGCAACAGCCACAAATAACAGCAGCAGCAGCAGCAACAACAACAATAACAACAGCAACAACAACAGCAGCAGCAGCAGCAACAACAACAAAAACAACAACAGGAACAGCAATAGCCCTTTGGTCAGTGGGTTTCCACTGTCTCTGTCTCGCTTATAGATGGTAATCATTTGGGGACCTCGGAGAGAGATCATAGGTGATCCATAACCTATACTGTTGGTGGGGAGCAAGGCACCAGAGATCTCAGCTTCTCCAGGGGCCAGCATATTGAGGGTGGTGTCCATCTCCTCTCCCTCGCTGCTTTACCTTCTCTGTTCCTAAAAAGGGCTGGTACTCATTTCCAGGTGGGTGAACTGGGGGCTGTACTGAAACCAAAGTGCACAAAACAGTCACCCATCCATGAGGTAACCACACCCAACGCTTCGGAACCAGACCTTAGCTTGGGGAGAGCAAAATGCCCTTACCACTGACTATCCTGTCCTAGTCCTACGAACACGAGTACGAATGTTTCATCATCTCAAGAATTTATTTTATACCACTTTATGTCACAGCAGATTTCTCTGCATGAAATTCGGGCTGCTCTCCCCGGGAGAGCGCGTCGCCACAAGTGCAGCGCCTATCCGTTTTTTTCCCCTCAGGGATGGTGTCTAAACACGACACCTGTGTGCATGCTGGGTTTTTTTAAAAATATAATTTTGTCATACGCTCCTACCGGCACACGATGGCCTGCTCTTCCGAAAGGCGGAACGGAGTTTTAACGTGTGCGCAAGATGTTCTGCGTGCGTTCGCACACGGGCCTCGGTTTATAATCTCATCCGAATGACTTTGACATTCAGTTCGATTTTTCGTCAAACTGGGAGAGAAAGGGCAAGGCTGGGTACGAACGCAGAACCTCACAGTTTACTTGTTGGCAGGCGAACGTCTTAACTTAACCATCCTGCCACCTTCCTTCCTGGGAATGAGTTTGGTCTCAGCTCACCTCGGGCCTTGGCGGCCTCAAAGTCGGCCTTGCAGACGAGCTTGTGGTCGTCCATGAGGTAGAACTCATCGCCCGTGTTGAGCTGCCTCCCGCACATGACGCAGCAGAAGCAGTCCAGGTGAAACACCTGCTCCTGGGCACGCCGCACGATCTCTGTAGGGGGGATTCCCTTTTCGCACCCCGCACACTTGGTCCCGTAACGTCTGTTTTTTGGGGAGAGAGAAAAAAGTGTGTAGGAATGAATGAGTTAAATTAATGAATGAATTATGTTTATAGGTAGATAGATGGGTAGATATATAAATAGGTGGATAGATAGATGGTTGGATAGATATAGATAGATACACAGATAGATAGATAGATCTATAGATAAATAAATAGACAGACACATAGGTAGATGAAAAGATAGATAGATAGACAGATAGATGGATAGATAGATAGATGGATAGATGGATAGACAGATGGATGGATGAATTATAGATAGCTAAATAGATCGAAAGATCGATCGATCGATCGATCGATAGATAGATAGATAAACAGATAGATAGACAAACAGATAGACACATAGGTAGAAAGATAGAAAGATACACAGGTAGATAATTTCATTAATAAATGGAAAAATAAGTTTCGCGACGATACTAGATATATTTATTATAAGTTCAATACAAATCGATTTTGGTGTGGAAAAATATACAACTTGTTTACCAGTTGGTTATGTCTACGCTCTCATCAAAATTAGTTTCGTTGCAGTTGTCACAAGCTCCCTGTTGAAGTTGAACTTAAAAAAATACCTTGTAATTTTTACTGCTTTGTTGATGTTGTTGTTGTTGTTCCCCAGCTTAACACTCTGGAGGTCACCCAGAAATGTGCACACTGATTCACTCATCCCACCTGGGAATCAACGTGAGACTGAAATTGCACACCGAATGAGAAGTTTGCGTGTATGACTATTTTCAAGTACCTCGCCATATAGGCAGCCATACTCCGACTTCAAAGGATTTTTAGGTCTCTTTTAAAGGAGAGTGCAGGTTTATTTATTTATTTATTTATTTATTTATTCTTTTATATCGAGGATAACAGAATAAGCAATCATGTGCTTTTTTTCATCCGGTCCCCGTGTGTATGCAGTTTTGTAAATATTGTCATCTGTTATGTTAAGAGCTTGTCATGGCTGAAGGTAATCTCAACACAACATTTTACAACATAACAACTGACATAAACTGACATCAATAACTGACACAGCTTTTGGCCTGGGCCAGTTTTGTTGATTATTAAATTTCTTTTTTGTGTGTGTTTTTTTTATTATTTATTTTCACTATAGTTGACTCCTTCCATACCGAACACTTGTTTTTCAGTTTCTGTTGGTACTGATACCCTAAAGTTCATTGCTGTTAGATTTACCCTCTGTTCAATATGTTTGCAATCATCCATGCCCCAAAAGGGGTTAAAGGAATCAGATCTCGAATCTTCAGAGACTAGAGTGACAGGCGCAGAAGAACGTTATTAACAGTGGAATAGAAACAGAAAAACTTAAATTCAAAACGACACACTTCTAAAAGGTCAAAATAAAAACCCAAACTATACAAAATGCTCTGTGTGTGTGTGTGTGTGTGTGTGTGTGTGTGTGTGTGTGTGTGTGTGTGTGTGTGTGTGTGTGTGTGTGTGTGTGTGTGTTGTGTGTGTGTGTGTGCGTGCGTGTGTGCGTGCGTGCGTGCGTGCGTGCGTGCGTGCGCGCGCGCGCGCACGAGTGTGTGTGTTTCTTTTTTTTAATATTCTTTTTATTTCGAGAATAATGGAATAAGCGCTCATATTGTTTATTGTTTTTATTTTACATTAAGTCCCCGTATTTATACGGTTTTGTAAATATCGTCATCCGTTCCTAGCGGCACACAATGGCCTGCACTTCCAAAAAGCGGAGCAGATTTTAACGTGTCCACAAAATGTTCTGCGTGCGTTCGCACACGGGACCTCAGTTTATAGCCTCATCCGAAGGACTTTTTTTGTGTGTGCGTGTGTGTGTGTATGTCTGTGTGTCTGTCTTTGTGTGTAAGCAGGTGGGGGCTAGTATGGTGGGGGTTGGGGTGTGTGGTGGGGGTGGGGGGTGGGGTGTAGAGGATGGTGTCCCCTGCAGCTATGACTGCACGTGCTACACGTGCCCTCACTACCTCCCCTCCCCCACCCTCTGTCGTTTGTCTCACTGTCACCATGTCTTGTGATCATTACCCCCTCCCCCTCCCCTCCCTCTCTCTCTCTCTCTCTCTCTCTCTCTCTCTCTCCTCTCTCTCTCTCTCTCTCTCTCTCTCTCTCTCTCTCTCTCTCTCTCTGTGTGTGCTGCAGAGCTGTTTTTGTTG
>CM060341.1:18479164-18491664 GCA_030674155.1 Stramonita haemastoma | reverse complement strand
GAGAGAGAGGAGAGAGAGAGAGAGAGAGAGGAGAGAGAGAGAGAGAGGAGAGGAGAGAGAGAGAGAGAGAGACAGAAGACAGACAGACAGACAACAGACAGACAGACAGACAGACAGACAGACAATGAGGGGGAAGACAGAGAGAGACAGAAAGACCTAGAGAGAAAGACGGTGAGAAAAAAAGAGAGAGGCAGCAGCATGGGGACAGTGATGGAGATGGGAGACTCCCCCTCCCCTTACCCTCCCTCTCCCGACCTGACAATGCCTCCCCTCCCCTCCCCTTCCGCCCCCACACCCTGCACCAGCAAGGGAGACAATAGAAAATCTAAATGAAAAAAACTCTGCCTTTTCCGAGAGTCTGTTGACAAGGTGACAAGTGAGAACAGGCTTTGAGAGATTACAACTGAGACCTTTTTTTTCTCTCTTTCTTCTTTTTTTTTTTTTTTAGAGAGAGAGAGAGAGAGAGAGAGAGAGAGAGAGAGAGAGAGAGAGGAGAGAGAGAGAGAGAGAGAGAGAGAGAGAGAGAGAGAGAGAGAGAGACAGACAGACAGACAGACAGACAGAAAGACAGACAGACAGACAGACAGACAGACAAAGACAGACGGAGACACAGAGAGAGAGAAACAGAGACGAAGAGACAGAGAGACATAGACACAGAGAGACACAGAGAGAGACAGTCAGAGGCAGACAGTGACACACACGCGCGCACACACACACACACACACACACACACACACACACACACACACACACACACACACACACACACACACACAGAGAGAGAGAGAGAGAGAGAGAGAGAGAGAGAGAGAGAGAGAGAGAGAGAGAGAGAGAGAGAGAGAGAGAGAGAGAGAGAGAGAGAGAGAGAGAGAGATGACATAGGGGGTTGGGGTTGACGAGAATGGGAGGGAGGAGGGGTCCGGAAAGAAGCAGGACCTATTTCTCTCTTTATTGTTATGTGCGATCTTTCAATCCAACGATGTGCATACAAAAAGCAATGAAATTTCCACACCTTTGAGTTCAACTACAAAATGACTTGAT
The DNA here is from genome assembly GCA_030674155.1 of Stramonita haemastoma. Lineage (NCBI taxonomy): Eukaryota > Metazoa > Mollusca > Gastropoda > Neogastropoda > Muricidae > Stramonita > Stramonita haemastoma. The sequence goes on along the minus strand of CM060341.1, from coordinate 18,490,623 downwards.
TGTCAACAATGAAAAACAACAGTGATGGTACCTGTTTTTTTTTTTTTGTTAATAAGGAAAATAGCTCAGGCACAATGAAAGTTACAAATACTAGAAAAAGTGGGAGATATTCACAATAATTTCAGACAAAAATACTCGTAACATCATACATATTATGTGAATAATCATAATCTGATTTTTTAAAATCGTATTTATTCTTTTATATCGAGGATAATGGAATAAGCATTCATGTGCTTTTTTACAAATAGTCCCCGTGTGTATGCAGTTTTTTAAATTTTGTTATCTGTTTCCACCGGCACACAATGGCCTACTCTTACAAAAAGCAGAACAGGATTTAACGTGTGTGCAAGATGTTCTGTGTGCGTTCGCACACGGGGCCTCGGTTTATAGTCTCATCCGAAGCACTTTTGGGGAGAGTGGAGTCAGCACTGATGTTAACTACAGGGAAAAAAAATCCCTTCGACAGGGAATCGAAAACCCGGGTCGTCAAATTGCCAGCGCCATGTTCTGGACACTAGGCTATCCCTTCATCAACAGCACTGTGTACCATCTAACTGTGTACACACTTGTAAAACATACATAAAATAGTGTGGATCGGTGGTCTAGAGGTAACGCGCCTGCATGGAAAGCGAAAAAGTCCGGGTCAAAGTGTGTGGTTAAGTCCCGTTTGGGCCCAAAACTTTTCCCTCATCCATTAGACCATGAGTGGTGGTCTGGGTGCTAGTCTTTCGGATGAGATGATAGATCGAGGTCCCGTGTTACAGATAATTATTTAGTGCACGTAAAAGAACCCACGGCAACGAGAGGGTGGGGGTTGTCCCTGGCAAAATTCTGTGAAAAAAAAGAAAGAAAAAAAAGCCACTCTGATAGGGAAACAAATACAGTTGCAGACAGAAAAAGTATATAAAAAAAAATAAAAAAAAAGGGTGGCGCTGCAATCCCCAAGGGAGAGCAGCCTGAATTTCACGCAGAGAAATCTGCTGTAACTTAAGTGGTATAAATAAATAAATAAATAAATAAATAAATAAATGAAAAGAAGAATGCAAAGAAGAAGAAAATATGCCAAAAAATAGGCAAGGAGAGAGACAGAGACAAAATGAGACAATGTTCAATTAAAAAAAAATGGCATGCATTCTGACGGATGAGACTATAAACCGAAGTACCGTGTGCGAACCCACGCAGAACATATTGTGCGCTTCTGAAAACCCGTTCCGCTTTTTGGAAGAGTAGGCAAATGTGTGCCGGTGGGAACGGATGACAAGTTTTACAAAACTGTATACACACGGGGACTGGATGTAAAAAAGCACACGAGTGCTTATCATATTACCCTCGAAAATAAAAAAAAAGAAGAAAATAAACACAACTGGTTTAAACATACAAGCACGTTAATTTACACACTTTCACTCTAGCATAACAGGTTTAAGCATACAAGCGTGTTATTCAGACACATACACTCTACCACAACTGGTTTAAGCATACAAGGTGGGAACAGATGACAAAATTTACAAAACCGCATACACACGGGGACTGGATGTAAAAAAGTACATGAGTGCTTATTCAATTATCCTAGATATAAAAGATTAAATAAATCAATCAATTAATAATGCTCTCTCTGCTGGTTCTTCTTACTTTGTTACAAAGCCTCTGTCCACTTTCAACTAAGTCGTAGTAGGCACCCATGTCTCGAAGACTATGGAGTTGCGCTCTAGTCTTTAGAGTGCAAAACCTGGGTAAGTAAGTATGGAGGGCAAGCTGTTACCCATGCAACAGACCCCCCCCCCCCCCCCCCCCCCCCCCCCCCCCCCCCCCCCCCCCCCCCCCGGTCTCCACGTCGCTGGAATGATCCATTGGAAAGGCAATTGCCGATACGAATGGTTCCAGTACCGTTGCAGGAGCCGCCAGAACGTTGCTATATTGTACAGCCCGAGCCACCCGGGGACTCCCAACTCGCCGATTTTTCCTCAGGGATGGTGTCTAAACACAACACCTGTGTGCATGCTGTTTTGTGTGTGTGTGTTTTTTTAAAAAAATAATTTTGTCATCCGCTCCTACCGACACACGATGGCCTGTTCTTCCGAAAGGCAGAACGGGGTTTTAACGTGTGCACAAGATGTTCTGCGTGCGTTCGCACACGGGGCCTCGGTTTATAGTCTTACGAATGACTTCGATATTTAGTTCGATTTCTTCCTCAAACTGGGAAGAAAGGGCGAGGCTGGGTACGAACTTGTTGGCAGGCGAGCGTCTTAACCATCCTGCCACCTTCCTTCCTGTTGGCAGAAAGGTGGAGTCAGCTAAGTGACGATTAAACAAATGGTTCTTTAAAATGCCGATTCCCAAACGGAGTGGATCACGAATTATCTGTCCTTTCTTATCCGCTAATAAAAGTATGGCGGCACTACAGTCATTAGCAGACAAATAGCAGTGAAGCACACCCAGGGAGCTTTAACATAGTTCAGATTTCACATATTATAACACAACAATTTCTTCCTTCTATTGATGGAATGGAAAACGTATCTGGATAGGAAATGACTGTGTTCTCCATTTAATGCTTTCAGTAGCTGTGATATTGGTAATTAATACATTGCGTTAAAAATTTATCCCTTATATCGGAGTACACTGGGAATTTAAACAAAAAATGGGCTTCATTTTCTAATTGTGTTTTACAAAAAGGACACAGTTTTTCTTGATTATTAAAACTATATCTGCGAACATTGTTATTAAGTGGTAAAGCATTTAACCTAGCCTGTGTAATGGCAACTCGAAAGCAATATGTGTCTATTGAATTAATGTAGTTTTCTTTTCAAAAAATAGTTTTAAAGGATCTGTGGTTTTGATATCTCTCTTTATCTCTTATGGTTTCATACCACTCTTGCGTAAACATATTGATTAATCTCTATTTGAATAAATGCAAAAAGGCTTTTACATCACCAACACCTTGTTGTCTTGAGAGAGAGAGAGAGAGAGAGAGAGAGAGAGAGAGAGAGAGAGAGAGAGAGAGGAGAGAGAGAGAGGAAGGGGAGAGAGAGAGAGAGAGAGAGAGAGACTGTACGACAAAAGTCTCAAACTACAGCCCAAAACAACCCAGGCTCTAAACTACGGCGTCAGGCAAAATTATCCCTCGATAATTATCTCTCCCTAGCTTGGAAATTTTCCCTGGACAGCTTGATATCACAATCGTACAATCAACTCCCAGTGTTTCTTTCGGGTTCCGATTCCACTTTTTCAGTCGCCGTCTCCAACAAAGAAGAGCGGCTGGACATTTTATGGCGACAGAAAGAGCACGGAACTGGCTAGGTTTACATGAAGCTGCTGTGAAGCCATGTTGTTTAATGCCGCGAGTTTTTCGGCGACAAATGAAGTTAGTTTCTTCTGCACCTGTGATTCAATTAGCAGTGAAATGAAGCTGATACCCTGTGCACAATTATAACAGCTCTTTCATGCCCGGAGAGTTAGCGTGTTGATGGTTGGGCTCAAGGTTTGCTGGATCGAGATAGGTGGCTGGCTTGAACGCTTATTGCCCAGACCCGGTGGTTTTTAAACACGTGAAGACGTTACAAACAGTTACTTTAAAAAAAAAACTACTTGAAGGGGAAGAGATAGAGAGAGGGGAAGGAGAGAGAGAGAGAGAGAGAGAGAGAGAGGGAGAGAAGAGAAGAGAGAGAGAGAGAGAGAGAGAGAAAAAATGAAAAACAGGGAAAGAAGAAGTGAGGGAAAAGAATAGAAAAAAAAACGAAAAAGACAATGAAAAGAAAAGAGGAAGAAAGCAAAACAATGGTGCCTTTGGTACAACAGTAAAACACTCTCCTTCAGTCATTATCAGCAATTACAGCAAAACACCCGATGGTACAAAAAACTGTTGGTTTGGAACATTGGGGACGGGATAGCTTAGCTCAGTGGTCAGAGCGCTCGCTTTCCCCAGCCAAGGTTAAGCAGCATCAAGCGTTGTTAACAAATGGACTGGTGACCATTTGCGCGCCTTGGCTTCAGTACAATCCCCCAGTTCACCCAGCTGTAAAGATATATATATATATATATATTCCAAAGGTGTCTATGAAATAAGGTATTAAATAAACAGTGTTGCAAAAACAATTTCTGCTCTGCTGCACATTCATTTCTGCTCGGAAAGTCGTTCGTACGATCGAAGGTATGAACGATCTATAATAACAGAAATCATGTTTACTAACATCTTGCATTCTTATGCTTTGCTCATAATCAAAAACTAAAATACATCGCAAATTTACCCTGTTGTGTTTGCAGTTTATTCATTTCAGTTGGACTGATTAAAACAAAGAACGGCGGTAGTCGCCATATTTCAAATAGTGTCATAAGCCTTTCGATCTAGATCTAAACTCATCCTCACTAGAATTAAGCGATGTTTTATACACTGAAATAACGTTTACTCATCCCTAGAATTAAGCAATATTTTATACATTCGAATAAAATTTATTCTACATGATTTTCAATTGCACAATACGATTTATTAGAAAAGGTTTCGTTGAATAGAAAACAGAAATATTTTGCCAGCCGCGAGATCAAGGCGCCATACATCTACATGATGTAACAGGGGAACATATTGATTTAAAAAGAAATAGGGAACATTCAATGCTGTTAAGATAAATCGAGTGAAGAAAAGGCATTCAACAATGATTTCCATGAATATGTACAAACAATATGGCTTATCAAAATTGCTATTATTAAATTAACGATTTTTCTATTCTAAACCTAACAAACGATTGCATTAAAGGGAAAAAAAACCCCCACTCTAATGCAGTCTAAACTCTCTGTCTGTCTCTCTCTGTGACTCTCTCTCTCTCAAGCACGCGCGCACGCACGCGCGCGCGCGCACACATACACACACACACACACACACACACACACACACACACACACACACACACACACACACACAGAATGTATGGATGGATGGATGGATGGATGTGGATGGATGGATGGATGAATAAATAAATAATGAATGAATGAATAATTTTTTTAAAGGTTTACAGAATAAGCATTTGCAGACTTTTTTTTCATCCAGCCCTTGCCGTAATGGGGGACGGGATAGCTCAGTGGTCAGAGCAGTCGCTTTCCCCAAGTCAAGGTTAAGCAGCATCGAGCGTGGTTACCAATTGGATGGGTGACCGTTTGCACGCCTTGGCTTCAGAACAGTCCCCAGTCCACCCAGCTGTCAATGGGTACCTGCCCTCTTTTGGGTCAGGGAAGATAAAGCAGCGAGGGAGAAAAGATGGGCGCCGCCCTCAATATGCTGGCCCCTAGAGAATCGGTCTCTGATGCCTCGCTCTCCGACGACCACATAGGTTATGGGACACCTTTACCTTTACTTTAACCTTGCCCTGATTAGGGAATATCAAAACAACAACAAAAATCACCACCACCACCACCACCACCACCACCAAAATTCAACCAAAAACAAAACAAAAAGAAAGAAAGAAACAAACGAAAAATAACAAGAAAACAAAACAAAACAAAAAAACGTAACAGCAACCTCCTCCTTCACACAAACCGCCATCACCACCAACAAAAGTTCAACCTATGACTTTACAAAAGGATACAGGTATACATTCAACAAACGCATTATCCCCAGCTTGGGTACATTGATGATTATTTAAAAACAAACAAACCCAGGTAGAAATGTATTCAACAAACATATATATATATATATATATATATATATATATATATATATATATATATATATATATATATATATATATGAAGAGAGAGAGAGAGGAGAGAGAGAGAGAGAGAGGAGAGAGAGAGAGAGAGAGAGAGAGAGAGAGAGAGAGAGAGAGAGATTTGATTTGATTTGATTTGATTTATTCCTTTATATCGAAGATAATGGAATAAGCACTCTTGTGCTTTTTTTCATCCAGTCCCGTGTGTATGCAGTTTTTGTAAGTGTCATCTGTTCCCACCGGCACACGATGGCCTACTCTTACGAAAAGCGGAACAGGATTTAACATGTGCGCAAGGTGTTCTGCGTGCGTTCGCACACGGGGACTCGGTTGAGAGAGAGAGAGAGAGAGAGAGAGAGGAGAGAGAGAGGAGGAGAGAGGGGAGAGAGAGAGAGGGGAGAGAGAGGAGAGAGAGAGAGAAGAGAGAGAGAGAGAGAGAGAAGAGAGAGAGAGAAGAGAAGAAGAACAGAGACAGAGAACGAGAGAGAGGAGAGAGAGAGACAGAGAGAGACAGAGACAGAGAAGGAGACAGACAGACAGCAGCCAGCCAACCAGACAGACCAGACAGAAGAACAGACAGAACACAAACACAGACAACCCCGAACGGGTAACATGACTTGAAGAAGTCGTCCTGCAGTAGACGCTGTCCCCTTGGAGAAGCACTTGTCGGTCAGCTGGGCCTGGCAGTCGGGGCACCTGAGGCAGCGGAATGCAGGAGCCTCCAGCACGCGCAGCAGAAAGCGGTCATAGATGCCTCTCTGCATCCCCAGCACTTCGGGATGGCCGCTGCACCACAGCACACACCCACAGTGCTTTACTTAAGTAAGGTAGTCTTCAATTTTTAACGTCTTTCCACTTTAAGTGATACCATACGACTCTATGGTGGTGGTTGGTGGTGTGGTGGTGGTGGTGGTGGTGGTGGTGGTGGTGGTGGTGGTGGTGGTGGTGGTGGTGGTGGTGGTGTGTGTGTGTGTGTGTGTGTGTGTGTTGTGTGTGTGTGGTGTGTGTGTGTGTGTGTGTGTGTTGTGCATGCGCGCGCGCCTACGAGTGCGTATTATGATATTTTTATTTGAAGGTACAATGTTTGAACAAATATGAAATGTGGCTATCTTGTATCTTTTGATCATGATTCGTATCAATATGCCTTGTCAGTATCGTATCGTAATTGCCCTTCAGGGGATGATTAAAGTCTTCTTGACTTGACTTGATTTTAGGCTGGAGTAGATGGAATATCCTCAACCTCTTACTCACTCAGTGGCTTTTGTTAACCAGGGCAACGAAGCGGTGATATGACAGAAGCAACCCCCCACCCCCTCTCTCTCTTTGCAGCCACCACACTACACACACTAAGGGAGGAGCGATAGACATTGCACAGCGTGTTCAGTCTGAGATTCCGTCCACAGCTGGATCAGTGGTCTAGAGGTAACGCGCCTGCCTAGAAAGTGAAAAGTCCGGGTCAGAATGTGCGGTGGTTCGAATCCCATTTGGGCCTAAAACGTTTCCCCCCATCCATTAGACCATGAGTGATGGTCTGGGTGCTAGTCTTTCGGATGAAACGATAAACCGAGGCCCCGTGTGTTGCGCATCATTATTTAGCGCACGTAAAAGAACCCCACGGTAACAAGAGGGTTGTTCCTGGTAAAATTCTGTTGAAAAAAGCCACTCTGATAGAGAAACAAATACAGGTAAAGACAGGAAACAGAAAAAAGATAATGGGTGGCGCTGCACTTGTGGTGACGCGCTCTCCCCGGGGAGAGTAGCCCAGCCCCAGTTTTAGGCAAAAAGAAATCACGGTGACATAAAGTGGTATGAAATAATAATAATAAAAAAGAAAGATAACACAGGTCTAAGTAGTGTGACTATCAGAAATTAAAAACCACTTTCAATCTCATTCATCAACTTTGTTCCTGATCGCACTGTCAACGAAACAGGTTCAGAGCCTTCTCTGCTTGCTGGAAGCATTTCAGAAAGAAGATAAATGAGTCTGGTTATTGTCCGTGTAATAGCCGCACAAGCAATGTGATAGATTTTCAAAATGCCTTAGTATGTAACAAAGTTTCTGGTTGGTATAATCGGAGAAATGTGTCATCTCTCATTTATAGACTTAAACTAAATGCTTTCAGGACAAAATACGTGAAAGATGTAAACTGTATTTGTGGTGAGAAGATTACAAATAGTCATGTCATTTTTAATTGTGAACATTTAAAAACATTTTTCCCTGCTGTACCTAGTTTGTCACTGGATCAGATTTTGTCTGAACCTTCGTTGCTGTTGGACATTGTGTTAGCGTTGAAAAGAAGTCCAATAATCCACTTTTTGTAATGTTAGGATTAGTTTTTATTTCAGCATTGTTAAATGACATTTTTCAGATTATTGTTAACTCTTTCTTGTCCTTTTTTTGGGGGTCTAAAATCACTAAATGTGAATAGACGTTAAACTGAAGATACATACATACATTCTCTGCGGCCACAGCACTTGAGGAGGAAGTGGGGGGGGGGGGGGGGGACGCTGGACACATCACTAGACATAGCCACAAGCTTTCAAGAGCAGAGAGGTGTGCTTAGCATGACCTGAATGGCCAGAAAAATCTGACAGTCTGTGAGGGCTTTTGCGGTAAACAGGTAACGAAGCGGTGAGACATGTCTTAATCATAATAGCCAAAGAATGATCATGGTAGTCAAAGAATTATCATAAAAGTCAAAGAATGATAACAAAGACTAATCATAACAGTCAAAGAAGAGAAGAGGAAAAATAAAAGTAAAGAAAAAAAAAGTTAAAATCATTTGGAACATGGAGACCATGCAGGATGCAGGCCCCATTGACGTGGCAACATTAGATCTACTGCTTAATGAAGAACAACAAGACCTGAAGATGAACATTCTTGGCTTGTGTGAAACCCTATGGAGCAAGGAAACCAAATTCAAAAGAGGACACTAAACCGTTATTTTAAACTTGCGATAACAACAACAAAAATGAGAGTTAGTATGTTCCTTGCGGCAGTAAATAAAAATAAAATCCCCATCAATGAAGTTGCGCTTCAAATCCATATTTATGAATTGATATAAAAAAAACAACAACCCTGCAATACAAAGAACAAAAAACGAAGACTCGTATCAAAAACAAAACAAAACAAACAAAAAAGACAAAAGCAAACGAGCACACAAACAAACGAACAAACGTCACTCCCATCCATATCCAAGGTCTCACACAAAACCCGGTCCTTTCCCAGAGCTAAAACAGATTTGAATGCTCACTCTCTGGCACTTTTTAATTAATGCATACCCATGAAAACGTTTGGTAAATGACCTGCATGCCTGTACAGCGAAGAGAAACCACAGACATAACCTGGAAGATAAAAAAATAACAACACCAAAACCCAACAAGTCTGATCCTAAACCCACATAAAGCCACTGAGACTCGAATCCAAATCATTACTTCTGCAAACCAATACACATAAAGAGTGTTCAGGCATTGGCACGTCTGCACAGAAGTTGACCTGGAGGACTGTAAACGTCTTTATAATTATACCATTTGTCCTAATCCATCACTTAAAAAAAAAAAGCCTCTAGGAGAAAATGTGACAGCGATGGACAGGTTAGGGACCACACACATCCTTAAAAAAAAACTGACAGTGTCACAGTTCAAACCCACCACAAAATCCACACACACACACACACACACACACACACACACACACACACACACACACACACACACACACACACGCACACACACACTTTATGTAGCGCATGATGTGGAGTTAACATCAGTGCTGACTCCACTCTCCCCAAAAGTCCTTCGGATGAGACTTTAAACCGAGGTCCCGTGTGCGAACGCACGCAGAACATCTTGCGCACACGTTAAATCCTGTTCCGCTTTTCGTAAGAGTAGGCCATCGTGTGCCGGTGGGAACAGATGACAATATTTACAAAAACTGCATACACACGGGGACCGGATGAAAAAAAAAGCACATGATTGCTTATTCTGTTACCCTCGATATAAAAGAATAAATAAATAAAATTTATGTAACCCAGGCTCTCGAGCCTTCCGCGGGGTACATAAAAGCAATTTAGGTTTGGACATCTTCAATACAAAAGAAAAAGGACAAAATCAGAAATGGCCGTTCCAAAGATTTATTGATGTTAAAATTCTCTAAAAATTGTAAGGTGGTAAAACAATAAGACAATGCCCTAAAATCAACCTAACTCACTCACAACGCCATTCCATAAAGGCGTCCTGGTGTTTCGTGCTCTTTGCACACATTTCCAAATACGAACCACGAAAGAAAATTGAAAGAAAAAGAGAAAGAAGAGAGATATGAAGATTAAAAGAAAGATCAAAAGACAGAAAGATCTATAGTGAGTGGGTGAGTGAGTGAGTGAGCAAGAGAGAAAGAGAGAGAGAGAGAGGGGGGGGGAGGGGGGAGGGGGGGAGGGGAGGAGGGAGAGAGAGAGAGACAGAGACAGAGAGGACAGAGAGAGACAGAGACAGACAGACACAGAGAGACACAGAGAGACACAGAGAGAGAGATAGACAGAGAGAAACACAGAGAGAGAGACAGACAGAGAGAGACAGAGAGAGACAGAGACAGAGAGAGAGAGACAGAGAGGAGGAACCAACCACGCGAGCAAGCAAAGAAACAAAGAAAACATGCTGGACCATGCATGATCTGAGAATCAATATCTGATTTGGGGCACGCAATCTGTCTGTCTGTCTGCCTGTCTGTCTGCCTCTGTGTGTGTGTGTGTGTGTGTGTGTGTGTGTGTGTGTGTGTGTGTGTGTGTGTGTGTGTGTGTGTGTGTGTGTGTGAGAGAGAGAGAGAGAGAGAGAGAGAGAGAGAGAGAGAGAGAGAGAGAGAGAGAGGAGAGAGAGAGAGAGAGAGAGAGAGAGAGAGAGAGAGGAGAGTGAGTGTCTGTCTCTGTCTCTCTCCGTCTCCGTCTCTGTCTGTCTGTCTCTGTCTCTCTGTCTCTGTCTCTGTCTCTCTCTTCGCTCGCTCACACTCTCAGTGTAAATGCAATGGTGTGCGTGCTGACATGCCCGCGGCCGCGTGTGTAGGCTGACTGATACATAGAATACCATGAGAGTATTCATATTCTTTTCTTTGATAGCCGATCCATATAGATCAAACACAGAGAGAGAGAGAGAGAGAGAGAGAGAGAGAGAGAGAGAGAGAGAGAGAGAGAGAGAGAGAGAGAGAGAGAGAGAGAGAGGAGAGAGAGAGAGAGAGAGAAGAGAGAGAAGAGAGAGAGAGAGAGAGAGAGAGAGAGAGAGAGAGAGAGAGAGAGAGGAGAGAGAGGAGAGAGAGAGAGAGAGAGACGACAGACAGACAGACAGACAGACAGACAGACAGACCGACAGACCGACAGAGACAGACAGACAGAGACAGACAGACCGACAGACACAGAGACACAGGAGAGAGAGAGCAGAGGGAGAGAGAGCAGACAAAGAGAACAGACAGACAAGAGACGGAGGGAGAAAAGTGACAAACATACAGACAGAAAGACAGACGAGAGGCGGAGGGAGAAAACTGAGACAGACAGACAGACGGACAGACAGACAGACAGACAGACGAGAGACACTGAGAAAGACCCACAACGGTAGAATCAGAGACAGACTGTCACGGGGAGAGTCAGACCGTGAGAGAGAAACAGACAGACGGCTACCAAAACAGAGGGACTGAGTAAAGATAGAATGATACACACACACACACACACACACACACACACACACACACACACACACACACACACACACACACACACACAC
>CM060341.1:18457291-18459791 GCA_030674155.1 Stramonita haemastoma | reverse complement strand
GGGGGCGGGGGGAGGGGGGTCTTCAATTTTTTTTTTATGCACATTAATAATCAGCTGTAGTGAATATTCCCCGTGCTTCCGTCTTTCTTATTCGATCTTCCCTCTTTTTTTTTTTATTCGTTCTTTCCTCTTTTTTTTTTTTTTTTGATTCTTCTTCTCCCCCCCCCCCCCCTTTAAAAAAAAATCGTTCTTCCCTCTTTTTTTCTTTTTTTTTTAAAAAACGTTCTTCCCTCTTTCTTATTGGCTCCTCCCACTTTTTTTTTTTATTCGTTCTTCCCTCTTTCTTATTCGTTCTTCCATCTTTTTTTTTTTTTTTTTATTCGAACTTCCAACTTTTTTCTTCCTTCTTCGTTCTTCCTTCTTTCTTATTTTCTCTTCCCTCTTTTTTATATTCGTTCTTCCCTGTATTTTATTCGTTCTTCCCTCTTTTTATTCGTTTTTCCCCTTTCTTATTCGTTTTCCCCTCTTTCTTATTCGTTCTTCCCACGTTTCTTTTCACATTGCTTTGTCGATTTTATCATACCTTCCAAATCATTTGTCTGTATCTTTGATCACTTTGTATGAACTTTTGAGCACAATAATGCAGACAATAATTAAAATGACTCATACATTGTCAAAATTTGGATAGCACCAGTATATTTATCATAACAGACCTTACTAAGAACTTGGCCAAAACTGTTTCTAAACTTCATCCCATCCGAAAACGAAGCGAAATATGACAGGAAAAAGCTGGAATAATGAACATTTAACTGTAGATATAGTCTTGCAACACGGGGATGGGAACCGGGGGTCTATCGGTACAAATCGTAATTACCTTCTGGAAATTAGTAGTAGGCACCCATCAGTCTCAAAAGACTATGGAGTTGCGCTCTAGTCTTTAGAGCGCAAACCCTGGGTAAGTATGGAGGGCAAGCTGTTACCCATGCAGCATACCCCCTCTCCACGGCACTGGAATGATCCACTGGAAAAGAAGTCGCCGATACGAGTGGTTCCAGTACCGTCGCAGGAGCCGCCAGAACGTTGCCATTAACAGCCCCGAGCCGCCCTGGGGACTCCAACTCCCCGATTTTTCCTCAGGGATTGTGTCTAAACACCTGTGCGCATGCTGTTTTTGTTGTTGTTTTGTTTTTTTTAATTTGTCTTCCAGTTCTACCGGCACACGATGTTCTGCTCTTCCAAAGGCGGAACGGGTTTTCACGTGTGCGCAAGATGTTCTGTGTGCGTTCGCACACGGGGCCTCGGTTTATAGTCCGAATGACTTTGACATTCAGTTCGATTTTTGGTCGTCAAACTGGGAAGAAAGGGCGAGGCTGGGAATTGAACCCAGAACCTCACGGTTTACTTGTTGGTAGGCGAATGTCTTAACCTTTCTTCCTTCTCAAAATTATGAGCTAGGAATTCCCTCTTTTCTACCCCTCTCTTTGTTTCGGCCTTGTTCCTTTTCTTCCTGTCACCTTCTTGTTTATTTTCTGCCTGTTTGGTCTATTCTCCTGCCTTTCTTCCCCAGAAAGACTTAAAAGATAACAATTCTCTCTAGATCTAACACCGAAGTGGGATGTGCTGGCCTTGACTTGTCAGGGGCTTAATGGCAGTGCAGCGCATTTTCGTACATAATGACAAGACAACAATAGTTGCTGTGAGAGCATTTGACGAAGCCGAAAAAGAAAAAAAGATTTTGTCTTCTGTCTAGAAATAGTTATCATTCAAAAAGGGAATGGGAGGTAGAATTTTACACACACACACACACACACACACACACACACACACACACACACACACACACAACACACACACACACATACAAACACACACACACACACTATTTGGTTATCCTCGATATAAAACAATAAATAAATAATAAATAAACACACACACACACTTGAGCGCACAAACTATCCACACTTAGTGCATGTAAACACTTGAACACACGTATACATGTATCTATGCATTCAACATTTTGTCTTATACGCTTTGTGAAGAGACTAAAATGAACCACACACACACACACACACACACACACACACACACACACACACACACACACACACACACACAGAAGAAAGCGCTCGGATTTTAGCTAGGTCTGCCAAAGGTCTGAGCGAAGGGGAAGAGCTTTGGAAGCTACGAATAAAGCAAAATTTAATGAACAACCAACCCAAACAAGACACAACAGAAAAGACCATTTAAAGATAAAGAAAAGGCAGGGTTGTCGATAACATACAATTAGGAGACAAAACAAAAATACAAAACGGGTAAAATACACAAGCTTAATTAAGGTTGAAACTTATGCATGAAGAGCAAAATTACATTAAAAAAACAACTGTTATTGATGTATAATCAGAAACAACAAAGAGAGAGGGGGGAGAGAGAGAGAGAGAGAGAGATAGAAGAAGAGAGAGAGAGAGAGAGAGAGAGAGAGAGAGAGAGAGAGAGAGAGAGAGAGAGAGAGAGAGAGAGAGAGAGAGAGAGAGAGAGAGAGAGAGAGAATTGAATGGAATTG
>CM060341.1:18437291-18452291 GCA_030674155.1 Stramonita haemastoma | reverse complement strand
TAAATATTCATGAAGCCTCACTGTCTTGTTCTTGCATTGAGCCTGTTGGTGCTCCGGGCTGCGTTCTGGAACCTACAGAAGAGGAGGTTGGGAGGAGGTTGGGGGGGGGGGGGGGTCAGAGTCGTGGTGATGCCCAGCTTCTGTGCTTGTCCCTCACTTTCTGCTGATTTCTCCTCCCTCTTTTCTCTGCTTTTCCGAAAGTGTCGTCTGCCCCGCCGTGTCACGTGACCAGAAGAGTTGTCGCGTGCTGGTCGCACGCTGAGGCGCCTGTTGTCTCCTCTTGTTTTGGCTCCGCCCCTCTTGTCTGTCACCGGGGGTTAGGCCCCGCCCCCTTCATCTGTCACAGGGAGGTTGGGGGGAGGAAGAAGAAGGCGGCCCACAGAGAAGGAGGAGGAGGGAGATGTCGCTGGAAGGACAATGCGCCATTGTCTGTCTGTTGCCGAGAACACTGAGACAGGCAACATCGCTTGGAACCCATTTTCCAGCCTGTGTGTAGAGACAGACTGTGCTGCAGAACTGGTTCTAGAAGAGAGAGAGAGAGAGAGAGAGAGAGAGAGAGAGAGAGAGGAGAGAGGAGAGAGAGAGAGAGAGAGAGGAGAGAGAGAGAGAGAGAGATTTATTCTTTTATATCGAGGATAACAGAATAAGCAATCACGTGCTTTTTTTCATCCGGTCCCGTGTGTATGCAGTTTTGCAAATATTGTCATCTGTTCCCACCGGCACACGATGGCCTACTCTTACGAAAAGCGGAACAGGATTTAACGTGTGCGCAAGATGTTCTGCGTGCGTTCGCACACGGGGCCTCGGTTTCAAGTCTCATCCGAAGGACTTTTTGGGGAGAGGGGAGTCAGCACTGATGTTAACTCCAGGAAGAAAATTTCCTCGACCGGACTCGAACCTGGGTCTTCAAATTGCGAGCGCAATGTTCTGACCACTAGGCTATCCGCCTAGATAGATAGATAGAGAGAGAGGAGAGAGAGATGAGAGGAGAGAAGAGAGAGAGAGAGGAGAGAGAGATGGAGATGAGAGAGAGAGAGAGAGAGAGAGAGGAGAGAGCATTCCTGCTTTAAGGAGAGCCAGAGTTATGCTACTACTACTATACTGCCTGATGCTAGCTAGTGTTGTTGACCAGATTGATTTTTGTCCGAGGCTATACTGTAGGCTACGTGTGCTGTTTACCTGGGAAAATGGTCTCGCTTTGTATCGGCGGCGTTGTTGGCAAGAATTGGTGTTAAAGGTTTAATTAGATTTGTATGGTTCGTGTTCTCCTTTCATTTAATAACGATTTGACACCAGACACCTTCTCCCTCCCCCTCCCCCTCCACCCCCATTCTGTGCTATCTCCCCACAAGAGCTCTGTCTGTGTGTCTGTTTCTGTGTTTGTCTCTGTCTGTCTGTCTGTCTGTCTGTCTGTCTCTCTCTCTTTCTCTCTCCGCCTTGATGTGTGGATCAGTGGTCTAGAGGTAAGGTACCAGCCTGAAAAGCGAGAAGTTTGGGTTCAACCCTATCCACTAGATTGTCTAGACCTTGAGTGGTGGTCTGTGCACTAGTCTTTCGGATAAGACAATAAGAACCCGAGGTCCCGTGTGCAACTCGCACACAGTGTACGTAAATGAACCCAGAGGATGAAAAGAGCTCTCCCGAAGAAACAGCCACCCTGATACTCAAATACATTCAAAACAGGAAAAGAAAAAATAATGGGTGGCGCTATTATTGTGGCGACGTGCTCTCCTCGGGGAGAACAGCCCAAATTTCATGCAGAAATATATATTTAATCTGCTGTAACAGAGAATGATTTACAGTTACAATTATACCTGATTGAATGGATCGGTGGTCTAGAGGTTATGCACCTGCCTAGAAAACGAAAAGTCCGGGTAGGAAGTGTGCCGTGGTTGGAATCCCGTTTGGGTCCAAAACTTTACCCTCATCCATTAGACCATGAGTGGTTGGGTGGTAGTCTTTCGGATGAGACAAGAAATGAGGTCCCGTGTGTTACACAAAATTATTTAGTGCTCGTAAAAGAACCCACGGCAACCAGAGAGTTATCCCTGGTAAAATGCTGTAGAAAAAAAAGCCATTCTGATAACGAACCAAGTACAGTTGCAGACAGGAAAATGAAAAAAAAAGGATGGCGCTGCTCTCGTGGCGATGCGTTCTCCCCAAAGAAAAAAAGCCCGAATTTCAGGCACAGAAATCTGCCGTGACTTAAAGTCGTGTGAAATGTAAAATTAACGTAAATAATAGTTTTAAATGATTGTCAATAATACTTTTGCATTGTCTGTTGTTCACTAACCCTTTCAAAAAAAACTCTCTCTAGCACTCTTTCTCTCTCTTCAAGGTATATTCTTACCCTGTGTGTGTGTGTGTGTGTGTGTGTGTGTGTGTGTGTGTGTGTGTGTGTGTGTGTGTGTGTGTGTGTGATTAATGATGCCAATGTTTTCCTTTAAATGCTTTGCATAACTTCCTTTTCTTTCGAATCTTACATTTTTTCCTGTGTACTTTGCTACTAAACTGGTTGTCAAGTCTTCAGGGGTGCCCCACGGTCGCTAGAACAAGGGATAGATAGATAATTAGGGAGACTTTGCTACTGCTACTGCTCGTTTCCCATTGTGATGGAAATTGTTTGACGTTTCTTCTTTCAATATTACCAAAATGTTATGATTGATATGAATTGTTTAGTTGATGGATGGTGTGACGGGATGGTGTTTTCATTGGTGTGGAGAATGTCTTGTTTTCTCGTCTATTGCTTGTCTATTTTCTTGACTTAAAAAAAATCATTTTTACTATTTGTTGTTCTCTCTGTGTGTGCTTTTATGCGGTTATTTTTCCTTTTTAAAAAATTGTTTTTAGTTTGTTGTTATTTCAGTTATTGTGGGGTTTGTTGTTGGTTGTTTGTTTGTTTTTGTTGGTTTTTTTTTTTTTTTTTTGGGGGGGGGGGGCTCTTTTTCCTGTCATGACGTTATTTCTGCATGTAAAAATTTTAAAAAAAGCATATGCATGCCTATTCCTTATCATCGAAATAAAAGATTTTTATTTGATTTTATTTGATCTCTCTGTCTCTTTTCTGTCTGTCTGACAGTCTTCTCTCTCTCTCTCTCTCTCTCTCTCTCTCTCTCTCTCTCTCTCTCTCTCTCTCTCTCTCTCTCTCTCTCTCAAAAATTCAACAACACCAAAAACAACAAAACACAAAAGGCTGGCTCAGTGATGTGGTGACAGACACTATCCAAATGATGCATGCTTCTCTCAGCTTGCAGACTTCAGATTTTTCAATGGAGCAGACTCGACACAGACTGCAAACAATGTGTGCCTTTTCCATTTCCCTAATTTCCCAAGGCGCTGCTCCCCGAAACCTTTTCAAGGCCGGCGTGATTGGTCCGTTGGGCCGGAACCGCTCTCGGCTCCACTCGGGAAAGTCCGTCATATCAAAGTGACAGGCTATTTGCATTGATTAGGTTTTGTTTGGGGATTTTCGCCTTTGAACTTTTGCTTTGTATTCGGTCCTTCTGTTTTTGTTTCTGTTTTATTTTTTTCTTTCTGTGTATCTCAGCTACAGCTCCGAGGTTCCCAATAGTGAGATTGTGCATATGTCACAGTTTTTGCCCCTAGCTGTTTTGTTTTTTTTTATATAATATTTTTTTCTTGTGTGGTTGGGGATGGGGGCAGGGTACATGAATTTTTTTTCTTTAGATGCTTTCATTTCCAAAATTATTTTCTATTTACATGTTCTAGTTGTTGTTTTGAGTTTAGTTTGGGCACTTTTTTTTTTTTTTTTCTCTCTCTGGGGGTGGAGAATAGTTTCCTTTTATTTATTCATTTATATTATTATTATTTTTATTATTTAGTATTGTTAGTTTGTATAGTAAGTTGTAGTGTATTGTAGTAGTAGTATATCACATCTACATCTCATATCATCTATATCATTATTATTTTTCTTTCTTTCTTTTCTTATTTTTTATACTAATTTTGGTATTTGGGTATGGAGATACAGGCTTTGCTTGTTTTCGAATTTTTAGGGGAGCGTCTGAAATTGCTTTGTGACGCTCCACCACAAAATGAGTCGCTTAGCACATTATCCAGTTTTGCTCTAAGAGCCATTAAAGGCAGGTGGGGGTCATGTTGCATGTGAGATTTTGATCGATTATTAAACTAGATCTAGATCTATATCCGTTTTTCTACCTTGTAATGAAATCATCAAGGCATATATAATATATATATATATATATATTATATATATATATATATATATATATATATATATAATACTATATATATATATATATATATTATATTTTTTTTTTTTTTTTTTTATTAATTCCTTTTGCTTTTAAATGGGTTTTGAAAATACCCAAGCCCTCATTCCGACAGCCTGTTACAAGTGCTGCTGATGGCCTTCTGTCCATGAGTAGAATAAGAATGATCAATGCTGATTTTAAAATATTAATAACACAACAACCACCAACATACAACAACAAACATGTAGTGTCTACAGATAACTAAAGGTGTGGACTGGTAGAGAAGGAGAGAGAGAGAGAGGAGGAGAGGAGAGAGAGAGAGAGAGAGAGAGAGAGAGAGAGAGAGAGAGAGAGAGAGAGAGAGAGAGAGAGAGGGGAGGAGAGGAGAGAGAGAGAGAGAGAGGAGGAGAGGAGAGAGAGAGAGAGGGGGGAGAGAGAGAGAGAGAGAGAGAGAGAGAGAGAGAGAGAAGCGTGCATGCGTGCGTGCGTGCGTGCGTGTGTGGTGTTATCTTATTTATTGATTTATCTAATTTATTCTTTTATTTCAAGGATAATGGATTAAACACCCATTTTTTACACCCAGTCCCCGTGTGTATGCAGTTTTGTCAGTTTTTTCATGCGCTCCCATCGGCACACAATGGCCTACTCTTCTGAAAAGCGGAACGGGTTTTTACGTCTGTGCAAGAAGTGCTGCGTGCGTTCGCATACGAGACTTCGGTTTATAGTCTCATCCGAAGGACGTACGAGCGTGCGCTTGTGTATGTGTGTGTGTGCGCGCGCGTGCGCGCGCATGTGTGTGTGTGTGTTTATTTTTATTTATTTTATTCTTTTATATCGAGGATAATGGAATAAGCACTCATGAGCTTTTTTTCATCCAGTCCCCGTGTGTATGCAGTTTTGTAAACATTGTCATCTGTTCCCACCGGCACACAATGGCCTACTCTAACGAAAAGCGGAACAGGATTTGAACGTGTGCGCAATGTGTTGTGTGTGTGGTGTGTTTGTGGTATTGTGTGTGTTGGGGTGGTGTGTGAGGGTGTGTGTGTGTGTGTGTGCTGGTGCGCGCGCACGTGTGTGTATACAGAGACAAACTAACTCCAATTAAAACGCAGATGGACAGATCACCTGAGTGAAGCAATTTCCATATTGCAATAATACCATGCTCAGCCTTGAAAAGAATAAATGGAAACATTCAAACATACACCAAATTTAAAAAAAAAACGAAAACAAAAACAAAGCATTTGAGCATGTCGTGACCAAAATAACTGAATAATAAGGACAGAAACAGCAATGACATGATCCATTATCCTCGATATAAAAGAATAAAAAGAAAAATAAATAAATATATGAATAAATGACAGCATCAATATACCATGATCACGAGAAGATGGGAAAAAAAAAGAGTTTGAAACAAACATCATGCCAGTTGAAAATAATAAACAACTCTCAACAACAAACAGCAAGCTTAATTTATTCTGCTTTTCACACAAACCGTAAACAAATCCATAAATCAAGAAACAAAATAATGCAAAAATTTAAAACCAACAACCAAACAAACAAAACGCGGGAAAACAAAACCCAAGGCCGTGGACAAGGTCACTTCCTGTCCTGACTACTCGACCTTTCACCATCTGTGACCTAGTCTGTGTGAAGAAATTTTGTTTAACCAAGCTGAAGCTAAAAGACACCACAGGAAATAGGGAAGACGGGCAAAATGCTGGACATGTAAGAGATCACAAAGAACAGATTACTACACCACAAAGAACAGATCACTACAAAACAAAGAACAGATCACTACACCACAAAGAACAGATCACTACACCACAAAGAACAGATCACTACAAAACAAAGAACAGATTACTACACCACAAAGAACAGATCACTACACCACAAAGAACAAATTACTACACCACAAAGAACAGATCACTACAAAACAAAGAACAGATTACTACACCACACAAAGAACAGATTACTACACCACAAAGAACAGATCACTACAAAACAAAGGGCACATTACTACACCACAAAGAACAGATTACATTACTACACCACAAAGAACAGATTACTACACCACAAATAACAGATTACTACACCACAGATTACCACACACAAAGAACAGATTGCAAAGAACAGATTACCACACACAAAGAACAGATTGCAAAGAACAGATTACTACACCACAAAGAACAGATTACATTACTACACCACAAAGAACATATTACATTACTTCACCACAAAGAACAGATTACTACACCACAAAGAAGATATCACTACACAACAAAGAACAATATACCATTACGAACATAAAAAACAGATTTAAACAACCACAAAGAAAATATAACATTACTCACCAACAAAAACAAGTAATTACTAGATCACACAAACCAAACAAATCCAATCATACACCACAAAATGCAAACAATTAAACCACAAGACAAAAATCATACACACAAAGCGAACAATACATCCTACATAACAGAGAACTATTACTACCCCACCAGAAGAACATATTGTATACCAACAAAGAACAGATACACCACAGAAATAGAGAAGTTACATATCAACAACCCGAAGAATGTATGATCACCACAAAGAACAGATTACTACACCACAAAGAACAGATTACTACAAAACAACATACTACACCACAAAAAAGAGATTACTACACACAAAGAACAATTACTACACCACAAAAAAGAGATTACTACACACAAAGACAAATTACTACACACAAAAAAAGAAGATTACTACACACACAAAAAAGATTATACACCACAAAGAACAGATTACTACACCACAAAAAAGATACATTACTAACACACAAAAAAAATTACATACTACACACAAAGAACAGATTACTACACCACAAAAGAAGATATCACTACACACAAAGTACAGATTACATTACTAACCACAAAAAGAGATTACAACACCACAAAGAACAAATTACATACACACCACAAAAAAGAATTACTAATCTACGACACAAAAACAAATACTACACCACAAAAAGAGATTACTACACACACAAAGACAATGACTACACACAAAAAGAGAACTATTACTACACGACAAAGAACAAATGACTACACCACAAAAAAGAGATTACTACACGACAAAGAACATATGACTACACCACCAAAAAGAATTACTACACGACAAAGAACAAATTACTACACCACAAAAAAGAGATTACTACACGACAAAGAACAAATTACTACACCACAGAAAAGAGATTACTACACCACAAAGAACAATTACTACACCACAAAAAAACAATCACTACAGCAACATGTTGGGATATGAAATATATCCATAAAACTGGATCACAAAACACTTGGTTTTACCACACACACACACACACACACACACACACACACACACACACACACACACACACCACACACACACACACACACACACACACACACACACACAAAAATCAACAACACACAACTCTCATTAAAAAAAAAAAAAAAAAAAGAAGAAGAAAAAAAAGAGATTTTCATTTCAAAAGGCACTGGGTTTCCGTTGTCCTTCTGCATGAGTTTCTGCCTGCCCCCCTCCATAATAAATCAGTTTCCGCAGACATGCTCTGCGCATGCACGCAGGTGGTGCCGTGATCTCGCGCATGCGTAAATCTAGGGCGAGGCAAGCGTGGAGGACAGCTATGGTGATTGGAGCCAAGGACATAAACGTGCCAACAAGCTGCTGCTTGGCGTACAGATATGCTGTTTGAGCGCGGGGAAGATGACAAGAAGAGAAGAATCTATCTGTCTTTGTCTGTGTCTGTGTCTGTGTGTCTGTGTCTGTGCTGTCTGTCTGTCTGGTCTTTGTCTGTCTGTCTCTCTCTCTCTCTCTCTCTCTCTTTACATTTTTCCCCCTTAGTTATATTCCCTGATCAGGGCAAAGGCCGGATGAAAAAAATCTGTAATACTTACTCTGTAACCCCTGAAAACTAAAGACTCTCTCTCTCTCTCACTCATCTCTCTCTCTCTCTCTCGTCTGTCTGTCTGTCTGTCTGTCTGTCTGTCTGTCTGTCTGTCTGTCTGTCTCGTCTTCTTCTGTCTCTCTCTCTCTCTCTCTCTCTCTCTCTCTCTCTCTCTCTCTCTCTCTCTCTCTCCTCTCTCTCTCTCTTCCCCCCCTCCTTCCTCCTCTCTCTCTCTCTCTCTCTCTCTCCTCTCTCTCTCTCTCTCTCCCCTCTCTCCTCTCTCTCCCCTCAGAGTAGCTTCCCTTGCTTGGTGTCCAGGGAGACGACTTTCCTTACAGTCAGTGAAATAGTTGGCCATGTCTTCATCTTTCTGTGCCCACCCCCACCCCTCACCCCCCATCCCAAATACCAGCTGACGGTCTGCCTCACACCTTGGAAAGCATGTTGAATGCAGCTCTTAGCAAATGACTCTTGTCTTCCTTTAAAAATGGGTAAGGTAAGGAAGAAATGGGAGGACAACATCAGCCAATGGACGAGCCTAGAACTCAACAAAACTTTGAGAAAGGCAGAGCAGATAGAGGAATGGAGGGAACTGGTTGTCAAATCTTCAGGGGTGCCCCCTTGGTCGCCAGGCTAAGGGATAGATAGATTGATAGTTAGAAAGATAGATAGAAAAAGATAGATAGAAGATAGATAATAGATAGATAGATAGTAGATAGATAGATAGATAGATAGATAGATAGATAGATAGATAGATAGATAGATAGATAGATAGATAGATAGATAGAAGGTAAGGAAAAGGTAAGGGTGTCCCATAACCTATGTGGTCGTAGGGGAGTGAGGCATCAGAGACCTCAGCTTCTCTAGGGGCCAGCATGTTGAGGGCGGCGCCCATCTCCTCTCTCTCTCGCTGCTTTGCCTTCCTTGACCCTAAAGAGGGCAGGTACCCATTTACAGCTGGGTGAACTGGGGGAACTGTTCTGAAACCAAGGCGCGCAAACGGTCACCCATCCAGTCAGTACTATGCTCGATGCTGCTTAACCTTAGCTTGGGGAAAGTGAGTGCTCTGACCACTGAGCTAAGCCGTCCCATAAAATAGATAAAAATGGGAGAAATGGTAAACAAGAAAGTTTTGCAACACTTCTGGAACTGGGCAATCTGGACATTGGATTGATTATAGATGTCCAGCACCTGTTGTGCTGCTCCCATCCAACCAGATTCATCCCCTCCTTCCTTCCCTCTCCCTACCCCTCCTTCCTTTCATTCTGTGCTAGGAATCCCCTCTTTTCTATCTCTCTCTTTGTTTCTGCCTTGTTCCTTTTTCTTGAGTCACCTCCTTCTGGTCTATTTTCTGTGTCTTTGGGCCATTCTCCTACCTTTTTCCCCCAGAAAGTTAAAGATAAAGTCCCTCCCATACCAAAGTCGGATGCACTGGGCCTGACTCGTCACATGCTTAATGGCTCTGCAGCAGCATTTTCACTCATATGATAGACAATAGTTGCTGTCTGAGCGTTAGACGAAGGAGAAAATGCCTTGTGTGGTCAGTGGGGCTATGCACCACATGAAATGAAATAATAAACATGAGGGTGTCACACAAAAGCAGAGCATAAAACAGTTCGTTATATTTTATTTTCATTTATTTAGTTTATGCCTGTCTGTGTAACTGTTTCACTGTAAGAGAAGGAGGGGGTTACTGGGGAGGAGAAGACGATAGGTTAGGAAGGGGTTTTATGGAGGGGGAGGAAGGGGGAGTTGAGGGTGATAAAATGGGGGAGGGGGGACAGATTGAGGAGTGAGGGACAGATTAAAGAGGAGAAGGAAAGTATGTAGTACATAGCAAAAGATTAACTGGAGGAGAGAGAGAGAGAGAGAGAGAGAGAGAGAGAGAGAGAGAGAGAGAGAGAGAGAGAGAGAGAGAGAGAGAGAGAGAGAGAGAGAGAAGAGAGAGAGAGAGAGAGAGAGAGAGAGAAATATCGAAACTGGTACAAATTCAATTACACTGCCTTTCTTTTCAAAAGCACCATAGGCAACAAGAAGTTATGATGGGCAAAAATGAAAATGTAGTTTTTACTTTGACACGTCATTACTTTAAGAATAACTGATAGAGATCACCCAATATTTCCTTGATTATTTTGATAATGTGTGTGTTTACAAGGATGGTATGTAGGGCTTAGCTTGGCTTAGAATATGTGTTTTTGTTATTTAAGGTCATTCATTCATTCATTCATTCATTCATTCATTCATTCATTCATTCATTTCATTCTTCTCATTCATTCATTTCTTCATCTCATTCTCATTCTCATTCATTCATTTCTCTCTCTTCTCTCTCTCTTCTCTCTCTCTCCTCTCTCTCTCTCCTCCTCTCTCTCTCTCTCTCTCTTCTCTACTACACACACACACACACACACACACACACACACACACACACACACACACACACACACACTGTTCCACAATGCCAAATGATCATACATACATACATAACAGACAGGAATAAAGAAAATAAGACAATATTTACATTTCGCTTCATCAAATGAACAACTGATGACTACTCACAAAAAAAATAATGCAGAGTTCATAGATCTCGGCTTTTCCCGTTTATTTACGGAAAATCTACGAAAATATGGATATTGTTGGAAACACAACCCAAAAAAAATAAAAAAAAAAACATACGTAAGAAAAACAACATTTGTGGATCATTATAGCAGAATATAACACAATACAGCACAATATGAATTATCTTTATCCTATATGCTTCTGGGTCTGAATTCAGATATATATTTCCCCATTTCCAGTTAGCTAATAGACAGGCACTGTAGCCTGTTGATAAGACAACAGACTTGTGGTTTGTATGTTCCTTGGTGTCGGGGGTTCGAATTTACTGAGACTTTGACGTCTTACAAGTGATTGTTAAAATTATGCACTAAAAAAACAACAAAAAACTGTACATGGAAATGGGGAAGCTAGGTGGGAGTAGGATGGGGGACGTAGGGAAGGGAAGTAGGTTGTGGGGGGTGAGGAGTATGGTGGGTGTGGGTGTAGGGAAGGGGGAGGTGGTTTGGGGGAAGGGGGAGGAGGTTTGGGTGGGGGAGGGGGAGGATGGGAGGGTAGGTGGTAGGTGAGGGAAGGAGGTTGGGGGGTAGTTGGGGAAGGAGGTGGAAGGGGGAGGAATTTGGGGGGGATATGGGGTAGGGGTAGGGAAGGGGGAAGGAGGTTTGGGGGAGGAGTATGGTGGGGGTAGGGGTAGGGAAGGGGGAGGAGGTTTGGGGGGAGGAGGAATGGTGGGGAGGGGTAGGGAGGGGAGAGTTTGGGGGGAGTAGTGGGTAGGGGAAGGAGGTTGGGGGGAGGATATGGTGGGGATAGGGGGAGGGGAGGGGAGGGAGGGGGGGGAGGAGGGTTTTGGGGGAAAGGTGTATGGTGGGGTAGGGTAGGGAAGGGGGAGGAGGTTTGGGGGAGGAGTATGGTGGGGGTAGGTGTAGGGAAGGGGGAAGGTTTAGGGGGAGGAGTATGGGGGGTAGGTGTAGGGAGGGTAGGAGGGGGAGGAAGGTGGGGGGGAGTAGGTGGGGGTAGGTGTAGGGAAGGGGGAGGTTTGGGGAGAGGTGTAGGGGAGGAGTATTGGGGGGTAGGGGGAGGATATGGGGGAGGTGGGGTAGGGGGAGGTAGGGGGAGGAGTATGGTGGGGGTAGGGGGAGGGAAGGGGGAGGAGGTTGGGGGAAGGAGTAGGTGGGAGTACGTGTAGGGAAGGGGGGAGGAGGTGTAGGGGGAGGAGTATGGTGGGAGTAGGTAATAGAATAAGCACTCATGTGCTTTTTTTATTTTATTTTTTTTACATCCATTTTAATCCCTCTTGTCTATCCCTCTCTTTCTTTCTCCTATTCGTTCATATAGACATAGACATGTACCTACTGCTTAGAACAACAGCTGTTGGTCGATAACAACTTTAAGGTCAAAGAGAGATGAACTAGACTTTAAGGACTTGCTGTTTTGTGTCATGAGAAGTTGGGTAGCGAATTGGAAGATTGTGGGGTTTTGAAAAGAGAAAGACAGCTCCTCTGTGGTTTCTTTTAAAGGTCAGAAATGGAAACAAGCCATGGATGGTCGAGGAGGTGCGCAGATGACGCAATGTTATGGAGCAGTTTAGGAACTCAAGTAAGATCGACTTGACTGCCTAAGACTTTTTTATATCAAGGATAATGGAATTAGCACCCGTGTGCTTTTTTACATCCAGTCCCCGTGTGTATGCAGTTTTGTAAATCTTGTTATCTGTTCCCACAGGCACACAATGGCGTACTCTTAAGAAAAGCCGAACAGGATTTAACGTGTACGCAAGATGTTCTGCGTGCGTTCGCACACGGGGCCTCGGTTTATAGTCTCATCCGAAAGACTTTTGGGGGGAGTGAGTCAGCACTGAAGTTAACTCAGGAGAAGAATCCCCTCGTACGGGAATCGAACCTGGGTCGTCAAATTGCCAGCGCAATGTTCTGACCACTAGGCTAATCTGCCCCCCTTTGCAGTACTGTACGGCATGTTTGTATTGAATTCTCTCTGTTATGTGAAGCCAGCACAGTTCTGGGAAATACGGGATACCTGCTAGAAATGGACAGATTTAAAACATGGTCATAGTAGCCTGACTGTGTTTTTTTTTTAGGAAGTGTGGTTAAGAAGACAAATAGTTCAAGGTCAGGGGTAGGACAGGAACAATACGGGGACGGGATATAGCCTAGGGGTCAGAACA
This sequence comes from Stramonita haemastoma, assembly GCA_030674155.1. Taxonomy (NCBI): domain Eukaryota; kingdom Metazoa; phylum Mollusca; class Gastropoda; order Neogastropoda; family Muricidae; genus Stramonita; species Stramonita haemastoma. Next base: position 18,439,393 of record CM060341.1, on the reverse strand, counting down.
TTGCGCTCGCAATCTGACAACCTGGGTTCGATTCCGGTCGAGGGGATTTTTTCTCTGGAGTTAACATCAGTGCTGACTCCACTCCCCCCCAAAGGTCTTTCGGATGAGACTATAAACTGAGGCCCGTGTGCGAACGCACGCAGAACATCTTGCGCGCATGTTAAAACCTGTTCCGCTTTTCGTAAGAGTAGGCCATCGTGTGCCGGTGGGAACAGATGACATTTACAAAACTGCATACACACGGGGACTGGATGTAAGAAAGCATATGATTGCTTATCCTCGATATAAAAGAATAAATAAATAAATAAAAAATACCCGGCAGTGCTAAACTTGCAAGGCAGTAGCTTCAGCATGCAGTAAGGAAGAGACACCTGCAACTGACTCTGCTCTGCAGACCTTGATACGTCATGCGTCACCAAACTTGAAAGCAAGGAATAATTTTATGTGGTAGTATTTCATATCGTGACGTGTGGCTTGAAAAATGAGGCTGTACAAATTCTACATTTTACCGTGAAAACAAAGAGTTTTCAAACACCACCCAAGGAAATAGAGCGTCTACACAACAACAGGGCCTTTTAATGGTAATAAAGGCCTTTTATAAAGGACTTTTAATGGTAATAAAGGCCTTTTAATGGTAATAAAGGCCTTTTAATGGTAATAAAGACCTTTTAATGGTAATAAAGGCCTTTTAATGGTAATAAAAGACCTTTTAATGGTAATAAAGGCCTTTTAATGGTAATAAAGACCTTTTAATGGTAATAAAGACCTTTTCATGGTTAATAAAGACCTTTTAATGGTAATAAAGAACTTTTAATGGTAATAAAGGCCTTTTAATGGTAATAAAGGCCTTTTAATGGTAATAAAGACCTTTCAATGGTAATAAAGGCCTTTTAATGGTAATAAAGACCTTTTAATTAATGGTAATAAAGGCCTTCATTACCTTCATCTGCCCCCCCCTCCCTCCTCCCACCTCCCCAGACTCTGTTTTCATTTTCCCTCTTCTAATCTTCCCTTCATTCTCATTTATTGAACTTAGTGTGGAAGAGGGGGGGGGGGGGGGGGGTAGATCTGTCAACAGTAAACAGTTTTTATCCTTTGCTTCCCATGGTTCTTCTCCAGTCTGCTTGCATATTCATTGATGACCATGTACGCTAATCAATTCATTGATGGTCACGAAAACTAATCAATTCATTGATGACCACGAAAACTAATCAATTCATTGATGACCACGAAAACTAATCAATTCATTGATGACCATGAACACTAATCAATTCATTGATGACCACGAGCACTAATCAATTCATCGATGACCATAATCAATTCATTGATGACCATGAACTCTAAAACTAATCAATCAATTCATTGATGACCACGAAAACTAATCAATTCATTGATGACCACGAAAACTAATCAATTCATTGATGACCACGAAAACTAATCAATTCATTGATGACCAGGAACACTAAAACTAATCAATTCATTGATGATCATGAACACTAAAACTAGTCAATTCATTGATGACCAGGAACACTAAAACTAATCAATTCATTGATGACCAGGAACACTAAAATTAATCAATTCATTGATGATCATGAACGCTAATCAATTCATTGATGACCATAATCAATTCATTGATGACCATGAACGCTAATCAATTCATTGATGACCACGAAAACTAATCAATTCATTGATGACCACGAAAACTAATCAATTCATTGATGACCACGAAAACTAATCAATTCATTGATGACCATGAACACTAATCAATTAGTCAAACACAGTGGATTCTTATCCTGGTACCGTGTCTTTGACAGAGCAGGTTTTCACAAAGCCTCTGGAGTGTTAGAGCCAGTCCCCAAAGGAGCAGGTCTGATCGTTTAATGTCTTTTTGGCCACCTAATTCATTGGCCATGGCCTGGCAGTAGCCTGGGGAGGCCTAAGTACCCGTCAAGTGGCCGATAGAGGCTGCAGAAGTATGGTAGCCGTGCTGTGTCAAAATGGGAAAATTCAGAATTATGATAGTGCCACAATTTTTTGTCATCAAAATTCATGGGTAGAAGAACAAGTGAAAAAAGTTTTTCTTGCCTTATCGTTTTCGTCCT
>CM060341.1:18419899-18437191 GCA_030674155.1 Stramonita haemastoma | reverse complement strand
TTCGAATTCTTTAAATTCTTCAAATTCTTCTTCAAATTCTTCTTCTTCTTCAAATTCTTCTTCAAATTCTTCTTTTTCTTTTTCTTCAAATTCTTCTTCAAATTCTTCTTTTTCTTCTTCTTCTCTTCTTCTTCTTCTTCTTCTTCTTCTTTTTCTCCTTCTTCTTCTCCTCCTTCAAATTCTTCTTCAAATTCTTCTCCTTCAAATTCTTCTCTTTCAAATTCTTTTTCTTTTTTTTTTCTTCTTTTCCTCTGTCTTTTTCTTCTGCTTTGCCCTCTTCTGTAATTTTTCCATATTGAGCAGGTTTCATTCTGAACAAACTATGAAAAGGCGGGCAAATGATTAAAAAAAAATGTAATATAAAGAAGGGGGAGAGTTTCAGTGTGAAAGAGGAAGAGAACTAAGAAATCTTATTCAAAGAATGGACAGTAGGATTTCACACGTCATTGTGATGATGACTGATATTCACCGATATGAATCTTTTTTTTTTAATCTATTATTTTTTATTTACCAAATAGAGTACAAAAAACATATTTCAGAAACATACCCCCCCCCCCCCCCCCCCCATGCCCACATGCACACAAACTATTATCACCATTTACAGCAAGGAAAACACCAAAACATCCTAGAAAGTCATAAGTAACAAGACTACTATCATCGTTACCAACAACCCCCTTTTCTGAACCCTACAATTATTGTGTACAGAAACATGGTCACTGAGGGAACAAAAACAAACAAAACATACAAACAGGTTAGTCTAATACCAATAATATTGTTTACATCCAAAATTTTGCATATATGCATAGGATCATACTTTTTGTTAATGTTCTGGACAGGGACAAGCTGGTGCCAAGGGGAGACAAGGAAACCCTGTGAGTATCCGTGCCTTTCATCTCTCCCCCCCCCCCCCCCCCCCCCCCCCCCCACCTTATGTCAGTGAAATGATTATTCATTGTGTCAATGTTAGTATGATTGTGCTCGCTATAGTGTAAGTGTAATCAGTGTGATTGCACTGATAATTGTGTCATCATTATCAAAGTAGCTTTACCAGTTATTTTGGGGGTTTTTTAATCAAGATTAAACTTCTTGATATTAGTGTCATACTTTTTTTTGACCCTCTAATGTCATTGTTTTTCCGTATATTACATCTTCTTGTCATTCGTAGCACACAGAGCAGATTTAAGATTGTATTCAGTTGTGGAGTATATGATTGTATGGTATTGTGTCTTGTATTGTATAGTTGTGTATGGTGTTGTGTTGTATTACATTGTATAGCTTTGAATGGTATTGTGTTATATTGTATTGTATAGTTTTGTATGGTATTGTGTTGTATTATATTGTATTGTATAGTTGTGTATGGTATTATGTTGTAGTATATTGTATTGTATAGCTTTGTATGGTATTGTTATGTATTATATTGTAATGTATAGTTTTCTCTCCTTTACTGGTATCAGCAGATCTTCATCTGAACAGATCTGATGGTTTGGTGTTCTTTTGCTCAGGTAATATCGCCAGTGTATCTGAACAGAAATCATAGAAGATCAGTGACTGTGATCATTGATCGAACAAACCTCTCCATTCTAAAACAATACATCCTCCTCGCTTACCAACCCCTGTTGACATAAGCTATCTCCCCCTTCCCGCAGGGCCCGGTGGGGTCACCAGGTCAGCCAGGAGACAGGTTAGAGGTCGCAGTCAGTGACATGGCGGCCCCTGCCCAGCTGAAGAGGCGTCGTCGTCGTCGCCGAAGGAGACGATCCCTGGACAGCTCTGATATCGACACGGACATCCAGAGCGTGTACTCCAAGCTGATTGAACGCCAGCAGGACGGACCTGGACTACAGGTAGAGCACATAACATGTCACCTCCCTTCACACACACACACACACACACACACACACAACACACACACACACACACACACCACACACACACACACACACACACACACAGGGGTTTAAAACTTCTGGGTGACTGAAGACCGTATAAATAACTTACTCCCCATCCCCCACCCCACCACCACCATCACCACCATCATCACCACCACCACCATCACCACCACCACCACCACCACCACCACCACCACCCCCACCAACACCACCAACCACCACCACAACCCCCCCCCACCACCACCACCACCCCCACCACCTCCCCCATCACCCCCTCCACCACCACCAACCACAACCAACCACCACCACCAACCACCACCACCACCAACCACCACCACCACCAACCACCACCATCTCCCCCTCCTCCCCCCCCCCCCCCCCCCCCACCACAGCCACCACCAACTCCTACTCCACCACCACTTTTTGCCTGTCCCCAGCTGCAGGAGGTGATCAGGGAGATGTCTGGGGTGATGCTGCGTCACATCGACCTGTTGAAGGCCCAGGTGGAGAAGATTCGCTTCCCTCAGGGCACGCGGGAAAGTCCTGCCCTCTCCTGCAGGGAAATCATCCTGGGGCATCCCCAGTATCAGTCAGGTGTGTGTGGGTATGTGTGGGCGGGGGGAGGGATGGGGATTGGGGGTGTTTGTGTATGTGTAGTCAAAAAACGCAAACTGAAGTGGTATGGGCACGTCGCAAGATCAACAGGGCTTGCCAAGACGATTCTGCAAGGAACCGTGCAAGGCGGGAGAAGGAGAGGCAGGCAGAGAAAGAATTGGGAGGACAACATCCGAGAGTGGAGGGGCCTCAGGCTGAGTAACACCCTGAGAAAGGTCGAGGACAGAGGGAAATGGAGAGAGCTGGTAGCGAGGTCTTCCGTGGCGCCCCTACGGTCTAAATAGACTACGGGATAGAAGATAGAAGAAGAAGAAGGGGGGGGGGGGGGGGGGGGGGGTTGTGGTGTGTGTGTGTGTGTGTTGTGTGTGAGTTGTGCTTGTGTTGTTATGTGTGTGTGTGTGTGTGTGCCTGTTTGTGTGTGTGTGTGTTGGGGCGGGGGCAGGGGCACGGGAAGGTTGGTAATGGACTTTGTACAACTCTGAGCGTGTTTGGGAGGGGGGAGGTGGCAGGCTGGTATACTAATATACTTTGTACATTTTTTTAGGGGGGGGGAAAGGTGGAGACAGTATGGTAGTAGACTGATCCATTTCATACAATTGTGTGGGGAACACGTTAATTAGTGGAGTGATCCATTTTGTACAGTTGCATGTGTTTGTTTGGAGGGGGAAGAGTGGTAGTGGATTGATTCATTTTGTACAGGTAATGGTATGGTTGTGGACTGATCCATTTTGTACACTTGTGGGGGTGTCAGGTTGGTACTGGATCGACCCAAGCCAGGGGTCAGGGGACGACGCTATCCGGGTGTGGTGCAATGTCACATCGGATCACATCGAGACCTGTGTCCACCCCACCACCAAAACCAAAATGGTCAGTGTCCTGCTCTGTGTGTGTCTTCTTGGTGTTGTTGCTTTTGTTGTTGTTGTTGTCAGTTTGATGTCTTTTTCACTTAGAATGATGTTAGACAAAAGTGAAGCAGAGAGAGAGTGAGAGCAAGTGTGTGTGTGTGTGTGTGTGTGTGTGTGTGTGTGTGTGTGTGTGTGTGTGTGTGTGTGTGTGCCATTGTATATGCAAATGTGACAGAGCTTATGACTTTGATGTGTTGTCAGTGTGTACATCTGTGTTGTCAGTGTGTACATCTGTGTTGTCAGTGTGTAAAGCTGTGTTGTCAGTGTGTCAGTGAATGTGTACAGCTGTGTTGTCAGTGTGTACATCTGTGTTGTCAGTGTGTACAGCTGTGTTGTCAGTGTATCATTCAGTGTGTACAGCTGTGTTGTCAGTGTGTCGGTCAGTATGCATGCTATCTTGTCAGTGTGTTTGTCAGTGTGTACAGCTGTGTTGTTGGTGTGTACAGCTGTGTTGTCAGTGTATCATTCAGTGTGTACAGCTGTGTTGTCAGTGTATCATTCAGTGTGTACAGCTGTGTTGTCAGTGTATCATTCAGTGTGTACAGCTGTGTTGTTGATGTGTCAGTGCATACAACTGAGTTGTCAGTGTGTCAGTCAGTGTGTACAGCTGTGCTATCAGTGTGTCAGTAAGTGTGTACATCTGTGTTGTCAGTGTGTACAGCTGTGTTGTCAGTGTGTCAGCTAGTGTGTACAGGTGCGTTGTCAGTGTGTACAGCTGTGTTAGTGTGTCGGTCAGTGTGTACAGCTGTGTTGTCAGTGTGTCAGTCAGTGTGTACAGCTGCGTTGCTGTGTCGTCAGTCACTGTATACAGGTGTGTTGCTGTGTGGTCAGGTGGCTGAGAAAGACTGGAACAAACCACAGGGCAAGGCACGCTGGTTCAACCGTCTGAAAGGAGGATCCACGGTGAGTGACACTGACAGCAATGACTGGTTGACTGACTGACTGGTTGGTTGACTGACTGACTGGTCGACTGACTGACTGGTTGGCTGGCTTACTGGTTGGTTGGCTGACTGGTTGATTGGTTGGCTGACTGGTTGATTGGTTGGCTGACTGGTTGGTTGGTTGGCTGACTGGTTGGTTGGCTGACTGGGTGGTTGGCTGACTGGTTGGTTGGTTGGCTGACTGGTTGGTTGGTTGACTGACTGGTTGACTGACTGACTGACCAACAGACTGACTGACTGGCTGGCTGAATGACTGATTGATTGATTGATTGATTGTCTGTTTGAGGGTATTTCCCCCCTGGCTTTGTCTTTTTTCTTTAAAGGGGATTTTTTTCTGGCTTTGTTTTATTTTGAGGGGCTGGTCCTTGTGGCTCTGTCTGTTATGGGGATTTTTTCCTGGTTCTGACTCCATTCCCCTTTAAGACTTTGGGAAGAGATAGTACACAGAGGCTTCACATACCGATGCATGCATTCCATCTTGCACACACAGTAAGAGTGTATCCCTCTTTCAAAGAAGAGAAGACCAGCGGTGGCGTGAATGATGTGAACATACCCAGCATGCGGTATGTCACCTGGAGAGAGATGGGCTCCACCAGATCAAACCTGCCCAACACAACAGACTAAATCACCACATGTCTTCAAAGCTGAAACTTGCTCCTTCTCCCCTGTGTGCCTGTGGTAAAGAAAACCAGACAGGTGAGCACATCCTTCAGAGGTGTATGCTATTCAGTGACCTGAGGAAGAAAGTGTGGCCAACAGAGATAACCTTACAGACCAAGCTGTACAGCTCATGCGAGGAGCTGGAAAGGATGTGGCATTATTTTTCCCAGAAACATCTGACAGTGTAAAGCGAACGAGAGAAGAAGAAGAAATCTGCCCAAGAGTCACTGTCTGAAAAAGTCAGCATGGTGACACTCCTCAGGGAGTTGAGGATCCCAGTCAGAAGTCAGTCATCATGTGGGCATGGTCAGTGAAGAGATGAAGACTGTAGCTCTTGAAGAACATGATGATTGTTTTATCATCATGTGGGCGTGGTCAGTGAAGAAATGAAGACTCTAGTTCTTGGGCATCCTGATGATTGTCTTGTTGAGATATAGGAGGTTTGATACTGTATCGTTGGTTTTGTTCTTTTGGTGTAGACATAGATTTGTTACTGTGTTGATGGTTTTGTTCTTTTGGTGTACTCATAGATTTATTACTGTGTCTTCTGTGGTTGTCTTTGTTAGTTGTAGAGATAGATTTATTACTGTGTCTTCTGTGGTTATGTTTGTTAGTTGTAGACATAGATCCAAGATGTTATTTTGGGGTTTTGTTCTTCAGATCATGAAAGTGGCCTGCATCCACAGTCAAGAAACAAACTTTATGATTTATCAAAATAAAAAACAACACAAACAACAAAACAGTGTAATCATAATGTTATGCCTTCTCATGTTTGACAGATAAAATATGGTTCGTCCATCCAAGTGGGTTTGCTACAACTGTTGAGTGAGGAGGCCACTCAGCGGTTCACATAATAAACATGATGATTAATCAAAATAAAAAAACAACAACAGCACCAAAACAGTTTAATTAATCATAATATTTTGCCTTATCATGTTTGACAACATATAAAATACGGTTCGTCCATCCAACTGGGTTTGCTACGACTTCTGAGCAAAGAAAAACACCACCACCAAAACAGTGTAATCATAATGTTTTGCCTTCTCATATTATGTTTGACAGATAAAATACGGTTCGTCCATCCAACTGGGTTTGCTACGACTGTTGAGTGAGGAGGCCACTCAGCGCTTCACGTATCACTGCTCTGGCTCTGTGGCCTGGCTGGACGAAAGCTCGGGAAGCTACGACAAAGCCATCGTGCTAGAGGGAGACAACAACTACGAGTTTGAGACCAGCACCTTCCTGCCAGAGCAGGTCATCAGTGACGGCTGTAAGGTGAGTGGTTGGGATGGGGATGCCAGGTCAGGTCAGGTCATCAGGTCAGGTCAGGTCAGGTCAGGTCAGATTTTTTTTATCAACTCATGGTGGGTGATGTCTTCAGCCAGAGTGGTAGTTTTCAGGGTAAAAATTTGTTATTGAAGCTCTGACACAGTGAATGCCTTGTTTTCACGTTTGTGTGTGTGTGTGGTCTTCAATTTTATGTCTCTTCACAAAAAGTGATATTAGACAAGTGTGTGTGTGTTCGTGTGCGTGGGTGCGTACGTGCATATCAGTGTGAGTGTGTTTCAGAGTGTGTGTGTGAGACTGAGACAGAGAGAACATGAATTAATGATCTTTATTACCCAATGTTGAAGATTTTAGGCCAAGCTCCCATGAGTTTGCGATTAGTTTATCAAAGTAAACATGTATGCAGGTTGATACTTATAGTTGTGATACCCCTCAACCAGGCCCTGGATAGGCCTTTGAAAAGCCCTAATTTTTGTTCTCCATGTCTGTATGAACCCTGTGTAACTATTTGTCATTCATTCCTAAATATATTGATGTGTGTGTGGTGTGTGTATGTGCATGTGTGTGTCTGTGTGTGTGTGTGTGTGTGCGTGTGTGCGTGTGTGTGTGTGTGTGCGTGCGTGCGTGTGTGCGTGCGTGCGTGCGTGTGTTTGTGTTTCAGGGCCGAGGTCAAGGTGGCTCCACCGTGTTTGAAATCAGGACAGACAAGTTGGACCGTCTGCCCATCACCAACTTTATGCCCCTAGATTATGGCAATCCCGGCAGAAGTTTGGCTACGAGGCTGGTCCTATCTGCTTCCACTAGCCGTCTGCCTGTCTGATGTCTGTGTGTCTGTCTGTCTGTGTGTCTGCTGTCATGTCATCCCATTGTCATCAACATTGGCTTTCTGTTTCATCTGACTTTTTAAAAAAAAATCTTTTTACAGGACTTTAACGCTGTTTTTGGATCTATTTTTCATCAGCAGTTTTTTTCACTGCGGTCACACCAAGTCTGTTGTAGCATGTTCAGTTGTACTCTGTTTTCAGCATTGTCAGCACTCTTTGTTGTGGTATGACAAGGCTGTAGTTCAGATTATCCATGTATGCATCTGCTTCATCTTTTGTGTCTAGACTCAGTTCTTGGTTCTTAGTTCTTGGTTGTTGTTGTTTTTTTCTAGTATCATTGAGAGACTTTAAAGTTGAAAGAAACATGTAGACTTTTGAAGTGTAACTTTTAAAAAACAAACCCACACAAAACAAAGATATTTTGGTGGTGTTGGTGTTAGTCACAACAAGATAATTATTCTTGTGGTGTTGGTATTAGTCACAACAGGATATTCTTGTGTTGGTATTAGTCACAACAGGATATTTTTGTGGTGTTGGTGTTAGTCAAAACAGGATATTCTTGTGGTATTGGTATTAGTCAAAACAGGATATTTTTATGGTGTTGGTGTTAGTCACAACGAGATATTTTTGTGGTGTTGGTATTAGTTCGTTGTTCAGCCATGGAGATCAGCTGCCAGTGTTAACAGAAGATGGCCGAAAGCTTCACAAACAGAAACCCTGGTCACCAGCACTTCTTGCAGCAAATCTTTTTCTTTTTTTTTTTTGGTTACATGCAGATGTTTACTAAAAACTGATGTGTATTGGCAGATAGCCACGTCTGTTGTTACATATAAAATAAGGTTTCTAGTTCTACATCTTGTTATATATGTTTATTGCTGAATGGTGCTATATCATTTATGTTGTTTTTTCATCGATTTTTCTCTTGACTTTGTACTTGTTCCTTTACATCTGTTCAGTCAGCTGGATTTGAGATTTCACCATGAACAATCATCCGTTGATTCCGTCCATGACTCCAGTCACAATAAATGTCACTTAATTAAGAGCGTTCTGTGTTACTGGTGTCATTTTACAGTGCGTTTGATGGCTGAATGTTGGTTTTTTCTCTCTTTTTTTTTCCCACCTGTATGTGCTTTTATCAGGTGTTTTTCACCTGTATGTGCTTTTATCAGGTGTTTTTCCCCTGTCTCTTTTTCCCCTGTATGTGTTTTTATCAGGTGTTTTTCACCTGTATGTGCTTTTATCAGGTGTTTCTCCCCTGTCTCTTTTTCCCCTCTATGTGCTTTTATCAGGTGTTTTTCCCTGTATGTGCTTTTATCAGGTGTTTTTCCCTGTATGTGCTTTTATCAGGTGTTTTTTCTCCTGTCTCTTTTTCACCTATATGTGTTTTTATCAGGTGTTTTTCCCCTGTATGTGCTTTTATCAGGGTGTTTTTCCCTGTCTCTGTTTCTCTCATCTGTATACATCATCAAGTGTCGCTGGCTTTTCAGCAGTTGATGGTGAATGGATTTACAGCTAGAGTTCCCAAAGCAGGGAGCCATCTGTACTTACAGGTGGATCTGCTGCATAGGTAACAGCCTGCCTTCCATACTTACTTCCCCAGGCTTTGCACTCTAAAGACTAGAGCACAACTCCATAGTCTTCTGAGACTGATGGGTGCCTACTACTACTACTACTTTTTTATGTCACAGCAAATTTCTCTGCGCAAAATTCGGGCTGCTCTCCCTGTATGTGCTTTTATCGGGTGTTTTTCCCCTGTATGTGCTTTTATCAAGTGTTTTTTCTCCTGTCTCTTTTTCACCTGTATGTGCTTTTATCAGGTGTTTTCCCCCCGTATGTGCTTTTATCAGGTGTTTTTTCTCCTGTCTCTTTTTCACCTGTATGTGCTTTTATCAGGTGTTTTTCCCCTCTTTTTCATCTGAATGTGCTTTTATCAGGCATTTTTCCCCTGTCTCTTTTTCCCACAAGTGTAGCGCCATCCATTATTTTTTTTCTTTTTCCTGCCTGCAACTGTATTTGTTTCCCTATCAGAGTAGCTTTTTTCTACAGAATTTTGCCACAGACAACCCTCTTGTCGCCACAAGTTCTTTTACGTGCGCTAAATAAATGATGTGTAACAAACAGGAACTTGGTTTATCATATCCTCCAAAAGACAAGCACCAAGACCACCACTCATGGTCTAAGGGATGGGAGAAAAGTTTTGGGCCTAAACAGGATTATTATTGTGTAGACAAACCCACTCTCAAAGGCAACAACCAAGTATGTAGACTGAAAAAGGGAGTGGAGGGTAGGAGCATGCTACAGTAAAACCAAAAAAAATTATTGGTAAAGCAGCACAAATTTTATAATACAGAAATCTTGCACCACAAAACAACACAATACAAATCAAAATGCAATGAAACATAATACAATAATTATGTACATTTAAAACCATAAAAATCATTGAAATTCCAAACTATGCCACGGAAAAGAAAGGCAAAGAATTGACAGTAAGTATACATCTGAATACACGAGTCATTCTCACATATAACAGCTACGCAATTTTCCACTGCACAGAATTTATTGCTGAATTCTGACAATGGCAAACATACAAACAAAGAAATATTTGGGGGGGTATTCAAGAGTTTTACATTCAAACTTCTATTCATCGTTCTCTTTTTCTTTCTATTTCTTTCTTGAAAACAAATGCATTTGCAACAACATCACATTGCTACCACTTCAAAGAATGGCCTCTCTCTCTCTCTCTCCTCTCTCTCTCTCTCTCACACACACACACACAACACACACACACACACACACACACACACACACACACACACACACACACACACAACCTTCCCCTTCCTGATAAACTAAACAATGTTGGATTATTCTGTGTATGTCTCACACACACACACACCACACACACTCGTACACACACACACTACCTGTGAAAGGAACCATGTATGTTTAGTTTTACAATTCAAGAACACATCACATTTCATCACTGATTAGGCTACATATTTTCGCAGTGTATTTTATAAACAATTTTTTCCTGTTGGTTAAAATCATTTCATGAAAGAAAACCTGACTAAAAATTCCACAATTCCCAACAACACTGCCAAGACAATTATCACACATGTACACATTTCACTTTGCACTCTCCCCTCTCATCACTGAAAAAATTCACACAGAAATTTCTTTCTTATATACCCTCTCATCACTGAAAAAATTCACACAGAAATTTCTTTCTTATATACCCTCTCATCACTGAAAAAATTCACACAGAAATTTCACTCTTGTCTACCTTCTCATCACTGAAAAAATTCACACAGAAATTTCACTCTGACTTGCTACTGTCTCCTCTCTAATCATTAAAAAAAATAATAACACTGATAAACTAGATATTTCACACTGTCTTCTCTCTCCTCACTGAAAAATTTTACACAGAAATTTCACTGTCTCAAATTCACACAGAAATTTTACTATTCAGTCTCTCTCTCCTCTCATCACTGGGGGATGGGGGGGGGGGAACCAACTGATTTCAAATACACAGAAATTTCACTCTGTCTCTCTACTATCCCCTCTCATAACTTAAAAAAAAAAATCACACAGAAATTTCACTCTTGTCTCTCTACTGTCCCCTCTCATCACTTTAAAAAAGAAAAATTCACACAGAAATTTCACTCTATCTCTACGTCCTCTCTCATCACTTAAAAAAAACAAATTCACACAGAAATTCCACAGTTTCCCGTCTCGTCTCTCTTCTCATCACCTAAAAATAGAAATTATCAGAAAAGATGTCACTCCTGTCTCGCCTCAATGTCCTCACTGAAAAACTTCACACACACTGTTGGGTCGTTCTGCTCCATGAACCAGGCACCAGCTGAATACTCTCGAATCAAAATTCACAGACAAAAACAAAAAAAAGACAAGAAAAAACACACATACACACAAAATTCACAGACATTCCACACAACCTCCTCACTGTCACCCACCCCATCCCTGACAAACCTCAATCAGAAATTTAACACCACCTCACTGGATTTGACTCCTTTCCCCCACCCACTAAACCTTGCACAGTGGTCTAGATGCGAGTCTTTTGGATGAGGTGATATACAGAGATGGATATCCTTCGGATGAGACTATAAACCGAGGCCCCGTGTGCGAACGCACGCTGAACATCTTGCGCACATGTTAAATCCTGTTCCGTTTTTCGTAAGAGGTGGCCATTGTGTGCCAGTGGGAACAGATGACACTATTTATATTTTTAAAAAAACTGCATACACACAGGGACTGGATGTAAAAAAGCACATGAATGCTTATTCCATTATCCTCGATATAAAAGTTGTTGTTTTTTTAATATGCTGGGAGCTCTTCCAACACAGTGTCACCCCCCCCCCCCCCCCTTTTCCTCCATTTGGAAAGTGTGGGGACAGGATAGCCTGGTGGATAGATAGAGCATTGCACATTGCCATTTGACAGCTCAGACTCAAGACATCTGTTCAATGGTACTTTTTCCCTGGAGTTTACATCACTGCTGACTCCACTCCCCCCTAAAAATCCTTCATATGAGGCTATAAACTGAGGTTCTGGTGTGTGGACACACGCAGAACTGATATTTTGCAGACATGTAAAACTTGCTCCTATTTGCACTGGTGGGAGAGTCTCAGAGAGATGACATTTCCAAAACCGTATGCACACAGGGACTGTATCTGAAAAAGCACACGAGTGCTTATGCTACTATTCTCAAAATAGAAAAATATCCGATACAAAAAAATCCAGAGTAAAACAGGAGAACTCCACCCTACCCTTTCCAAGAGGAGAAAAGGGAGTGACACTGCTGGAGGAGCTCCCAGCATATCCTCTGCAAGAACAGTCACACTTATTTTTATCATAATAAATATCATGAACACTGCTTACTATATCTACCACAGTGTCGACATAAGCTCTGCAACAGGTTTAAAAAATAATAATTAAAATAAAATGAATATAAAAATGATAATAATAAACAGCTCTGCAACAGGTTAATGATCACAGACTACAGTTACAACACACACAGAGAAAATGAACTAGGATAAAAATGAACTAGGATCACACACAAAGTGCATACCCCGAAGTTGGAATGTGGCTACTTTGATGGTGGGGGAAAAGGTCACACACACAAAATGTCATCATTGGTGAAACTCAGACCTCTAGCCCAGGAGCAACAAAAAAAAATTCCCAAACAATTAACCGCCCCCTCCTCCCCCCCGACTTGCCTAACACCCACTTCCAAGTCCCTCATGAGCACATACAAGCACATTCAAACAGGCGTATGCACATGTATGAGTACATACAAACATACCTGAGCAAACACAAGGACAGACCAACACTATGTATAGCAAGCAAAAACTACAAAGTCATTCAGTTTTGAAATATGGCAAAAACTACAAAGTGATTCAGTTTTTAAATATAATGGTAACTTGAAATGAAGAAATGGGTTCTGACAGAAATACAGAAAAGAAGCAGGCAACTGGATGGAGAACAGCCTGCTATTTCAGAAGAAGCAACTTAAAAAGAAAAGTGCAAGTGTCCACATTTCTTTTGATCTGATGAATTTTTTTATTATTTTTAAATGTAGTTCAATCTGGCTGACCACTTTAGGGCACACTAGATCTCAAGGCCAAATAGATCTATCACAAAATAGTGGACCCAGATCTATCCAATAACAATAGACCCAAATCTATAGATCTAATAACAATAGACCCAAATCTATCTAATAGCAATAGACCCAAATCTATAGATCATCATCTAATAACAACAGACCCAAATCTATCCAATAACAGTGGCCCCAAATCATGACAAATACTAGTGGACCCAAATCATGTGCAATAATGGTGGACCCAAAGTCATGTCAATAAACAGTGGACCAATCAAAAAAAACTATTTATTTATTTAATCACAGGATGGAAAACATGACTGAATTAAAACGATCGTCGACCATCTCTCCAGCAAAGGCATCCCCAATTACACGCTCTGATAAAAGTTCTTTTTTAAGATGTTAAAAAGTGAATGAAATAATTCCAGACAGATTAAGTTAACCTCTTAGTCCTGATCTGCCAGGATTTGCCAGGATTTACAATTAGTAGATTTCCATCATGCTGTGACCATCACTAATTGCTACCACATGTTAAACCTCTATCAGGCTAGAAGGAGAAACCCTGCTGAGTGTCTGGAAGTAATTATAGCTGCTGGTATGTACTTAAAAGGAGGAAAAGGCCAGCGAGCATGTGTGCCTGACCTGATTTTGTGATGGAATGCAAAATCTTGGGGGCAGTTTGTGTTCAGAGAGTCCAAATGCAAGAGGGTTAAGCTAGAAAAAGGTGACAGGGTAACGAAAGTTGACAAGTCTGTGAACCTACACCCAAGCATCCTTAGCTGCCTTGAGCTGATGGTTCAGCGCTACTGTCACTTTCTGTCACATCACCACGGCCTCCACTCCCACCCCCTTTCTCCGGCTGTGGGTGTTCTGAGGAAGAGGAGGAGGAAGGGTCCTGCAGGAAGGCTTTCAGTCTGGCCATCAGGTCATCGTTGCGAGCTTCCAGGCTGTCGAGGCATTGGTCCAGCTGATTCAGCTGACTGTCCAGAGCCAGGTACTCTGAAACCATTGGTCAAAGTCAAACACAGCTGTCAGTTTTCCCCACTTTCAGCTCCTGTCAGTTTTCCCCACTTTCATCTCCTGTCAGTTTTCCCCACTTTCAGCTCCTCTCAGCTGCTAATTAATCCACCCCATCTCAGCCTAGGTAGGACTAGCTGGTGCTATTTATAGCAGGAGATGACCACACTTGGACTAGGTAAAAGGAAGGGGAGCGCAGTAAATTTAGCGCTGTGTACTGAGTGGTGTTGGATTTGTGTGCTGTGCAAAGTCAAAGTCAAAAACACTTTAACCCTTTTGCTGCTATCATATTTTGCTCAGGCACATGCTGTATGAAACAGAGAGACAAACAGTGATCATCAACTCAGCATTGCTGGTGAAGGTTTCTTCGACAAATGCCGCTCGTCAACAGTGCAGTAAAGAGGTTAATCATCCCCTGAAGAGCAATTATGATATAATACTGACAGGCAGATGGGTACGAATCATAATCAAAAGGCATATTTTATATTTGTTCAAGCTTCAAATAAAAAAAATCACAAGTGCTAACACACGTACACACATATGCACGCACACATGCGCACGTACACACACACACACACACACACACACACACACACACACACACCAAATTCTTCTGTCAATCTATTCACTTCTTCACCCAGTCACAGTTATTTTGGTCATTTTTTAAAAAAATTATTCTTTCACTACTTTGAATTTCTTCTGTCATTCACTTCTTCATCCAGTCACAGTTCTGTCATCTGAAACCACCCTGTCATTTGTTCATTCATTCTTTCAGCTTCACTGCTTTCTTCATTTCAGCATCTTTTTTTTTTAATTCCTTGGTTTGAGCTCAGAGGTGAAACAATGGTGAGATTTTAGCATTTGTAACCATTTTTACCAATCATTAACTCTCAGAAGACAGCTGTCTGCTATTGCAGATCAGTGTAAAGCAACAGTTTTGGACAGCCGTCCGCTAAAGCGGATTTCTTGTTTGCAGATTTTTCACGCGGCAGTCGCATTGATACTAATGCTAGTACAGCTTAACATAGCTTCATGGGCCTATCCAGGGTCGAATGCAGAGCATTGTTGGGTGATTCCGTGTGTTTCAAACTCTTTGTTCGTGGTTGCAAAGAGTAGCCGAAATGGAGTAGCGACACAAAGTACAAAATTCGTAGTATTTTCTTCATGCTAGTCAAAGCTCAAATATTAAAGTGAGAGCTTCGATCTTTCGAGATATACTAACCCATTATGTTATTCATAAGTTCAGAAAATTTCATTTTCTTACTCTATGTGTTTTGTATTTTTTATTACTTTTTTTACTAACCATTACAAATAGGCCATCTGTGAGGAAAAGCAAGGGAGAGAACTGGTCGTCCCGAGTGAGTTAAGGTAGCAGCATTGTGACTTCAAAGATGATGTTTGAAACACAACACCAGTGTGCATACATTTCCCTTTTATTATACATTTTTTCTCATCCATTTTTATAGCATGAATGGCCTACTCTTCCAATAGGCAGAATGGGGTTTGATGTGTGTGCAAGATGTTCTGCGTGTGTTCACACACAGGGCCTTAGTTTAAGCATCTCATCTGAAGGACTTTGAGGGGAGTGGAATCAGCACTGCTGTTCTGGTAGTTAACTCCAGGAAACAATCCCCTTGAACAGTCTTCTCCCTGGAGGCTTGAACCCTGGCTGGTTCCAGGCTGTCAAATTGTTGGTGCAATGTTCTGACCACTAGGTTATTCCCCCTACCCCCCCCCCCCCCCCCCCCCCCATTTTATTTTCTTAAAACCACCATTAGCCTTTATTTTGTTTTGTTGGTTTTTTTTTTATTATTATTCATTCCTTTCTGGTTTGTAAGTTTCTTTGTTGTTGTTTTTTTTTCCTATTACTTTCTTCATCTATTTATGTTTTATGACCTGTAACCACCACAACCATTCATTCATGTCTTCATAAATGTTCTTTTGTTCCCTTCTTTCACAGTTTTGCCTTCTCAAACAACTTAATCATGTGCATGCATGCATGTGCATGCACATGCGCACACACACACTAACACACACATACACACACACTAACATGTACACACTAACACACTGTCACACACACACACTAACACACACACACACACACTAACACACTAACACACAACTCTCACACACACACACTCACACACACACACACACACACCCACACCACACACACACACACACACACACACACACACACACACACACATACACACACACACACACCCAAAAGTCCTTCAGATGAGACTTGAGACTTTAAACCAAGGCCCCGTGTGCGAACGCACGCAGAACATCTTGCGCACACATTAAATCCTGTTCCGCTTTTCGTAAAAGTAGGCAATCGTGTGCTGGTGGGAACAGATGACAATATTTACAAAACTGCATACATACGGGACCTTATGAAAAAAAGCACATGATTGCTTATTCTGTTATCCTCGATATAAAAGACTAAATAAATAAATAAATGAATAAATAAATAAATAAATATATGAAATCTTATAAAGACAGTTTGCAGAATTTGAAAATACCATGAATCAAATGTAATTATTACAGGAGAAAATGGTCAACTTAGTTAAACGGCTTTTAATATAAGCCACAATCCCATCCTTTTTTTTTTTTCACTGTCACTAGGCCTACACATGATAAAAAGTCACGATGTCTAACGCTACAAGTGTAACACTAACAACAGGCAGCCCGAAAGCTTTTGACACTAGATTCATCACTTGTGATACAATAATAATATGCGAGACATTCACCAAATAGAACCAGACACCTACATAAACATGGCATCATAGCACAAATTCAGTTACCCTGTTCTATGTCTTCAGGATCTTCCATTTCTGCAATCTCAAGGTTCTGCACATCGGGAATATTGCTGTCATCGTTAGGTTTGCTGTCAGAGTTTTCCTCGCGATCGTCACCGTCGGCCATTTTTAGGTCATGTGATGTACACACTCCCCGTGACTTTAAGGAACGTTTTTATTGGAGTAGGCTGGGCTAGGCCGAGGCCTATGCAATGACACTAAAAAATAAATAATCACGGTATAAGAAATACCCCCCCCCCCCCCCCCCACACACACACACACACTCGTTTTGTTTTGTAAGTAAAGATCCATCCCCACCCCCTGCCAAAAAAAAAAAAAAAAAAAGTATGAAGGAAACATGCTTAAACCGAAAAGACAAAATGAATCAATACTAGATGTAAAATATAATACTAAATGTAAAAATAAAATAAAATATAAAAACAACACAGAATAAAACAAATTACAAAAACAAAACTAAATATAACAACAAATTATAAAAACAGAACAAAGGCAAGGCAAGGCAAGGCAAAACGAAATAAAATAAACCAAACAAACAAAATAAATGAGAAAAAATGGCAAAAATCAATACCCTCAGAGCTGAGGAATTGGGCTGAAAGTCGTTAAATCAATGTTTTCGTAGGTGTGTGTTTTTTTCCCATGTTGATGAAGCAAACGATTCAAAAAAACAAACGGCGACAACTTTTTCTGAGATACAAGAGGACATCTCTGT
>CM060341.1:18401780-18404280 GCA_030674155.1 Stramonita haemastoma | reverse complement strand
CACCAGGAGATGGAAGAGCAAGAGAGAGGAGGGTGGGGATAGGGGAGGTAGTGAAAGAACTGGAGGAGGTGGGTTATAAAAAAAAATCGATGTTTTCAAAGCTTAGGCTGCCATATCTCATTCATCATGTCACTCTCTGTACATCATATCAACCATATTATGCATTGCCATATTATTTATCATGTCATTCCCTGTGTATCATATCAACCATATAATGCATTGCCATATTGATCAACATGTCACTCTCTGTACATCATATCAACCATATAATGCATTGCTATATTCATCATGTTCAACCACACAATACATTGTCATATCACTGCCTGTACTTTCATATCAACCACACAATGCATTGCCATATTCATCATGTCACTCTCTGTACATCATATCAACCAAACATGCATTGCCATATTCATCATCATGTCACTGCCTGTACATCATATCAACCATACAATGCATTGCCATATTCATCATGTCACTCTGTACATCATATCAACCACACAATGCATTGCCATATTCATCATGTCACTCTCTGTACATCATATCAACCATATAATGCATTGTTATATCTCATTTATCATGTCACACTCTGTACATCATATCAACCATACAATGCATTTACATATTGATCATGTCACTCTCTGTACATCATATCAACCATATAATGCATTGCCAAATCGCATTTATCATGTCATTTTCTGTACATCATATCAACCATATAATTCATCGCCAAGCGGACGCAAAAGACCAAACGCATTTGGAGTTTTCAATTTTCATAATGTCGTTTTGGTGAATTAGGACAAAATGCAGTCTGAGAGACCATTATGATTTTGAGCACAGTACTGAGAAACCCTGGGGACGGGATAGCTCAGTGGCCAGAGCACTCACTACCCCCCCCCCCCCCCCCAGCCAATGTTAAGCAGCATCCAGCTGGTTGCCAGTTGGATGGGTGACCTTTTGGGGGCCTTGGCTACAGTACAGTCCCCCAGTTCACCCAGGGGGTGCGAGGGGGAGTTGTTTGTTGTTTTATGTTGTTTTAGTATGTGTGTTCGTTTTTGTTTATTTCTGTCATGTATTTCAGGATGGTGGAGGTGGGAGAGTAATGTTAATGATATTTCTGTGAGTCTCTCCATCCTCAAAAGAAGGCATCGATAAACGGCAAGATGCCGAAACTATGTTGGATGGTTAGCTTAAGCTCTTGTCCAATTACCGGAATCAATTAGACTGTGAGCCGCGATGCGAGACGGCTGTGCGAGTGACGCTGTTGTCTCCCATCTGTCAGTCACAGCTACACACCTGTCAACCCCTGTGCTAAGTGATAATACTCTGAGAAGCTGTTTCCAAGTTCGTCCATTCATTCATTCATTCATTCATTCATTCATTCATTCATTCATTCATTCATTCATTCATTCATTCATTTAGTTAGTTAGTTAGTTAGTTGGAACATCTTGCGCACACGTTAAATCCTGTTCCACTTTTCGTAAGAGTAGGTCATTGTGTGCCGGTGGGAACAGATGACAATATTTACACAACTGCATACACACGGGGACTGGATGAAAAGAAAGCACATGAGTGCTTATCCCATTATCCTCGATATAAAAGAATATATATATTTTTAAAAAACGTTAGTTAGTTAGTTAGTTAGTTAGTTAGTTAGTTAGTTAGTTAGTTAGTTTAGTTAGTTAGTTAGTTAGTTAGTCAGTCTTTTATTTCGAGGATAATGGAATAAGCACTCATGTGCTTTTTTTTTTTTTTTTACACCACATCCGTATGTATGCAGTTTTGTCAATTTTGTCATCTGTTCCCACCGGCACACAATGGCCTACTCTTTCGAAAAGCGGCAGGATTTAACGTGTGCGCAAGATGTTCTGCGTGCGATCGCACACCGGGGCCTTAGTTTATAGTCTCATCCGAATGACTTTTCCGAGAGTGGAGTCTGCACTGATTTCAACTCCAGGGGACAATATCCCCTCGAACGGGATTTGAACCCAGGTCATCAGATTGCGAGCGCAATGTTCTAACCACTAGGCTATCGCGTCATCCCTTATTCATATCCTTTTAGTATAGAGCCGTTTAAATAAATAAAAAGGGGGTTAAGAAAACATTTTTTAAAAACCCGAAAACATGAGGTTGTGAGCCTACAAAATTATTGTTTTAAACGTGGTAAATGAAAGCGACAACAGTTTCATTTTCGTTCAGACTCTTTAGGGGATGGTATACTCAGTGATCAGAGGACTCACTTTCCCTCGGCCAGTGTTAAGCAGCATCGAGCGTGGTTACCATCTGGATGGGTGACTGTTTGCACGCCTTGGTTTCATTACAGTCTCTCTATAGTGTCGGGGAAGGTAAAGCAGCGAGGGAGAGGAGATGCGGGCCCCTGGAGAAGCTGAGGTCTCTGACGCCTCGCTCCCCTACGACCACATAGGTTATGGAACATCATTACCAAGTTTTACCTTCTTTATGTGCATTGTAGAGTAGAGTAGAGTAGAGTAGAGTAGAG
>CM060341.1:18389346-18401680 GCA_030674155.1 Stramonita haemastoma | reverse complement strand
GGTATTGTCTGCAGTCTGTGACCAGTCTTGCCAGTGCAGCCAGCTGTTACAATTAGTTCAACATCCTGTCTGTCTTTTGGTTGCGGTTTATCACATTCATCCTGTCTGTGGGGTTTTTGTTGTGGTTTATCACCAACATCCCGTCTGTGTGTTTGTGTGGGCTTTTTGTTGTGGTTAATCAGCTAGACTTCCCAGGTTCACCAATGGTGAGATTTTTCTTTTTTCGTCATGCTACCGTTTTTTGCCCACCCTTCAGGTAGCTGCATTCCGACTTCGAGGGTGATGTCTAAACATGACACCAAACGAGTACATATGCGTTTATTTGTTAGATATTTCATTTATTGCCATCCATTCTTATCAGAATGAATAAAGTACTCTCCCTAAAGGCAGAACAGGGTTTATCCCCTGCACAAGATGCTCTGTGTGTGTTTGCTCAGGGGACCACAGGTTTTAGTATCGCCCTGAGGACTTTTAGGGCAGTGGAATCAGTGCTGATGGGAAAAACCCCTTTGAACAGGCTTCTGGGTGGTGGCTCCAACCTCAGCTTGACATAAGCCCTCAAATCGCGTGCTAGGCAATATATATATATATATATATATATATATATATATATATATATATATAATATTATGTGTGTGTGTGTGTGTGTGTGTGTGTTGTGTGTAATATATATATATATAATATATAATATATATATATATATATATATATATATATATATATATATACAATCCAAACAATAAATCATAACACTGAATCTAAACATTTTGTGGACTACTAAAACACATTGACTATCAAAGTATATGCTATGCGATAAAAAGAAAACTAAAAAAAAACTGTAGGAACGAAAAAGGCATTTTGTAAACGGGATTTTAACAACTGTGTTTCACACCTCTGTAGTGGGGGCAGGGGGGGGGGAGGGGGGGGGCAGATCTATAAGGAATATCATAGACACGTGTTCAGCCATTGTTGCACCATCTCATGTTAGAAAGTAATAAATGAACAACAGTTTTTTGTGTGTTTTTTTACCACGAAAATGCCAGTAAGGTTTTCAACAACGAGAACTATTTGTTCGACCTAATCAGAACTGTACATAATAATTCTTTTTTTCCATTCGACTAGGAACACAGCCAAACGGGCATTAATCTCTACATCTTTCAGGAAATGTCTGTTTCTGTTTTGAGTAAAATTAAGTGTCGGTCTGACTTAAGGACAATCAAGTTTTCTTACTCTCTCTCTCTCTCTCTCTCTCTCTCTCTCCTCTCTCTCTCTCTCTCTCTCTCTCTCTCCCTCTCCCCCCCTCTCTGTCTGTCTGTCTGTCTGTCTCTCTCACACACACACACACATACAACACACCACACACACACACACACACACACACCACACACACACACACACACACACACACACACACACACGGATCACACTGTGTTGTAGGCAGTGTTGGGTTGAATGGTGCGGAAAACATTAGTAGTATGATAAAGTGTGTCAAACCCCATTAAAAAAAACCTGTATCAAAAATAGCATTGCCAGAAGGATGGAGCCCACCCAGCACATCACAAGACAGATGGCACCACACGCACAATGAAATCGATGAAGCGAAAAACACTCCTCCTCTCCCTCCCACCCACCCACCCCCTCCACCCCCCTCCTCCTCCTCCACCTCCTCACCGTAATTAATCCGAAACGGTTCTGGGTGCGCACGCCCGCTGCGAAACTGCACGTGCTTTGTGTGCGGAAACCCTAGCGTATGTTGGTCCTTCCGCCATTTTTCCTGGCGGCAAGGGCTATAACTCTCACTGCAAGCACGCCCCCTAGGGCGATTTCCTCAGATTGACTGCGTGACGAAAGTGTTTGGTTGTCGCCCTGCTGCCGAGAGAGTATGGGCAAAGACTGTGGGAGAGAAGAGAGAGAGAGAGAGGAGAGAGAGAGAGAGAGAGAGGAGAGAGAGAGAGAGAGAGAGAGAGAGAGAGAGAGAGAGAGAAGGGGGGGGGGGGGGGATCACCAGGAGATGGAAGAGCAAGAGAGAGGAGGGTGGGGATAGGGGAGGTAGTGAAAGAACTGGAGGAGGTGGGTTATAAAAAAAAAAATCGATGTTTTCAAAGCTCAGGCTGCGATATCTCCTTCATCATGTCACTCTGTACGTCATATCAACCATATAATGCATTGCCATATTATTTATCATGTCACTCTCTGTACATCATATCAACCATATAATGCATTGCCATATTGATCAACATGTCACTCTCTGTACATCATATCAACCATATAATGCATTGCTATATTCATCATGTTCAACCACACAATACATTGTCATATCACTGCCTGTACATCATATCAACCATACAATGCATTGCCATATTGATCATGTCACTCTCTGTACATCATATCAACCATATAATGCATTGCCATATTGATCAACATGTCACTCTCTGTACATCATATCAACCATATAATGCATTGCTATATTCATCATGTTCAACCACACAATACATTGTCATATCACTGCCTGTACATCATATCAACCACACAATGCATTGCCATATTCATCATGTCACTCTCTGTACATCATATCAACCAAACATGCATTGCCATATTCATCATCATGTCACTGCCTGTACATCATATCAACCATACAATGCATTGCCATATTCATCATGTCACTCTGTACATCATATCAACCACACAATGCATGGCCATATTCATCATGTCACTCTCTGTACATCATATCAACCATATAGTGCATTGCCAAATCGCATTTATCATGTCATTTTCTGTACATCATATCAACCATATAATTCATCGCCAAGCGGACGCAAAAGACCAAACGCATTTGGAGTTTTCAATTTTCATAATGTCGTTTGGTGAATTAGGACAAAATGCAGTCTGAGAGACCATTATGATTTTGAGCACAGTACTGAGAAACCCTGGGGACGGGATAGCTCAGTGGCCAGAGCACTCACTACCCCCCCCCCCCCCCCCCAGCCAATGTTAAGCAGCATCCAGCTGGTTGCCAATTGGATGGGTGACCTTTTGGGGGCCTTGGCTACAGTACAGTCCCCCAGTTCACCCAGGGGGTGCGAGGGGGAGTTGTTTGTTGTTTATGTTGTTTTAGTATGTGTGTTTGTTTGTTTTGTTTATTCGGTCTTTTTTTTAGGATGTTGAAGGCGGGAGAGTAATTATAATATTTCTGTGAGTCTCTCCATCCTCAAAAGAAGGCATCGATAAACGGCAAGATGCCGAACTATGTTGGATGGTTAGCTTAAGCTCTTGTCCAATTACCGGAATCAATTAGACTGTGAGCCGCGATGCGAGACGGCTGTGCGAGTGACGCTGTTGTCTCCCATCTGTCAGTCACAGCTACACACCTGTCAACCCCTGTGCTAAGTGATAATACTCTGAGAAGCTGTTTCAAGTTCGTCTATTCATTCATTCATTCATTCATTCATTCATTCATTCATTCATTCATTCATTGATTCACTCACTCATTCAGTTAGTTAGTTAGTTAGTTAGTTAGTTAGTTAGTTAGTTAGTTAGCTAATTAGTTAATTAGTTTCTTAGTTTTTCTTTTATTTCGATAATAATGAAATAAGCACGCATGTGCTTTTTTTTATATTTTTACACCCAGTCCTCGTGTGTATGTAGTATTGTCATCTGTTCCCACCGGCACACAATGGCTTACTCTTTCGAAAAGCGGAACAGGTTTTCACGTGTGTGCAAGACGTTCTGCGTGCGTTCACACACGGGGCCTCAGTTTATAGTCTCATCCGAATGACTTTTCGGAGAGTGGAGTCTGCACTGATTTCAACTCCAGGGGAAAATATCCCCTCGAACGGGATTCGAACCCGGGTCGCCAGGTTGTGAGCGCAATGTTCTGACCACTAGGCTCTCCTGTCCCCCTTATTCATATCCTTTTAGTATAGAACTGTTTAAATTTTTTAGTAAAAGTCGGTAAAAAAAATTTTTTTTAACCCGTAAACATGAAATTGTGGGCCAACATATTGTTTAAACGTTGTAAATGACAACGACAACAGTTTCATTTCCTTCAAGCCTCTTTAGGGGACGGGATAGAGCTCTCAGTGGTCAGAGCATTCGCTTTCCCCAAGCCAGTGTTATGCAACATCGATCGTGGTTATCAACTGGATATGTGACTATTTGCCCACCTTGGCTTCAGTACAGTCCCCCAGCTCACCCAGCTGTAAATGGGTACCTGCCCTCTTTAGGGTCAGGGAAGGTAAAGTAGCGAGGGAGAGATGGGCGCAGCTCTCAATATGCTGGCCCCTAGAGAAGGTGAGGTCTCTGATGCCTCGCTCCCCTACGATCACATAGGTTATGGGACACCTTTACCTTTTTTACCTTTTTACCTCCTTAGTATAGTATAGTATAGTATAGTATAGTATAGTATAGTATAGTATAGTATAGTATAGTATAGTATAGTATAGTATAGTATAGTATAGTGCAGTGCAGTGCAGTGCAGTGCAGCGCAGCGCAGCGCAGCGCAGTGCAGTGTAGTGTAGTGTAGAATAGTATCGTATCGTGCAGTACAGTACAGTACAGTACAGTACAGTACAGTACAGTACAGTACAGTACAGTACAGTACAGTACAGTACAGTACAGTACAGTACAGTACAGTACAGTAGTATTGTATTGTATTGTATTTCCACGTCAGAGTACAAAATGCGGGCTACTCATCCTGCTAAAAACGTGTTGCCACTGCATGGTGCCACTTACTTCTTGTCTTTTCCAAGACAGACAGACAGACAGAAAGAAAGAAAGAGAGAGAGAGAGAGAGAGAGAGAGAGAGAGAGAGAGAGAGAGAGAGAGAGAGAGAGAGAGAGAGAGAGAGAGAAGAGACAGACAGACAGACAGACAGACAGACAGACAGACAGACAGACAGAACAGACAGACAGACAGACAGAGACAGACAGACAGACAGAGACAGACAAACATACAAACAGATACAGAGACAGAGAAAGAAACATACAGACAGACAGAGATTGACAGACACAGACAGACAGAGACAGACAGACAGACAGACAGGTAATCAGCCATGACGTTAATACTTTACAATACAATACAAAATCTATATAACATAAACAATACATAAGAATACTATGCTATACAGTACCATTAAGTACAACTATCATTATCGTGCAATTTTAATGAAACACAACACAACGCAATACAATGCAATACAGTGTAATGCAGCACAATGCAATAGACTGCAATACAGTAGAGTGCAGCACAGTGCAATACAGTATAATGCAGCACAACGCAACACAATGCAATACAGTATAATGCAGCACAGTGCAATGCAATACAGTATAATGCAACACAATGCAATACAGTATATAATGCAGCACAATGCAATGCAATCTATAAGAAAGCAACACAACAAAATACAATACAAAGCAATGAATACAGTACAAACCAGAAAGGATCTGTTCTTTGTATAATGTGACTTTTTTATTTTTAGAAATTTCTGACATTACATTGTTTCTTAAAAATGTTTCCACCATACCGATCACGATATAAGCTCTTTAAATTCAAATCAGATTCAAAGTACTTTACTATCTCTAAAACAGAGAAATTCCAGCTCTTAGCTTCTCGCTGTTGTTCAAGATGATGTACCGTACGATTTTCTTGAGATGCTTTTTTCCAATGAAACATATTGACAACGAACTAGAGGAGGAATACTCAAGTTAGGCGCCGTAGGGGTTGACAGTTGTTGGTTGGCTTCGTCAAGGCAAGAGTTGTCTCCCCGACTTTGCTCCATACCAACTGGCAACGATGAGCGATGAGCGTGACGATGTTCGTTTTCTCCCAAAACTTTGGAACTCTCGTTCTGTGTCTTTTCACTCTGCTGCCTAGCATCAACGCTGCCGGGGGTTAGGGTTCGGTTCTTTGAAGCTCTAGCGATGCCATTGGACACCCAAGATTGTTACGCGTTTGTTTTCCCTTGAGTGTTTTGCTTGTTTGTTTGCTTTTTTGTTAGTTTTCTTTCTTTCTTTCTTTCTGTTTTTCTGTCTTTCCATCCGTCCTTCCATTTTCTCCTTGCCCTTCTCTCTCTCTCTCTCTCTCTCTCTCTCTCCTCTCTCTCTCTCTCTCTCTCTCTCTCTCTCTCTCTCTCTCTCTGAGTGTGTGTGTGTGTGTGTGTGTGTGTGTGTGTGTGTGTGTGTGTGTGTGTGTGTGTGTGTGTGTTCATTTGTTTGGGAGGGGGGGAGGGGGTAGCAGTTGTTATTACTTTTTTTGGCTTTTGCTTTTCTTTGCTTACTTCTTGTCAATTTTTCAAGATTCCAGATTTTATTTCAAGCCCCCCCCCCCCCCCCCCCAAAAAAAAAGAAGAGTACATGAAATTTAACAAAATCAAAACTTACAAATGTGGGCATGTGAAAAATACTCACAACACAAATTTGTTGCACAACGAATAGCACAAATATGAAAAAGAAAATTCGCAATACAGGAAAGGAGCAAAAAGTCAACATGTTTAGATACATCGACAATTAATTGCACGTACTCTCTCTCTCTCTCTCTCTCTCTCTCTCTCTCTCTCTCTCTCTCTCTCTCTCTCTCTCTCTCTCTCTCTCTCTCTCTCTCTCCTCTCTGGATCAGTATTATTGTTGTTGTTTAGTTAAAGGAGGATTTTTTTGTTATATCTGATCTTATCCCTGATAAGGGCGGGACTGGTTGTAAAAAAGCACACGAGTGCTTAATAATTATCGTTGAAATAAAAGAATATGCCTTGCCTTCTCTGTCTGTCTGTCTGTCTGTCTGTCTGTCTGTCTGTCTGTCTCTCTCTCTCTCTCTCTCTCTCTCTCTCTCTCTCTCTCTCTCTCTCTCTCTCTTCTCTCTCTCTCTCTCACACACACACAATCATTACATCATCCCCATCTCTCTCTCTCTCTCTCTCTCTCTCTCTCTCTCTCTCTCCTCTCTCCTCTCTCTCTCTCTCTCTCTCAGCCTTTCATGTGCAACACGAAGGCATCTACACACACACACACACACACACACACACACAACACACACACACACACACACACACACACACACACACACACACACACAATCTTAACATACACACACGCAGAAGTTAAGGTGTCTTCAGCTGTTTTTGAGAAGCAGGTTAGTTTCCGCACTTAGGGGATATTTGGAGTTGTGCCATCTTATGTCTAATTCCTGTCAGATTTTAGTCACAGGTATAGTCTGGTGTTGCTCTGAAAGGAGTCGGCGATAAATGTGTGGTTGTTCCTTTAGAAATTGGTTGTTGAAAGTCCATGAGCTTAATACGTGTTTTTGAAAAACTTGAACGCTAAGTCGGATGAAATAAAACCATTTGGAAATAAAGTGTGCGACTAGTTCGTGTTGCAAATAAACGTAAAGGGTAATGATTTGACCTTTGGACAGAGGATAGATCGATCTTGTGTATGTAACTAAATGTCAGTAGGTGGAAAAGAAATGTGCCAAATGAGAGACAAGACGTTGTGGTTGAAATATTGAAAGAAAGTATATATGAAGAAGGGAAGGAACAATGGAGGAAAGAAGAGATGATTAAAACGCTTTCGAAAAGGAGAGTAGTTCGGAGAGTAGTTCGGAAAAGAATGAATGTCAGAATGACAAAAATGTCATGGAGAAAAAAATGCTTAAAATTTTTTTTCAAATGCAAATTATTTCCCGTCATCCCTTTAATGACATGGAGGATTTTACTTAAAATCAATGAACAAAATGATAACTGAACAACATACATGCATCATGTAATTGGATATTTGAACACAATGCAATAGAACCAAAAAATTTGTTTGTTTACACATATCAAACTCCTAGAGAACAAAGTTTACACGCTATTTCTGATGATATCAATCATTTTAAAACATTGAGCAGAGACTTCTTATTTGATGAAGAAAAGAGTTGTTCATACTTCAAAGTATTTGGATGTTAAGAGTAATATTTTGCAAAACATTTTTTTTTTACGAGTTTCGTCAAACATTGGACGAATAACAAGGTGAAGGTGAAAATCGTCACCAAGATCACCACTATTGCATTTTCTATAGTATCTTTCATGGGGACGGGATAGCTTAGTGGTCAGAGCGCTCACTTTCTCCCAGTCATGTATAAGCAGCGTCGAGCGTGGTTGCCAATTGGATTGGTGACCGTTTGCGTGCCTTGGCTATAGTACAATTCCCCCAGTTCACCCAGCTGTCAATGTGTACCTGCCCTCTTTAGGGTCAGGGAAGGTAAAGCAGCGAGGGAGAGGTGGGCGCCACCCTCAACATGCTGGCCCCTAGAGAAGCTGAGGTCTCTGACGCCTCGCTCCCCTACGACCACACAGGTTATGGGACACCTTTATCTTAATTTTTTTTTTTTTTTTTTTTTTTTTTTTTTTACAGTATCTTCACAAAAATTGGAGTTGGGCAGCCAGGTCCGAAATAAGACTGTGAACCTACTGGACCTCCCGGTCAGCAGTGTGGATCTGTGAGGCTGGACAGTCTCTGTCCTGTGGTGGACCCCTATGGTGACCTGCCGGACTATAAAAAAGGTAAAGGTAAAGGTGTCCCATAACCTAGGCGGTCGTAGGGGAGGCGAAGCGTCAGAGATCTCAGCTTCTCCAGGGGCCAGCATGTTGAGGGCGGCGCCCATTCTCCTCTCCCTCGCTGCTTTACCTTCCCTGACCCTAAAGAGGGCAGGTACCGAATTACAGCTTGGTGAACTGGAGGACTGTACTGAAGCCAAGGCGCGCAAACAGTCACCCATCCATTTAGTAACCACGCTCCCTGCTGCTTAACCTTAGCTTGGGGAAAGCGAGTGGTCTGACCCCTGAGCTATCATCCCGTTCCTGGACTATACTTACCTGAATGTCTGTCTGCTCACTGGCTAAGTCAACTGTGACCAGACTATGCTGAGTCAGCTCTCACCTCCCTCGGCATCAGCCAGGAAACGATGCAAATTAATATTGAGGTTTTTTTTAAAAAATTGCCATTGAAGACATTGTATTATTGCAGGAAACTGAATAACTATTCTTTTTTAATGGTCATTGAAGACATTGTATTATTGCTGGAAACTGAATATCTATCATTGAAATGTGGACAGTTACTGTGTTAAAACATTGAGGAGGGGAGGGGGGGTGTTAACGAAATGATTAACTGGCAGTAATGAATTTTTTTTTTGGGGGGGGGGGGGGCTCAAAGTTTTGGTGTGATGTTACGTTTGTTGGTGTGTGGGTGAAAATGGACTCATCTTTGCAGTCAGGAAGACACATACTACATACTTCTATTCTGTGTCAGATTCATTATAATTATCTATCTATTCTTCTTCTTTTTTTGACTTGAAGCTTTTCTCTTCTATTTTTGTTTTGTTCTTCGCGGTTTTCTCTCTTTACATCTTTCCTCTTTTTCTATGGTTTTTTGGTTGGTTTTGTTTTGTTTTGTTTTTGTTCCATGTATGTTTGTTTATGCCTGCCTGCCTGTATTTTCTGGAGTTT
This sequence comes from Stramonita haemastoma, assembly GCA_030674155.1. Lineage (NCBI taxonomy): Eukaryota > Metazoa > Mollusca > Gastropoda > Neogastropoda > Muricidae > Stramonita > Stramonita haemastoma. Next base: position 18,392,205 of record CM060341.1, on the reverse strand, counting down.
TGTTTTATTTATCTCATTTGAGAGTAAAGGGGACATGGAGTAACATGGTGGTGGTGGTGGTGGTGGTGGTGGTGGTGGTGGTGGTGTGTGTGTGTGTGTGTGTGTGTGTGTGTGTGTGTGTGTGTGTGTGTGTGTGTTGTGTGTTGTGTGTGTGTTGTGTGTGTTTTAGACAGGGATGGTGACTGTTTGATAATGATAATGACGCTAACAACGACAAAGCACCCATAAATGACATGTGAACACTACAACAGCAAAGCAACAGGAGAACTGTAGAACACACACACACAAGCAGTGAGAACAAAAAAAGAGACTTACTTTCCACACAGTCTCTTACATCCAAGATCCCTCTGTCCATGAATGGTATCCAACATGTCTTCTCGTATTTGACAGATCGAGTATAATAAATATGACCAACATGGTTCCTATAACTATATGGGTCAAATGTAACCCACACATCTGTTCAATACCATGTCTGTCTCCATTAACCCCAAGCGAGGAGGTGACAGCCCCCAAAATGGCCTCTGTGGTTGGTAGGGCTATAAATAACAGGATTGGATTGGATTGGATCCCCAAGTCACGTGTCAGATGACTGTGATGTAATATCTTTTCAACCCCTTGACAATTTTTACTAGATGCCAGTAACACTTTCATCAATACAGTTCCCATGTTGTTTGTTAACATGTGCATTCAATATTTTCATTCTTTCTCACTCATTGCCATGAGACTGTCAGTTAACTTGTGAGAGGATTTAGATTGTGTCGATGGTTATTTTTTCAATATTTGGCCAAATTGGCAGCTACACTTTGAATTCAAAAGATTTTTTATGTTGTTGAGAAGGGATGTAGTAAAAAGCCCTTTGATATGGAGGAAGACAGCCTTTTCAAGGTATCACTGCCACAAAATAGAAGACGGTTTCATTTACTGGACGAATGTATATTAAATATGATTATTGTAAATTAGTTGAATGCAAACACTTCGATTTGTTTCCTTTACAAGATTCAGTACTATATGATTCCATGTATTATCATCATCATCATTACCTATCATTATCATTATTATTATTATTATTATTATTATTATTATTTTTATTTTTATTTTTATTTTTATTTTATTATTATTATTATTATTATTATTATTATTATTATTATTATTATTATTATTATTATTATTAATAATACCATAAGTAGTAGTAGTAGTAGTAGTAGTAGTAGTAGTAGTAGTAGTAGTTAGTAGTATAGTAGTAGTAGTAGTAGTATAGCAAACAAAGAAAAACTTACCCATAACTCTAAATGCTGGTGTCAAAGAATACATGGATTATTTAGACAGAACAAGCCCTAACTGATAATCATCAAACTGAAATAATTATGTTGGTACCTGCTTTGAAAAAAAGACAACAGTTAAAATAAGATAAAATGCAACATGGTGGTGTTTTTTCCATCCCCCCCCCCCCCCCCATGCACATCATTTCAGTCATGCTATAACCAATGAATAAGATGTATTAATAAACTATAAAGAATTCATTTTTGTTGTGTCAATAAGTCTCATGTGACTTTTATGGCAATCAATAATTTCTTACTCTGATTCTTATTAGGATTTGGGGGAGCAGTTTACTTGAAGACCTCTGCTTCTGTTTCCTGTTAAGGATTGACAATACTTTGGGTCCATGTCATACATACAGTGACAGTCCTTGTACTTATCTAATCCTGACAGTCCATGCTTTCCCCCAGCATGAGATAGCCTAGTGGTCAGAACATTGCGCTCCAATTTTGACAACCCCCTTCGATTCCTGTTCTAGGTTTCTCAAGTCAACACACTTGTGGAATGGAGAATTGGTAGTTTTATCAAGTCACACACACCTGTGGAATGGAAAGATGGTTGTTTTATCAAGTTAACACACCTGTGAAATGGAAAGCTGGTAGTTTATCAAGTTAAACACCTGTGGAATGGAAAGCTGGTAGTTTTATCAAGTTAACACACCTGTGGAATGGAAAGCTGGTAGTTTTATCAAGTTAACACACTTGTGGAATGGAAAGCTGGTAGTTTTATCAAGTTAACACACCTGTGGAATGGAAAGCTGGTAGTTTTATCAAGTTAACACACCTGTGGAATGGAAAGCTGGTAGTTTTATCAAGTTAACACACCTCTTGTGGAATGGAAAGCTGGTCATTGTATCAAGTTAACACACCTGTGTAGTGGAAAGCTGGTCGTTTTATCAAATTAACACACCTGTGGAATGGAAAGATGTAGTTTTTATCAAGTTAACACCCTGTGGAATGAAAGGTGATTGGTTGGTTGGTGAGTATGCAGGCTAACTGATCAGCTGAGTTGTCACTAGATTGCTTGTTTGATTAATCAATTAGTCAATGCCCCATGAACCTGTGTACACACTGTTTTTGTATAGACTATTGCCTTTGCTTAGCTGTCTATTTCTTTTCCCATCTTTTTCATCAATGGGTTCATTGCATTAGAGTTTTAGTGGAGCCATCCAACTTAGGGACTGTATCACCAATCATCCATTGCCACATCACACTTTGTTTGGTAGTTTTTCTGTTGTTGTTGTTGTTTTTTTTGTTTGTTTTTTTTTTTGGGGGGGTGGGGGCTGCTCTTACTTTTCGGCATCATTTTTTTTTAAACAGTTCAAGCTCAAGATGTTTGGTTAAAAATATTTCTAACTCTAGGCTAATTTTTTTTTTAATTGTGGATTTTGTTTATTTTACAATCTTTATACCCCACTGTCTTTTTGGTCACATTTTGGTTTTCTTGTCCTTATCAGCATAACCGGTCAGATACGTTTACAACGTGGACATTTGAAGAAAACAACCCACAGAAGCCCCTCACGAAAAATGCAAGGAAAAAAAA
>CM060341.1:18371846-18386846 GCA_030674155.1 Stramonita haemastoma | reverse complement strand
GGGTAGGGAAGTGTAGTGTAGTGTAGTGTAGTGTAGTGTAGTGTAGTGTAGTGTAGTGTAGTGTAGTGTAGTGTAGTGTAGTGTAGTGTAGTGTTGTGTAGTGTAGTGTAGTGTAGTGTAGTGTAGGGAAGTGTAGTGTAGGGTAGGGAAGTGTAGTGTGGTTGTAGTGTAGTGTAGGGAAGTGTAGGGTAGTGTAGGGTAGTGTAGGGTAGTGTAGTGTAGTGTAGTGTAGTGTAGTGTAGTGTAGTGTAGTGTAGGGACGTGTAGGGAAGTGTAGTGTAGTGTAGTGTAGTGTAGGGTAGGGAAGTGTAGGGTAGTGTAGTGTAGTGTAGTGTACTGTAGTGTAGTGTAGTGTAGTGTAGGGAAGTGTAGGGTAGTGTAGGGTAGTGTAGGGTAGGGAAGTGTAGGGTAGGGTAGTGTAGTGTAGTGTAGGGAAGTGTAGGGTAGTGTAGGGTAGTGTAGGGTAGGGAAGTGTAGGGTAGGGTAGTGTAGTGTAGTGTAGTGTAGTGTAGTGTAGTGTAGTGTAGTGTAGTGTAGGGAAGTGTAGTGTAGTGTAGGGTAGTGTAGGGAAGTGTAGGGTAGTGTAGGGTAGTGTAGGTAGGGAAGTGTAGGGTAGTGTAGGGTAGTGTAGGGTAGGGAAGTGTAGGGTAGGGTAGTGTAGTGTAGTGTAGTGTAGGGAAGTGTAGGGTAGTGTAGGGTAGTGTAGGGTAGGGAAGTGTAGTGTAGGGTAGTGTAGTGTAGTGTAGTGTAGTGTAGGCAAGTGTAGGGTAGTGTAGGTTTAGTGTAGGGTAGGGAAGTGTAGGGTAGGGTAGTGTAGTGTAGTGTAGGGAAGTGTAGTGTAGTGTAGGGTAGGGTAGTGTAGTGTAGTGTAGTGTAGTGTAGTGTAGTGTAGTGTAGTGTAGTGTAGTGTAGTGTAGTGTAGGGAAATGTAGTGTAGTGTAGTGTAGGGAAGTGTAGGGAATTAGGGTAGTGTAGTAAAGGGAAGTGTAGGGAAGTGTAGGGAAGTGTAGTGTAGTGTAGGGAAGTGTAGGGAAGTGTAGGGAAGTGTAGTGTAGTGTAGTGTAGGGAAGTGTAATGTAGTATAAGGATGTGTAGGGAAGTGGAGGGTAGTGTAGTGTAGTGTAGTGTAGGAAAGTGTAGGGTAGTGTAGTGTAGTGTGGTGTAGTGTAGTGTAGTGTGGTGTGGTGTAGGGTAGGGTAGTCTTATTATTGTATTGTATTGGGTTGTATGACATTTCTAGTACCCAGCGGTTTTCTCTCTTTAATGTGCCTTCTCTCAATAAGAGCGGCTCATCGCCACAGAACAACGCCACTTTTAATTCTCCCAGTCCATGGATACATTCGTTTTGCCCACTAGACCAAACTTTTCAACACAATATTTTGCAAGTTAAAAGTTAGTTAAAGTCTGTCCCGAGCCTAAGGCTCATCAGGCCGGTGCTTATCCCGGTTTCTGTGGCGTTAAGCGACTGAGAGTCATAGACTCCCCCTGGATAGGACGCCAGTCTATCGCAGGGTTAGCCCCCAACACAAGGTTGGTACCCTTTTACACCTGGGTGGGGTGAGAAATAGCCGTTAAAGTGCCTTTTCCAAGGGCACAAGCCATAGCCGAAAGCTGGGATCGAACCCGCAACCTTTAGATTACAAGTCCAACGCCCTAACCACTAGACTACAGCGGCGGCTAATATTTTGCAAGAGACATATTCTATGTTGCCATAGGATCAGTAACGAGCACTGCATTTTGTTCTGCCCACGAGGCGTGGATTAACTTCATCATGTCATCGGAAATACCACACCCACCTCAGTCTTTAGATCTGCATATCCTGAATACTTCTGTCCAAAGGGCATTAATTTTGTCTTTGAAAATTTAGAAACTATTTCAGGCCCATATTTTGTAATATAGTTTCAAGAACTGAGAAGTTGAACATAGCAATGGTTTTTCCATTTATGACTGATAGTGTGTGTTTTTTTTGTCTTAGCCATGTCAAATTGAGTGAATTTGCAAATGTTCGCAGTTTTAGTAACCCAAGCCCACCATTTTACACACTTTTGTTTGATGTTTTTCTGTAGATCTCGTCTTGTTTATTATTCCTTACACATTTATAACAACATTTTTGCAAAGTGTCAAAAACTGTGTCTGGTGGATTTGGTAGTCGATTTTTGACAAAGTGATCTAAGTGTCGCCACTCTGCCTATAGGTGTTAACAGTATTTTGACCAAGATTTTTAATAATCAACATTTTTTTTCTGAATATTTTATACGCGACCAGTTTTGCAAACCATTTGTAAAACAAATCCCTAAAATTTGAATTTTGGTGGACTTCATTCCATTTTTAGATTTTCCATGTAGCGAAGTTCCGAATTTTTTTTATTGCTTTCTAACTAAATACACCTGTTTTTCCCCCAAAGAATTTGTCTGTAAACCAAATTTAGAAGCAAATAGTTCATAATCTTAATGCAAGATTGAAAGGACTATTTGTCTCCTGCTGAAAGGAATTTGGGATCATCTGCACACTAGGAAAGTTAGTTGTATCAAGTTCGAGGATAATGGAATAAGCATTTATATTCTTTGTTACATCCAGGCCCTGTGTCAATATGGTTTTGTACATTTTGTCATCCCTTACCTCCGGCACAAATGGAATACTCTTTCGGAAGGCGGAACAGGTTTTAATGTACATTCTGCATGCATTCGCACACGTCTGGGGCCTCAGTTCATAGTCTCATCTGTTGTGGTCTGTGACTGTAGATTGTGTTTTGCCTATACTACTGACTCACTGCAGGCACCACTGAACACCACGGGGACGGATAGCCTAGTGGCCAGAACATTGCGCTCGCAATTTGACGACCCGAGTTCGAGTCCGGTCGAGGGGGTTTTTCCACTGGAGTTAACATCAGTGCTGACTCCACTCTCCCCAAAAGTCCTTCGGATGAGATTATAAACCGAGGTCCCGTGTGCGAACGCACGCAGAATATCTTGCTCACACGTTAAATCCTGTTGCGCTTTTCGTAGAAGTAGGCCATCGTGTGCCGGTGGGAACAGATGACAATATTTACAAAACTGCATACACACGTACGGGGACTGTATGGAAAAAAGCACAAGAGTGCTTATTCCATTATCCTCGATATAAAAGAATAAATCAATCAAATCAAACCACTGAAGACACCCTGTGAAGGCAGTGCAGGGCCCCTCTGGCTGCTGGCTGCATGGCAGCCTAACAAACTCCCTGTGGACTTCTCACTCTGAAGACAGACAGACAAACGGACAGGTAGACAGACAGACAGACAGACAGACAAACGGACAGGTAGACAGGTAGACAGACAGACAGACAGACAGACAGACAGACAGACGGACAAACGGACGGACGGACACAGGCAGACGGACAGACAGGCAGACCTTGTGCACTTCTAACTCTGAAGAGAGACAGACAGACAAACGGACAGGTAGACAGACAGACAGACGACTGGACGCACGGACACAGGCAGACGGACAGACAGGCAGACCTTGTGCACTTCTTACTCTGAAGAGAGACAGACAGACAAACGGACAGGTAGACAGACAGACAGACGGCTGGACGCACGGACACAGGCAGACAGACAGACAGGCAGACCTTGTGCACTTCTTACTCTGAAGAGAGACAGACAGACAAACGGACAGGTAGACAGACAGACAGACGGCTGGACGCACGGACACAGGCAGACAGACAGACAGGCAGACCTTGTGCACTTCTTACTCTGAAGAGAGACAGACAAACGGACAAACGGACAGGCAGACAGACAGACGGAGAGACAGACAGACAGATCTTATGGACTTCTTACTCTGAAGAGAGACAGACAGACAGGCAGACAGGTAGACAGACAGACAGGCAGACCTTATGGACTTCTTACTCTGAAGAGAGATAGACAGACAAACGGACGGACGGACAGACAGACAGACAGACAGACACAGGCAGACGGACAGACAGGCAGACCCTGTGCACTTCTTACTCTGGAGAGAGACAGACAACCAGACAGGCAGGCAGACAGACAGATGGACAGACACAAGCAGACGGACAGACAGACAGACAGTACAACAGACAGCATCTGCAGTATATCAGGCACTCACAACAATGAAAAGGCATGGAGAACGCTCACCATGTGGAGTAAAAGCCACGAAAAATTTATTAACAAAAATAATACCTTGCGGCGCGTTAATCTACGGAGGTTTAGGAATGTGTACATAGAATCAGTATGTTCTAATGTTCAGAAACCAATAGTATAATCAGTATGTTTATATGTTGTTCAGAAATGATTACTACAATCGGTATGTTTAAATGTTGTTCATAAATCATTACTACAATCAGTATATTTTAATATTGTTAAGAAATCATTACTGCAATCCGTATGTTTAAATCTTTTTCAGAAATGATGACTACAATATATCCCTGATATCTTTAATGTTAAAAGAAGCCATAATGTGCTTGATTCATACATCTTGTCTTTTTAAGGCCCTAATTCACTCCCCTTCTCAACCAAATCTGTCAGTATCTTGAGAGCTGTAAAGGGCAATCTCCCTTTATAAAAGCCGCCGCGGTTAGTCTAGTGGTTAGGGCGTTGGACTCGCAATCTAAAGGTTACAGGTTCGATCCAGCTTTCGGCTATGGCGTTATGCCCTTGGAGAAAGCACTTTACGGCTATTTTCTCACCCCACCCAGGTGTTAAAGGGTTACCAACCTTGTGTTGGGGCTAAACTGGGATAGACTGGCGTCGTATCCAGGGGGGAGTCTATGACTCTCAGTCGCTTAACGCCACAGAAACCGGGATAAGCACCAGCCTGATGAGCCTTGGACAGACTAACTTTAACTCCCTTTAAAGATAGACACAGAGACAAACAGAGAGCCCAGAGAGGCAGAGGCTTTAAGAATGGTACAAAATATCCATCATCAACTAACAGTCCCCAGTTCAATAAAAAAAAAAAATGAAATGAACATGTGTAGTAAACCAAGAGAGAAGAAGAAGAAGAAGAAGAAGAAGAAGAAGAAGAAGAAGAAGAAGAAGAAGAAGAAGAAGAAGAAGAGAAGAAGAAGAAAGAAGAAGAAAAGAAGAAGAAGAGAAGAAGAAGAAGAAGAAGAAGAAGAAGAAGAAGAAGAAGAAGAAAGAAGAAGAAGAAGAAGAAGAAGAAGAAGAAGAAGAAGAAGAGAAGAAGAAGAAGAAGAAGAAGAAAAGAAGAAGAAGAGCTACTGTTTATTATGTCTGCTGTCTCTTGACAGATATTGGTTGAATTGGTTACCAACTTCCCTCCATGCATTCCAGTACTCTGTGTGTGTGTGGGGGGGGGGGGGGGGGGGGGGTGGGTGAGGTGAAAGCTCTGTTGTTGGTACACACAGTGCATGTTGAGATTGTAAGACATGATAAAGAAGATGTGTGTGTGTGTGTTGTGTGGTTTTGTGTGTGTTGTGTGTGTGTGTGTGTGTGTGTGTGTGTGTGTGTGTGTGTGTGTGTGTGTGTGTGTGTGTGTGTGTGTGTGTGTTGTGTGTGTGTGTGTGTGTGTGTGTGTGTGGTGTTGTGTGTATGTGTGTGTTGTGTGTTGTGTGTGTATGTGGTGTAGTGTGGTGTTTGTGTGTGTGTGTGTGGTTGTGTGTGTGTGTGTGTGTGGTGTGTGTGTATGTGTGTGTTGTGTATGGTGTGTGTGTGTGGCGCGCGCGCAGACTACATAGAACACACCACACACGTGACCACTGCATCCTGAACATAGGGGGGACAGGGAAGGCTGATGCACCGAGCCGCCACCAAGTACATCAAGGCGCCATCTTTGTTTTCATGGCCGCCAACACGGTGTTCCCTGACGTCATCCAAACACACGTACTCCGTCCGTCCGGCGTGAGTGTTACGCTCAGACACAAGATGACCCCTGTACTGAGCCGTCCATCCTGAGGGACAGGTGCGTGTGGCAGGGATCATGATGGTGGTGGGTTGAGGGGCTCGACAGACAGAGCATACCACGTCCTGCTGATGGTGACCTGGGATGCTCTGATACTCTGACCCGTGCAGGGAGTTGTGTTGGTTGGGCAGGGTCATGTTGTCCATCTGGGGATCGCTTACCAGGCACAGGTAATTGGAGCCACCACCAGCATCGTTGTACCAGGCCCCTCCAGCCACACCTGTCACCACCACCACCCCCAAAAAAAAACACAAAAAAACAACCTCATTTTGCACTGCATGCATCCTTTATATTATTTTATTTTTCTTTTATGTTCTTTTATATATCACAGGATAATGGAATAAGCACTCATGTGCTTTTTTTTTTTTCTTCATCCGTCCACTCCTTGTGTGTATGCAGCTTTTGTAAATCTTGTCATCTGTTCCCACCAGGCGCACAATGGCCTACATTTACGAAAAGCGGAACAGGATTTAACGTGTGGTGCAAGATGTTCTGCGTGCGTTCGTTGCACACGGGGTCTCGATTTACAGTCTCATCCGAAAGACTTTTGGGGAGAGTGGAGTCAGCACTGATGTTAACTCCAGGGGAAAATCCCCTCGAACGGGAGTCGAACTCGACCAGAGTCTTTCCAGCCTCACCTGTCACCAGCAAAACCTCATTGCACTGCATCTTTGACAACCACAAGTCAGGTCATGTCATGTCAAGTTACGTCATGTCATGTCATGTCAAATCGAGTCAAGTTATACGTCATATCAAATCAAGTTACGTCATATCATGTAAACTCAGATCAAGTCAAGTCAGATTAAGTCAAGTTGCGTCATATCCAGTTAAGTTACGTCATATCAAGTTAGACTAAGTCAAGTCAGATCCAGTCAAGTTACGTCAAGTCATATTAAAGTCACGTTACGTCATATCAAGTCAAGTTACGTCATATCAAGTCAAGTCAGATCAAACACGTCGTCACACAAAACACTACTAACAAACACGTCGTCACACAAAACACTAACAAACACGTTGTGACACACAAAACACTGACAAACACGTTGCGACATAAAACACTGACAAACACGTTGTGACACACAAAACATTACTAACAATCACTTCGTCACACAAAACACTTCTAACAATCACATTTTCACACAAAACACTACTTACAAACAAGTCGTCACGCAAAACACTGACAAACACATTGTCACACAAAACACTGACAAACAAGTCGTCACACACAAAACACTGACAAACACGTTGTCACACACAAAACACTGACAAACACGTTGTGACACACAAAACACTCTAACAAACACGTTGCGACACAAAACACTGACAAACACGTTGTGACACACAAAACACTGACAAACACGTTGTGACACACAAAACACTGACAAACACGTTGTGTCACCAAAACACTGACAAACACGCTGTCACACAAAACACTAACAAACACATTGTCACACAAAAACACTGACAAACACGCTGTCACACATAACACTACTAACAAACACATTGTCACGCAAAACACTGACAAACACGTTGTGACACACAAAACACTACTAACAAACATGTCGTCACACAAAACACTACTAACAAACACGTTGTGACACACAAAATACTGACAAACACGTTGTGACACACACAACACTGACAAACAAGTCGTCACACAAAACACTGACAAACAAGTCGTCACACAAAACACTGACAAACACATTGTGACACACAAAACACTGAGAAACACCGGACACAGACACACAGCTCACCAGAATACACAAGGGAAGTGTTGTCTGGGCATGTGGTTCTTCCCCAGCGAATGAAGGTGGACCCTGGAATACAGAGGATTCCATTAGCTTGTCCCCAGTCTCAAGACAAGCAGACAGACAGTGGACACAGACAGACAGTGGACAGACATGGACAGACAGACATTGGACAGACAGACAGTGGACAGACAGACAGACAGACAGTGGACAGACAGACAGTGGACAGACAGATAGACAGACAAACAGTGGACAGACAGAGAGACATACAGTGGACAGACAGACAGACAGACAGTGGACAGACAGACATTGGACAGACAGACAGACAGTGGACAGACAGACAGACAGTGGACAGACAGACAGTGGACAGACAATATGGACAGACAGACAGTGGACAGACAGAAGATACATGTGGACAGACAGACATTGGACAGACAGACAGACAGACATTGGACAGACAGACAGACATGGACAGACAGACAGACATGGACAGAAGACATGATAGACGAGGACGTTGGACAGACAGACAGACATTGACAGACAGACAGACTTGGACAGACAGACAGACAGTGGACAGACAGACAGACAGTGGACAGAGATAGACTGTGGACAGACAGATAGACAGACAGTGGACAGACAGACAGATAGACAGTGGACAGACAGACAGATAGACAGTTAGACAGACAGAAGACAGACAAACAGATAGACAGACAAGACAGTGGACAGACAGATAGTGGACAGACAGGTGGACAGGCAGACAGATAGACAGACAGACAGATAGACAGACAGATAGATAGACAGACAGGTGGACAGAAACAGATAGACACATAGACAGACAGTGGACAGACAGTCGACAGACAGACAGACAGTGGACAGACAGATAGACTGTGGACAGTTAGACAGACGCAGTGGACAGACAGACAGACAGACAGTGGACAGACAGATAGTGGACAGTTAGACAGACGGTGGACAGACAGATAGACGAGTGGACAGACAGACAGACAGTGAACAGACCTAGGGGTCAATCAGTGACACACATCCACACATCCCCCACACCTCACACATCCTCCACACCCCACACATCCTACACCCCCCACACACCCCACACATCCTACATCCAACACATCCTACACCCCCACACCCCACACCCCTTACACACCCCACACACCTTACACACCCCACACATCTTACACACTCCACACATCCTACATCCCTTGCACACCCCACACACCTTACACATCCTCTACACCCACACATCCCACACACCATACACACTCCCACACCCCACACATCCCCACACCCCACACATCTTACACACTCCACACATCTTCCACACCCCACACACTCCACACACACCTCGCATCTTCCACACCCCACACACCCCACACCCCACACACCTCTCACATCTTCACTCCTCACACATCATCCACACCCCACACATCTTACACACCCTACACGCCCCCCCAACAATCCTCCCACACACCACACACACACACCCCGACACCCCACATACCTTACAAACCCCACACATCCTCCACACACCCCACATACCTTACACACTCCACATATCATCCACACCTCACACATCCCCTCCACACCCCACACACTTCCACACATCCTTGACACCATACACACCCCACGCATCTTACCCCCCCCCCCCCCCACACACACACACTCCTGGAGTTAACATCAGTGCTGACTCCACTCTCCCCAAAAGTCCTTCGGATGAGACTGTAAATGGGCCCCGTGTGCGAACGCACGCAGAACATCTTGCGCACACGTTAAATCCTGTTCCGCTTTTCGTAAGAGTAGGCCATCGTGTTCCGGTGGGAACAGATGACATTTACAAAACTGCATACACACGGAGACAGGATGTATAAAAGCACAAGAGTGCTTATTCCATTATCCTCGATATAAGATAATAATAATAATAATAATAATATATAATAATAATAATAATAATAATAATAATAATAATAATAATAACAATAATAATAATAATAATAATAATAATAATAATAATAATAATAATATGTGATGATGATGATGATAGATGATGATAGATGATGATATGATGAGATGATAATGATGATGATAATAATAATAATAATAATAATAATAATAATAATAATAACATACATCTCCACACACATACCCCCCCCCCCCCCTCACGCCTTTATTCATACGTACTAACCAGAATGGCTGGGTTGTTGCTGCTGTTGTTGTTGTTGCTGATGGTCCGGATCCGAAGACTCCAGCAGATCCAGACGCTGACTGTACTGGTGGCTGTGACTCTTGAGGGACTCGATCTCTTCATCTGCTGCTTGCAGCAGACTCTTCAGCTCTGCAGTTCATCTGCAGCTCCCTCTGCAGCTGTTGGCGGGTCTGCTGCAGCTCTTGCTGCGTGGTCTTGACTTGCTGCTGAAGGTCTGTGCTCATGGACTGCAGAGAGGTCTGTGTGGACTGCAGGGTCTCCTGGCTTGCTTTCAGTGCAGTCTGCAGCTCCAGTTTGGCGGCTTCCAGTTCGGCTCTCAGGTCGGACATAGTGTTGTTTCAGGGCTTCGTTACCGTAGCTGCTCCTGGCAAAGATAAATGAAAAAAATATATAAAATGATGATAAATGAATGATATGATGATATACATAATATTAATATAATAATATCATTGCAAAAATAACAAAACCATACTAAAAACACAACAAATCAAAGCGCTTGCATTCGATGGATGCTACACACAAAACAATCAACAACAATGACTAGTTTTAGAAAAAAAAATGTCACCAAGATGATGATGATGATGGTGTATATGATGATTCTCTTCTCTTTTTTTTAATATTATCATCATCATCATTATCAACATATCATCATTTTCACCACCACCACCACCATCGCCACCACCACCACCACCACCACCACCACAATGGCCTACTCTTCTGAAAGGCAGAACGGGTTTTTAACGTGCGTGCAAGATGTTCTGCGTGCGTCCGCAACGGGCCTCGGTTTATAGCTATCCGAATGACTTTGATATTCAGTTCGATTTTTTCGTCAAGGGCAAGGCTGGGAATCGAACCTAGAATCTCACAGTTTACTCATTGGCAGGCGAACGTCTTAACCATCCTGCCACCTTACTTCCCTTCGGTTTAATGGAGGACATTCTATTTCAATGTTCGTGGGTCAGAGGTTCTACTTTTATTTATTCATTTATTATTTATTCTTTATATCGATGATAATGGAATAAGCACTCATGGCTTTTTTTGCATCCAGTCCCCAGCCGTGTATACGCACTTTTGGTAAATCTTGTCATCTGTTCCCACCGACACACAATGGCCTACTCTTACGAAAAGCGGAACAGGATTTAACATGTACGCAAGATGTTCTGCGTGCGTCCAGACACGGGACCTCAGTTTGCAGTCTCATCCGAAGAAATTTTAGTTAGGGTGGAGTCAGCACTGATGTTAACTCCGGGGGAAAAATCCCTCGACCGGGAATCGAACCTGGGTCGTCAAATTGTGAGCACAATGTTCTGACCACTAGGCTATCCTGTGGGATAAAGAAGGTCTGTGTCCAATGACTAAAAGCAGGCTTGAGCTGATCTGAGAAACATAACTGCATGTCTCCTGGACAAAACTGTAGAGAGAGAGAGAGAGGAGAGAGAGAGAGAGAGAGAGAGAGAGAGAGAGAGAGAGAGAGAGAGAGAGAGAGAGAGAGAGAGAGAGACAGACAGACAGACAGACAGACAGACAGACAGACAGACAGACAGACAGACAGACAGAACAGACAGACAGATAGAGCACAGAGACACAGAAACACAGAAAGAGAGAAGAGACAGAGAGAGAGAGAAGAAGAGACAGAGAGAGAGAGAGAAGAGAAGAGAGAGAGAGAGAGAGAGACAGAGAAGAGAAGACAGAGAAGAGACAGAAGAAAGAAGAGAGACAGAACAGAGAGATAGAGAGAGAGAGAGACGAGACAGAAGACAGACAGACAGCGACAGACAGACAGACAGAAAGACAGAAGACAGAGACAGAGACAGAGACAGAGACAAAGACAGAGAGACAGACACAAGAAGATACAGAAGACAGAGGCAGAGAGAAGAGAGAGACAGAGAGATACCAGAGAGAGACAGAGACAGAGGAGACAGAGAGCGACACAGACAGACAGAGACGGAGAGAGACAGAGAGACAAGAGACAGAGAGACAGAGGCAGAGAGACAGAGACAAGAGACGAGATAAGACAGTACGAGATAGAGGACAGAGAGAGAGAGACAGACAGACAGAGACAGAGAGACAGAAATAGAGACAGACAGATAAGACAGAGAGAGTCAGAGATAGAGCAGAGATAGGAGACGAGACAGACAGACCGAAAGATAGACAAAGACAGAAGACAGAGACAGAGAGAAGGGAGGGACAGAGTCAGAGCTAGACAGAGAGACCCAGAGACAGACAGACATAGACATTCAGGCGGACAGAGACATCAGATAGGCAGACAGGGACAGAGGAGAGACAGAGACAGAGACAGACAGAAACAAGAGACAGACAGTCAGACAGACAGAGAGGACCTCTGAGATAGACAGAAAGAAGTAGACAGACAAAAAGAGACAGACAGACAGACAGAGAGACAGACAGATAGAGACAAAAGAGTTACAAACACACCAAGACAGACAGAGCACAGGTTCAATGGGGCTTGTGTCTGTCTGTCACACTCACTCTCTCACGTTGGTTTCCAGTGTTGCCAAGTTGCTTGTCTGTTGTCTGTCTGTCCTGCCTTCTGTCTGTGTCTCCCTGTCTGTCTGTCTCTCCTCTCCTGGTTCGTTGTCCTGTCTGTCTCTGCTGCTTCTGTCTGTCTTCTGTCTGTCCTGCCTCTCTGTCTGTCTGTCTGTCCTGCCTCTCTTGTCTGTCTGTCTGCTCTCTGTCGTTTGTCTGTCTGTCACACTCACTCTCTCACGCTGGCTTTCAGTGTGTCCACAGTGACTGTTTGTCTGTCTGTCCTGCCTCTCTGTTTGTCTGTCTGTCTGCCTCTCTGTCTGTCTGTCCTCTCTCTCTCCGCTCTTCTGTCTGCCTCTGACTGTCTGTCTGTTACTTCTGTCTGTATGTCTGCCTCTCTGTCTCTGTCTGTCTGTACACTGCCTCTCTCTATGTTGGTCTTTGTATCTGACTGTCTTTTCTTCTGTCCCTCTTTTTGTCTGTCTGCTGCCTCTCTGTCTGTCTGTCTCTCTCTCTGTCTGTCTCTCTGTCTGTCTGTTCACACTCACCTCTCACGCTGGCCTTCAGGGTGTCCAGGGCCTCTCTCTGCCTGGCCAGCTCTTGTTTCACCTCGGCCTCCTCCTCCGCTATCTCCTCCTTCACGCGCGTTTGTCCCTCCGCCAGGCGGTCCTTCAGCCAGGCCACGTCTTCGTCCAGCTCTTCCTTCAGTCGCGCTTCTCCCTCCTTGCGCTGTTCCTTCAGCTGAGCCACCCCCTCCGTTAGCTGTTCCTTCAGGACGGAGTCTCCCTGCTTGAGCATGTCCTTCAGGCTACTGTAGGAGTCCTTCACGCGCTCCTTGAGGAGCGTGTCTCCCTGGTGCATGTAGTCTTCATAGCAGCAGTGCTCCTTCTCGTTCTCCTGCCCTGGGCCGCTGAAGTAAACGGCAGGATCCACGTGCCCGGACCTGTTTTCTCCTGGCCGTGAGGTGACCTCTGGATCAGCTAGGGTAGTGGTGGTCAGAGTGGTGACCAGAAGAAGGCAGGAGGACAGCACAGTCCATTTCATCTTCATATGATGATGATATGATGATGATGCTTGTTGTGTGGAGAAAGTCCCAGTCTGTGGAGATTGTGATCGTGACAGAAGAGCACACACACGAAGGAAGGAGAAGTTAGTAAGCTGAGCGCCCACTGTGAAGAAAATAAATCTATGAACTGAGTGAGTTGGAGCTCAGTTTATGAGGGAGAGTGGAAAATCTTAAGTGTTGTATATATTCGTGGGAAACAATAAGGGCGAGATAAGTAGGTGTAGGGTATTTATCATTATATTATTGAGATGGATTAGGAAGTACTTGTGTTACTCTCTTGGGAGACCTCAGCCAATGGGATGCCTCGTGTCATTGCAGAAGTTAACTGCGCAGTAAAAAGAACCCATCCAAAACATCATTGTCTCTGGGATAGCAATTCAAGGCAGTCCATTATTTCAGTGTGCAAAGGAAAAGTGTCTGCATGTAAACAATGTAAGGGATACTCATCACTCTGTGGCACTTAACCTATTCACCTTCTACCCCCCTCCCCCCTCCCCCCATCCACTTTGCGTCACCCCTGTCATCAAGATGCCACTTCATGGAACAAGAACTGAAGAGGAGTGGTGGTGGTGGTGGTGGTCACTTATAAATATTGTCTGTCAACACGTTGTCTGGTGCCAACATGGTGGACTTTGGCCTTGAGGTAAGGACTGGGGAAATCCACATTTCAGTAGGTAAATAATGAAATGAGTGATGAAAATGAGTAATGAAATGGTTTGCACTTTTCAGTTGTAGTAGAAGTAGAAAAGTTTCTGCCGTGTGTGTGTTGTGTGTGTGTGTGTGTGTGTGTGTGTGTGTGTGTGTGTGTGTGTGTGTGTGTGTGTGTGTGTGTGTGTGTGTGTGTGTGTGTGTGTGGTGGTGTGTGTTGAGAATAGAGTTCGCGTTTGATTAGGCAGCTTTCAATCTTCTTCCAGGAATAAAAAAAACGATTTGTCACAAGCAAGGGGAATAAATGCTGTGCCAGTTGGCATCACGAGTTTGACAGTTTAACTCCCTTGAACACTTTGTAGATGGGGCATTGGG
Organism: Stramonita haemastoma; assembly: GCA_030674155.1. Lineage (NCBI taxonomy): Eukaryota > Metazoa > Mollusca > Gastropoda > Neogastropoda > Muricidae > Stramonita > Stramonita haemastoma. The sequence continues at coordinate 18,372,398 of CM060341.1, read as the reverse complement.
GGAGGGGGGGGGGGGGGGAAGACAGCAACTAAAGGAAGAGAAGGGGAATGGGTAGATAGTGTGTGTGTGTGTGTGTGTGTGTGTGTGTGTGTGTGTGTGTTGTGTGTTGTGTGTGTGTGTGTGTGTGTGTGTGTGGTCAAAAAAAAGCAGTGCAACCCTTCTTTAAAAAAACAAACCCAAACCTTCCTGCATGTGTATGGTGTCCTGTTTTTTCTTCCTGCTATTTCCTTATAAGAACGTTGTTGTTTTTTTGTTGTTGTTGCTGTCTTTATCTAGGAATAATTCTCTCATTACTGTGGGTTCTTTTACAAGCACTGAATGTTTGTTGCATAGGAGACTTGCAAGCGCAATTTTCTAACCACTAGGCTATCCCTTCCCATCCCCATGTGTCAGTCAGTCACTGATTTCAGCACAGTATAGTGCACACCCCTACCTTGACTGACGTCAGTGCAGTGCACACCCCTACCTTGACTGACGCCAGTGCAGTGCACACCCCCTACTTTTACTGACGTCAGCACAGTGTACACCCCTGCCTTGACTGGCGTCAGAACA
>CM060341.1:18356846-18364346 GCA_030674155.1 Stramonita haemastoma | reverse complement strand
GGTGGGTGGGGGTGTGGGGTGGGTGTGGGTGGGTGGGGGTGGGGGGTGGGTGGGGTGGGGGGAGGGGTGTGTGGGGGGGAGGGGTGTGTGTTGTGTGTGTGTGTGTGGTGTTGTGTGGGGGGGGGGGGGAGGTGTGTGTGTGTGTGTGTGGTGTGGGGTGTGGTGTTGTGTTGTGTTGTGTTGTGTTGTGTTGTGTGTGTGTGTGTGTGTGTGTGTGTGTGTGTGTGTGTGTGTGTGTGTGTGTGGTGTGTGTGTGTGTGTGTGTGTGTGTGTGTGTGTGTGTGTGTGTGTGTGTGTGTGTGTGTGTGCGTGCATATGTGTGCATAATCATAAATTATCTTCGTGCCAGCGTGTCAGTTTGTGTGTTTTATTCTTATATCGGTACGAGTGTTTGTGGACACCATGTGTCACCAGCTATTGAGCAGTCTTCTTCATTTCAGAATTCAATTTCTGAACTATGTCACAAACCCACCTGCCATTTTAATCTGAGGGTCTCTCTCTCTCCTCTCTCTCTCTCTCTCTCTTCTCTCTCTCTCTCTCTCTCTCTCTCTCTCTCTCTCTCTCTCTCCTCTCTCTCTCTCTCTCTCTCTCTCAATTATTACACATGGATCCTGAAAAATTGCCACATTAAGCTGATCATATGTTGTTAGAATCAGATATTAAAAAGGAGGTTGACAGTGCCGGGTCTGTAATTTTAGGGAAATACTATGTATTACTGTCTCTCTCACTCTCTGCCACCTCTCTTCTATCGTCTCCTCTTCAAGCTGCTCTCCTAGGACTTGGAACTTGTTGGATAGAGTGACCTTGAACTCTTCTTGCTTCCTGTTGTCCTTCAGCGCCGTGGTGTTGTAACGCTGGCGTTGACTGGATACCCCCGTCCAATTTCTCCAACATCGTCAGAAAATCGTATGAAGGAATGACCTGCAGAATAGTTCATGGCAGACAGCTCACCGACGCCTTTGAAGTAGATACCGGAGTAAGGCAAGGATGCTTACTATCTCCTTTCCTGTTCCTGCTGGCCATCGACTGGGTCATGAAAACCTCAACGGACCAGAAACGTAATGGCATCCAATGGACACCTTGGAAACAGCTAGACGACCTTGACTTTGCAGATGACCTGGCCCTTCTCTCCCACACCCAGCAACAGATGCAGGAAAAGACCAACATCGTTGTGGAGAACTCAGCTAAACTGGGCCTCAACATCAACAGAGGAAAGAGCAAGGTACTCAAGACAAATGCAGCCAATGTGACACCCATCACAGTCAAAGGAGAAGCGCTGGAAGAGGTGGAAAGCTTCACATACCTCGGCAGCATCGTGGACACACAGGGAGGAACAGACACAGATGTCAGAACCCGCATCGGTAAAGCAAGGGCAGCCTTCAAGCAGCTCAGAAACGTCTGGGGATCAAGCGACATCAGCATCGCCACCAAGACCAGGCTCTTCAACACCATCATCAAGCCAATACTAATGTATGGAGCAGAGACCTGGAGAAACACCGTCACCACCATGAAGAAAATCCAGGTCTTCATCAACACGTGCCTCAGGAAGATCCTCAAGATACGCTGGCCAGACAAGATCAGTAATGAAAAATTATGGCAAAGAACCAGACAACAGCCTGTTGAGAAAGAAATCCTACAGAGACGTTGGCGATGGATAGGACACACCCTACGGAAACCTGTATCCAGCATCACAAGACAAGCTCTCACCTGGAATCCACAAGGGAAAAGAAAGAGAGGGCGGCCTAGAAATACCTGGCGCCGGGACCTGGATGCAGATGCGAAAAAGATGGGCAAGACGTGGGGACAACTGGAACGCCTAGCCCAAAACCGGGATGCCTGGAGACAGCTAGTTGGCGGCCTATGCCCCAGAAGGGACCACAGGCAGACATGACACATGACATGACTATGTATTACTGAGTATAATACATTTCTAGGAATAGGGAGACATAAATGTTCTTGCGTGTCTTTAAACAGACTTGTACTTGTAGATTGGTTTGCCCAGGAATGGACTAGCGCCATTAGAGATGGTAATCCATATGATGGTTATGGGAACTTTCGGACTGTTTTTGAAAAAGAGAAGTATATCAGTGAAATGGATACATAATTGTTTTCGCGTTGCAGTTACACAAGTACAATTCAATGCTCTGCCACTGAACAAAAATACACAGCGCTATAATAGTTCAAACGATACCCTATTTATAAAGACAAAATAGAGAATGAAGAACATTTTTTATTTAATTTTCCTGTCTATGAAGATTTGAGATGTAATTTTCTGAAAGATTCCAAAAGACTTCCTGTCCACCTGCTACTCAAAGCCCTTTGGATGAGACCATGAGCCGAGGTTCAGTGCGCAATACAGTTTATCACGATTTATTTTTCATGCAACCAACAGAAGAAATAAGATAAATTTCTTGAAATTGATCTTGATATTGATGATGAATACTTACATTTAAAACGTTGATGCTTATGACGCGTGTGTATTGTTTAGTGATGAACATTCAAGATATGGTTGTTGTAATTTCTATTGTGGTATATTATTTCATATAATAACTATATAATATATATACCACTAAAATAAATAAAAATATACATATAATATATATATATATATATATATATATATATATATTATATTTAATATATATTCTGTCTCTGTGTACATATATAATTATGTAATACACACACAAAATAAGAAATAGTAGATTAGTAGTAGTAGTAGTAGTAGTAGTAGTAGTAGTAGTAGTAGTAGTAGTAGTAGTAGTAGTAGTAGTAGTAGTAGCACCCATCAGTCTCGGAAGACGATGGAGTTGCGCTCTAGTCTTTAGAGCGCAAAGCCTGGGCAAGTTGTATGGATATATATATATATATATATATATATATATATATATATATATATATATTATATATATATTCTGTCTCTGTGTACGTCTTTTTTTTTCCCCAGGAGACAGACCCCCGCAGTATGCCCAGTATGACGTCACGGGGTGGGGACAGACAGCAGGAGGAAAAGCAACAGCAGCACAGGGAGGAGAGGGGGACAGGGGGAAGGGAGGACCGCCCCCTCCACCCCCTCCTCCCCCGGCTTCCTGTCAGGGCTCACCATCCCCCTACCCCCACCCCACCCCCCTGTCTCCTATTTCACCATCACCACCCCCACCGACCGCCTCCCTTCCCTCTATGCCATGCCCCCTCCCCCTCCTTACTCCAAGTGAGGTGACGTGACAACTATGGGCCATGTCCTTTTGCTTTGGGATGACGTCAACCAGATGATCACCTTGCGTCATAGACAGTGCTTTGGACATGTCAGGGGAACTAATCCACTTGATTCTGGCATCCCTGGAATGTCAGATCATGACGTAAAATCAAAGACACACATCATGAACTGTGCTCATCATCAGAAAAGAAAAGGCGTTAGAATGGTCTGTTTTTTTGGAGATTATCTTTTTAAGCTAACATTCCTTTCCTTCCTTCCTCCTGCCTGCTACAGAAATGGGATGTTTTTCATATACAGACTGTAAGGGAATTCGCCAAAAAGAGAAGAAACATGTGTATAATTATGGCTGGCTACATGTATTTTAATCCGTGTTTCAGTCAGTGAGTCTGGATATCATGTCACTTTATTTCATTTTGTTTATAACCCCACCGACCACAGAGGTCAAATCAGGGCTGTGACCTTATATCAGTTTCAGCCACTCCCGTAAAAATTACCCCCAGTTCAAAATCAAAACCATCTAACCCCTTTACATAATTATGTCTAACACCGTCACACTGAAGATAAAAACAACATTGAATGACAGTTACCTTGGTTATTATAATTATTCCAGATGGCCAATAAAACCAGGCTGTGCTGGGGACACCAGCCATTCTGTTAATTCCATGATCCCATGTTACCACACACACACACAACACACACACACACACACACACACACACACACACACACACACCACACACACACACACGTGCGTGCGCGCGCGCGCCACACACACACACACACACACACACACACACACACACACCACAACACCACAACACAACACAACAACACACACACACTCCCCCTCCCCCTCCCCCCACATACACACACAAAACAACCACACGCACACCCACGTGCGCGCGCGTGCGTGCACTTACTTATGTTTATCTTTTTTTCCTTTGTTTTTTCTGTGGTTTGTTTGTTTGATTTGCATGTACAGTTCAATGAATAACTCACCTCATATCTCACAGTCATTCAAACCAGCTTGGGAGTGTGTGCAGGCAGATATTGATAAACTTATTAAATGGATAGAACTCATCATTTGTCTCTCAGTTCATATAAAACAAAGTGTATGTTTATAACCACTCACAGGAAAGACAGAAATTGCGTTCTCCATTCGCGCCAATATCTTTTCAAGGACAAATTATCGAAGAAGCAGTTTTTCATAAAGCAGTAAGTGCAGTAATTGACAATGGTTTATTTTGGTCAGAACACATGGCCTCATTAGGGAGACGCATTTCAGTAAAATTATGCCAACTTAGAAAATCAACAATTTTCTGAATCTGCATTCACAAAAGCTATTTATTCACGCGATATTCTATCTCTTATTATTATGTTTCTACCATTATGGGATAGTGCAAGTGAAACAAACCTAAAATATATAACCTGCCTACATAAAAGAGTTGTCAAACTAAACAGATTGAATTCTATTACACTGACAAAGATCACTCTTCTGCCCAAAGACAGTCTGCAGTTCAACAAGTGTCTAGGTATGTACGATATATCAAACGGAAAAGCCCCGAAAAAAATTGTGAAAATTTTGGCTGTCCAATAAAAACAGGCCTACTAATAAACTATTTTTGCCCAGGCCCCGTAATAATCTCAATAACTGAAGCCATGTTTATTCAGGAAGAACACTGCCGAATAATCTTCCTCCTTTCTTTTTCCCCCCCCCCCCAAAAAGCTCCTTCAAAACAAATGTATAAGAAACTTTTGAAGAGTCCACTTTTATATGCTTTCAAGAGGTTACCGTACATCTGGTTGCTTTATAGATTGTTGTTCTTACCCTTGTTGTTTCGTTTTTTTCATTGCTTGTTTTGTCTTTATGAATTAATCTATGTAGTACTGCCCGGATTGTTATCTTTTAAAATTATTTTGAGGTCTGGTTTGGTGTGTGTGTGTGTTTTTTTTAAAAGCTTTCCTCTTTAATTGTATTCTTTTTAACATAGATTGACACTGTCTTGTGAATGCTTTTAATAGTCAGTTTTCTTGATTTTTTTTGGACGGCATGATGAAAACAGGTGGGTAACATGAATATTCCACCCTCAATTCTTTTTTACTTAACGCACCATAGGAAGTAGAGAAATTCATCAAAGGGAGGGAACTACACGCGCTTTCAAAATGCACAATGTTCAAGAATTGTTTTCCCTGAAGCTATAAAAATGCTTCTCTGTGAGATAAAATAATAACGATGAAAATGAAAGTGATATAATGATGACGATATAATAATAACAACAGCAACAATAATGATTATGAGTGGATTTTTTTTTTTTTAGCGCTGGATATTGTAGAGGAAACAGTGCTTCAGCCATGGTTACACACACACACACACACACACACACACACACACACACACACACACACACACACACACCACGCACGCACGCCTGATAATACACATATAACGCACGCGCGCGCGCGCACACACACACAAACACTCAAACCAGAACCTCAAGTCCTTCGGATGAGACTTTAAACCGAGGCCCCGTGTGCGAACGCACGCAGAACATCTTGCGCACACGTTAAATCCTGTTCCGCTTTTCGTAAGAGTAGGCCATCGTGTGCCAGTGGGAACAGATGACAATATTTACAAAAACTGCATACACTCGGGGACCGGATGAAAAAAAGCACATGATTGCTTATTCTGTTATCCTCGATATAAAAGAATAAATAAATAATTAATTAATAACACACACACACACACACACACACACACACACACACACACACACACACGTACACAAGAGAGAGAGAGAGAGAGAGAGAGAGAGAGAGAGAGAGAGAGAGAGAGAGAGAGAGAGACAGACAGACAGACAGACAGAGACAGAAGACAGACAGACAGACAGACAGACAGACAGACAGACAGACAGACAGAGACATCTTTTTCTTTTCTTTTTCTTTTATTCTTTTATATCGAGGATAACAGAATAAGCAATCATGTGCTTTTTTTCATCCGGTCCCTGTGTGTATGCAGTTTTGTAAATATTGCCATCTGTTCCCACCGGCACACGATGGCCTACTCTTACGAAAAGCGGAACAGGATTTAACGTGTGCGCAAGATGTTCTGCGTGCGTTCGCACACGGGGCCTCGGTTTAAAGTCTCATCCGAAGGACTTTTGGGGAGAGTGAGTCAGCACTGATGTAAACTCCAGGAGAAAAATCTCCTCGACCGGACTCGAACCCGGGTCGTCAAATTTCCAGCGCAATGTTCTGACCACTAGGCTATCCGTCCCCCACGCAACGAGCTGTTCACGCAATGAACTGTCGACACAGTGACATGGTCTGTCGACGCAATGAGCTCTCGACGTAATGACAGGGACCCCCGCCCTCAACATGCTGGCCCCTAGAGAAGCTGAGGTCTCCGACGCCTCGCCCCCCTACGACCACACAGGTTATAGGACACCTTTGCCTTACCTTTTAACATTACTAAAAAAAAAAAAAAAAATTCCTCCTACTTTCAAAATTATCTTGCATAATTTGATGTACGCTCATTTAATGGCATCTACCATAGCACCTGACTATTAGATCTACTAGTGATTTACGTCACTTCCCCTTAATGTACAAATCCGCCAAAAGCAAAAGACATAAACGTTGAGAGACTTGTGCAAAAGTTTACGGGCTTTTGTCAATACAGTAGTCATTTCTGGTGTTCCTAATCTGGTGACCCCGATATCAAACAACGCTAACATGACACAGGAATAATTTAAAGCAAATATTCTGTCGAGCGCAAAAAAAAAAAAGTTCTTACTGGTTAACCTACTTACTAGACAAGTCCATGCAGTATCTGTCAAACCTCCAGAATTCTGAATTTAACCCCCTGCAGTATGGTTCATGAGAAATACACACCAGTTTGGCACTACAGATATCACTCAAGACCAAACAAAATATGACTACATTGTCATTGCACTTGACATACACACTGCAGATGGGGTGCAAGCCATTTCCATCAATCCCCATGCTGTGAACAGATGACACTTTAAAGAGTGCTCTCACCTAGACATTAATTTTGGCAGATCCTGGGCCAAGACAGATGCTGAACTACTCAAGCTAAATGGACTGGGTGACAACCCCTCTACTTCCCTCATGCGCAAGATCAATACAGTCAATGATGACCCATAGATACTGAAATGTGCATTGTTCCTATCCAACTTTCCTGCAGACATTCGAAGCATCCTTGCAGGATATAGAATTGCTGACAATCAAACGCTTGCCGAAGCTGAAGATTGTATTTAGGAAACATGCTC
>CM060341.1:18349346-18351846 GCA_030674155.1 Stramonita haemastoma | reverse complement strand
TCAAGTTCAAAAGAAAAAAAGAATACCACATTGGAGTGCTTTCAAGTAGTCTATGCCATTTTTTACTTTTCATCTTATTCTTTGATTGAATAGTGCATTTTATCTGATCATATCAAAACATGTTGGAAGTATTCTGAGTCTGTGTGTAGTCCCTCTCTCAACAAAAATTAGTTTACTTTGAATTTATCTTGAAAGATTGTTTAACTACAGGGGGTAAATGAAAAATACTTATTTCTTGGACAAGTGTTAGCTATTTGCTTGGTTATGGTTTTGTGTTGTTTTAGGCGTTTATCTTTTTTCTTTTATTATTGGGGGGGGGGGGGGGGGGGGGTTAAAATATTTTTTTCAATCAATATATATAAATATTGAAAGCTCAGAATGAAAGGATTTAGCCTATAAGAAAGACTCAACAAAGAAGCAGAAATTTATGACCAGTAATTCTTAAGTAATGATAAAGAACATCTAGTTTTTGCTGTTCTTGCCTTCTGTGGTATGTTGAAGTCCACAGAGGATAGATCTCTGTATCATGGCCGTTGTGCCACTGTTATCTAGTAGAGACCTGTCCACCAGTACACTGAGATAAACTAAATGGTGAACTGCTCAAGTGTCGGTACAACTTGATAACACTCTTCAACAGTATCTGGCTAACAATGGATTGAAGGACACAGTGCAGCTTTTGGTCAGATTAAATGATACTGTATACATATAATCTACACTCGGGCAACAGTAAATTATGTTTGGGGCATGTCCAGCATTATCATTTGTTCAATAATACAAGAAGGGCATGTCAATGCCTGTGCAATGTACTTCAAGTACTGTGCTGTACTGTGCTTTACTGTGGTATTGATATTGTGTATTGTACTGTACTGTTGTAAACTGTACTGTACCGTGCTTTACTGTGGTGTTCACATTGTGTATTGTACTGTACTGTACTGCAAGATATTTCTCATTATGGCAGATTTCTCTGCTGGAAATTTGAATGCAATTTCCCACAAGCTTTCTGATTGTTGTTTTTTGTTGTTGTCTGTGTGTAAATTTAAAATTATTTTACTATTTATCATTTTGTTCTTTTACTTTGAGGATAATGAGAAAAAAACCCTTATATGTGCTTTTTTACATCCAGTCCCCATGTATATGCGGTTTTGTAAATTTTGTCATCCATTCCCACCCCCATAATGGCCTACTCTTCCAGAAAGCAGAACAGGTTTTAATGTGTGCACAAGATGTTCTGTGTGCATTTGCACATGGCACCTTGGTTTATAGTCTCATCCGAAGAACTTTTGGGTGGAGTGGAGTCAGCACTGATGTTAACTCCAGAGGAAAAATCCTCTTGAATGAGATTCAAACCGGAGTCAGCAGATCACAAGCGCAATACACATCACTCTAACCACCAGGCTATCCACCCCCTTTTGAGAGTGGCAGACATGAGTATTTCCATGGTGAAAAGAGTTAGTTACTTTAGCATCTTACAGATAAGTTGAAAGCTGTCACATGGAGGGGAGATGTTAGTAGAAGTGCCAGCAAGCTGAGACTAGTGCCATGTCTGAATATAGCCCAATGTTGCATATGACACACAAGTTACTGTTTCTCTAAGAAAAGAGAAAAAAGGAATGGAAGAAAAGAACCAGACAGAAAACACTTTATATCAGATTTATAATCAAGTTTTTTTCAGAGTGATAATACTGTGCAAAAACACCCGGTATATATACACTTCCAAAATAGTTTGGTTAACTCATCATTCACTCTGGTCTATTTCTTATTCATGAAGTCTGGCATAATTTTGCTAACTCATGCTCTCAGGGAAAGAGATGTAGTTGCATCACAATTTGGATCTATAGACCTGAAAGAGAAAAAAAACAAAACAGATTTGACAATCAAACTGAGAGAGCAGTTGTCTGGCTGTGTACCAACGCTGGTGATAGGAAAGGGTTTGACTACTGGCCAAAGACATATTGTGTACATACATGTTGTATACATACAGTGTCAACACACTTCAAGGCTCCCTGGTGCTTTGCCAGGCTGTCACAGTTGGCTAGGTGGATTACAGCTGAGAGGAGATTTCACAATGCACCCACTAGGCTGTTGTAGTGTAGTGTGTACTTATGGAATCTTTTGCCATAACCGGTGCCCACCCAACAACCGTGGGTCAGGGCTGGCTGGTAAACTGCTGGTCGAGACATTGACTGATTGAGGGATAGAGGGGTGGGGGTCAGTTTGTGTCCAGAGAGGATTGATCACCATTGTGAATCAGCAGAGGGTAAAAAATGAGGGGGGGGTCAGTTAACGGGCAATATTGACAGCTCAACTAGGGGTCACCTAAGGGCTTATAAATTTGTGAAGAAGGGAAAAGGGTGGACAGCGGATTTGTGCTAAAACCACAGAAAAAACAGTAGAGGGGTTGACTGTTCAGTCGAGTGTGTTTGACATTGTGAGTGTGGGACTGAGTGTGAAGGCATGACTGAGTGAGACTGAGAGGTCATCTGTGGGGAATCTAAGACTG
>CM060341.1:18324346-18341846 GCA_030674155.1 Stramonita haemastoma | reverse complement strand
GGCCAATATACGTAGATAGATCTGTATATCCCATAGCCTGCAGTAATAGTTATTGATTGTTGAATATCTTTCAGACTCTGGTACCTTGCTATGACCACAGCTGAGATGTATTATTATTGCCATCATACTACCTTGCACAACACAGCACATGATAACACAACATAATACCGAAATATGCAATAAGAAATACAGAACTGCTATAACAATTAGTGTCTGTCGAATGTCTATCAGCTCTTGAAATCTTGCTATGACCATGCTGATGATGCTACGCCACAGTACCGCACATGGCATGACACACCAAAAATAGGTTATGATGTGAAACAAAGGTCATAATATCAGCATAGTACAGCAAATTTTACAACCTGTTGTAGTGATCAGTGGCTGTTGTACCCTTGGGGCACCTATCCATCTTTCATAGAAAGTAGGCCAGCCATGGGCATTGGCATGGAGGGCTGAATAATATACTCAGCGTGCACTTGGTGACTTGTGGAGGGATAGTTTTCACCAGGATCAAGTTCCTAAAAACAAACCAGCAGAAAAATTCTGAGCAGTGTACCGGTCAAGGAATGTTCAAGGAGTTATGGAAGAAGTGAAGTCATTTGTCAGATCCCAGTACCACATGACCCCACTTGTGATCTCACTCCACTCCACTGCATGCATAACTGAGTGATGTGGCTTGATTCAGCCTACAAGCAACAACCTAGAATTGTCGGGTATCGTTCACATCCCAGTGTCTCATCATCACCTCACTTGTGATCTGATTCGGCCACACTGCACAGCAGTGTGTCATATGACATGATACAGGAACTTGACTTTAGCCTGCAATATCAATCAGTAATTGATGGGTATCTTTCAGATGCCTGTGCCGCGTCGCGACCACAACTGTGACGTCATCTGGCATGCCATCAGCTTTCAGGACCAGGCAGACATCTTCTCTGGACAGGTCAACAAATTTCCAGGTGATTTCCTTAAAATATTTAATCTGTAAACTTCCTTTAGTCCTTGTGTTTGGGTTGTTTTTTTTCTTTTACCCTTTCTCTGTATTCTGTCAAATCTTTTACTTCTGAGCTTGAAAAAAAGTTAAGGGCACCATGAAATGCTTTACGGTCCTTGACTATCATATATGAGCAGCAGATACCTTTATTTTATTTATTTGTTTTATTTATTTTATCCTCAAAACAAAAGAATAAAATTGATAAATAAAATAAATGTATCTGCTGTTCTTTGTGAACCATAAAAGGTCAATATCTTGGACATCTAAATCATGTCTTCCCACCTCTGCTTCTGTCTGTCTGTCTTCTTCAGCACTGTGCCCAGTCTGTGTAAGGTCAGATCATCTTAGCTTTTATCTGTCAGTGGTGTTCAAAAGGTCATAATGGGGCACTGGATAGCCAAGTGGTGGAGCATTGCACTCATGATCTGATCACCCAGGTCCTAGCCACCACTGAGGTGCCTGTGCAAGGGGATTTTTTCCCCCTTCCCCCAAATTCTTTAGAAGAGACTTAAAACCAAGATCCTGTGTACAAACACAGGCAGGACATCTTGCCCACACAGTAAACCCATGCCAGTGGGAAAGGATGACAACATTTACAAAACCACATGCACACACACTGATGTTGTGTTTAGACATCATTCTCAAAGTTGGAATGTGGCTACTGTAATGGTAGGTTCACGGTTGCATATGCAAAATTTCACCATTGGTGAACCTTGGAGCTCTTGCCCAGGGAAAAAACCCACAAAAAAGGACATAACAGCCAGTGGCTGCCTTAATTCTTCTGATTTTGTCTTTGCTCCATATTTTACCCGTCAGTTACATGCCCCCTATGAAAAAAAAAAATCATCCATTTTGTTTAGACTGAAAATAAGTACTCAGTGCATTAAGAGGTCTTTGAAACCTTTTGTAGGGGGCCTACTGATCCCCCCCGGTGATTTATTTGGCTATTGTATCTCAATATTTGTGTGAGATCCCTACTGTTTGTTGATCCTATTAAGTATGTGTGAGTAAAACCTGTACTGGTCCTGACTGAGACTCCTGTTACTTTTCACTTTTTGAGTATATGCTGGTCAACTTTACGCAGTGTTTACATCTCTGAAGGTACTGTGTTTGTTGGGCTTATTCTCATTGCACTATGGCTTTTTAATGCTGATGTCAGTGCTGTACTTTGCTGCGTCTAATCCAATCCAATGATGTTGCTTAGAGCCCCGCCGACCGCACAGGCCATATTGGGGCTGTCACCTCATCGCATTTTAAAACTCATATTAAAAGTGTGCAACTACTGTTACAGTGTTGGTTTCAGTCTGTAACCAGGTCTGTGATTCTCTGTGCTCTGACAGGGTCCCTGGAGGTGTTCCACAAGGTGGGCCTCTTCCGGCAGCTGATGCTGATGAAGCAGCTGTTCCCGAAGACTTCACCTTCTTCCCCCGCACCTGGATCCTGCCCGCCCAGTACCACGAGTTCTGCAACGACGTCCGGCAGCTGAACGAGGCGCGCAAGTCCAAACCCAAACCCACCTTCATCGTCAAGCCCAGCGAGGGCTCCCAAGGGGAAGGGATCTACCTCCTCCGCGACCCCCAGGGGTACGTCCCGCACGGGAACCGCTCCCACGTGGTGCAGGACTACCTCAGCAACGTCCTCCTCATCGACGGCTTCAAGTTTGACCTGCGCGTCTACGTGGTGATCAAGAAACTCGACCCTCTGGAAATCCACATCTGCAATGAAGGTTTAGCCCGGTTTTCCACGGTGCCGTACGAGAACCCCACCAACAAGAACCTGCACGAGACGTTCATGCACCTGACCAACTACTCGCTGAACAAACGGAGTTCCACGTTCAACAAGTCGGACAAGGAGGACGAGGGCAGCAAGCGCAAGATGACCAGCGTCTTCTGCCGCCTGGAGCGCATGGGCCTGGACCCCTCGGGGCTGTGGCGGGACATCGAGAACATCGTGTGCAAGACCATGATCTCCGTGGTGGGCGAGCTCAAGGTGGAGTACCAGGCCGCCCTGCCTCCTGGGAAGCCTCACCCCTCCTGCTTTCAGGTAGGTGTTGGATTGATGGATGGATTTTATTTATTCTATCCTCAAAACAAAATTAGCTGACCTCAAGCTCACAGTGCACAAATCCAACATCACTCAGTAAGGCCTCGTCAAGGGTAACTAAGTTTAGTGTGCACCTTCCTTTTACCTAGTCCATGTGTGGTCAGCTCCTTATTTATTTATTTTATTTATTAATTCTTTTATATCGAGGATAACAGAATAAGCAATCATGTGCTTTTCTTTTTTTCATCCGGTCCCCGTGTGTATGCATTTTGTAAATGTCATCTGTTCCACCAGCACACGATGGCCTACCCTTACAAAAAGCAGAACAGGATTTAACGTGTGCGCAAGATGTTCTGCGTGCGTTCGCACACGGAGCCTCGGTTTAAAGTCTCATCTGAAGGACTTTTGGGGAGAGTGGAGTCAGCACTGATGTTAACTCCAGGATTGATTGATTGAGGCTAGGCACAGTGCACAAATCCAATATCACTCAGTAAGGCCTTGTCAAGGGTTACTAAGTTTAGCATGCACCTTCCTTTTACCTAGTCTGTGTGTGGTCATCAGCTCCTGCTATAAATAGCACCAACTGGCCACAGCTGGGCTGGGTTGGGCTGGGATGGGATAATTAGCAGCTGAGAGGAGCTGAAAGTGGGGGATACTGACAGCTGTGGGCTGGGCTGGGGAATGGTGGTGATGATGGGGGTGATGGTGGTTGGTGGTTGTGGTTGGTGGTGGTGGTGGTGGTGCTGCTGCTGATTATTGGTGATGATGATGATAGTAGTGGTGATGATTGTCTGTATCAAAATTGATAGATCAGCATTTTTTTTTATTTTTTACAAGTGATTCTTTACCCAGAAACTGGGGAAAAAATTGAATGTAACTGTGATGGACTCTATACCTGAGTGATAAAGACCACTTCTTCCATGACTTCAATCCCATGGCTTCATGAAGTCTGGGTTTGAATCTCAGGGTTGGCGTTTGGTGAATAAGGGGTGAGGATTTTTACATTCTCCAGGTCAGCTTCAAGTTCAGACCTGCCAGTGCCTTCCTGTCATGTAAACACAGGCAGAAGATCAAGTATGCATGTTAAAGATCCTTTGAGTCATGTCAGGATTTGGTGGGTTTATGGAAACATAAACATACCCATCATGCAACTTGTACAATGAAATGTTGTTGTGCATTCCCCAGCTTAAAACCCACTGCTGTCCTTACAGACCATGATAGACTGATCCAACTGGGGGTCACCCAGAATGTGCACTCTGACTCAGTCATCCCACCTGGGAATCACTCTGAGATTGAAATTTTGCACCAACTGAGAATTCTGCATTGACAGCAGTTTTTAAGTACCTCACCATACTCTGACGTCAGAGGATTTTTTTCTCCTTTGAAGGAGGGTGCAGGTTGTTATGTTTTAAAGAGCTTGTCATGGCTGAAGGCAATCTCAACTCGACATTTTACAACATGACAACAATTTAGTGTAGGCCTTTGCAATTAACTGACATCAATAACTGACAAAGCTTTTGGCCTGGGCTAGTACAATGAAATGAACTGCTCAGAAGTGGGAATGTGTTGGCTGAAGCCAGCAGGCAGACCTCCTGCAGGGTTTTAGATACTGAATACCAGGCACTACACACCCCACCCAGTAAGGGACCACAGAGAGAAAAATATAATTGCAAACAATGGGGGGAGAGGGGGGGAGATATTAAATGAACTGGAGATCTGTTTTCAAAAAGAAAAGTACAGAGAGGAAACTGTGTGTATGTGCAGGCTGCTAGGGTGGAACCAGTGCTATTGTAGTTTCATAGAAGAGGAATGTCCATGCTCTTGAGTTGTATAAACACCTCTTACCTCTCACCAGGATACATGCATACATACATACATGTACAATCAGTATAAAAAGACGGTAGAAGTGGAAACCACCCAACCATTCAGTACAATAGCCTGGTCATACATAAACATCACAGTATATGGCTCATTTGCGTCGCTACGTGGTTGTAATTTGGAATGCATCTCCTCCCTTTCTTACTTTTTTGAGTTTTGTCAATTGTGTGAGAATATTCTCTCGTGTTTTTGTTGATTTTGTTTGATGTTGTATGCAAATGAGACTGTGCAAGGAAATTGCAACATGGTATATAAGATAATTATCTGCGATGTTTATAAATAAACGACGCATACATATCTGAAACCAAAGATACAGATAAAAATAGTTTATAATATTTAAAACACTTCCTCTTGCAGTGTCTCATGTCTCATTGTCATTTTCAGTACTTATCAGTGTATCAACTCTTTTTTTAAGCAACTGAAATCAACTTTTGATGCAATGGTTCTGCCACATCTTTATGAAGCAATCATTTGTCAGAAAAGAAGACATTCAACAAACTACAAGTAATTTGAAATCAAATATTGTATTTTCATAAACAAAAGTGGAGAAAGGAAACTCTGTGCGGCTATCTGTCTGCCTGCATGTCTGCCTATATGTGTGTATATGTGCAAGCATTGTGTGTGTGTGTGTGTGTGTGTGTGTGTGTGTGTGTGTGTGTGTGTGTGTGTGTGTGTGTGTGTGTGTGTGTAGGAATGCATGTCTGTGTCTGGCACAAGTACATGTTTGTAATCATATGTTGATATACGTACTCTTGTGTGTCATTTTGAAAGCATCCATTAAAATAAAGCTTACTTTCATGATTTAAAATAGTTTACAGAACAGGAAAGTCATGAATAAAAGTAGTTTACAGAACAGGACAGTGCAGAGTGTATTTTTTCATCAACATTTCACCTGCTGATATTCAGCTGGTTACTGAATCAAAGTATTGCACATTACCATAAAAATCTTCATAGCTGATTGACAGAACAGTTCATGGCTGCTAAAGCGGAACCGGTGCTATTGTAGTTCCATAGAAGAGAAATGCCCATGCTCTTGAGTTGTATAAACACCTCTTACCACTCACCAAGATGTATGATCAATACAAAAACACAGAGGTGGAAACCATCCATCCGTTCAGTACAAAGTGCAATGGCTTGTTCTGAGTACATTATAAACATGAACAGTATATTGTTGAGCTCCGCTTGTGTGAGATTGTAAAATCTATTCTCAGAATGCGTCTCCCGGCTTTCTGCTCTCCTGAGTTTGAATAAATCTGTTTTTTTTTTTTTTTAAAGTTGATGTAAATTGTATCCATGCAAACCTTCTCTTTTTGTTTATCTCTTTTGTTTTGTTTTTTGTATGTATGATACTGTGCAAGGGAGCGAGTTGTGTGTGTTCTGACAATCAGCATTTAGCATGACAAGAATCTAACCACGGCATTTCATCAGCAATGTCTGTAAAGAGATGCTGCATATACATGTATTACAAAAAAAAACCCACACCAACCAAAACTTACAGTGGAACTCCTTGGAGGCTGAGTCTTAGTTTCACTGCATGATCAGGCATTCTGACTGAATGGACCCGTAAAAGAGTTGACAGCTGATGAGAATGACCACAAGATTGTAGGATTGTAGTATTTTGGGAATAAATTTTTTTTTTATAATTATCTCCTTTGGCAGACTTGGGTAACAACTCACTTGATTGTTATAAATTTGCTTGTGTATATTTAATCATTTGCACAGTATATATATATATATATTATATATTATCTATATATCTATATTATCTATATATCTATATATATATATATATATATATTATATATGTGACGCTCCACCACAAAATGAGTCGCTTAGCACATTACCCAATTTTGCGCTAGGAGCCTTTAAAGGCAGGTGGGGGTCAAGTTGTCAATATTGTGATTTTGATTGATTATTAAACTAGATCTGTTTATTTATCTTATAATGAAATATCAAGGTATAATTTTTTATTCCTTTTGCTTTTAAATGTGTTTTGAAAATACCAAAGCACTCATTCTGACAACCTGTTACTAAAATAAACTTGCCCGTTTCTCATTTTGTCACATCCTGCAGTCTATCATTTCAATTTGTAATAATGTTGCACAGAATTGTCCGATTTTCAATCTGTTTTTTGTATTTGATAGCCACTTTATTGCACATTAATAACATGTCAATAACTAAAAATTGACCTCATGTGCACTCGTCTCATTATGTGGTGGAGCGTCACACAATATATATATATATATATATATATATATATATATATATATATATATATATATATATATATATATATATATATATATATATATATATATATATATATATATATATATATATATTATATATATATATATATAGCTTACTGTACTGGGTGCTATAGCTAAGTGGATAAGCACATTTGACTTCAGTTCAATGGGTCCATCAAGTCATGGGTTCGAATCTCAGTAGCAGCTTCTGGTGAATTAAGGGTGGGGATCTTTATTAGGAGAGATAATGGAAGAGAGAGTTTACCCTGCCGAGGTTATAATTTTTTAGTCGTTTTGTTCTCTGTTTTCCCCCATTGTCACAAAGAAGGCCCTAATATTAAATCCAGTTTGACCTTTTCTGTGGCCAGAGGGTTTTTTTGTTCTTTTTTTTTCTCATTATCACAAAGAAAGCCCCAATCTTAAATCCAGTTTGACCTTTTTTGTGGCCAGAGGGTTCTTTTTGTTCTTTTTTTTTTTCTTGTTCTCACAAAGAAGGCCCCAATCTTAAATCCAGTTTGACCTTTTTGTGGCCAGAAGGTTCCTTTTCTTTTTTTTTCTCTTCTCACAAAGAAGGCCCTAATATTAAATCCAGTTTGACCTTTTTTGTGGCCAGAGGGTTATTCTTAGCCAACAGTAATTCAGGGTCTCTTTGACACAGAATCTTTATTGTAGAAAAATCGAGACATACATATACATGTGCCTTTCACAGCACATTCAATAGGCTATTCTCAGAGGCACTCACCCCAACAGTAAACTACTGTTATGTTGCTTGTGAGTTCCTTTGCTCTGGTGTCAGTAGAAAAGATGATTTATGTGTGGGGTATGGCTGTAGGTTAGCCAAATCTGGGTTTGTGTGATGGTTCTAAAATTAGAAATGTGGGTTAGACTTACAGATTCAGAATTCAGATTCAGAATATTTCATTGTAGTTTAAGTCATGTAGACTTATTCGACATGACAAAACAAACATAAGTTTTATCTTTTTGACCAAAATGATGTCCACAAAAACCATGTTGCATTCTACTTCTTTTTTCTCAAAACATTCATTCACATTTCTAATGAGTGTGTGCATTGTGTGTGGTGTGTGTGTGTGTGTGTGTGTGTGTGTGTGGTGTGTGTGTGTGTGTGTGTGTGTTTTATGTAAGTGATGACTGAGACCATACAGAAGCGCAATGAGTAAGACTTAGACTGTATTGTATAATTATCAAAAGAATCCATATTGCTATGGTTGAGATAAGGATGATGTTAGGGGTGGTGCTGGTTGTGGCTAATGTGATGACAATATGTCAGTGACTTTTAATGATTTGTTAGAAGTGTTAGTATTAATAGTACTAGTATAAGTGTTAGTATTAGTATAGTTTCAAACTTATACTTCTGCTGCTGCTGCTGCTGCTGCTGCTGCTACTACTACAACTGCTACTACTACTAGTACTACTACTGCTTACTACTTCTACTACTTCTACTTGTTCTTCTACTACTCTACCACTACTATTACTACTACTCGCTGCTGCTGCTGCTGCTGCTACTACTACTGCTACTTCACTACTACTACTACTACTACTCTCTACTACTCTACTACTACTACTACTACTACTACTACTACTTCTTCTTCTTCTTCTTCTTCTTCTTCTTCTCTCTTCTTCTTCTTCTTCTTCTTCTTCTTCTTCTTCTTCTTCTTCTTCTTCTTCTTCTTCTTCTACAGTACTGCTCTGCTGCCTCCTCTTCAACTCCTGCTACTCCTATACTCCTACTACTGAACTGTTATAGTTTTTGTTATGAACTTATCTTGAATAACAAGAACACAGGAGAAGGGTCCCTCCTAGCAACTGGCTGTATTTGTAATGAGTGTGTAAATGTTGACAGATGTTTACAGAGGGAATCTATGCAGGTGTTGAAATGGAAGAAACATTTGCCTCCACAGAGAGGACAATTTTATGCGTTACTGACTATTGTTCTACAGATTACACGCATGCATGCATGCACACACACCACACACGCACACATGTACACACTTACACACGTACACACACACACATGCACGCACGCGCGGGGGATGGTATAGCATAATGGTCAGAACATTGCGCTCGCAATTTGACGACCCGAGTTTGACTCTCGTTCGAGGGGATTTTTCCCCTGGAGTTAATATCAGTGCTGAATCCACTCTCCCCAAGAGTCTTTCAGATGAGACTAAACCGAGGGCCTATATGCGAACACACACAGAACATCTTGTGCACATGTTAAATCCTGTTCCGCTTTTCGTAAGAGTAGGCCATTGTGTGCCGGTGGGAACAGATGACTATTTTATTTACAAAACTGCATATACACGGGGACTGGATAAAAAAAGCACATGAGTGCTTATTCCATTATCCTTTATATAAAAGAGTAAGTAAATAAATAAAAAGAAAAAAGTATATATGGTAAGGTGCTTGAAAACAGTCATACACGCAAACTGCTCGTTCAGTGTGCTATTTCAACCTCTCAGTGATTCCCAGGTGGGATGAGTGAGTTAGACTTAGAGTACACACTCTGGGTGACCCCCAGAGTGTTAAGCTGGGGAATGCACAACAACAACAACATACACTGACTGATCCAGAGAGCAAGAGATTATAAGTTTGATCCCCATTCAGACCTGAACTTTTCCCCCATTCACTAGACCGTAAGTGGTGGTCCAAGGGCTAATCTTGCAGCTGATTTTTTCATCTGCCTTCTTGGTCCATTCTCCTGCTTTTTTTTCCCAAAAGACTTTTAAAAATAATCCCCAAAGACTTAACAGAAATCCATCTTTCATTGCAAAATAGACAACTGTGGCTTTAGTGTGGGTGGTGATGCCCAGCATGCAATTTACAGATGGGCAGTTAATGGTCTAGATCAAGAGTTTGAGTGCTGAGGCAGTGTACTTTCCTCATCGGATAAAGAAGCATAGTACATACCAAAGCAGCCCTGCAGTGTTTCAGACCTGAACAGTGCACTTGGGAACAGCACCATACAGTCTTCACTTGTCTGCATGACAATGGAGTGCACTTAAGTGGCCCACAGAGGTTTACAATGGAGTATAGTACACGTATACACAGTAGGGTAAAGCAATAGGTACTTTACAGTGTGGCAGAGCAATTGAATTGAAAGTAAAATTAACGTGTCTACTTTTGTGACATTTTGATGAGGAGGGGGCAGAAAGTAGCTCTAGGTTAAAGACACAAGGCTTAGTTACAGGTCCAGTTGCTGTGTACTCATGATCTTGGCACTGTGATCATGGTAGAGACATTTTAAGTCCCCACTGAGTACAGTTTCCATTCTTCAGAGGCTGTTCTCTTGGTATTGATTTTTTTTCCCCCTCCTGCTGTCTTTCCTTTCTTTCCTTTCCCTCTGGTGGTGGATTATTGATGAATGTTCAGCTTTGATCTGTTGTCCGTGTGTCTGTTGGTACGTATTGTAAAATGGTACCCCACTTTCAGTCACTGTGAAATTGGGGCTGCTCTCCCTGAGGAAAGCATACTAAAACTTGTCCAGCACTACCCCCTTTTTTTGTGTGTGTTTTTATTTCTGTGGGTTTATTCATGACTGTATAGATCTGGTTTCCTGTGAGAGTGGATTTTTTCTTTCTTTTCTTTTAGAACTTTTTTTTGTTGGTAAGAGAATATGTGTGTAGCCTGTCTCTTTTTCACTCTGATCTGCCTGTCTACATATGTACAGGTATGTCATCAAGATAACCCCTGTTCTTTTTTACTCTTTGTTCTGCCCTGGCTTTATTAAGTTTATAATTACTTGCTTTGTCAGTTCTCTTACCTTTCTTTCAGCACATATCTTGAATAAGTTGAGCACATACTCATGCACAAGTATACACACTTGCGTGCACGCACGCATGCACACACGCATGTACACACGAATGCACATGCACACAACGAATGCACATGCACACACACACAATACTGCATATACATGGGGACTGGATGTAAAAAAAAGCACATAACTGTTTATTCCATTATTCTCAAAATAAAAATACATACACACACCCTCATTCACTCACACACATACAGCCACTCACACCTAGATCTATACATCCATTCACTTGCAAACTGTCTCACTCACACCCACACCTGTGAATATGCAAAACACACACACACACACACAACACACACACACACACACACACACACACACACACACACACACGCGTTTGTAAATATTGACACAGTGACATCCTGACACATACTGACACTCACATTGACATACACACACACTGACATTATATATGTGTGTGTATATATCTATATCTATCTATCTATCTATCTATCTATCTATCTACTATCTATCTATCTACTCTCTCTCTCTCTCTCTCTCTCTCTCTCTCTCTCTCTCTCTCTCTCACTCTCTCTCTCTCTCTCTCTCTCTTTCTCATCTCTTTCTCTCTCTCTCTCTCTCTCTCTCTCTCTCTCTCCTCTCTTCTCTCTCTCTCTCTCTCTCATCTCTGTGTGTGTGTGTGTGTGTGTGTGTGTGTGTGTGTGTGTGTGTGTGTGGTGTGTGTGTGTGTGTTCATTTCTCCAAACAAAAGGTTTGATGTCATTGCCGCATTCCAAGACTGTAACACTTACATACATATATATCTATAGATCTGCATACCTCAGTAGACCTCTGTACAGCTTATGCCAGGCTTCAGTCACAAATCCACGAGTACAGATTAAGAGGTGAAGGGAATTAGGAACAAGTTGAGCTAAATCTTCTCAAAGGCTTCAAAGGAAAGGATATTAAGCCACTTGAATCTGCTGCGAAAAATCTGACGGATTATGCAAAAGTCTCTGGGGTTTACGTGCTTTTTACTGTGTTAATGTATGTCTCTTTTATTTGCACTGATAGCAGCTTAACCATTAGGAATTTTAGGATAGATGTCATAATCTTTATCATCATCATCATCATCAAACATCATCATCATCATCATCATCATCATCATCATCATGACAGACATTTAAGCATTTTTCAACATTCCAATGGACTTTATGACAGATTTTTGCTCCTTCATCATGCATGAATGCTTGCACACACACACACACACACACACACACACACACACACACACACACACACACACACACACACACACACACACACACACACACACACACAAATATGCATACAATCTCAACAGAAACCCCAAAGTGCATCATCTCTCTCTCTCTCTCTCTCTCTCTCTCTCTCTCTCTCTCTCTCTCTCTCTCTCTCTCTCTCTCTCTCTCTCTCTCTCTCTCTCTCTCTCTCTCTCTCTGTGTCTCTCTCTCTCTCTCTCTGTGTCTCTCTGTCTCTGTCTCTGTCTCTGTCTCTCTCTCTCTCTCTCTCTCTCTCTCTCTCTCTCTCTCTCTTTCTATCTGTATCTGTCTCTCTCTGTCTGTGTCTATGTCTCTCTCTGTCTGCCTGTCTTTCTGTCTGTGTCTGTCTTTCTGTCTCTGGAAGTGTCCCTTTGTGTGTGTGGACTATTTGTGAATTGTGTGTTCAATCATCGATACCATGGTTTAACATTAATAACAACCATAGGAATCACCCTGACAAGTAGTAGTATAACTTATGAGCTCGAAGTCAGCCTCATGGCGGCACAGTTATAGCTGAGACGCTTCCTCAGATATGGATATATATATATATATATAATATAATATATATATATATAATATATATATATATATATATATATATTTGTGTGTGTGTGTGTGTGTGTGTGTGTGTGTGTGTGTGTGTGTGTGTGTATTTTTTTTTAATTCTGTGTTGACAGAAATGCAGGTAAGTGGACAATCAGTAGCAGCAGAGTTTTTCGGATGCATACATGTACAGAATGGGTCTACAATGTTGCTACCTTACGTCTGGCTGCTTTGTTGTTATTCTTACTCTTGTTGTTTTTTTAATTTTCAATATTTGTCTGTATGACTTGTGGTTATGTTGTACTACTGTCTTGGGTTTGTTTTTATCTTGTATTGGTAAGGTCTGGTTCAAAAAGAAAATCCTCATTTATTTATTTTTTTTTGTCAACATAGGTTGATATTTGCCTTGTTGAATGCTTTAGAAGTCAGTTTTCTTGATTTTGTTTTTGTTTTTGTGAGGGCAAGATGAAAAAAACAGTTGTGTAAACTTAATGTTTCCCAGTGGGAACAGATGACAATAAATATTTACACAACTGCATACACACAGGGACTGGATGAAAAAAAAGCACATGAGTGCTTATCTCATTATCCTCGATATAAAAAATAAAATAAAATAAAATTTAAATAAAAATAATCTTTTAATCATTTTGACTTGACTTGACTTGACTCCAACTTGTGTGTGTGGCAGGTGTTGGGGTTTGATATCCTGATCCTGAAGGATCTGACACCAATCCTGCTGGAGGTGAACTCTAACCCCAGCCTCAGCATCACCGGCGAGCAAGAGGTCTCCCCAGGGGTCGTGGAGTACGTGCCTTCCATCAAGGACGAGGAGGTCAAGCGATCCCTGATCCGCGACACCTTCATCCTGATTGCTCCTAAAAATAAGTACACCCGCAAACGGTAAGGTTTCTTGTGGGCGGGCAGTTTTTTTTTTAATTCTTTCATTGTTCTGACTGTTGTGTACGTGTGGCTGTGAGGTCTTTGTCGTATTATTATCACACACATAAAAAAGGTATTGACTTATCCCAGTGGAGGCTACTCCTGTTGCATGTATTTTGGTAGTGTTTTCTGTGCCACCTAAGCCAGTTCAAAGCAATTCTCCAGTCTTTTTTGAAACCATAGTCAAGAGGTGAAACTTTTGTTTTTTTCGTCACGCACATAAATGTAGGTCAGTTGTTCTTCTGTTCACCAGCTAGAATGAAGAGAAGTGGTAGTTATGGATTAACAAAATGAGAAATTTCAACAAGCCAAAAAAATAATAAAAGTTTGTTGTTGTTTTTTTAAAAAAGAAGAAAAACCTCTCTAGAAGAAAGGAGCTCTTAAGTCATCTGAGTTCCTGCCATAACATAATGTCTGTTGTAGGGAAGTATTTCCATCTGATTATCAGCAATACGTTTCAGGGAAGTATTTCCATCTGATTATCAGCAATACGTTTCAGGGAAGTATTTCCATCTGATTATCAGCAATACGTTTCAGGGAAGTATTTCCATCTTATTGTCAGCTATACGTTTCAGGGAAGTATTTCCATCATATTTTTCAGCTATACGTTTCAGGGAAGTATTTCCATCATATTGTCAGCTATACGTTTCAGGGAAGTGTTTTCATCTGATTATCAGCAATACGTTTCAGGGAAGTATTTCCATTATGTTGTCAGCTATACGTTTCAGGGAAGTATTTCCATCATATTGTCAGCAATACACTTCAAGAAAGTATTTCCATCTTAATTCTTATTGTCAGCTAGATGCTGACTGGTTGGTAACATAATAACATGTTCTGCAAAGCCATAGATTAATGAAAATTTCAATGAAATGGTGCCAATTGAAGTACCAGTAGTAGACAGGTAACAGTCAGTCAGCCTCTTAACAGTATGCTTGACCTACAACATATATCAGATTGATTTCCCACTAAAGCGGTGTTGATGTAGATCTATAGTGAACATGTGGTAATTCCAGGGGGGGGGGGGGGGGGGGATCTCCTTAGAACCACTGGTAATTCAGAAGAGAAACCTCAAATGGCATACTTAATAGTAGCTGTAGCCATTGCCCTCAGTTTATCATCATGTAACGGGTCCTACACGGGAATTATCTAAGGCGCCACTCTAATTCCAGTTTCGCCTAATTCGGCACCGGAAATCTTAAGTGTCTTAGAATAATTCCTATTTTCTTCAGTAACCCTAAAGAAGAGTAGGGCTCAGCTACTTATGGGCCGGGGAGTGATAAAGGGGGGATAGTAAGAGGATAGTAGAAAAATAGGGGAAAAGAAATATAGAAGAGGTAGGAAAGTAGGTGAAGTGAAATTAACTAACCTCAACTCACTCAGCAGCCACACTGAAACACACTGAACGTGACGAATAACACCATTCATTCAATGTGACTCCAGACCGAGTAAATTGGGTTTATAACATATATTCCACAACACAACCTACAACACTACCACATTACACAAAACACCAATGACTAACTGTACTACAAGTACAATTAAGAAAAAACAAAGTATAATCTGTCCTAGTTTTTCATACATCAAAAATCAATGGCTCAATCTCCGATCAGGCACACAGAAGGATGAGAGTGGGGATGGGATGATGGTGTGAGGAGAAGGTGAGAGAAAAAGCGATGACGATGATGACGACGATGACAAAAAGCGACGATGTTCCTGTAATCAAAGAACATACACTGTAAAAAACATCACCACAAAATTATCCATCACTGAGCTAGTTTACAATACTCAGCTCAATTACCAAAAGTACTTTCAGCACCCTACCCATTTTGCCATTCTCGTGAGAATTTAATATTCTCAGAACAATCTAACATCACCTCTAAAATTATTTCATAATTTTAGTAATTAGCCATTACACACGTTTTATTTACTTTAGGACAGATGATGGTCCATCCTATGAAACTGTGCAAGCATCCCAACATATTTCATTTACTTTAGGACAGATGATGGTCCATCCTATGAAACTGTGCAAGCATCCCAACATGTCTCATTTACTTTAGGACAGATGATGGTCCATCCTATGAAACTGTGCCAACATTATTAAGAAGGACTGATTTATTTTAAATAAATGTCCACAATGACATTCCAATGCCATTACACCTGTTTTAAAATTACTACATGATTTATTATAAATAAATCACCATTCTTAATGATAACAATCATTACAAAAATCAAGTAGGCCTTCACACCCATAATATATATTTGTAGTGCAAAACCACACTAGAATATTTCCAGCATTTTAATAATAGCTGAACAATATTCTACCAAAACTTAAACATACAACAAAAACCATGACTGTGTTAACATTTACGTGCTTTGTTTAAAACAACCACTAGGTCTCACTGTTAGTTCACAGGCTAAAAGCCTCTCAAATTAAATTAATGCCCCCACTGATATTTCAACTGTTTGAATTTTCTAAATGACATATCACAAATACGTCAGAATTCGTAGTGATAAAATCATTACAAAAATTAAGTAGTCCTTCACACCCATACATCTGTAGTGTAAAGTCATACTAGAATATTTCCAGCATTTTAATAGCTGAACAATATCCTACCAAACATTAAACTTGCAACAAAGACCATGATGGCGCCAAAATTCACCCCACGCTTCCTTTGTTCGAAGCGATCACATACCACATACGTACGAAGTTACGTTCACTGTTAATTCACAGGTTGAAAGCCTGTGAAATTAAATCAAACATATAAATTTCATGAACCTTCCAAAACTATTCTGAATTAAGCTGAAATTTGCTTAAACAGATAGTTGGTGATCAAAAACGAAATTAAGGAAATAAACCAACCTTAATGGGGAACATCTAGACTCAGGAGCGAGTCTCTGTCACGCGTCTCTCCCTCACTAGCCCCAGGCAGGAAGTGAGATTTAAAAAACAGAGGTATCCCGATAGGCACTCTTTTTTAAGGGGCGATCACTCAACTCTACAAGGGAGTTACTGAACCTAGCGCTTAGTAACCCAAACACAAAAATACGTTTTGTGAGGGGGGTTACAATCAGATCTGGAATTTGGTCACTTGAACAACACCTAGGCTGCTCTGCTTTGTAGGGTTGAAATATGTCTATGTAAATCAAACAGGCATTCTGGGGTGGGATAGCCTTGTGGTTAAAACATGGCACTCCTGATTTGATGGGCCAGGATTGAGCCCAGATGCGAGCCACCACCGAAATGCCCTTTCAAGGGGATTTTTCCCCTGGAGTTAATACCAGTACTGACTCCACTCTTCTGAAAGTCCCCCAGATGAGACTATAAACCAAGGTCCAATGTGCAAATGCTTGTGGAATATCTCTTGCTCACATTAAATCTGCTCTGCCTTTCAGAAGAGTATGCCTTTTTGCAGGAAAGAATGGATAACCAAAAAATCTTTTAACCACAATGACATGCACACTGGTGTTGTGTTAAGACTTCACCCCTGAAGTCAGAATTCAGCTACCTAGATGGGGGGCAAAAATGGTTGTGTATGCATAAATTTCATCATTGGTTGAACCCTTGAAACAAAAACAAACATCTGCATCTTTAATCATCTTTTATGCTCTGGTGTGTGGCTGTGAAGATATGCTGTGAATTTTGTGCTGTGGTAAATGTCTCAGCAACAGTCCTAGTTGTGTCCTGTATCGTTGCTATCCTCTCTCCCTCACTTTTCCTGCTATGACCGAGTTGTCATCACACGACACGTATATTTATATCCGCTACAGACGGAAACGA
>CM060341.1:18309346-18319346 GCA_030674155.1 Stramonita haemastoma | reverse complement strand
CAGCGACGTCAACAACTTCATGCGGGACATGCGCAACCGGACCTACGTCCCCTCCGCCCTCATGGGGCTGGAGCAGCAGCAGGAGGAAGAGTGAGGGAGGTGGAACACACACACACACACCCTCTTTTTCAAACAGGATCTTTTTTTCTTTTTTTTTTTTTAGGGATCTACTATACAGTTCTATCCCATTCAGACAGGTTTTCTTTCTTTCTTTTTTTTTTTTTTTTTCAGGGATCTACTACAGTCAATTCAGACAGATTTTCTTTTTTTTTTTGTTTTCTTTTTTTTTTAAAAAGAAGGGTGCATGGTTATTCTCCCCCTTTCAAACAGGATTTTAAAAAAAGAAGAAAAATTGTGAGTGAGCCAGACTGATGCAGGTTTTCTCCCTCCCCCTCCTTTTAAAATAGGATTAAAAAAAAAAAAATTTTTTTTAGGGATCTACAGTCAATTCAGACAGATTTTCTTTTTCTTCTTCTTCTTCTTTTTTTTTTTAAAGAAGGGTGCATGGTTATTTTCCCCCTTTCAAACAGGATTTTTTTTTTAGGGATCTACAGTCAATTCAGGACAGATTTTCTTTTTTAAAATTTTTTTAAGAAGGGTGCGTGGTTATTTCTCCTCTGACAGGATTCCTAGTAGGGGCCTGCAGTCATTTCCTCTGTAACAACACTGTAAGCTCATGGGAAACGGTGATGTCGATTTATTCTGCACCGTTTTCGCTTTTCGCTTTGGAAGGATGGTGACGTGAAGCAAGATCCTGCCATGGACAACTAACTAACTAACTAACGAACTGTGGGGAGGTTGGTTGTCAGCCATACCGGGACCGAGTAATGGTGGTGTTGAAGTCAGCTTGCCTGGCTGACAGAAATCGTGCTTTTTCAGTGGATCTCATCTTGTCACGTGTTTGCTGTGTACATGTAAATCACTAAACAGGATTTCCCATGGGAACAAGATTCACCCTTTACTAAGGGGGTCCATACTCACCTACATTTTTTCACTTCAAATCGGTGTCCCATTCCAGGAAAATAAGATGTCAGAAGTGTGTGTGTGTGCTTGTGTGTGTGTGTGTGTGTGTGTGTGTGTTAGAGAGAGAGAGAGAGAGAGAGAGAGAGAGAGAGAGAGAAAACACTGACTGATTGCCCCAACTCCGTGCTGCAGCCATGTGAAGACAAGAATCAATGCTGCAGATCTGAGGCCGATTTCAGCTTCTTCACAATGCCAGATTAATTTTTTTTTAATTTTTTATACAATTTCAGGGGTAATAATTAATAAAAATAAAGATTATGTTACAAAAACTGTTGGAGATAGAAAAAAAAATTATACAAATTTTTTACAGGAAAAATGAATGAGGGGAATCCAAATTTCTATTTAGATCATTAAAACTTTTATATATTTTTTTTATACTTAACATTACATAATATGTGTGAATCACATTTTAGTTGTGTTTTTTTTAGAGAGAGAAGTGCCCTGATTTAGTCAATTGTAAGGGTTTTTGTTTTGGTAGAAGAAACTTCAGACACGAATAATCTACAATGCAGTACTTTTTTTTTTTTTTTTTTTTTTTTAGATCAGATTTTCAGTTTTTCCTTTGTGCAACTAGGGAATGATAAAATCACATCCGTAGGCCAAGGACTACTGGAGTGGGAGTGTTTGTTTTCCTGTTGCTATTTATTGATGGACATGAATTGAACATGCAGTACTCTCTCTCGGTCTCTCCTCTCTCTCTCTCTCGTGTAAAATGCATCAGCTTATCATTTCATTTCAGTCTTTCATCAAATTTTACAGAACTAAGAAAATCATGAGAGTGTTTATAAACGTTGAACTAAGCATACAAGGTGATGACTTGAACACATTTCTGTGGCCTGCTGATTTCATCAGGAAAAGGTTTCATTTTCCATCCAGTTATCAAACATGGCAAGGTGGTGGTTTTAAATGGACACTGCTTCCTTCGTTCTTGGAAGATATGCAGGCTGAATATTAACAAGTCCATCTGTCTTTCCATGCCAGTCAAATTGCTGACAGTTAAGGCTGAGAAAAAGATACCAGTACATCCAAATTACTGTCATTGTTTTGTTCATGCTGTATTCAGCTCAACCAGATTCATATCAGGCGTTGTACTACACCTTTTTTTTTTTTTTTTTTAACCTGTGGCTTCATGGAAAATCATCCTATTTATGGAGGACGAGTTTTTGTTGTTCTTCTTCTTTGGCTAGAGCTCTGTGGTTAAACCAATGGTGAGATTTTGCATACGTGACCAATTTTACTTGCCATTAAGGTAGCGGCATTCTGACTTTGAGAATAGGGTCTTCTTCTTTTTCTGCGTTGCCTGGCTATGCTGAATTTTTAATCCAGCCTGGATGGCAAAGTCTGCAGTCTGTCGCAGTGACCCTGCTAGTCCCCACAGGGTTTTTTTCCTGGAGCTCTACAGGGCTGAGCCACATCTGGTGTCTTAAGGGGAATGATGTCTAAACAAGACGCCAGAGTGCATGCGTTTTAAAAATTTGGTTGTCTGTTTCTACTGACACAATGGCCTACTCTTCTAAAAGGCAGAGCGAGATTTAAAGGTGTGCACAAGATGTGCGTGTGTTTGCGCACACGGCCTCGTTTTCTAGTCTCATCTGGACTGTTGGGGGAGTGGAGTCAGTACTGATGTGGAGTCCAGGGAAAAATCTCCTTAAACAGGGGCCTCCATGGTGGCTTGATCCTGGGTTGTTAGATCATGATTGTCATGCTCTAGCCTCTGGGTTATTCCGCCAGTCTTTGTTTTTGAATGTTGTATGTTGCTGTTTTTGTTGCCGGAAAGAATGCTCAATGTAAAGAAATCTGATTTACGCAGTGTGTTGGGATATAATGTTTGAGAGAAAAGTTTTTATGCGTTATCTACATCGTCCTTAAAAAAGCAAGATTGATCGAATTTTCATTTCACTGTGTGTGTGTGTGTACGTGTGTGTGTGTGTGTGTGCATGCGTGTGTGTGTGTGTGTGCGTGTACGTGTGTATGTGGGTGAACATATGTGTGTAAACTTGTGTGTGTGTGTGTAAAATTTTGTATAATGTATATTTCTGAAATGCACCTTATTCACTGCTTTATTTACATATCTATTTTGGCTGTGATATATTAAATGGGAATTTATTTTCTCTTTTTCTATAATGAAGGTGTTTCATGACTTGATTTTTACTTTCAGTGTGTCAATGCGCGTATGTTTGCTTGTGAGTGTGTATGTGTGTGTGTGTGTATGTGTGTGTGTGTTTACATTTTAAACTGTACAGAGAATGTTTTTATTGCTTTTTCTTTGCATTGGTTGCTCAAAGGTCTGTTTTATATTGGCAAAATGTTGCAATTAACTGATTGTTTACTAGTTTTGTTACACAAACACTTCTTTTTCAATCAATAGCTATGAAAACTTGAACATTAGTAGTTTATTTACATGATATCACTACAATGACATTTGACAACCATCCAGTTCACGGTTCAGAAGTTAACACTTGTTTTCTGCACATGCCCGAGTTGTCATGCACACCTAGCTGCAAAGCTGGCAGGGGGAGAAAACTCAGGCTGAACCTATGGGGTAGAAAGAGTTAAAAAAAAAAGAAAAAAAAGAAGGAAATAACAACAAAACAAAAAACACACATGCTCAAGACCCTATTTTACAGATGTTTTTCCTGATCAAATTTTACACAGCAGAAGAGCAAAAATAGGGAAAACAATTGATGAATACATTAGAATAACTGGCCAGTGAAGAGTGTAGAGTAGACAAATAGATAACAATTTTTATTTTTGCAGAGAGATAACTCTTTGATTATGTAAATCAATTTTAAGAGGAATGATGACTCATGCATGATATACAGGGGGACAGGATAGCCTAGTGGTCAGAACAATTGTGCTGGCAATTTGATGACCTGAGTACAATTCCCATTCAAGGGGATTTTTCCCCCTGGAGTTAACATCAGTGCTGACTCCACTCTCCCCTTAAGTCTTTCGGATGAGACTGTAAACTGAGGCCCCGTGTGCGAACGCATGCAGAACATCTTGAGCACATGTTAAATCCTGCTTTCCGTAAGAGTAGGCCTTTGTGTGCAGGTGGGAACGGATGACAAGATTTATAAAACTTCAAACATACAGCGACTGGATGTAAAAAAGCAAATGAGTGCTTATTCTGTTATCCTCGATATAAAAGAATAAATAAACAAAAGATAAATAAAATCACAGGATCTTGCATTAGTAACTCGTTATGCTGTGCTCTCACACTGCTCTTCAGTGCATGCAAGGTTTGTCATAGGTGGTCAGGATGAGGAATTGGGCATTTTTTAAACATGCATTTAAAGCAAAAGGAAACAAAATTCTGCCTTACTACTTCTGTATGAGATAGAAAAAAACTTAGGCTTTTACACCCCCTGATTATATTTCAAGTAGATAACAGGATATACAATGCCTGCATTATCATAAATCACTATTTTAGCACACTTTCTGCCTTTATCTATTCAATTCATTCTTCAAAGTGATTCTTTGTTGAAATATGGTGAGAAAATTTATATTTCATTTTTATTTTTTATATTGATAAAATCTGAGTGAGCCTTGGGTGCCCTTTAGTGTGCTGTCAGATTCAACCAAAACACACACAAAACTGTAAAGGTAAAGGTGTCCCATATTCTGTGTGGTCATAGGGGAGCGAGGCCTCAGAGACCTCAGCTTCTCTAGGGGCCAGCATGTTGAGGGTGGCGCCCATCTCCTCTCGCTGCTTTACCTTCCCTGACCCTAAAGAGGGCAGCTACCTATTTACAGCTGGGTGAACTGTACTGAAGCCAAAGCGCGCAAACAGTCACCCATCCAACTAGTAATCACGCTCGACGCTGCTTAACTTGACTGGGGGAAAGCGAGCGCTCTGACCACTGAGCTATCCCGTCCCCACACAAAACTACACTCCCCAAATACTAGAAATTGATCATTCAACCTGACAGGCACAGAGTGATGTTATTGTAAAACACAGCTTCAGTCCAACAGAAAACTTTATTTTCATGGCAATCCACAGACATCATTCACATTCCAGTTCCCTTCATCACATTCAAACGACAACTAAGTCATCCCCTGCTGTCATACTCACTCTTCAAAAGAGGGAAGGTGGCAGGACGGTTAATACGCTCACCTGCCTTACATGTAAACCATGAGGTTCTTTGGTGGGTTATGGAAACATGAACATACCCAGCATGCAACCTGTACAATAAAATGAGCTGCCTTGAAGTCGGCAGGCAAACCTCTTTCAAAATTACAAGCACAAAAGACCACCCTACCCAGTAAGGGTATGCAGAGAAGATATGCATTTCAATCTGTCACTAAACTCTCTCTCTCTCTCTCTTTCTCTCTCTCACACACACACACACACACACTTATTTATACACAAGTTCACAATATACAAGTTCACATACATAAGTTCACAAAGATTTAAAACATTCAAAGACGAACTCCAAGTGAAATCTAAGCACCAAGTTTCACACACAGACAACCACCGCTCTCGTGTGACCCCTTCCTTTTATGTCTGCCGTGATGAACATGAATGATCTGGAAGCCATCTTGAGATACTTCATCATATTGTTTATACTCCATCCTGAACATCATCACCATTGTTACATTTACACCCAGAATTAAAGTGTGGACCCTGCACAGACCCTTCTTTCTTCCACTGAGAAAGGATGACTTTAGGAAAAGAAGGATCTTAATTTAGTAATTATCTAAAAAGGATGACTTCAGGAAAAGAGGGATCTTAATTTAGTAATTATCTAAAAAGGATGACTTCAGGAAAAGAAGGATCCTAATTATCTAAACAGGATGACTTTAGGAAAAGAAGGATCCTAATTATCTAAAAAGGATGACTTCTGGAAAAGAAGGATCCTAATTATCTAAAAAGGATGACTTCAGGAAAAGAAGAATCCTAATTATCTAAAAAAGATGACTTCAGGAAAAGGAGAATCCTAATTATCTAAAAAAGATGACTTCAGGAAAAGGAGGATCATATTTAACCGCAAGATGGTTTTTCCTTACAAACCAAAGACAAATACCAGCAAATCCTTTTCTAAAAGAGATTGTATATATATGTTAGTTTTCTGATTACAAGTTTTATGTTTTTTAAGCCCCCTCCCCCCTGCAGCTTACAGAATGAATGCCACAGTTTTCTTGGATGATACCCCATGTTTGTGTTTCCTGTGACCAGACGAAGCTCGGTCTGGTCAGGGCTAGTGCTGGTGTTGTCAGCTGTGTGTACTGTCAGCACTGTGCAGCTTTGTCATGGAATGAGTGAGTGGATGAATGAATGAATGAACGAATGAATGAATGAATGAAGGATCGAATGAATGAATGAATAAATGAATGAATCCTTCACTCTTCCCACACCGGTCATCCTCATAATAATAATAATACATGGAATTTATATAGCGCTATATCTTGCAAAAACAAATCAAAGCGCTTACATTCAACCGATACAACACACAAACAATAAACAACAATTACTAGTTTTAGAAAATAGCAAATTCGAATGCACACACACACACATGCACGCACGCACGCACGCACACACACACTACACACTCACACACACATAAAGGTTATAATACACTTTGGCAGGGTAAAGGGGATTTCCTCATCACCTGCCCTTGGACCTGCCCTATCCCACCTGCTGACATGAATGCAAAATTCCCTGACTGTTACCTGTGTTTTGTAACATAAACATGCAAAATTCCCTGACTGTTGCCAGTGTTTTGTAACCAGATTTAACATCACCAATGTGACTGACGTTCAGTTCACCTGCCCTGACCCTGTTTTCAAACAAACTGCTAACAAAATCTGAGTGCTACCTCAGGGAGATGGCGGCAGGAGAAAGAGGTCACGTGTGGAGGTGGTGTGTGGAGGTGGTGTGTGTTGGGGGTGGCAGAAAGCGGTCCTGTGTGGATGTTGGTGTTGCTGGGGACAGCAGCAGAATGCGGTCATGTGTTGAAGATGCGGGGGTAGAGATGGCCCATGGTGTGGATGTTGGTGTTGCTGGGAGTGGCAGCACAGAGAGGTCATGTGTTGAAGATGCGGGGGTAGAGATGGCCCATGGTGTGGATGTTGGTGTTCAGCACGTCGTGCATCACCTGGATGTCGTGATGCTCACTCCCTGCAACATCGCAACACACCACATACAGCCACAGTACACGCAGCATCTCTTACATGGGATAGCCTAGTGGTCAGAACATTGCGCTCGCAATCTGACGACCTGGGTTCAATTCCCGTTCGAGGAGACTTTTCTCCTGGAGTTAACATCAGTGCAGACTCCACTCTTCCCCAAAAGTCCTTCGAATGAGACTATAAACCGAGGCCCCCTGTGTGGAACGCATGCAGAACATCTTGCGCACGTTAAATCCTGTTCCGCTTTTCGTAAGAGTAGGCCAACGTGTGCCGGTGGGAACAGATGACATTTACAAAACTGCATACATGCAGGGACTGGATGTAAAAAAGCACACGAGAGCTTATCCCATTATCCTCGATATAAAAGAATAAAAATAAATAAAAATTACATGGATGTATATTCTATACATACAGTCACTATCATAATCATTATAATACCATACATTTACATAATTTACAGGATAGCTCAGTGATCAGAGCACTCGCTTTCTCTAAGCCAAAGTTAAACAGCATCGAGTGTGGTTACAAAGTGGATGGGTGACCGTTTTGCGCACCTTGGCTTCAGTACAGTCCCCCAGTTCACCTAGCTGTCAATGGGTACCTACCCTCTTTAGGGTCAGGGAAGGTAAAGCAGTGAGGGAGAGGAGGTAGGCGCCGCCCTCTATATGCTGACCCCTAGAGAAACTGAGGTCTCTGATGCCTCATTGCCCTTCGACCAAATAGGTTATGGAACACCTTTACCTTTACAATCGACACTTTCCTTAACACAAACTTCTTCACACATCATTTAAATCACTTGGTGAAAAAGACACAAAACATCTCTGCTGCAAACCCCTTCTAACACAGACAAGAGAAATCTGTTCTTCACAGTTCAACAGATTTTTTTTTTTCAAAACTGAGCTGAATTCTAGACCGAACAGGAAGATATGCACACATATTATATAATATAGCTGATAGATAAGTGATGAAAACACAAGGCATAAAAGTGTGTGTGTGTGTGTGTGTCTGTGTGTGAGTGTGTGTGTGTGTGTCTGTGTGTGTGTGTGTGTGTATGCCTGTGTGTGTGTCTGTGTGTGTGTGTGCCTGTGTGGGCGCGTGCATGTGTGTATGCCCATGTGAGTGAGTGAGTGAGTGAGTGAGAGTGAGTGAGTGAGTGAGTGTGTGTGTGAGTGTGTGTGTGTGCGCGCACAGGCATGCATGCTGCTTGTGTGCATGCATGTGTTTGTGCATGTGTGCATGTGCAAGTGTGCGGATGTAAGCTGTCTTCGATCAAAGCATCTCTAAATCTGTTGTTTTACTTACTGCGAGATTCCAACTGTTCCGTGACAAGGGTGGGAGGGTTTTCCTGTTAGACACAGACAAACAGTCACTTCACTGATATCCATCACTTCAGTCAGTCACTTCATTGATATCCATCACTTCACACACAGTCACTTCACTTATATCTGTCACTTCAGTCACAGTCAGTCACTTCATTGATATCCATCACTTCACACACAGTCACTTCACTGATATCTGTCACTTCAGTCACTTCATTGATATCCATCACTTCACACACAGTCACTTCACTGATATCTGTCACTTCATTGATATCCATCACTTCACAGTCAGTCACTTCATTGATATCCATCACTTCAGTCACAGTCAGTCACTTCATTGATATCCATCACTTCACAGTCAGTCATTTCATTGATATCCATCACTTCAGTCACAGTCAGTCACTTCATTGATATCCATCACTTCAGTCAGTCACTTCACTGATATCCATCACTTCTTACAGTCAGTCACTTCATTGATATCCATCACTTCACACAGACACTTCACTGATATCCATCACTTCACACACAGTCAGTCAGTCACTTCATTGATACCCATCACTCCAGTCATTCACTTCATTGATATCCATCACTTCACACAGTCACTTCATTGATATCCATCACTTCACACAGTCACTTCCCTGATATCCATCACTTCGCAAAAAGTCAGTTACTTCACTAATATGCATCACTTCATAAGCCATGAAAATAACATACAGCAGGAACAGACAGAAAGCATACAAAGACACCGAGGATCATATACAGATGAGGAACAGAGAGAGAAACAGACACCAACACACATCTGCCTACCCCTCTAAATATTTTTCAAAAGTCCTACATCAATTTACTAAATTTTCACTGTTTTTGTGACTCTAAAGTTTTCCGTTTTCATTACATTGTAAAAATAATCACTTTTTAAGGTATACATTTCGTGCACAACACACATACACACACACGCAACAAACGCGCGCACACACACACACACACACACACACACACACACACACACACACGCACACACACACACACACACACACACACACACACACACACACACACACACTTACACAACACACACACAGCATTAAAAACCGCAATTCCTTACTCTCAGGTCTGTCACAGTCAAGCAAAGCAAAGCCCGCCTTCCTTACCTTGACGTATCGCCAAACAGTCAACAGGAGCAGGTAACCCTCATAGGTGGTGATGAAGGGGAACAACTCCCCCATGTTGGACAGGGGTGCAGGCAGAATTTTACCCTGAAATCAGAAGCACAATGACAGTGCAGTGTCCCTCTTCTGACAGCTTGATTCTCTTGGCTCTGGTCTGAAATTCTCATTCTAACTTGAACTACTCATACAGAAATAAAACACACAGATGGGTACTTTAACCCTCTTAGTCCTGATCCGGGATTTGCCTCGATTGAATAATTACCCCCCCTAAGTCCCGAACTAAGATTTGCTGGGATTTACACACAGTAGATTTCCATCACCCTGTGACCATCACTAATTGCTACCACATGTCAAAGCTCT
>CM060341.1:18281846-18304346 GCA_030674155.1 Stramonita haemastoma | reverse complement strand
ACACACACACACACACACACGCATGCATGCACACACACACAATGAATAAATAAATAATAAACACACACACACAATAAATGAATAAATAAATAATATACACACGCACACACACACAAAATAAATAAATAAATAATACACACACACACACATTCACACGCATGCGTGCACGCACGCACACACGCATGCACGCACACACACACATACACACTAAATAAATAAATAAATAAATAATACACACACACACACATGCAAGCACACATGTGCGCGCATGCGCACACCACACACACACACACACACACACACAACACACACACCTGTAGGAACAGATGACAAGAATTACAAAACTGCATTCACACGGGGACTGGATGTGAAAAAGCATGACTGCTTTATCCTCGATCACTGACCCACTAACCCCCATTATCCTCGATATAAAATAAATAAATAAATAAACACACACACACACTCACACACACACATGCTGTCAAATGCAGGCAGGCATAACAAAATCCCTGTTTCTCCCCAAACTCCTACACTAACACACACACAGTGTCATTCAAACTCTCCAATATTACACACAGCACCAAAAAGCATATTAGGGACAGTCATTTATATCTTTCCCCCCCCCCCCCCCACAAACAACATCCTCACAGCAAGACCCAACAAAAAAATTTTCAGGTAGACCCAACAAATGATTTTTTTTTATTTTTTAGAGGCTAAAAAAGAAAAGAACGGAAAAA
Source organism: Stramonita haemastoma (assembly GCA_030674155.1). Taxonomy (NCBI): domain Eukaryota; kingdom Metazoa; phylum Mollusca; class Gastropoda; order Neogastropoda; family Muricidae; genus Stramonita; species Stramonita haemastoma. The sequence continues at coordinate 18,303,609 of CM060341.1, read as the reverse complement.
ATCAGAAAAAAGAACAGTTTCAACAATCTTGCCTAAAAACAAAAAAAAACCCACCCTTATATTGCCTGATTTTCCCCCCTTGTCCATATGCACCCAGAGAACACGTAATTTATCATTTTTTTCAAAAATGAAGTCTTCCCACTGTTTTCAACAATCTTGCCTGAAACCCCCCCCCCAACCCCCCCCCCCCCAAAAAAAACAACACCCTAATCTTGCCTGATTTGCTCCCCTTGTCCATACACGCGGCCCAGAGGACGCGTAATTTATATATATATTTTTTTTAAATGAAGTCTTCCCACTGTTTTCAACAGTCTTGCCTGGAAAAAAAACAAACAAGAAAAACACCAACAACAAAAAACCCCCAATCTTGCCTCATTTGTCCCCCTTATCCATACAAGCCCAGAGGATGCGTAATTTATAATTTGTTTTTTCAAAAATGAAGTTTTCCACCTGTTTTCAACAATCTTGCCTGAAAAAAAAACAAACCAAACCCCTCCCCCCCACCTCCCCCCCAGTCTTGCCTGATTTGTTTATCCCCCTTGTCCATACGGGCCCAGAGGACGCGAAAGAGGACGGAGACGATGACGGTGGAGAGCTGGGAGAGGACGGTGATGTCGGTGAGGGCGGGCACGCCCACTGAACGCAGCAGAGCCAGCGCGGCCACGCTGACACCCAGGTCTGGGTGCTGGAGCACATCGCACATCTTGTGCAGGTTGCTCTGGATACTGCTGGTCAGGTAACTGAAACACACACACACACATTCCTTCATTTATTCTTTACTTATTCATTTATTCTTTTTATTTTGAGGATAGTGGAATAACCACTCATGCACTTTTTGACATCCTGTTGCTGTGTATATGTAGTTTTTGCAAACTTTGACATCTGTACCCACTGGCGCACAATGGCCTACTCTTGTGAAAAGCGGAACAGGTTTTAACATGTGCACAAAATGTTCTGCATGCGTTTGCACACAGGACCTTGGTTTATAGTCTCATCCGAAGGACTTTTTGGGGAATGGAGTCGGCACTGATGTTAACTCCAGAGTAAAAATCCTCCTGAACTAGATTCAAACACATCTTGTGCAGGTAGCTCTGTATACTGCTAGTCAATTAAAACACACAACACACACACCACACACACACACACACCACACACACACACACACACACACAACAACACACACACAAACACACACACACACACAACACATAACACACACACACACACACACACACACACACACACACACACACACAACACACACACACACACACACACACCACAACACATAACACACACACATACACAACATACACACACACACACACAACACATAACACACACACACAACACATAACACACACACACACACACAGACACACAGACACACAACACAACACACACACACACACACACACACACACACACACACACACACACACACACACACACACACACACACACACACACACACACACACACACACACAACACATAACACACACACACACACACACACACACACACACACACACACACACACACACAACACATAACACACACACAACACACACACAACACAACACATAACACAACACACAACACACACACACACACACACACACACACACACACACACACACACATACACACACACACACATCACACACACACACACACACACACACACACACACACACACACACACACACAGAGGTTCAGAGGGGTGGGATAGCCTGGTGGTCAGAGTGATGCTGACCCCAAAAGTCCTTCGTTTAGACCATCTGTTTATCACAATGTTAGAAATTAGCTTTCTGAAGCATCTGGTCTTGTTGATAGCAAATTTACATTCAGATCAGAAGGCAACTTTCCGATGGAATGGCGAGCACTGTGAGTTCCTTGAGTCGGTCAGGGTTGCATATTATCCCTACATCTTTTCAGCATACACACAAAAATGATGATGAGAAATGTTGATATAGACAACATGGGTATTCATGTAGGAGACAGACAATGACTTATAACCCTCTTAGTCCTGAACCAGGATTTGCTGGGATTGAGTAATTGCACCCCCCCCCCCCGAATCCCAAACTGGGTTTTGCCTGGATTTACACACAGTAGATTTCCATCACGCTGTGACCATCACTACATCACTAATTGCTGCCACATGCCAAAGCTCTATCAGACTAGAGGTAGAAACCCTGCTGAGAGCCTGGAAGTAATTATAGCTGCTGGTATGTACTTAAGAGGAGGAAAAGGCGAGCGAGCATGTGTACCCGACCTGATTTCGTGATGGAATGTGAAATCTAGGGGCAGTTTGTATTCAGAGAAATCTGAACGCTAGAAGGCTAATGCAGGTAAATACCAAAACACACACTACCTCCTCAATCTTCAGTCTCTGCATCCCCCACACTCCATGTCCCCTGTCTCTCCATACTTAAACTTCCCTAAAACTTTCCTCATCTAGTAAAATATTACAAACAGTGAACACACATTCAATGAAAGAAAACAACAACACAAAAAGGGAGAAAACATCTTTCAGTTTAGGGCCATTCTGAAAAAAGTTTATTGTCCAAGTATTTCCTTCCTCATGCCTGAAAAACAGCACAAAACCTTCCCTTTTAGATTTTTAACCCTCTTGCATTCGGATTCTCTGAACACAAATTGCCCCTAGATTTCGCATTCCATCAAGAAATCAGGTCAGGCACACATGCTCACTCACCTGTTCCTCCTTCTTAGTACATACTAGAAGCTATAATTACTTCCAGACTCTCACAGCAGGTTCTGTGCATGTGGCCTGATACTGCATCGGAATGTGGTGGCAATCAGTGAAGATCACTGTGTGATGGAAAACCACTGTGTGTATAAATCCCAGCAAATCGCAGGGTTGGGATTCTGAGGGAGGATTCATTTAATCCCAGCAAATCCCAGGTCGGGACTAAGAGGGTTAAGCTTGTATATATTAAAGTCTGTCCCGAGCCTAAGGCTCATCAGGCAGGTGCTTATCCCGGTTTCTGTGGCGTTAAGCGACTGAGAGTCATAGACTCCCCCCTGGATAGGACGCCAGTCTATCACAGGGTTAACCCCCAACACAAGGTTGGTACCCCTTTTACACCTGGGTGGGGTGAAAAAATAGCCGCAAAGTGCCTTTTCCAAGGGCACAACGCCATAGCTGAAAGCTGGGTTAGATTACGAGTCCAACGCCCTAACCACTAGACTACAGCGGCGGCTGCTTGTATATATGGAGACAACAAAACCATGCACTCTTCTCAAACCAGACCTTTCTGAAGCCTGCAACTCCTGGTTACGTTTCTGCTCTCCCCTGATCACTCTCTCCAGGTTGCGCAGTGTCTGCACCAGTTGCGGGCCCTGACTGGTTGCCATGGAGCCAAAGAGGTTGTCCAGGGTTGCCCTGGCAACGTTGGTCAGGCTTTTCTCGATGCTTTCTTGGATGTGGAAGTACAGGGCCAGCTGCGTAGCGGAAAGTAAAAATCAGAGATTTCACATGAATACAGACAGTACAGAGAAAGAACAAGACTTGTCTGACTTCAAAATTTCTTCACAAGTTTAAACCTCCAAAACACCCTTACCATCAGCATTATGTCTGAAAATGTTTTCTAGAACCCTCGGTTTACAGTCTCTTCCAAAGGACTTTTGGGGACAGTGGAGTCTGCACTGATGTTAACTCCTGGGGAAAAAATCCCTTGAACAGGATTTGAACCCAGGTCATCAGATTGTGAGCACAATGTTCTAACCACTAAGCTATCCTGTGTGAAAAATGTAAGGTAAAGGTGTCCCATAACCTATGTGGTCATAGGGGAACAAGGCGTCAGAGACCTCACCTTCTCTAGGGGCCAGCATATTTAGTGTGGCGCCCATCTCCTCACTCTCGCTGCTTTACCTTCCCTGACCCTAAAGAGGGCAGGTACCCATTTACAGCTGGGTGAACTAGGGGAACTGTACTGAAGCCAAGGCAGCACAAACGGTCACCCATCCAATTGGTGACCACGCTCAACGCTGCTTAACCTTAGCTTGGGAAAGCCAGTGCTCTGACCACTGAGCTATCCCGATGCCTGCAGATATCTTTATTAGCCTTTTGCAATACTGTAAGAGCAATGAAAACGTACATGCACATGTTATTATCTTAAGGCTTTTGCAGCAAGATGAAGAACAGTAAACGTCCTTTCCTCACTACTACTGCTGCTACATGGCTGTGGATCGGTGGTCTAGGTGGTAACGCGCCTTGCCTAGAAAGCAAAAAGTCCAGGTCGGAGTGTGCGGTGGTTCGTACCCCGTTTGGGCCCAAAACTTTTTCCCCATCCATTAGACCCTGAGTGGTGGTCTGGGCTCTAGTCTTTCAGATGAGACGATAAACCGAGGTCCCATGTGTTACACATCACTATTTAGCGCACATAAAAGAACTCACGGCAACAAGGGGTTGACCCTGGCAAAATTCTGTAGAAAAAAGCCACTCTGATAGGGAAACAAATACACTTGCATGCAGGGAAAAAAAATAATAATAATGGGTAGGCGCTGCACATGTGGTAACGCGCTTTCCTCAAGGAGAGCAGCCTGCATTTCACGCAGAGAAATCTGCTGTGATATACAGTGGTACAAAATACAAATGGCTGCCAAACAGCACCTGGCCCCCTGATTCCCGTTCGAGGGGATTTTTCTCCTGGAGTTAACATCAGTGCTGACTCCCCACTCCCCACAAGTCCTTCGGATGAGACTGTAAACCGAGGCCCTGTGTGCGAATGCATGCAGAACATCTTGCGCACACGTTAAATCCTGTTCCGCTTTTCGTAACAGTAGGCCATCGTGTGACGGTGGGAACAGATGACATTTACAAAACTGCATACACACGGGGACTGAATGTAAAAAAAGCACATGAGTGCTTATTCCATTATCCTCGATATAAAAGAATAAAATGAATTTAAAAAATATATAAATAAAATGTAAGAAAAGCACACGAGTGCTTATTCCATTATCATCGATTTAAATAAAAGAATAAATAAATAAATAAATAAAATAAATAAAATTTAAGAAAAGCACATGAGTGCTTATTCCATTATCCTCGATATAAATAAAAGAATAAATAAATAAATTAAATAAATAAAATGTAAGAAAAGCACACGAGTGCTTATTCCATTATCCTCGATATAAATAAAAGAATGAAATAAACATTTTTTTAAAATAAACAAAATGTAAGAAAAGCACATGAGTGCTTATTCCATTATCCTCTATATAAATAAAAGAATGAATAAATATATAAATAAAATGTAAGAAAAGCACATGAGTGCTTATTCCATAATCCTCTATATTGATAAAAGAATAAATAATTAAATGAATTAAATAAATAAAATGTAAGAAAAGCACATGAGTGCTTATTCCATAATCCTCTATATAAATAAAAGAATAAATATAAAAGAATAAATAAATAAATACATAAAATAAATAAATAAAAGAATAAATAAATAAATGCACAAACAGCTGACCTGTGGGGGGAGGTGGCCTCCACGATGATCTTGGAGAGGATGGCCGCAGAGAAGTTGGGTCCTGCCCTCACAGCAGTGAACACCAGCAGTTTCTCCAGCCAGGGCAACCTGCCAACATCCCAGTCTGTTACCACATCATTTAGTTCAGGTCCACACTAAGGTTAACTATAGTCTTTCCTGTGACGCTTCACACTGAGGTTGACTGTACTATATTCACCCACATTTCATACAAGAATGCACATAGAAAAAAACAAACGAATGATTTAAAGCAAAATTCTGAACAAAATCTTTCTCAAAACACACACGACACAACACACAGCATGCATGCACGCACACACACACACACACACCTACATCCACACAGACACACACACAGACACACACTCCCCCCCTCTCTCTCACACATTGACACACACAAATACAACCCTCTCACCCATGCAAACACCCCCCCCCTCCCATCCCCCCCCCCCCCCCCGACACACACGCATTCCAACTGACCGTTTGGAGTGAGCGGAGTCCAGCAGGAGAGGCACCAGCTTGTTGGTCTGGTGGCACACATACACAACCCCCCCCCCCCCAACACACACACCTACACCCCCCCCTCCCTCACCCACCCACACAACCCCCCCCCAATACACCCACAACCCCCCCTGCAACAAACCGTTTGGAGTGAGCTGAGTCCAGAAGGAGAGGCACCAGCTTGTTGGTTTGGTGGCACACATACACATACCTACACACAACACACACACACACACACCCCTCCCCAAACCCCCCCCCCCCCACACACACACACACACGTATCAACTGACCGTTTGGAGTGAGCGGAGTGCAGCAGGAGAGGCACCAGCTTGTTGGTTTGGTGACTGAGGCTCTGCAGTAGGGGGATCTCCCCCATCCCCTCCCGCCTCTTGCCATACACCCCACGCTGCAGCTCATACAGCAGCATGTTCTGCCACAACACACAGGGAATAATCATAATAATAATAATAAAATTTATATACCACTACTACTTCTAATGATGATAACAACAATAATGATGATGATGACATTTATATAATAATAATAATACTAATAATAATCTTTAATGAATAGTTCTTTAGGAAATTTGTTATAGTTTTAAGTCATACTAGCAATTGTTATGTATTTACTTGTTGTCATCACTGTTTAGCCCAAATCTATGTACTGTATACATTATTAAGAAAAAGACACCCATTTTACTGCACACATCCATCAACATACTAGACCCTCCCCTTCCCTTCCCATCATCTAATATCACTTTGAGTGAACAAACGTAAAATTGAAGCAACAACAACAACTAATAATAATGATGATTTTGATGATGATGATGATGATGATAAATATAATTCCATGTATTGTTGTTGTTGTTGTTATTATTATTATTACATAAATTCCATCATCATCATCATCATTATTATTATCATCATTATTATTATTATAATAAATAACACACACACACCAAACTTCTATTTCCATTTCTTCCTTTCATAAAAAAAAAATACTGAGAAAAAACTCAAACTCACACCAGCCATCCCCTCCTCCCCCCCCCCCCCACAATTCACCCCTTATCTCCATCCCCCAACATCCCCGCTTTGCTATGACTCCTTCATACAACACCCCCTCATCCCCCTTTTAACCCTGTTTACCAAATACTCACAATCAGTTCTACACAGGTTTCCTGCACTTCAACCAGGATCTGCTCTTCTGCTGACTGCTCTGTTCACACACATGAATACATATCCACATTTAGGCATCTGTACACAACATTCTGATTCATACATGTGCACAGAAGCACATACTTGCATCATAACATGATATCCAAACACACACACACACACACACACATATGCATGCACACACACACACATGTACACCCACCCACACTCACACACCTACTCAATGACTTGGGTACTTAATTTAGGATTCAAGTAATTGTTTGTTTGTGTGTGTGTGTGTGTGTGTGTGTGTGTGTGTGTGTGTGTGTGTGTGTGTGTGAGTGTGTGTGTGTGTGTGTGTGTGTGTGTGTGTTGTGTGTGTGTGTGTGTGTGTGTGTGTGTGTGTGTGTGTGTCTTTCTTCAGTTTAACATCTGTTCACTTGAAGTGATATTAGGTGCCTGCATGCATGCGTGTGTGCGTGCGTGTTGTGCGTGTTGTGCTGTGTTGTGTGTGTGTGTGTGTGTGTGTGTGTACATGTGCAAATATATACTTATCACACACACACACAAAACTACTACTACTACTACTACCACCACCACTACCACCTAACTGTACATACCAGTGTCCACAGATGGAGCAGCAGCCGACACGAGGAAGCTGAGAGTGTCGAAGGCCCCAGCACACACACACACACACACTAACGCACACACACGCACACGCACACACACACACACACACAACTACTACTATACTACTACTACTACTACAACTACCACCACTACCACCTAATTGAACATACCAGTATCCACAGACGGAGCAGCAGCCGACACGAGGAAGCTGAGAGTGTCGAAGGCTCCAGCATCACACTTGGTCAGCAGGTGGACCACCAGATTGAGAAAACTGCCGGCAGAACAATTCATTTTATTTATTTTATACCACTTTATGTCACAGCAGATTTCTCTGCGTGAAATTCGGGCTGCTCTCTCTCCCCGGAGAGAGTGCGTCGCCACAAGTGCAGCGCCTACCCTTTTTTTCCCCCCCCCTCAGGGATGGTGTCTAAACACGACACCTGAGTGCATGCTGGTTTAAAAAAAAAAAAAATTTTGTCATCCACTCCTACCCGCACACGAAGCCTGCTCTCCCGAAAGGCAGAACGGGGTTCTAACGTGTGCGCAAGATGTTCTGCATGCGTTCGCACATGGGGCCTCAGTTTATAGTCTCATCTGAATGACTGACATTCAGTTCGTTTTTTTTTCTCATCAAACTGGGAAGAAAGGGTGAGGCTGGGTACGAACCCAGAACCTCACGGTTTACTTGTTGGCAGGCAAACGTCTTAACCATCCTGCCACATGCCTTCCTTTCTCCTTTCTGCCACCTACCTTCCAATTCACACACAATGCAACACTACACAGTCAGTGACTTCTCTTTAATTACACTGAGTGCTACAATAGCCTGGTGGTTACAGTGATGCACATTGTGCTCATGATGTACTGACCCAGGTTCGAATCTCGTTCAAGAGGATTTTTCCTCTGGAGGTAACATCAGTGCAGGCCCCAAAAGTCCTTCAGATGAGATTATAAACCAAAGTCCTCTGTGCAAACACATGCAGAACATCTTGCACACACATTACAACCTGTTCTGCTTTTTGGAAGAGTAGGCCATTGTGTGCTGGTGGGAATGGATGACAAAATTGACAAAACTGCATACACATGGGGACTGGATGTAAAAAAAAGCACATGAGTGCTTATCCCATTATCCTCGATATAAAAGAATAAAGAAAGAAAGAAAGAAAATAACCCCCCTTCCTTACTCCTTCCCACACCCCTTCCTTCCATCTGTCCTCATCTGTCTTCCTCCCCCCCCCCCCCCCCTTCAATATGGTTCACCCCTCAACACCTCCGCCCCCCCCAAACCCTGACCTTTTTTCAACTTCTGATACCCCCCCTCCCTTTCATCCCTCTCTAGTAATTCCCCTCACCCCCCTCCTCAAAAAACTTTTTAAAAAATATGAAATTTTTTTTTTTTTTTTAATCTATCCACCCTCTCCCTCCAAATTCCAGAGGCAGTTTCTGACCTGTTGTAATCTGCAGGAGTGGCCATGGCCCAGGACAGAAACTGGTGATGAAGACGATTCAGAACTCCTGGGGTTACTGCAACACATCACATAATATGCTAGTTTCTTACTGCAGACATGCTAGTGTCTACTAAAATACAACAAACACATATGTAATAGTCATCGTTCTAGCTGTAGACATGCTTAGAGCCAACTGAAATACAATAAATACATATATAGTAGTTATCAATCTAGCTGTAGACATGCTAGTGCCAAATGAAATACAATAAACACATGTATATAATAGTCATCAATCTACCTGCAGACATGCTAGTGCTGATAGAGCTCAGTTTGACAAGCAGGCCCATCATTAATTGTTGAAGACAACTCAACATTTTTTCTCAGAAACCAGTGAACACGGTAACAGCGTTTCCACTATCAGCACACTGCCCACAGATTCTGTTTTATAAAGGTTACTTTCAAAAACAGGGACAGGTTAGCTCAGTGGTCAGAGCACTCCCTTTCTCCAAGCTACAGTTAAGCAGTATTGAGCATGGTTACAAAGTTGATGGGTGACCGTTTGCACACCTTGGCTTCAGCACAGTCCCCCACTTCACCCAGCTGTAAATGGGTACCTACCCTCTTTAGGGTCAGGGAAGGTAAAGCAGTGAGGGAGAGAGGATATGGGCGCTGCCCTCAACATGCTGGCCCCTATAGAAGCTAAGACTGATACCTTGCTCCCCTACGACCACATAAGGTGATGGGACATGTTTACCTTTTACCTTTCAGAAAACAAAGTCACAGCCTGTGGCTGAAGTGAGGAAAATAGGTGATGGGACACGTTTACCTTTACACTTTCAGAAAACACAGTCACAGCCAGTGGGCAAAGTGAGGACAGAGTGAACTTACAGGCGGAGATGAGATCGGTGGTTAGGACCTGCAGCAGCATGGGAGACATGGAGGCCAGCTGCAGGAGGAAGGGCACTGTGGTGACTCGCATGGCGTCGCCTGACGACTGTAACCCTTCCTGTTATCACAACACACACTGGTACATGATAATGATAGTGTATTGATTGATGATAACAACAACTCAGGGCACTGTGGCGACTCGCATGGCGTCGCAGACCTGTGCACCCCCTTACTACTGATTTCAGTATTTTCATGGCAATTTTCAGTATTTTTCACCGAGTTTCAGTATTTTTGCGTGTTGTTCGTGACACTTTTTCAACATGAAGCATAAATGTCTTTTTTTTAATTTGGTTTTTGTATCTGTATTTGTTTGCTCATTCCCCTTCCAATTTCTTTCCATTGTACAAAAGCTCATAAGCTTTTTCTTTTATCAACTAGCAAATCTGGACAGGTCTGATGACTTCCTAAGTGATGTAATATACTGAGCGTAGAATTGGGAGAGAAAAAAAAAGAGGAAATTAAGCCGGGGTCCAGGGACCGCTTAGGCCCCGGTGGGGTGCAGGGGCAAAGCCCTGCTGGGGGGCCCAGGGGGGCAAAGCCCCCCGGCCGAAAACGATTTTTCGCATTTTAAAGGCAGTTTGGAGGCCTCTCCAGGCACCATTTTGTGCAATGTGGAGGCAAATGTGTGTGTGTGTGTGTGTGTGTGTGTGTGTGTGTGTGTGTGTGTGTGTGTGTGTGTGTGTGTGTGTGTGTGTGTGAGTGTGTGTGTGTGTGTGTGTGTGTGTGTGTGACTGTGAGACTCAGACCTTCCATAAAGAACCACCAGAGTATGTCAAACTTGTTTTAAAAAGATCTATTCTGGGTAGCGGTATTATAATATAAGTTTGTGTGTACCACTGTGATGGTTAATGGAAAACGTGGAGAGAGAGAGAGAGAGAGAGAGAGAGAGAGAGAGAGAGAGAGAGAGAGAGAGAGAGAGAGAGAGAGAGAGAGAGAGAGAGAGAGAGAGATCAATACACTCTCTGGTGAAGATTTAAGAAGATCCCATGCCTTTCTCATTTTATTTTTAATCTGATTTCGGTGTGGACTCACCATGACAGTTTGCATGGCCAGAAAACAAGTGCTGTGTATGTGTGTGCTCTGCTGCTGTCCAGTACAGCACCAGAGCGGAAGCCGTGTTCGGTACGATATAACTTCAGAGCGAGTCTTGCTGTAACTTCAGAATAAGTCACTTTCCTGTTTTAACGATCAACTGATTTTTCGAAGATGCGAGAAATTTTACTGTCCCATGATTTTTCAAGAAATCAGCGCTTTTATAAATGAAGAGCCGTAGTTTGCTATGTTCCGACTGCATTCCAATTTTCGACACCACTTGCGAATGAAAGTTCAACTTTCACTAGCAAGTAGCCTGATGCGAGAGACGTAGCACAGGTTTCAAACCTTACTCGGCAAAACGAACAGCCAATTTTGCTGCTTATGCATCTATATCCGCAACTGTACCTCTTTTAGCCCCATCCTGGCCTGTTAGCGTCATTTTGCATTCACTCCGCGTCTTTCTTTGCTTATAAGTGTATCAGTTTGGTCTGTTTCTCCGCGAAAGTTAAAACCACTTTCCGCCATTTTGTTTTGAAGATACTGTTGTGCGCATGCGTCATCAGGGGAGATAAGTAACTGAACGATAGGGCCTAGCAGACGACATAACGCGAGATGAACAGCATCGCTGAACGATAGAAGACGACGTTTTTGATTTCCGGATTTTTCGTTGACAAAAATCGGATTTTGATTAATAAAATCGTATTTCCGTATTTTACAACTTTTTCCGGAACAAATACGGAAAAATACGGAAGGTGCACAGGTCTGGCGTCGCCTGACGACTGTAAGCCTTCCTGGTATCACAACACACACTGGTACATGTAACAAACAATGTATTGATGATAACAACAACAACAACACATACAGGAGGAAGGGCACTGTGGCGACTCGCATAGCGTCACCTGACGACTGTAACCCTTCCTGTTATCACAACACACACTGGTACATGATAATGATAGTGTATTGATTGATGATAACAACAACTCATACCCCCAAAAAAAAAATTACAAAAAAACAAAAGAACAAAAAACAACTCATACAGGAGGAAGGGCACTGTGGTGACTCGCATGGCATCGCCTGACGACTGTAACCCTTCCTGTCATCAGAAAACACACTGGTACATGTAATGATGGTGACAATGCATTGATGATAACTTTCTATCACCAGAAAACAAACACAGCTATGATCGACAAGATCTTGCTTGCGTGACAGATAAGAGCTATCGTTCTGTAGTTTCTGCAGTCTTTTACATTTCCATTTTTGTGGAGCATGACCAATTCTTGTGACTTCCAGTCTGCTGGCCACTGACTGGTCTTCCAGAATTTACAGCATAGGTAATGCATGGCTCTTAGCCCTCCTCCTCCTGAGTGCTTCAGTAGTTCTGGAATGTTATCCAGACCTGGTGATTTTCTGCATTTAAACTCTTTGATGGCTGTTTCTGCTTCACTAACAAGGGGTTCTGGCACTAATTCTGACCTGTTTATATTGAAATTAAAATCTTTATCATTTTGAGGTATATTTTCAAGGTTTATATAGCCCCACTTTTGAGATATTTTCAAGGTTTATATAGCCCCACTTTTGAGATATTTTCAAGGTTTATATAGTCCCACTTCTCTCATCTTTTTCCTCACTTCTCTGTGGCTATCCATGTACTTCTTGTAAGCTTCTTGACTTGTGAACTTTTGTTTCTTAAGTTCTCTTCTTTTGTCGCAGAGGTCAAGAACCTCATTTGTCACCCAGGGTTGTTTCTTTGTTCTGCTTCTTCCTAATGTTTCTTCTGCTGCTGTCGTTAGCACTTCTTTGATGTTGTTGGCCAATGTGTCCACATCATTGTCGATGGCTGTGAGTGCGGCGAACTTTCCTCCTATGTTGGCTTGGAAGATCTCAACCACTGTTGGGTCTTTGAGTTTTTCCAGGTCGAATCTTATGCGTGGGCTTTTTGGCTGTTGTTCTGCTTTCAGTTTCAGTCTGATGGTGGTAAGTACAAGGTCGTGGTCACTGCCAATGTCAGCTCCTGGGAATGTTCTTGTGTTTGCCTTGTTTATGCTGGATTTGAATCAACAGCGCAAGTAATGACATCACGGAAATAAAGATGAATGGAGAAACACTAGAAGAGGTGAGCCAATTCAAATACTTAGGCTCCATCCTAACAAAAGATGGCACATCAAACAATGAAGTGAAAGCTCGCATTGCAACAGCAACATCTGCTCTAGTCAGACTCGAGAAGATCATCAGAAGCAACAACATCAGCTTCGGCACCAAATACCACCTTTACAAATCCCTCGTGATATCTATCCTCCTATATGGCTGTGAATCATGGACTCTGACAGCAGAGTTAGAGAGGAGAATCCAAGCATTCGAGAACAAGTGCCACAGAAGACTTCTCAAAATATCATACAAAGAACACAAGACCAATAACTATGTGAAAGAAGAAATCAAAAAGCGTGTGGGCCCCCAAGAGCCTTTGCTCTCCACCATAAAGAGGAGAAAGCTGATGTGGTTTGGTCACACCACAAGACACAACACCCTAGCAAAAACAATCCTGCAAGGAACAGTCAAGGGCAAGAGAAGAAGAGGCCACCAAAAGAAATCGTGGGTTGACAACATCAAAGACTGGACCGCCCAACCCCTACAACACCTCCTACTAGCCACACAGGATCGTGAAGCATGGAAAAAGATCTCTGTTGCGTCTTCTCTCATGTCCCCCCTACGTCCTTTGGGACATGGGACTGAGTGAGTGAGTGATAGTCCCACTGCAGCTCACAAAATGGAATTTTAAAGACATTTCTGTGATTCACTAAGCGTGACCCACACAGCATCACCCCCCAAAACACAAATGAAAAGAATAACCAAAAAAAAAATTTTGAAAGAAAAAACGATCTACCCACTCACCTCAAACAGCGCCATGAGCGCTTTCCGAATGTCTTGCTGATGTTTGGACGCCAAGTGTCCCAGGATGCCCACGACGGAGGCCATCTTGGGCACCTTTTTGCGCACCCCTGGGTCCCGATCTGTGGGGTCACCCCGCCCTGTGCTGCAGAAATCCTTCAGGCCACAGTTCAGCACCCGGGTGATGATGGTGGTGGGGTAGCAGGACCTGCAAGACACCCCAGGTGTCAGGTAAGTCAAGTTATGGGGGACGTGATAGCCTAGTGAATAGAACACTGTGCTCGCAATCTGGCGACCCGGGTTCGAATCCCATTCAAGGGGATTTTTCCTCTGGAGTTAACATCAGTGCTGACTCCACTCTTCCCGAAAGTCCTTTAAATGAGACAATAGACCGAAGCCCTGTGTGCAAATGCACACAGACCATGTTGAGCTCACATAAAATCCTGTTCCGCTTTTCGAAAGTGTAGGCCATTGTGTGCTGGAGGGAACAGATGACAAAAATTATGCAACAGCATACACTTGCGGACTGAATGTAAAAAAGAACATGAGTGCTTAATCCATTATCCTCGATATAAAGAAATAAAATAAATAAAAAATAAATGTCTACAGGGCACGGGAACCAAATTACATCATTTTCAATAGTTACCAAGCAAAAAAACAAAAACAAAAACAAAAAAACAAAATATATATATATATATATATATATATATATATATATATATATATATATAGATCTATATATACCATTTTTATTTGCATTCTGCATTACATTAGGTACACATTCCTACTTCAGAGCAGCCCACTTTTTTCGGAAAGGATGCATGCTGGGTATGTTCATGTTTTTGTAACTCACCAGTGTCGTGAATCATGAAATCTTCAACATGCACATTTGATCTTCTGCATGTATATATACCTGCCAAAGAGTATAACCTCTATGTATGTGTGTGTGCGTGCGTGCGTGTGTATACATGTAGGTGTGTGTGCATATGTGTGCGTGTGTGCGTGCATGCATGCGTGCATGTGTGTACATTTGAATTAATTTGTTTAAAATATTAATTTTGATTGGTTACATGTGTAAGAACAGGTTGAATGACAGCGCATTGATTTGTTTTTACAAGATACAGTCTCTCTCTCTCTCTATATATATAAAAATTCCAGTTATCATCACTATCATCATGACCCACAAGGCTACAGCACCTGACATCTTCACCTGAGGGCTGACTACACCTGCAGCAGGCACCTACCCGATTCGGGCCACTACCCAGTCAAAGTGGGGTGAGTACTGGACTGAGGCTTCCAACAGGGCATCCACACAGCTATCGGGGGCTCCTCCCACCCTGCAACCACATCCCACCCCATTACAACACATTATATCACATCATATCGCATCATGACATCAATGCATGCACACACACTTGAGTCACACATTTTGGTATGTCAACACTGGCATGCTAATATAATTATGTAAAACATATTTATGTTTTATATGTTTATGTTTATATTTATTACAACTGAGTATAACTATGTAAACATGAATACATTAGGTAAAGGTAAACATAACCTAAGTGGCCATAAGAAAGCAAGGCATCAGAGACCTCAGCTTCTCCAGGGGCCAGCATATTGAGAGTGGTGCCCATCTCCTCTCCCTCGCTACTTTATCTTCCCTGACCCTAAGGAGGGCAGGTACCCACTAACAACTGGGTGAACTGGGGGACTGTACAGAAGCAAAGACACACGAAAGGTCACCCATCCACCTGGTAATATATATACATGTGTATATGAATGTATGTATGTGTTACATACATCCACACACACACAACCCCCCCCCCCACACACACACACACAAACACCCACCCACACACACACATGTAGTATATGTATGTACCATGCTTCATGCTGTTTAACTTTGGCTAAGGGAAAGCGAGTGCTCTGACCACTGAGCTATCCTGTACCGGTGAATACATAAGAGAGATATATATCCACAACTTATACTTTATTCAATACAATTACATCCAGTCGCATCATTTAACAGTGCCCCTACATTGCAGCAAAGCACTCCGTTGCAAACACACACACACAACACCCACCAACACACACACACACAAACACCCCCCCCCATCCCCACACACACACAACCCCCCCCCCCCCACACACACAACCCCCCCCCCCCCACCCCCTACACACACACAATAACAGTGGCCCCCTTACAAGTTACATAGCAGCAAAGCACTCGGAGGCCAGTTCCATGAGGAGTTTGGTGGGGGGACAGGTCATCCACACACACACACAAACACCACACACAACACACACCCTACACCCCTCACACACACAATAGCAGTGCCCCCTTACATTGCAGTAAAGCACTCGGTGGCCAGTTCCATGAGGAGTTTGGTGGGGGGACAGGTCATCCACACACACAAACACACACAACCCACACCCCCCTACATATACACAATAACAGTGCCCCTTACATTGCAGCAAAGCACTCGGTGGCCAGTTCCATGAGGAGTTTGGTGGGGGGACAGGTCATCCACAGCTGCAGGACATCATTCAGAGAGCTGGACACGCCCATGGTGCGACGCTTGGCGTACTTGCTGCTGATCTGACCCAGCAACGTCAGCGACCACTGAAAGGAAAGGAAGGTGGCAGGATGGTTAAGACGTTCGCCTGCCAACAACTGAACTGCGAGGTTCTGGGTTTGTAGCCAGCCTCGCCCTTTCTTCCCAGTTTGACGAAAAATTCGAACTGAATGTCAAAGTCATTCAGATGAGACTATAAACAGAGGCCCCGTGTGCAAATGCACGCTAAACATCTTGCGCACACGTTAAAACCCTGTTCCGCCTTTCGGAAGAGCAGGCCATCATGTGCCGGTAGGAGCGGATGACAAAATTATCCAAAAAAAACCCAGCATGTACACAGGTGTCGTGTTTAGACACCATCCCTGAGGGTAAAAATAAAATAATGGGTAGGCACTGCACTTGTGGCGACGCGCTCTCCCCGGGAAGAGCAGCCTGAATTTCATGCAGAGAAATCTGCTGTGACATAAAGTGGTATAAAATGAAATAAATCAAAATAAATAAATAAAATAAAAAACCATCACCACACAGCAATTTTATTTCATTCATTTATTTAGTTTTTATTTTATTCTTTCATATTTTATTCTTTTATATCGAGGATAATGGGATAAGCACTGTTGTGCTTTTTTTTACATCCGGTCCCCGTCTGTATGCAGTTTTGTCAATCTTGTCATCTGTTCCCACCGGCACATGATGGCCTACTCTTACGAAAAGCAGAACAGGATTTAACATGTGCGCAAGATGTTCTGCGTTCGTTCACACACAGGACCTCAGTTTATAGTCTCATCTGAAGGACTTTGGGGGAGAGTGGAGTCAGCACTGATGTTAACTCCAGGAGAAGAATTTCCTTGAACGGGAATCGAACCCGGGACATCAAATTGCGAGCGCAATGTTCTGACCACTAGGCTATCCCATCCCCCATCAATGGCCTAGCGGTGACACAACCAGGCAGAAAGTGAGAGGTCGTGAGTTGGATACCATCCCAAGCCAGATTTTTCTCCCATCCACAAGAGCACGCACACACACACTTTTTTTTTCAGCTTTGGGGTTGGAGCCTTGTGCTTGTGGCTGAGACACAACCAAAGCGCTCATTTTAGGGGATATTTCCCCTGGAGTTAACATCAGTACTGACTCCACTCCATCAAAAAGATGAGACTGAACAGAGGGTTAAATTTCTTAAAAGATAATAATCAGCCACTCACAGTCACAGAGAACATGGTTGATTAAAAAATGGTAGTCAACCACTCACAGAGAGTACTATAGGGTTAAAAGATAATATTCAGTCACTCAAAGAGGACACAATCGGTTAAAAGATAATATTTGGCCACTCAAAAAAGACACAATGGATTAATTAAAAGATAATATTCAGCCACTCGCAGAGGAAACGACTGATTAAAAAATAATATTCAACCACTCACAGAGAACACGATGGATTAATTAAAAGATAAATATTAAGACACTCATAGAGGACATGATGGGTTAATTAACCCTCTTGCATTCGGTTCACTGAACACAAACTGCCCCTAGATTTCGCATTCCATCACGAAATCAGGTCAGGCACACATGCTGACTGGCCTTTACCTCCTTCTAAGTACATACCAGCAACTATAATTACTTCCAGACTCTCAGCAGGGCTTCTACCTCTAGCCTGATAGAGATTTGGCATGTGGAAGCAACTAGTGATGGTCACAGCATGATGGAAATCTATGGTGTGCAAATCCCGGCAAATCCCAGATCGAGATTCAGGGGAGGGGGGCATTTATTCAATCTCAGCAAATCCCAGCTCGGGACTAAGAGGGTTAAGTGCAAGATAATTCAGCCACTCACAGAGGACACGATGGGGGCCCAGCCATCAGGATTGGTGCTGATGAAGTTCAGGAGAACTCGGCTGACATCCTGCAGCACCGACACTTCAATGGTGTCCTCCACTTCTGCACACACAGGCACACCTCAGCCCTGTTAAAACATTGTTTCACTGTCTGTAAAAACATAGTCACAGGCACACCTCAGCATTGTTTCATTGTCTGTAGTGTAAAGACACACAGTCGCATGCACACTTCATCCCTGTTTCAACATTGTTTCATTGTCTGCAAAAACACACAGGCACACCTCATCACTGTTTCATTGTAAACAACATGAAGGTTGATAGAGCAGCTAAAAATGCAGCAGCATATTCAAACTCTGCTGCTATCTTGAATATACTAATGTCAGTTCATGAGAATTACAACTTGATGGAAAGTGCTTGCTGGAAACATGATAGGAAAAAACATGAACATGCAGGTATTTCCATGGCACCACTTCTGTTTTTGACCTAAATTTCTTTCTCTTCTTGTTTTGGGTGAGATAAATCACACCAAAGGCCAGTCATAACTCTTATTAATAGACTGAAGTTGAATGCTTTCCATACAAAATTTTATAGAAATGTGCATTGTGTGTGTGAAGGGGCAATCTCAAACACTCATATTCTTTTTGAATAACAAGTGTTAACAAAGCATCTTCCCACCATTTGTGAGAAATCTTTGCATAATGTTTTCAATAATTGCGTGAACAAGTATTTTTGTGCCCCCCCCCCCCCCCCCCCCCCCAATCAAGGTACTGAATTTTAAATTTGAGGATATAGTTGGGAATTAAACCTACTTCTTCTTCTATCCTGTAGTCTATTTAGACCATACGGAGGAACTTCCCTACTCTTTCCAATTTTCAACTGTCAGGAGTTCTTTCAATGTCACAAGTCCATAAGCACAAGGGTCTGACTGATTTATAGTCCTCTCTGAAACTAGTGAAAGACTTTAAATTCAGTCTGATTTTCCAGTTAAACTGGGATGATAGGGCAAGACTGGGAATCAAAACAAGATCCTCACTAGACAGGTCAATGGCTTAACTGTCCTGCCACCTTATTTCTTAATCCTTTTTGTTTTACAGGAATGCAGGTCAAAACAAAGAGTCAAATCTGGGTAACTCTATGTAGGCTCATAGTAGCTGGTGACAGCTTCACATACATGTACATGTGTCCACTTCTGCCTGCAGTGCAGGTCAACACTATTTCATATCTACCACATGCTCAGCAAACACACTTTTTGTTTGTTTTGGGGGGGCTTCATTTTCTTTTCTTTTTCTTTGCATTTTCATACCACTTTCAGGTAGATTTCTCTGTGAAATTTGGGCTGCTCAATTCCCAGGGACAGCATGTTGCCACAAGAGCAGCACCACACATTATTTCTGCAGTATTCTAGTCTAGTCTCTGAACTCTGCTTTCATCAGGTACATGCAGTTTCAGCCTTGCTTTGACATGTTGAACTCTGATGGACATAAATCCATCCAACTGGGTGGATTGATAATGATAGACTTTTGGCAACTTACTGTGCACTTGCAAAATCAGTTTTTACTTCCCTTTGTAAATTAGATACTTTGTCATCTGCTACTTTTAGTTTGTTTCATCCAAGCACAAACACGCATTTGAACCACTTTTTTCCTCACGAAAATAATCTTCAGTTTACTATCAACCTTAGAGAAAATACATTCAACAGACAAGCCTCAATTTTCATGGATTTTCAAGGTTTTTGTTACACTTACAGGTTGACATTTTGGTAATTTTTCAATGCCTTGAAAAGAGGTAAAAGTCAAGGAGTGTGCAATGCTGGCCTATGTAGGTCTGTTAGTAACTGGACAATAACCTCTTAAAAACACAAATTGAATATCACATATAAACAAAACACATTGCAATATCAGCGCAAAAAATACTCCAAAAACTGTCAATTACAACCAATTATATCTTAGGATAAGACTATAAACAGAGGCCCTGTGTGCAAATGCATGCAAGATATCTTGCACACATGTTAAAGATCTATTCCACCTTTGAGAAGAGCAGGCCATTTCATGCCAGTAGGAAGAGATGACAATTTTTTTTAATGCATGCTCACAGACGTCATGTTAAGACGCCATCCCTGAAGACGGAATGGTGGGTAAAAACGGTCACATACACAGTATCTCACCATGGGTGAACCTTACAGCTTTAGCTGAAGAAGAAACACACAAAAATTTTGAATGTTTCCTATAAAGTCATAATTCTTTTTCTCCTTTTTTTTTTTAAAAAAATTTTTTTTTAAAAGATCACAATTCCTTATATTCTGCAAAGAGCAAAATAAAAAATCAGCTTTTTTTAAAACAACAGCCACAACATTTGAGCAATGTCAACAATAAGAAAAAGATTAAATCCTTTTCTGTTGTTGTTTTTTTCAGCGTTAATTCCCCATTTTCTACACAAACCTTCCTGTTTCTTGCCAGCATCTAACTGTCTGATGTAAGTGCCGGCAGCATCATCAAAGACATTGCAGAAATGTTCCAGAACAGCGTGTCGAGCAGCAGGCACTCGCTGCAGGAGAAACAGGGCAGACTGGGCCAAGCTGTCCACAGGCACCTTCCTTTGGCATGTTGCTCCTTGTAAAAACACCTTCACCTCTTGCTGAATGACCTGCATTGACAAACATCTGTACTTAGTTCAAAACACTACAAACATGTATACAAAACAAACACTTGCAACAAAAGCAAGCTTGCATAATAATACAGAACACATCCCCCCCCCCCCCCCCTTTTCAGTTTCTGTTATACTATTATAGCATTGTATAATTTGTAAATGTTTGCATCATTTTGGTACAAAATCAATCTGTAAACACTATAATATCATACGTATTAATAATATGTCCATAAGCAAAGCTGACTCTGTGTTTATTTTATTTATTTCTTTTTTAATTATATTCTTTTATTTATATTGGGGATAATGGAATAAGCACTCCTGTGCTTTTTTTTTGTCCAGTCCCTGTGTGTATGCGGCTGTAAATATTGTCATCTGTTCCCACCGGCACACAATAGCCTACTCTTACGAAAAGTGGAACAGGATTTTAAATGTGCGCAAGATGTTGTGCGTGCATTCGCACACGGGGCCTCGGTTTACACTACTTACAGTCTCATCTGAAAGACTTTTGGGGAGAGTGGAGTCAGCACTGATGTTAACTCCAGGGGAAAAATCCCTTTCACCGGGAATAAAACTCATATCGTCAAATTGCGAGCACAATGTTC
>CM060341.1:18227148-18261746 GCA_030674155.1 Stramonita haemastoma | reverse complement strand
GTGTGTGTATGTGTGTGTGTGTGTGTGTGTTTCTCTCTCTCTCTCTCTCTCCCTCCCTCCCCTCCCTCCTCTCTCTCTCTCTCACAAACACTGGCTCTTGTGTCACAGGAAGGAACAGCAGGACCTGGTGGCAGCGCTGACAGAGCTGCGTGTGTGGCATACACAGGCCGTGGTGGGAGGCATGATGGGATGGATTCTCAACCCCGTCTTCCGGGAAAACCTCAAAACGGCGCTGCTGGGCGGGTGAGTGAGTGAGTGTGTGGTAAGGAGGGTGGTGTGGTGGGGTGTGGTGGGTGTGGGGTCGGCGGGGGTGTGGTGGGGTGGTGTGGGGTGGGGTGGGGTGGGGGGTGGGTGTGGTGTGGTGGGGGGTGGTGTGTGTGGGTGTGGTGTGGTGGGGGTGGTGTGGTGGGGTGGGGTGGGATGGGTTTGGTATGTGGTGTGGGGTGTGGTGGGGTGTTGTGTGGTGTGGTGTATTGTGGTTTGGTGTATTGTGGTGTGGTGTAACGAAGTGTGGTGTGGTATGGTGTGGTGTATTTTGTAGTGTGGTATGGGGTATGGTGTGATGTGTGATGTGATGTGTGGTGTGCGGTGGTGTGTAATAAAGAGGATGCTGTGATGTGGTGTGGTGTGTTGTGCTGTGTTGTGCTGTGCTGTGGTAAGGATGATGTGGTGTGGTGTAGTGTGGTTTGAAGCCTAGTTTTTTTTTTTTTTTTTTTTTTGTTCCTTGGCAAGAGCTCAGGCTCACCAATATGTGGCCATTTTTACCCACCATCAAGGTTAGGTAGCTGCATATTGTGACTTTGGGGATATGGGGCTATCATGTGATGTATGACATTATGTGGATAATGTTGAGTAGTGTGGGTGGCCAGGTGTGTGATGTATGGCATGTTGGGTAGTGTGGGTGGCAAGGTGTGTGATGTATGGCATGTTGGGTAGTGTGGGTGGCCAGGTGTGTGATGTATGGCATGTTGGGTAGTGTGGGTGGCCAGGTGTGTGATGTATGGCATGTTGGGTGGTGTGGGTGGCCAGGTGTGTGATGTATGGCATGTTGGGTAGTGTGGGTGGCCAGGTGTGTGATGTATGGCACTATGTTGGGTAGTGTGGGTGGCCAGGTGTGTGATGTATGGCACTATGTTGGGTAGTGTGGGTGGCCAGGTGTGTGATGTATGGCACTATGTTGGGTAGTGTGGGTGGCCAGGTGTGTGATGTATGGCACTATGTTGGGTAGTGTGGGTGGCCAGGTGTGTAATGTATGGCATGTTGGGTAGTGTGGGTGGGCGGGTGTGTGGCATTATGTTGGGTAGTGTGGGTGGGCGGGTGTGTGGCATTATGTTGGGTAGTGTGGGTGGGCGGGTGTGTGGCATTATGTTGGGTAGTGTGGGTGGCCAGGTGTGTGGCATTATGTTGGGTAGTGTGGGTGGCCAGGTGTGTGATGTGTGGCATTATGCTGGGTAGTGTGGGTGGGCAGGTGTGTGGTGTATGGCATAGTGTGGGTAGAGGATGGCTTTTGATGTGAAATCAAGGGTAGTACTGTGTCATAGTATGGTGTGATGTACTGTGTTTAGAGACCACATTTGGATGGAGTTGTCCTGTGACTGGGAGTGTGGTGTGTGTGTGTGTGTGTGTGTGTGTGTGTGTGTGTGTGTGTGTGTGTGTGTGTGTGTGTGTGTGTGTATGTGTGTGTGTGTTGTTGGTGTCTTCAATTTTACGTCTGTTCACTCTTTGTGATATTAGACGGAAAAAAAAAACAAAAAACAAAAAAAACAACAAAAAAACAACGTGTCACCCTCCACTCTAAAAAACCCCCCAACAAATACAAACAAACAAACAAACAAAAACCCAGCCCATAAGGAAACTTGGTTATGCAATAGAAATAACAGAAATATAAGAACTCATTAACGTTAATGTAACTATAACAAATGTCCTATCGGACTGTGATAGAGACCCTTTACAATTTCAAATGCCAAGTTTAAATTACTGAATATGCTGGTGAGAGAGTTTTCAGAAAAAATGGGCATGAAAGGCTTTACACTCTTGCAGTCAAAAAGTATATGAGTATTAGTGATATTCTCACCACACAGACATTTACCATTTTTGCTGAACTTGGTTATCAATGCGTTTAGTTTCATTCTATAAATTAGTGCATTAATTCTTCTTGATGTGAAAACATTTACACAAGTCTTTGCGTAGTTGACAACTGTTAAATTATCGGTATTGATCACAGTTCTATTTAAAAATATCTTATTTTGCTGATTAGTTTTAGCGACATTTCTCCATGATTTTTGTTCTAGTAAACTGTACCCCTCTTGCAAGGATAAAGACACATTCATTTCTATTGAATCCTGTCCATGTTTTGCATCCTTTTTAGCAGCTCTATCTGCCCACTGTGTGTGGTGTGTGTGTGTGTGTGTGTGTGTGTGTGTGTGTGTTGTATGGTTTGGTGGGGGCAGCACTGCGAAGGGAAGCAGAGGCTGAAGGTTGTGATGTTCTGTGGGTAGCAGCGTTGTGACAGTGTGGCACAGTGCGGTGTTTTCTATATGTTTGAGCAGAGGAGTCTTTTTCTGTCCACAGAGGCAAGGCGTGGGCAGGAGGCACAACACTGCCTACTGACAAACATGCACGGGACATTCCCTTTCTGGATAAGTATGCCTTGGAAAGATGGGAGGTAAGACGGACACTGTGGTGGTGGCAGTGGGGGTGGGGGACAGACACTGTGGTGGTGGTGTTGGTGGGGATTTATGAAGCTCTTTGGACACTGTGGTGTGAATTTATTAAGTTCCTTGGACACTTGTGTTGTGGTGGGGTGAATTTAGGAAGTTTCTTGGACACTGTGGTGTGGTGGGGGTAAATTTATGGATTTTCTTTATTTGCACTGACAGGTGTTTGGGATAAACTGATAGTAAAGCTGCAACAGGTATTTACTGCATTCAGTTATCAACACAACAATGCTTAATACTTGGGGATAATCATGATAGATTTTAATGTCATTTCACCGTGAACTACGTATTTTATTTTTCAGAAATAGACTCCTAGAAACTTGGGAATGAAGGGAAGTTAAGCTTTTCTGGAGCATGGAAAGGAAGGGAAGTAACCACTCATAGAAATGTGCAAACAAAAGAGTTATTGTAGGTTTTTAGTGCTCTGCTTACATCATTGGCTGACGACAAAGCTTTGGCTTTGTCTAGGCTTTAAAAATAAAAAAATTATACATTTGTTTTCTTTTTCATTTCACTTTTTTATTTCAGTCGGAGACTTTTTCTCAGGAGCCACCAGCAATGCAGACTTCATTAACGCTATCCCTACGTTAAGGGAGGGATTCCCTTTTTCCCTGTACATGTACACTGTGCACGTTCGCATACTTCTGTAACTCAGTAGTGGGTGATACGGAGGGCACTTAAAAAAGTTAAAGTCTGTCCCGAGCCCAAGGATCATCAGGCCGGTGCTTATCCCAGTTTCTGTGGCGTTAAGCAACTGAGAGTCATAGACTCCCCCCTGGATAGGACGCCAGTCTATCGCAGGGTTAACCCCCAACACAAGGTTGGTACCCCTTTTAAATCTGGGTGGGGTGAGAAAATAGCCGTAAAGTGCCTTTTCCAAGGGCACAACGCCATAGCCGAAAGCTGGGATTGAACCCGTAACCTTTAGATTACGAGTCCAACGCCCTAACCACTAGACTACAGCGGCGGCTACGGAGGGAACTAAGGGTTAGTATATGGTTTGCTTCGCAATAGCAAGTTACCCATTATAGGGAAAAGGTTAATTCCTTGGTGAGAACTGACACTGAGGTACCAGGCATGGCCACATGGCCAAGCAACCCTGCCTGTGCATGTGAACATACATGCATACATACATGCCTAGCGCCTCTAAGTGTGCCTTTATCAGTGTATGTGTGTCTCACATGCGTGTTTACAGTTTTCATGTGGTTGTGTGTGTGTGTGTGTGTTCCAGTGCGTGCTTTACATGTTTACTGTTTTTATGTGGTTGTATGTGTGTGTTCCAGTGCATTCTTCACATGTTTACAGTTTTCATGTGGTTGTATGTGTGTGTTCCAGTGCATGCTTCACATGTTTACTGTTTTAATGTGGTTGTGTGTGTGTGTGTGTGTGTTCCAGTGCGTGCTTCACTTCATGGTGGGGTCATCAGAGGGGTCAGAGGGCGTGAACCGTGACATCATGGATGTTCTGATCAACAGCTGTTTGATGGCCAGGTCTGATACAGGGAAAAAAACTTTCCTGCTGTCCTGGTCATTGCTGTGTGTGTGTGTGTGTGTGTGTGTGTGTGTGTGTGTGTGTGTGTGTGTGTGTGTGTGTGTGTGTGTGTGTCTTTGTGAGTGTGTGTCTTTGTGAGTGTGTGTGTGTGTTTTTATTTCTTATTTTATTTTAAATTAATTTTTATTTTTATTTTATTCTTTTATATTGAGGATAATGGAATAAGCACTCATGTACTTTTTTACATCCAGTCCCCGTGTGTATGTAGTTTTTGTAAATCGTGTCATCTGTTCCCACCGGCACACGATGGTCTACTCTTACAAAAAGTGGAACAGGATTTAATGTGTGCGCAAGATGTTCTGTGTGCGTTCACACACGGGGCCTCGGTTTATAGTCTCATCTGAATGACTTTGGGGGAGAGTGGAGTCAGCACTGATGTTAATCTCCTCAAACGTGAATCGAACCTGGGTCTTCAAATTGCGAGCACAATGTTCTGTGTGTGTGTGTGTGTGTGTGTGTGTGTGTGTGTGTGCGCGCGCGCGCGTGCACGGGCGTGCGTGAGTGCGTGTGTGTGATCTTGTGTGTATGTATGTGTGTGTAAGAGTGTGTGTGTGTGTGTGTGTGTGTGTGTGTGTGTGTGATCTTATGTGTGTATGTGTGTGTAAGGGTGTGTGTATGTGTGTGTGTGCGTGTGCGTGTGCATGTGTGTGTGTGTGTGTGTGTGTGCGTGTGTGTCACTGTGTGTTCTGTGTGTGTCTTTGTGTGTCCTTGTCTATGTGTGTGTGTGTGCGTGCATGCATGTATGCGTGCCAGCTGCAAGCATGCATATGCGCGCGTGTGTGTGTGCACATGCATACATGCCTGTCTGTGTCTATACATCCCCTCTACCTCATTTCCTACACACGCAATATCGTCGTGTGTCTCAGGCAAGAAGGGGAGAGCATCCCCACCATCACGCAGGAAGGGTTTCAGTTCCTGTTGATGGACACCTCGTCACAGGTGTGGTACTTTCTGCTGCAGTACCTGGACAATGTCCATGCCAGAGGGCTGGACCTGGTCACCTGTCTCTCCTTCCTTTTTCACCTGTCCTTTGCTACCTTGGGCAAGGTGGGTAGCAGGGGCTGTTTGGAGTCAGGGGGAAGGGGGTGGTGGGGACGGGGGGTGGGGGTGGGGGGTGGGTGGGGGGCAGGGTGTGTGTGTGTGTGTGGTTGGGTGGTGGGGGTGGTGGGGAGTGGGAGACTGGAGGGGTGGGGGTTAGGGTTGAGTGTCTTGTATGGGGGGGATGTTTCAAGGCAATTCTGCTGTTAGTACTTTGATGTCTGTGGGTTTTTGAATTTTTCTGCCATTTTGTTGGTTTTTAATTTTTCTGGCATTTCGCTGTTTTTTAATTTTTCTGCCATTTCGCTGGTTTTTAATTTTTCTGCTACTCTGCCGGTTTTTTTAACTTTTCTGCTATTCTGCTGGTTTTTAATTTTCCCTTTGTCTGCAATCAGAGCTAAGAACCCCCATTTAAACAATGTCTATCTAGGTATAGTCTTTGTGGACAGGAGGAGGACTTTGCTTGATGAGAGAGAAGTTCATCACTATTCTCACCGGCCACTTATACCTCACAGGAATTTTCAGACAGAACAAACTCCTCTGTGGATGCATGTAAAGCGTGTGGGAGTCACACCCACTCTGCTGAAAAGCGCATTAAAAATTTTTTTTTTTATTGCGGTCAGTTTTTAGTTATTGACATGTGCAATAAAAAAAGGCTATTCAATGCAAAAAATGAGATTGAAAATCAAACAATTCTATGAAAAGTTATTGCAGATTGAAATGATACTCTGCAGGACATGACAAAATGAGAAATTGACATGTTAAGCATGGTAACAGATGGTGAGAATGAGGCTTGAATATTTTTTTTAAAACACGTTTTAAAGCAAAAGGAAACAAAATTACACCTTGAAGTTTCATTACAAGGTAGAATAATGGCTATAGTTTTATAATAAGTCAAAGCCTCAAAATCGACAACCTGACCCCCACCTGCCTAAAATGGCTCCTAGCGCAAAAGTGGGTCAGGTGCAAAGTCAAGTGACTCATTTTGTGGTGGAGCATCACAAATACAGTCTGTGTATTCCTGTGTTCTCCTATAGGAGTGTATGACAAAATTACAAAAAACCAGCATGCACACAGGTGTCGTGTTTAGACATTATCCCTGAGGAAAAATCGGGGATTTGGAATCCCAGGGCGGCTCGGGGCTGTATATGGCAACGTTCTGGTGGCTCCTGCGATGGTACTGGAACCATTTGTATCGGTCATTGCCTTTGCAATGGATAATTCCAGTGGCATGGAGAGGGGGGGTCTGCTGCATGGGTAACAGTTTGCCCCCCATTCTTACATACCCAGGCTTTGCGCTCTAAAGACTAGAGCGCAACTCCATCAGTCTTCTATTCCTGTGTTGATTTTGTTCTTTCTCTCTTTTCAGGACTATTCCACAGAGGGCATGAGCGATTCTCAGTTACGTTTTCTGCAGCATCTGCGAGAGTTTGGTCTGGTGTATCAGCGGAAGGTGAGCTGACCTGTTCTAAGGCTGAATGATCAGTACTCATGACACTCTGCGGGGCGGGATATAGCCTGGTGGTCAGAACATAGTGCTCGCAATTTAACGACCCGGGTTCGATTCCCGGTCGAGGGGATTTTTCCTCTGGAGTTAACATCAGTGCTGACCCCACTCCCCCCAAAAGTCTTTCGGATGAGACTATAAACCGAGGCCCTGTGTGCGAACGCATGCAGAACATGTTGCGCACAAGTTAAATCCTGTTCCGCTTTTTGTAAGAGTAGGCCATCGTGTGCCGGTGGTAACAGATGACAAGAGATGTAAAAAAGCATATGATTGCTTATTCCATTATCCTTGTTATAAAAGAATAAATAAATAAATAAAAATAGAGACTGGTGCAGATATGTACTTGTGCAGATTATTATGCTGTGTCACTAAGTTTATGTGTGTGTCAAAAAGGTTTGGGCTGTTTTGCATCTGTTGACAAAGTTTGAAACAAAATACAAAGAAAACAGATTTATGGACAAAATTCTGCATAGATGTTAAAAGTACCAAAAGGAAACCTTTAAGTGAATATAGTATTTGTCTAACATTTATAAATTTTCGGTATGCTTACTGATTTTTTAAGAAATGGTGGAAATAGTGTTTCACACTATAGGTATAGTGTAGTGTTCAATACTTGGTATCGATAAATTCACTTTTATTCCTTAACCATGGGGGTGGGGTAGCCTTGTGGTTAGAGTGTTGTACTTATGATCTGAAGGCCTGGGATCGAGCCGCCACAGAGGCACCAGTTATAGGGGATTTTTCCCCTGGAGTTTACATCAGTGCCGGCTCCACTTCCCCGAATGTCCTTCAGATGAGACTATAGACTGAGGCCCCATGTGCAAACTCACGTAGAACATCTTGCACACATGTTAAAAACTTGTTCCACTCTTCGAAGAATGAGCCATTTTGTGTCGGTAAAAACAGATGACAATTGTAAAAAAATACATGGACTCGGGTGTCATTTGTAGACACCATCCTCGAAGTTAGAATGCAGCTACCTTCACGGTGGGTAAAAGTGGTCGCTCATTCAAAATCTCACCATTGGTGAATCTCAGAGCTCTAGCTGAGGAACAGCAAGCAAAAAAAAGTAATAGCCAGTCTTTATCTTGAGTACTGATGGTATAGGTAAAGGTAAAGGTGTCCCATAACCTAGGCAGTTGCAGGGGAGCGAGGCATCAGAGACATCGGCCTCTCAAGGGGCCAGCATGTTGAGGGCGGTGCCCATCTCCTCTCCCTCGCTGCTTTACCTTCCTTACCCTAAAGAGGGCAGGTACCCATTTACAGCTGGGTGATCTGGGGGACTGTATTGAAGCCAAGGCATGCAAAGGGTCACCCATCCAACTGGTAACCACACTCGATGCTGCTTAACTTGACTGGGGGAAAGCAAGCGCTCTGACTGCTTAGCTATCCCACGCTTTTTTATATTACACCTAACTGACAGATTAAAAAGATGTATAGTTGGAATGATGTTAAACTGACAGGCTAAAAGAATATATATATGTGTGTGTTACATATATATGTCATTGAGAAAGTATACTATATATGTATTCATAAAGATGTTAACCCTTTCAATAGGGCAAGCCTGTTTTCCGGCTCAGCTTTCTGCTACCCTTCAGTCCTGTAAGGAGGAAAACCAGCGCAACCAAAATTTAATTTTCCTTCAATTCCTGGGTTTCTGAGGTGCAGAAGAGTGCAAAATGGGTACCCAGGTAAATTTTATATACACACACACGAAGCTCTATAAACATTCTCGTGGGAAAGGAGAAGCAGTGTTTGCCATATTAGGACTACTTTCCAGAGTCTGTGGATGCCAGTTAGCCGCATGACAAATCACTATAAGCAAACCCTCCTCTGGTACCGTTATCACCAAGAAATTGGCTGACCGGACTGAAGGGGAGAGCGCGGGGGCAGAAATTCAGGATAGGGGAAGTAATTGTTAGCAGATATTCAGTGCTGTAAGGGTTAAACTGACAGGTTAATATATATATATATTCCTGGAATGATGATCAACTGACAGATAAAAGAAATAGATACCTGAAATGATGTCAGATTAAAAAAATATATATATACTTGGAATGCTGTATCGCCAAAGAAGAAAAGCAGCCACAGTGTGGAATGATGATGTCCATACAGCGCAAGTCTCAGCGGTACTACCCCACACGCCTGGCTGTCAACATTGCCTCAGGACTCAAGACAGCCGTCTCCGACACGCACCGACCTGGGTTCATTGTCGTGGAAACTAACTACCGCATCTACGCCCATACAGGTGAAAGTGTCGATCACAATCAGATTTTTTTTAATAGAATTGGAATTGGTATCAGATATTTATAACGAAAAGAGTCACATTCAGGCATGTATTTTTTTTTCTCTCCACTTTTTGGTGTAATTACAATGTCAGGATTTTGATTTTCAACATTTTTTAATGTTTTATTTCATTTTATTTAATAATTGTGCCATTTCAGTATGTTTTCATTTTTCTGCTGTCTGCCATCAGAACAGAAATTCTTTCAAACAGCACTCAAAATGATCAGATTGTTGAGAACTTTGACCTATTTTCTGACATCACTTTCGAAACAAGCAGACATATTTCAAATTTAAATGAGATTGTGAAACTGGTCACCATTTATTACCACTTTAAACCAGTCAAAAGTCACGTCATTCAGAGGTCAAAGTTGATCGCTTCCTGAAGACTCCCGAGGTCCACTCCAGTAGTTTGTCTGTCTGTCTGTCTGTATGTCCGAGTCTCTCTCCTTGTTTTAAATCCATTGCATCATTTTTCACCTGCTGTGTGTGTGTGTGTGTGTGTGTGTGTGTGTGTGTGTGTGTGTGTGTGTGTGTGTGTGTGTGAGTAAGTATATATTCGATGCTCCACCATGAAATGAGTTGCTTTGCACCTGACCCACTATTGCGCTAGGAGCCACTGTAGGCGGGTGGGGGTCAAGTTGCCGATTTTGAGATTTTGATTGATTATAAAAATGTAGCCTTTTCTACCTTGTACTAAAGTGTCAAGGCATAATTTTGTTTCCTTTTGCTTTAAAAACGCATTAGAAAACATCAAAACCCTCATTCTGACCACCTGTTTCGATGCAGAACTTGTCAATTTCTTGTTTTGTCTCTTTCTGCAGTCTATCATTTCAACTAACAATAACTTTTCAAAGAAGTGTTTGATTTAGAGTCTGTTTTCTCTACTCAACTGAATAGCCTTTTTACTGCAGATTAAATAACATGTCAATACTAAAAATAGGCCTCTGGTGCAATGCGACTCGTTATGTGGTGGTGCATCACATACAGTACAGCATTGCATCATGCATTTTTATCATACATATTTTGTGTGCGTGCGTGCGTGCGTGCGTGCGTGCATGCATGCGTGTGTGTGTGTGTGTGTGTGTGTGTGTGTGTGTGTGTGTGTGTGTGTGTGTGTGTGTGTGTGTGTGTGTGTAAGAGTATGTGTGTGTGTGTGTGTGTGTGTGTGTGTGTGTGTGTGTGTGTGTGTGTGTAAGAGTATGTGTGTGTGTGTAAGAGTATGTGTGTGTGTGTGTACATGTGTGCGTTTGAGTGTGTGTGTAAGCATATGTTTGTGTGCCTGCGTGTATGAGTGTGTGCATGCGTGCATGTGCATGTGTTCAAGCCTTGCATCTGATGTCATTGTTTCCCTGTCTGTCCCTGCAGATTCCCAGTTACAGATTGCGTTGCTGGCTCTCTTCTGTGAGCTGCTGTACAGGTGAGCAAAGATACTGGTCACTCACTGAGCTTAACACCACAATACTGTGTGTACATGTTCCCTAGGATAATACTGTGCCCTACTCTTTATACTCTTTACACTGATCCCCTTTGACATATCATAAGCCATTACAGTCAGAGCAGTGACACCCATGAAAATCTGCCTTCTCTTTCTCTTGACAAACATGTCTTACAAGACATTCAAAACTGGATGATTCAGAACAAGTAACAGCTAAATGCTGACAAAACTCAAGCCATGCTTGCAGAGGTAAGGTAAAGGTAAAGGTGTCCCATAACCTGTGTGGTCGTAGGGGAGTGAGGTGTCAGAGACCTCAGCTTCTCTAGGGGCCAGCATATTGAGGGCAGCGCCCATCTTCTCTCCCTCGCTGCTTTACCTTCCCTGATCCTATAGAGGGCATTTACCCATTTACAGCTGGGTGAATTAGGGGGACTGTACTGAAGCCAAGGCGCACAAACGGTTTGTGTGTGTGTGTGTGTGTGTTTTGATTTGATTTGATTTGATTTGATTTGATTTAATCTTTTATATTGAGGATAATGGAATAAGCACTCTTGTGCTTTTTTACATCCAGTCCCCATGTGTATGCAGTTTTGTAACTGTCATCTGTTCCCACCGGCACACGATGGCCTACTCTTACGAAAAGCAGAACAGGATTTAACGTGTGCGCAAGATGTTCTGAGTCTGCGTTCGCACACGGGGCCTCGGTTTAAAGTCTCATCCGAAGGACTTTTGGGGAGAGTGTGTGTGTGTGTGTGAGTGTGTGCGCTCGCGCATGTGTGTACATTTGAGTTTGTAAAAACTATTTGTGATCAGTTGCATGTGTAAGAATAGGCTGATTACACAAAAGCAAGTGCTTTGATTAGGTTTCACAAGATACAGCGCTATATTAATTCCACATATTATTATTATCGATATTATTCTTGCTATTATTGTGAGGTGTATTCCCTTGTACAGATTCCCAAACATGGTGGTGGCCAACTTGACTAGGGACAGTGTGAGGGCTGCTCTGTCTCGGGGCATCACTGCTGAACAGGTCGGTGTATTTTGTTTATTTTCTTTTCTTTTATGTCGAGGATAATGGAATAAGCACTCGTGCTTTTTTTCATGTATGTCTGTCTGTGTCTGTCTGTCTGTCTGACTGTCAGTCTGTCTGTCTTTGTCTGTCTGTCTCGTTTGTTTGTCTATCTGTTTGTTTGTCTGTCTGTCTATTTGTCTGTCTCTGTATGTCTGTCTGCTTGGTGTCTGTCTGTCTGTTTATGTCTGTCTCTGACTGTCTGTCTATTGTCTGCTGGACATACAAGGAAATATGGGAATGGAGTGGAAGGGGGATTAGAATGCAGAGGGGAGTGTGTGTGGTGTGTGTGTGTGCATGCGTGCGTGCGTGTGTGCGTGCGTGCATGCAAGAGAGAGAGAGAGAGAGAGAATAAAATGTATTGTGGTAGGCCTGAGAGGAAGAGGTGGAAATGTTTTTGTGTTGAAGGCTTTAGAGAAAGAGAGAGAGATGGATGAGATGATTTGGGGAAGGAGGGTGTTGCTTCTCTCTCCTCTCTCTCTCTCTCTCTCCTCTCTTCCTCTCTCTCTCTCTCTCCTCCTCTCTCTCTCTCTCTCTCTCTCTCTCTCTCTCTCCCCCCCTCCCTCCCTCTTTGTATCTGTCTCGTTTGCTTGCTTGCTTGCTTGCTTGCTCGCACATGCACGCACGCACGCACGCACGCACGCTTTATCTGTACTTATTGAAAAACTGAACATTTTCATGAATCATTACTTTAGAGTGTAAACTCAGTCAGTAGGTGAGTGATCATTGTTATTTCAGATGGTGAAGATTTCTTTCAGATTGCGAAGTATTGTTTCATATTTTGAGCATTGTGTGACATTTTGAGCTATTGTTTCATATTTGAAATGATTGTGTCAGATTTTAAACTGTCATATTTGAAATGATTGTTTCAGATTTTGAGCTGTTGTTTTTTATTTGAAATGATTGTTTCAGATTTTAAACTGTCGTTTCAAATTTGAAATGATTGTTTCAGATTTTGAATTGTTTCATATTTTGAATTGTCGTTTCAAATTTGAAATGATTGTTTCAGATTTTGAATTGTTTCATATTTTGAACTGTTGTTTCACATTTGAAGCGATTGTTTCAGATTTTGAACTGTTGTTTCATATTTTAAATTATTGTTTGTTTCAGATTTTCAACTATTGTTTCAGTTTTTTTAATGATTGTTTCAGATTTTAACTGTTATTTCAGATTTTTTAATGATTGTTTCAGATTTTGAATTATTTGCGGTCACACTCCCACCCAGAAATGCTGAAGGAGGTAGGTTGTCTCTTGGAGGGAGGGTGAGAGGGAGGGAGGGAGGGGTTATATAATGCATGTGACTATTATGGTCAGCAAGTTGTTACATACTTTCACCATTGTTTTAAAAAAGAGGGGGAAAGAAGGGGGGGGGGGGGGGCACAGCTGTCAGTTTCCCCCACTTTCAGCTCCTCTCAGCTGCTAATTAATCCATCCCATCCCAGCCAAGCAGGGGCCAGCTGATGCTAGTTATAGCAGGAACCAACCACACTCTGGGTAAAAGGAAAGGGCGCCCTAAATATAGCACGCTTGATTGAGTGATGTTGGATTTGTGTGTTGTGGGTGGGGAGGGGGTAGAGTTTGTGTCCACTTGAGTTGGTCACAGTGTGAAAGATGGTGTTAAGTTCCACAGTGCTGGATTAACAAAGTCAGTTGGGGGGTTGAACACCTTCATAGAATTAAAAAAATCTACAGGTAGTTTAGCTCTATAGAATTCAACCAAAGAGGAGGAAAGGGGGATGAGGGAGGGAAGGGGGTGGTTGGAGCTTGTGTCCCCTTGAGTTGGTGATGGTGTGAAAGATGGTGTCGAGTTCCACAGTGCTGGGTTCCGCAACACTGAAAGAACATCTTGGCCGTCACGGCTGAATGAATGAACAAACGACTGAATCAGTGAGGAGCGGGGTGGCCTGATGGTTAAAGCATTTCATTTATATTTTTAAATTTTATTTTATACCACTTTACGTCACAGCAGATTTCTCTACGTGAAATTCGGGCAGCTCTCCCCGGGGAGAGCGCGTCGCCACAAGTGCTGCACCTACCCATTATTTATTTATTTTTTTTATACAGCCCCAAGCCGCCCTGGTGACTTGAACCCCCCCAATTTTTCCTCAGGGATGGTGTCTAAACACGACACCTGTGTGCATGCTGGTTTTTAACATTTAAAAAATTTTTTAATAATAATTTTGTCATCCGCTCCTACTGGCACACAATGGCCCGCTCTTCCAAAAGGCGGAACGGGGTTTTAAAGTGTGCGCAAGATGTTCTGTGTGCGTTCGTACAAGGGCTCTCGGTTTATAGTCTCATCCGAATGACTATGACATTCAGTTTGATTTTTTCGTCAAACTGGGAAGAAGGGGCGAGGCTGGGAATCGAACCCAGATGTCATTGAAAGTTATGATGATGTAACTGAAAGTTGTATGCTGGTGTGATGGCATCACTGGAAGTTATGATGATGATGTCTCTGAAAATTGTGTTGTGATGACCTTGACACTGAATGTTGTGTGTTGTGGTGATGTCACTGAAAGTTGTGTTGTGATGATGATGTCACTGAAAGTTGTGTGTTGTGATGGTGATGATGATGATGTCTGTGAAAGTCGATGATGATGATGATGATGGGTCACTGAAAGTTGTGAATTCCTTGACGCTGAATACTGTGTGTTGATGATGATGTCAGTGAAAGTTGTGTTGCAATGATAAAGTTGTGAATACCTTGTAGGTAAAAGATGTGTTAATGGTGACTGTTGTGTGCAGACTCCAGTCATTCCCCCCACGGTCACTGACCAGATCCGTCTGTGGGAGCTGGAGCGAGATCGCCTCTCCTTCACTGACGGTGTTCTCTACAACCAGTTTCTGTCTCAGTCTGACTTTGAAATGCTCAGGAACTATGCCCAGGTGAGTGAGGCTGGAATGTGGCGTACAGTGTGTATCATTTTGCGGCGTAAATTGTGTATCGTTTTGCATCTGTCAAGAAGACAGGGAGGCAGCATAGCTCAGTGGTCAGAGCACCTGCTCTCCCCCAGTCAAGTTAAGGAGCATCGAGCGTGGTTACCAGTTGGATGGGTGACCGTTTGCGCGCCTTGGCTTCAGTACAGTCCCCCCAGTTCACCCAGCTGTAAATGGGTACCTGCCCTCTTTAGGGTCAGGGAAGGTAAAGCAGCGAGGGAGAGGAGATGGGCGCCGCCCTCAATATGCTGGCCCCTAGAGAAGCTGAGGCCTCTGATGCCTCACTCCTCTACGACTGCCTAGGTTATGGGAACACCTTTACCTTTACCAAGTAGACAGACCAGTTTTTCTATATGCATACAGTGTGAATCATTTTGCATCCATCAAGTCGACGGACCAGTTTTTGCTTATTATACACATCAGCACATGCTCCGGAACAACAGTCATCTCAGGCAGGCATGTTCATTTTGGTGGGATGATCCACTGCAGATGCTTATCACATGCTGTAAGTGCAGGAAATGTGTGTGTGTGTGTGTGTGTGTGTTTATACGAGAAAAGTATAAAGTTGAAAAACAGTAACAGGACAAAAAAAAGTCAACAGATGCCAAAGAATCAAACAAATCCTCCCCCCCTTGAATAAAACTATGTAAAGCACTCATTTAGATATCTAAAGGGGGTGTATGGGGGGGCAGGATAGCCTAGTGGTCAGTGTTGTACTCATGATGTGACAACCTTGAATGTGGTGGGGGGGGGGGGGGGTAGAGTGTTGCACTTGTGATGTGACAGCCTGGGATTGAGCCAGCACCAAGACACCACTGGAGGGGATTTTTCCCCTGGCATTAACATCAGTACCCACTCGGCTAAAGCTCAGAGGTTCACCAGTGATGAGATTTTGTTTATCTGACCATTTTCACCCATCATCAGGGTCGCATGCTGTTGAACGGGATAGCCTTGTGGTTAGAACATTGCGCTCACAGTCTGAACAACCCGGTTCAAATCCTGTTCAAGGGGATATTTTCCCCAAGAGTGCTGACTCCACTCTCTCCTCCCCCCCCCCCCCCAAAAAAAAATCCTACGGATGAGACTATGAATTGAGGTCCCATGGGTGAATGCATGCAGAACATCTTAAGCACATATCAAAACCTGTTCTGCTTTTTGAAAGAGTAGGCCATTGTGTGCCGGTGGGACCAAATGACAAAATTTACAAAACTGCACACACAGGGGACTAGATATAAAAAAGCACATGCGTGCTTATTTCATTATCCTCAATATAAAAGAATTAATAAATAAATAGATAGATAAAATGAACAAGTTGTAGACTATGTTTTGGCCTATAGAGAGAAGGTAGATTGTGGACTGTAGAAGGTAGAAGATAAACATAATGACTTGACTAATTGTTGGGAAGGATTTTGATAGGTAAATAAGTGTGTCATTTAAGTTTTATCCTTATTTTACCTTTACCTACCTATTTTTAGGCTCACATCTCAAAGAGTCAGCTTATCAACTAGCCAGGGCTTGTGAAAATTGTACATGACAAGTATTGTAGCCAAGCAGAATTGACACAATGAACACTTGCCAGCATTTCTGTAAGAAATGTGGCGATGACTGACTGTAGAATGGACACTTGCCAGCATTTCTGTAAGAAATGTGGCGATGACTGACTGTAGAATGGACACTTGCCAGCATTTCTGTAAGAAATGTGGCGATGACTGACTGTAGAATGGACACATGCCAGCATTTCTGTAAGAAATGTGGCGATGACTGACTGTAGAATGGACACTTGCCAGCATTTCTGTAAGAAATGTGGCGATGACTGACTGTAGAATGGACACTTGCCAGTATTTCTGTAAGAAATGGGGTACTGACTGACTGACTGTGGCACTTTGTGGTTGATCCAGGAGATGGATGTGTTGGTGTGGGAGTTCCCTGACAAACGTGTCATGGTGGTTACTAAGGATGGACATGACGCCGTCAAACGCTTCTGGAAACGCCAGCGCCAGATGTGACAGTAACTAACTGACAATAGCCGACATCCAGACTTTGGGCAGATATGTGGCAGTCACTGATGTGAATACACAAAGTGGAGAAACTATCAACAGCTGGCTGACAGTACTATCATCATGTAAGTGATGATGTTTTTTGGGGGGGGAGGGGGGGGGGGGTTACGAATGGAAAAAAAATCTCTGCCCATCGTGGGGCAGATTTTTCCATTTACTTGCTGACCAGAGTGACATGGCAGCAGTGCAGGGCCCCTCTGGCTGGTGGCCCCACAGCAGCCCAACATATGATTGTCCTGTAACCCTCGGTCTCAGAAGATGGCACTTAACAAGTCTAGGTAAGGCTGTAATGGCGAGATCAGAATGAGGTGTGTGGGAACACCAGGGCTTGGTGTCACAGAAAATGGGATAATACCAGGGCTTGGTGTCACAAAATATGTGGGAACACCAGGGCTTGGTGTCACAGAATAGGGAACACCAGGGTTTAGTGTCACAGAATACGTGGGAACCCCAAGGCTGCCGCTGTAGTCTATTGGTTAGGGCGTTGGACTCATAATCTAAAGGTTGCGGGTTCGATCCCAGCTTTCGGCTATGGCGTTGTGCCCTTGGAAAAGGCACTTTACGGCTATTTTCTCACCCCACCCAGGTGTAAAAGGGGTACAACCTTGTGTTGGGGGTTAACCCTGCGATAGACTGGCGTCCTATCCAGGGGGGAGTCTATCACTCTCAGTCGCTTAACGCCACAGAAACTGGGATAAGCACCGGCCTGATGAGCCTTAGGCTCGGGACAGACTTAACTTAACTTAACCAGGGCTTAGTGTCACAGAATATGTGGGAACACCAGGGCTTGATGTCACAGAAAATGTGGGAACACCAGGGCTTGATGTCACAGAAAATGGCCCCTTTCCCCAAAGAAAAGCTTCAGTAGCAGAACATTGGTCAATATTGCTGCAGTGGGGGAGAAAATTAGATCATTCACCTGGTATTTGAACTCTGGACTTACTGCTTTCTGGACTTCTTAGCCACCACACCACAGCATGGGATGAAAAGATTTGGTATGTGCTGTGTGGTATAGAGGTCCTTGCAGTGTAGAGGTCCTATCCTTGCAGTGTGATGTGGCAGGACTAACCCCAGATCCCAATATGTGGATCTAGGATGACACAGGCAGTGCAGGTGTGTGTGTGTCTTTGGTCTGTTTATGGTCCCCTTTCTTTCCCTGCTGTGGGCCAGAGTGTGCGGATGTTAAGGTGTGTGTGTGTGTGTGTGTGTGTGTGTGTTGTGTGTGTGTGTGTGTGTGTGTGTGTGTGTGTGTGTGTGTGTGTGTATGCACATATATGTATGTATGTATGTATGTATGTATGTATGTATGTATGTATGTATGTATGTATGTATGTGTATATATATATATATATATATATATATATATATATATATATTGTTTTTTCCCTTGTTGTAGTCCAAAAGGCTGTGGAATGTGAAAAGTATGCTATGTGTATAGAATGATGATTCTGTATTGGAGTTGTGTTGACACTTGTCATGAGAACTGTCCTGTTTTTCCCCCCCACCCCCCACCCCCCCTCAGTATGTGTGGGATGGTGCTGCTTTCTCTCTGTGTGGGAACATTTTATTTTTTTTATCATGGATTGTACTTTTTTTGCTGGAATATATATATGTGTACCAGTGTGGTACTTCAGAAATGTGCACAAGTGTTCTTAACATTGTACAGAGAAGAAGTTGTGTGTGAAAGTAAGTGTGAATGACGGTATTCTGCTATTTAGCAGTGGTGCTTTTGGGGATGAGAGAGGAAGGTATACACTTGACTATTACAAAACGTGAGAAATGAGGCCAGAGAAACTTTCAAAACAATTCTAATCTGAAAGCTCTGTGATCGTTTTCAGGTTAAACAGTAATGATGGCTTAATTATGCTATTGTAACTAAGATTACCAACAGAGATAATAATATAGCATGTAAATTAATTGGTGTAAAAATGTCAGTCATATTATGATTCTGATTTTCATAAAAATAATTTTCATAAAAATAAACTTTTGATGAGTTCTCCTTCGTGGCAGTCAAAGACATTATTTCCATTCCGTCTCATATCAAAACTTGCAGAAATCTCAATCCACATTTTGCTCATCTTTTTGATATTTTCTGCTGTCTTTGATACTGTCTTCTTTCAGCGTCTGTTATGGCTTTCAGTGCTCCCAGTTGTGTCAGAACATCTTGCGCACATGTTAAATCTTGTTCCGCTTTTTGGAAGAGTAGGCTGTTGTATGCTGGTAGGAATGGATGACAACAT
The DNA here is from genome assembly GCA_030674155.1 of Stramonita haemastoma. Classification (NCBI taxonomy): domain Eukaryota; kingdom Metazoa; phylum Mollusca; class Gastropoda; order Neogastropoda; family Muricidae; genus Stramonita; species Stramonita haemastoma. The sequence goes on along the minus strand of CM060341.1, from coordinate 18,242,903 downwards.
TTACAAAGCTGTATGCACATGGGGACTGGATGTGAAAAAAAAGCACATGAGTGCTTATTCCATTGTCTTTGAAATAAAAATGAAAACATCTGCCACCAGTTTCTTTTTCTTTATCATCTGCAAGTTTGGTCTTTCTGTTTTTGATATGCCAGCATCCATTTTTCTCTCGTCTCTGCCTGGCATTTCACCCAGTCTGACTGACTGTTTTCACTGCAGCTGAGTGTTTCATTTGACTGGACTAACTGGGGATGGTATAGCAAAAGAAAAAAAAAAAAAAAAAGACACAAGCAGAGGACATGGAAGCACAAGAACATGAATAAAATGAAGAAAATGCGAACAAAACACGGAATCAGAAAGAGAAGAAAATCACCACCCACCTATCACACTCAGACACTCACAAAACAAAGTCAAAACAGTCTAGCATTTCACATTTTTATTTCACAGCAATGCAAACTCAGTGTTGATTCTAGGGTGCGCCCTTGCGGGATTCCCGCATTTTTTTCAACTTTGCCGCAAAATAATGTGACCAGTGCGCCCTAACAGATGCAAAAAAATGTGGATACCGCATATTTGAACACACTGTGCGCCCCCGTAAATGCAGTTTGTACAATTTCAAAATAACGCTACATGCGTTTGTCATTACCTTGATACCCCAGGGACAGCAGGATGCACTGATTAGCGCCTACAGTCGTCACAATCATCACAAAGCGGCAGGTCTGACGTCATTTCGCTACCTATTTACGTCATTACGCCATTTTCAAAGGAGCCTTCACGCCTGAAACAAGTGACGTCATTATGACATAAACAATGATATAGATCGTTAAGGAGATAGCAGAAGCGTCCCAGCAGGGTTCAAAGCTGATAGACCTAAGAGTTTTCAAGGCGGTTTTTCAGATCTGGCTAGACAAGTAGCCCTGGCTCGAGAAGAATGATGACGGCATAGGCATAGGGTAGACTATCCGTGTGTATCAAAAATGACTTTGATCTCTCTCTGTCTCTCTCTCTTTCTGTCTCTCTGTCTCTGTCTTTGTCTCTGTCTCTCTGTCTCTGTCTCTCTCTGTCTCTCTGTCTCTCTGTCTCTCTGTCTCTCTGTCTCTCTCTCTCTCTCTCTCTCTCTCTCTCTCTCTTTGTATGGGAGGAAAAAACATGACTTTGATATTGGACTTCACCTTTCTTCTCATCTAGATCTAGATCTCTCTCCAACAGAAAATCTCTCTCTCTCTCTCTCTCTCTCTCTCTCTCTCTCTCTCTCTCTCTCTCTCTCTCTCTCTCTCTCTGTGTCTCTGTCTCTGTCTCTTTCCATGTCTCTTGTATACAAATAATGCATCTCCTCCTATATTTATGTAGTATGTTACCCTCCACATCTGAATGTACCACAATCTGGAAATAAAACTTACCCCCCCCCCTTTCTCCCTGCCCCCCCCCCCCCTCTTTCTCTCTTACTTTCTTGTATTAAAAAATCATTCTACAGACTAGCTGCAATACGTAAGGTGTGTATTTAATCCTGTCTGCCTACATACCGTCCTGTTTGTTTTATTTCTCGTCCTTGAAAAATAGCAGAAATTAGAGTAGTAATGGTATTATGAGCAAATACTACTTAGTACTTGTCCCTTTTTTATGAAGGGGTGGGAGGGGGTGGGGGCAAATGCCCCCTTTTTTTTAATTTTAGGGGGCCCTTGGGCCCCCTTTTTTGAAATCCTAGAATCAACACTGAAACTACAACGTTCACAAAAAACCCCATAAAAGACACGATTCACTCGCACAGAACTATAATCTGTGCAAAATCATAAATATCACTCTTGAATTTCAATGGTGAAAACAAACATAATCATACAAAACGTTTACTTTCAGAACTGCAGCTCATGTCAAAATCTATATATATAACAAAAAGACAAGTTTGCAACAGAAAAGCTTCTATCATAACCAACATACTTAGACAACATTATAAACATATTATTTGTGTTCGCTCCACCACATAATGCTACTAATATCACATTAAGTTGGTGTATGAAGGGACAGGACTTGTATCTTTAAACACAAAGTAAATAAAATAAGAAAAAAAAACAATTTCAAAAGAAATAATAAGAAAAGTTTGGCTGAGACTTTGCAGATAAGATTATGGAGTGTGAAAGTACTGGTGACGTAACACAATGAAACTTATAATGTAGTTATATAGATCAGGCAGAAACCAGCACATCTCCTTACCATAAAAAGCCTAAAGAGCTAAGATACAAAAACACCTTGGGGCTTAATAAAATAACGATATTGTATCAAGAAAAACTGTGACATCTTAAAGGTATTTGTTTCTTGAACGGTCATACAGCAACTATTGCTACCTTGATATGAGCGAAAATGCGTTGTGCTGCTTTTCAGCACCTGACAAGTCAGGCCCAGCACATTGGCGTGGAACAGATTTATTATCTTTCATTTATTAATTACAGATATAAAAATAGAAACCCCAATCACAATACAGGAAAAGTGCAATCAGTCAACACCGATAAGCTTAACATAATATGAATATCATGCATTACCCAAACAATAAATGCTCTGCATGTAACAAATAAACATGTGGATAACACAATACTGTTACCTATATACCTACCTGGCTATACCCAGACTTGTCATGAGCTCAAAAGTTTTGTGCAAGAACCAGCATATAAAATTTTGTGAAATCCTAGAAAAATAAATTACAGATAGCTACATCGATTTAAATGCAATGAAAGACAAAGAAATCAGAAATAACCATACCAACTCACATTGGCTATTTGTTTCTACTTACAATAGCACAATCTCTTTCTCCCCACATATCACTCCTGATCACATAATTCATATGATCCTACTGGTTTTCCATGATGTGATGATTTACCCTAACATAACAATGCTGTCTTGAAAATCGGATTCACAACAAAGGCAAAAGGAAGAAGAAAATGAAAAAGACAACAAAAAAAGTGGAAGAAAAGAAAAGAGTTTTAGCAAAAGAAGAAAAAGCGACACAAAGCAAAAACAAATTGAAAGAAGAAGGACACTTTACCAAAAAAAATGATACAAAATAAATGGTGAAAAAAAACAGAAGTTAAACAAGGAATGAAAATAAAGAACGATAAAAAATAAATGAAGCAGAACCATGCCCCCTCCCCCCCAAAAAAAAAAAGAAAAGTGGACTACCTAAAGAGTATCTGAAGATAACCGGAAAAGAATAAACGAAAGCAGATTTTTTTTTTTTTTTTTTTTTTTGAGATCAGATTTTCAGATTTTCCTGTCATCAGCTACGATGTGATAGAATCACATATGCAGCCTTGGGAGTACTGAATAGGGAATTTTTGTATTTTTTACTTCTATTGTAATGGACATGAATAATTGAGCATGCATTATTCTCTCTCTCTCTCTCTCTCTCTCTCTCTCTGTCTCTGTCTCTCTCTCTGTGTTGTTTGTGGTTTCTTTTGCTTGCCTTGTTCTTCTATTTCCTTTTTTCTGCTTTTCTTTTCCTTGAGTGCTTTCATATTTCAGCTTCACATTTTTTTTCTGTCATCTGCTGCAATTCACTGGGAGTCGTCTGTTGGTCTGGTTCACTCCAGGGTGTCTGTAAAGTTGTTCTCCGCTGGTGTCTGTAAAGTTGTTCTCCGCTGGTGTCTGTAAAGTTGTTCTCTGCTGGTGTTTGTAAAGTTGTTCTCCGCTGGTGTCTGTAAAGTTGTTCTCCGCTGGTGTCTGTAAAGTTGTTCTCTGCTGGTGTTTGTAAAGTTGTTCTCCGCTGGTGTCTGTAAAGTTGTTCTCCGCTGGTGTCTGTAAAGTTGTTCTCTGCTGGTGTTTGTAAAGGTGTTCTCTGCTGGTGTCTGTAAAGTTGTTTCTCCACTCCTCCTCCCCCTCCCCCTCCTCCTCCTCCTCCTCCTCCTCCTCCTCTCCTCCTCCTCCTCCTCCTCCTTTACACCCAGTGATGTGTAGGGCAGCAACAAAGTCTTTCACCCCTGCCTATCCTGGGCCAGCCTGGCCAATGAACTCCAAGAGTGCTGCATGGCTTCCATCTCACATTCCACTGTCCTCCTCCATGTTGTTCTTGGTCTTCCTCTCTTTCTCTTGCCGTCTGGGGTCCAGTGCAGTGCTGTTCTTGCGACAGATTGTGTGTCTCTCTGGAGTATGTGCCCAATCCATCTCCATCTTCGTTTGATAATGATGGTGCCCATGTCAGTTTGGTTGAGTATCCTCAGTAGATCTTCACTGGAAATCTTTTCTGGCCAAAAGATTCAGAGGATTCTCCCGAGGCAGGTGATCTGAAAGTTTGTGTTGATGGGTCTGTGGTTGGTCGTTGCACTGTTCCTCCTTTTGAAGTTGACCATGCTCTTGGCAACAAGGTGTCTCTTCTTTTCCTCAGTGCAGTCACTGCTCTTGGGTAGAATGGTTGTTGGTGGTAAACATTCTCACACTCAATCACACTTTTACACTTGTCAATATTTTAACTTATTTGCTAAAATTCCCTTTCTCATCATCTCTCTTTTTTTATTCTTTTTTTTCCATTTATCACTTTCAAGGTAGTCTTAGAACACAACTTTTTCTTATCTTTACTTTTGTTTTTCTTGGGTGTTTTTATATGTCTCATTTCATAACTTGAGAAAAAAGTATGCAAAGGCGAAAATAACACACACACACACACACACACACACACACACACACACACACACACACACACACACACACACACAGGAGAGAAACAAAAAACCACAAAAAACACGACAACAAAAAATCCTCATCATCCCCCTCCCTACCCCCACCCCTAAAAAAAGTAAAAACAACAACAAAAAAAGTCTAACAAAAATGGGTAGAAAAAAATACAAAAGCAAAAACAAATACCCCCACCATAGAAAAAAAAAACCAAAACCCAACCAAAAAAGCACCCTAACCAAAACAAAAATCACATAAAAACCTAAACAAAGTCAAGGGGGGACTAGGCGTCCGTTTTGACCAATTTTTATATCTCAAGTTCTACTTAAGGTATTGCCATGAAATTTTGCACAGTGGTGGAAAGCATCATTTTAAGCTATGATACAAAGTTTCAAAGCTTAATATGATGTAGAAAAATTTTTATGATTTTTTTCCCCAAAAAATGCAGTGAAAAACGGGTATGTCTCGGCCCCCTCTACTGTTCGAAAAAGTATGAAGTAATGAAGTCAAAATCATTATAAATGCAAAGGGCAGGAACAGAAGGGTGCAATAAGCATATATTTCTTTGTATAAATTCACATCACTGCTGACAACACCCGTTGGAATTTAGCTTAAAATTAGGAAATGTAAAAAATCAAGTTTAATCTTGCCTAGACCAAAACCTAGAGAGATGAGACATTTTCTAATAGTCTTATTGCACTCAGAAGCCATTTTTACATCTATGTGCAAAGTTTCATGGCAGTAGCTGCTATAGAACTTGCACAGTAAAGGGGGCCGGATTGTACGTATGCGAAAAAAGTGCGTTTTGAGAAAATTGACTTCAAAGTTTTAACATGCTGTAAACACACACAAAACCCATATTTTCTTCCTTTTTCCAACCTCAGGCTGTAAAAACACATGACCCTTACATTATAGTTTCTTCAGCTACAGCTTTGTACTATACTGACATAGATATTAAAGAGTTTTATGGGTACAAAACACAGATAGTAATAACAGTATAAATATATGTACCAACCGCTGCACCACACACATGTACACACACATACACACACTGAACAGACACATAATCTGAAACAACCACACACAGGATAGAAAGTGTGAGCTGATCTTTATGGTTCTAGAAATAAACCTCTACTTGAATTTATCAGCTATTATGTTATATGTTGCAAAATAATTTTGTTTACTATTATCCCGTTAATTATTTATATCTTTTTTATTTTCTGTTTGGTGAATGTACTTGTATGTTTTATTTATAATGATTCTTTTATTTGATAGTTGCTTTGCTTCTTTTTCTAAATCTTATTTTCAGACAGTTTGCTCATTTTTCTTTTCCTACAATAGTTATTGGTAGGCCTACTGTTTTTCTTCTTTATTGTTTACTTCTGAGTGCTACAATATACACTTCATGAGGCATTTTTGCTATTGTATTTTCTTTCCTTGTGAGGGCAGGCTGCATAAAATATGTAGGCTATTAAGATCAATCTTTTATCATCAAACTTTAGAAAAATCAGTTGACCTTGCACACACACACACACACACACACACACACACACACACACACACACACACACACACACACTGTGTGTCATACACCCACTAACATAAACAGTAAGCACATGTACTGACATGCAAGGTGGAGACATTCAGAGAGGGAAAAGTAAGGTCAGTAAAAATCCTAGCAAATTAAAAAAAAGTAAAATAAAGAAATAAAATAATAGTTTACTGTTTTTGTATTCTGGACACTGGCCCCTGTCACTGTGTCAGTGCAGTGACAAGAGACTGAAGGCAATGTCGAGATCGTCACTTCTTCAGTCGTTTTGGGTGTTTATTTTAATCTTCGTTTTTAAGCTGGGCCCTGGTTTTCCTTCATCTTTACTCGAGTGAAATACGCTTTCGTTTTTGATGAAAATATTATTTCTTCGATGAAGCAAATGAGGTCGAGGCAGTTGGTTCAAGTGACTGACTGGTTCAAGTTCAGATTACTGGGGCTCACTACCGGCTGAGACTCTTCTCAGATTTCTTCTTTTAATGCCAAACTTATGGAGAACTCTAAACTTCATTCCAATTTTTCTTAGAAACGAAAAAAAGCCAAAACTCTGCCTAAAACTGGCAAACTGTGATGCCTGTGTTCGCTGACATCGATAGAGACCGTGTAAACAAAGATGGCGGCTAGTGGAGGTTCAGCCAATCAGAATCGAGGATTCACTCTCGTGACTGGTTAGACCCAATCAGCAGTCTGCAAACTACTTTCTAGTAACACACTTTATGCTTCGCGGAGCTCTTGCAGTGATGTCATATGAATACAAAATTAGGTTAACAAAAAAGAGCAGTCCTTGACCTTTAAAACGCGTGGTTGCACTCCACAGTCAGTAGAAGCAAAACGATCGTTATTAGGGGAAGAAAACAGTGAATTTTGTGAATCAGTTACAATTTTTTTAGGCCACCTACTCCAAAAAAAGTATAATTAAACATATTTTTAGGCAAGTTTGAAGTAAAATCTGCCCTAGAAGTGTTTGTAGAGGCATTATTCTTGCAAAATTTACAATAATCCCAAAACACACTTTGTAGAGATTTTTCATCAAAATTGTACCCCTAGTCCCCTAGAAAGAGGCAATTGTCAGTATGCTAGAAATGTGAAACATAGTATGTGCATTTAGTAATTATCAAGATGTCTCCTCCATCTTGCCAGGCGCATGGCCTGTCAGACGAGTGAGACACAGGTCCTGAAATTTCTGTTGGGGCGTGGAAGCAGACTGCTTCAAGACAACGAACACTTGACTCCGTTGGACTACGCTTGCGATTCCTTGCACAAGCCGGTAATGCAGTTACTGCTCTAAGACAAGAACTTCCTGGACGTAGAAGAGCATGTGCATACTCTGTATTCGGCATTCGGATTCTGGGTGTATTCTATTCCACTACGACTTCTTTAGCGTGTGGCTGAACCTTCGACCAGATTTCAGCTCCTGGTGTTCATGTTTCAGTATGTGATAGACACACAGCGAGATTCCATGTTTCATTCTCATATGGTACATTAAATAGGCAAGATGAAGGAATACCCAAAGAGATTCTGAGAGTAGAAGTTGAAGCTCAACACAGAAGATTTTGACAGTATTGACGAGGTGAAAAGAAACCTGCGCGAGATAGGTGCTTTCTCAGTGCAGGTGGTGTACAAGTCCAGATGTTTGAAACTGGATTCGGAAGTATTTACAAACTTTCAAGCAAGACGAGGAAAACCACAACAAACACAGCAATATTCATCGGAAGAAAATCTCCATTTTCTGAATCAGCTGAGTGTGGCCAAGGAAAAGTAGGAAGAAGAGTGTGGCCTCTCAGCTGATAGGGAGTTCGAAGGTCACATGGATGACCACAGCAGTTTGGCCAGTGCCAACATGAAGAAAGGAGAGATAACAGACACTTCACATGGAATGTCTGTGTCAGTGACACAGTGGATAAGCCTGCTTCTGTTGTACATGGCTGAAGGAAATGTAAACCAAGTCATAAAGGAGGTAATTGTCAGTATGTTAGAAATGAGAAAAATAGAATGTGAATTTAGTAAGTATCAAGATGTCCCCTCCATCTTGCCAGGCGCATGGCCTGTCAGACGAGTGAGACACAGGTCCTGCAATTTCTGTTGGGGTGTGGAAGCAGACTGCTTCAAGACAGCGAACACTTGACTCCGCTGGACTACGCTTGCGATTCCTTGCAAAAGCCGGTAATGCAGTTACTGCTCAGAGACAAGAACTTCCTGGACGTAGAGGGGCATGTGCATACTCTGTATTCGGCATTCGGATCCTGGGTGTATTCTATTCCGCTACGATTTCTTGAGCGTGTGGCTGAAATTTCGACCAGATTTCAGCTCGTGGTGTTTATGTTTCAGTATGCGATAGACACACAGCGAGATTCCATGTTTCATTGTCATATAGTACATTATATAGGAAAGATGAAGGAATACCCAAAGAGATTCTGAGAGTAGAAGTTGAAGCTCAACACAGAAGATTTTGACAGTATTGACGAGGTGAAAAGAAACCTGCGCGAGATAGGTGCTTTCTCAGTGCAGGTGATGGACAAGTCCAGATGTTTGAAACTGGACTCGGAAATACATACAAACTTTCAAGCAAGACGAAGAAAGCCACAACGAACACGACAATATTATATCGGAAGAAAATCTCCATTTTCTGAATCAGCTGGCGAAGGAAAAGTAGGAAAAAGAGTGTGGCCTCTCAGCTGATAGGGAGTTGAAAGGTCACATGGATGACCACAGCAGTTTGGCCAGTGCCAACATGAAGAAAGGAGAGATAACAGACACTTCACATCCAATATGTGTGTCAGTGACACAGTGGATAAGCCTGCTTCTGTTGTACATGGCTGAAGGAAATGTAAACTCAGTCATAAAGGAGGCAATTGTCAGTATGCTAGAAATGAGAAACTTAGTATGTGCATTTAGTAAACATCAAGATGTCCCCTCCATCTTGCACAGCGCATGGCCTGTCAGACGAGTGAGACACAGGTCTTCCAATTTCTGTTGGGGCGTGGAAGCAGACTGCTTCAAGACAACAAACACTTGACTCCACTGGACTACGCTTGCGATTCCTTGCACGAGCTGGTAATGCAGTTACTGCTCAGAGACAAGAACTTCCTGGACGTAGAGGGGCATGTGGATACTCTGTATTCGGCATTCGGATCCTGGGTGTATTCTGTTCCACTACGACTTCTTTTGCGTCTGGCTGAACCTTCGACCAGATTTCAGCTCCTGGTGTTCATGTTTCAGTATGCAATAGACACACAGCGAGATTCCATGTTTCATTGTCATATGGTACATTCAATAGGCAAGATGAAGGAATACCCAAAGAGATTGTGAGGGCAGAAGTTGAAGCTCAACACAGAAGATTTTGACAGTATTGACGAGGTGAAAAGAAACCTGCGCGAGATAGGTGCTTTCTCAGTACAGGTGGTGGACAAGTCCAGATATTTGAAACTGCACTCGGAAATATATACAAACTTTCAAGCAAGACGAGGAAAACCACAACAAACACGGCAATATTCATCGGAAGAAAATCTCCATTTTCTGAATCAGCTGAGTGTGGCCAAAGAAAAGTAGGAAGAAGAGTGTGGCGTCTCAGCTGATAGGGAGTTGAAAGGTCACATGGATGACCACAGCAGTTTGGCTAGTGCCAACATGAAGAAAGGAGAGATAACAGACACTTCACATGGAATGTCTGTGTCAGTGACACAGTGGATAAGCCTGCTTCTGTTGTACATGGCTGAAGGAAATGTAAACCAAGTCATAAAGGAGGCAATTGTCAGTATGCTAGAAATGACAAACTTAGTATGTGCATTTAGTAAACATCAAGATGTCCCCTCCATTTTGCCAGGCGCATGGCCTGTCAGACGAGTGAGACACAGGTCCTGCAATTTCTGTTGGGGCGTGGAAGCAGACTGCTTCAAGACAACGAACACTTGACTCCGCTGGAATACACTTGCGATTCCTTGCAGGAGCCGGTAATGCAGTTACTGCTCAGAGAGAAGAACTTTCTTGACGTAGAGGAGCATGTGCATACTCTGTATTCGGCATTCGGATCCTGGGTGTACTCTATTCCGCTACGACTTCTTTAGCGTGTGGCTGAACCTTCGACCAGATTTCAGCTCCTGGTGTTCATGTTTCAGTATGCGATAGACACACAGCGAGATTCCATTTTTTATTTTCATATGGTACATTAAATAGGCAAGATGAAGGAATACCCAAAGAGATTGTGAGAGTAGAAGTTGAAGCTCAACACAGAAGATTTTGACAGTATTGACGAGGTGAAAAGAAAACTGCACGAGATAGGTGCTTTCTCAGTGCAGGTGGTGGACAAGTCCAGATGTTTGAAACTGGATTCGGAAGTACATACAAACTTTCAAGCAAGACGAGGAAAACCTCAACGAACATGGCAATATTCATCGGAAGAAAATCTCCATTTTCTGAATCAGCTGAGTGTGGCCAAGGAAAAGTAGGAAGAAGAGTGTTGCCTCTCAGCTGATAGGGAGTTGAAAGGTCACATGGATGTACTCAGATCATGCAAGTAGAATTTGAAATTGGAAAACAATAAAGAGCGATTTCTTCAATTGAATACTTATTTCAAAGTCACAGATTTAGCCAGTGTTTGTGGTGTGTGTGTGTGTGTGTGTCTGTCTGTCTGTCTGTCTGTCTGTCTGTCTGTCTGTCTGTCTGTCTGTCTGTCTGAGTGCCTATGTCTTTGTGTGTGTGCATCCACATATACTTTTTAATTTATCATGCCACATAGAACAGAGCCAACAGTCATCTCATACATGAAGTAAGCAACTGTCAGCCAGCAGATGTGGGGAACAACATTCATTTCCAAAGAAAGTCACCCCAAAGATAGGGGAAGCAAATGCTGCCCCATTCATGAAAGAAGCAATTGTCAGTACGCTGGAAGTGACAAGTATGCACACATAGTCTGTGCGTTCAGAAACTGAGGGTTTACTTGTTGGCAGGCGAACGCCTTAACTATCCTGCCACTTTCCTTCTCTTGTGCAGTGTTTGCACTTTAATGGCCACAGAAGATTTTGACAGTATTAATGAGGTGAAAAGAAACCTGCGCGAGATAGGTGCTTTCTCAGTGCAGGTGGTGGACAAGTCCAGATGTTTGAAACTGGACTCGGAAATACATACAAACTTTCAAGCAAGACGAGGAAAACCACAACGAACACGGCAATCTTCATCGGAAGAAAATCTCCATTTTCTGAATCAGCTGAGTCTGGCCAAGGAAAAGTAGGAAGAAGAGTGTGGCCTCTCAGCTGATAGGGAGTTGAAAGGTCACATGGATGAGCACAGCAGTTTGGCCAGTGCCAACATGAAGAAAGGAGAGATACCAGACACTTCACATGGAATGTCTGTGTCAGTGACACAGTGGATAAGCCTGCTTCTGTTGTACATGGCTGAAGGAAATGTAAACCAAGTCATAAAGGAGGTAATTGTCAGTATGTTAGAAATGAGAAACATAGAATGTGTATTTAGTAAGTATCAAGATGTCCCCTCCATCTTGCCAGGCGCATGGCCTGTCAGACGAGTGAGACACAGGTCCTGCAATTTCTGTTGGGGCGTGGAAGCAGACTGCTTCAAGACAACAAACACTTGACTCCGCTAGACTCCGCTTGCGATTCCTTGCACGAGCCGGTAATGCAGTTACTGCTCAGAGACAAGAACTTCCTGGACGTAGAGGAGCATGTGCATACTCTGTATTCGGCATTCGGATCCTGGGTGTATTCTATTCCGCTACGACTTCCTTGAGCGTGTGGCTGAACCTTCGACCAGATTTCAGCTCCTGGTGTTCATGTTTCAGTATGCGATAGACACACAGCGAGATTCCATGTTTCATTCTCATATGGTACATCAAATAGGCAAGATGAAGGAATACCCAAAGAGATTGTGAGAGTAGAAGTTGAAGCTCAACACAGAAGATTTTGACAGTATTGACGAGTTGAAAAGAAACCTGCGCGAGATAGGTGCTTTCTCAGTGCAGGTGGTGGACAAGTCCAGATGTTTGAAACTGGAATCGGAAATACATACAAACTTTCAAGCAAGACGAGGAAAACCACAACGAACACGGCAATATTCATCGGAAGAAAATCTCCATTTTCTGAATCAGCTTGTGCCGGAAAAGTAGGAAGAAGAGTGTGGCCTCTCAGCTGATAGGGAGTTAAAAGGTCACATGGATGACCACAGCAGTTTGGCCAGTGCCAACATGAAGAAAGGAGAGATAAGAGACACTTCACATGGAATGTCTGTGTCAGTGACACAGTTCATAAGCCTGCTTCTGTTGTACATGGCTGAAGGAAATGTAAACCAGGTCATAAAGGAGGCAATTGTCAGTATGCTAGAAATGACAAACTTAGTATGTGCATTTAGTAAGTATCAAGATGTCCCCTCCATCTTGCCAGGCGCATGGCCTGTCAGACGAGTGAGACACAGGTCCTGCAATTTCTGTTGGGGCGTGGAAGCAGACTGCTTCAAGACAACAAACACTTGACTCCGCTAGACTCCGCTTGCGATTCCTTGCACGAGCCGGTAATGCAGTTACTGCTCAGAGACAAGAACTTCCTGGACGTAGAGGAGCATGTGCATACTCTGTATTCGGCATTCGGATCCTGGGTGTATTCTATTCCGCTACGACTTCCTTGAGCGTGTGGCTGAACCTTCGACCAGATTTCAGCTCCTGGTGTTCATGTTTCAGTATGCGATAGACACACAGCGAGATTCCATGTTTCATTCTCATATGGTACATTAAATAGGCAAGATGAAGGAATACCCTAAGAGATTGTGAGAGTAGAAGTTGAAGCTCAACACAGAAGATTTTGACAGTATTGACGAGTTGAAAAGAAACCTGCGCGAGATAGGTGCTTTCTCAGTGCAGGTGGTGGACAAGTCCAGATGTTTGAAACTGGAATCGGAAATACATACAAACTTTCAAGCAAGACGAGGAAAACCACAACGAACACGGCAATATTCATCGGAAGAAAATCTCCATTTTCTGAATCAGCTTGTGCCGGAAAAGTAGGAAGAAGAGTGTGGCCTCTCAGCTGATAGGGAGTTAAAAGGTCACATGGATGACCACAGCAGTTTGGCCAGTGCCAACATGAAGAAAGGAGAGATAAGAGACACTTCACATGGAATGTCTGTGTCAGTGACACAGTTCATAAGCCTGCTTCTGTTGTACATGGCTGAAGGAAATGTAAACCAGGTCATAAAGGAGGCAATTGTCAGTATGCTAGAAATGACAAACTTAGTATGTGCATTTAGTAAGTATCAAGATGTCCCCTCCATCTTGCCAGGCGCATGGCCTGTCAGACGAGTGAGACACAGGTCCTGCAATTTCTGTTGGGGCGTGGAAGCAGACTGCTTCAAGACAACAAACACTTGACTCCACTGGACTACGCTTGCAATTCCTGGCACGAGCCGGTAATGCAGTTACTGCTCAGAGACAAGAACTTCCTGGACGTAGAGGGGCATGTGCATACTCTGTATTCGGCATTCGGATCCTGGGTGCATTCTATTCCACTACGACTTCTTGAGCGTGTGGCAGAACCTTCGTCCAGATTTCAGCTTCTGGTGTTCATGTTTCAGTATGCGATAGACACACAGCGAGATGCCATGTTTCATTCTCATATGGTACATTAAATAGGCAAGATGAAGGAATACCCAAAGAGATTCTGAGAGCAGAAGTTGAAGCTCAACACTTTGAGAAAGATAGACCTGCCGAACTTTAGCAAAGCTTTATGATAATGAAATCCCTATTCAATTTCCATGTGGTACATTGATGGTGCAGAAAACCATCCACTGTGCATTCTATGCCATATGGCTCTAGAGAATGCAGAAGGAGAAGAACAAGAACAAGATCACAAAGAGGAAGAACAATGAGAACAACCCGAAAAAGAAGAAAATTGAATACGCTATTCAATTTGCATGTGGTGCATTGACAGTGCCGATGCTTTTTCCTTGATCCAATCAAGTATCTTTATGAAAAAAGAGAAAATTGTATTCAGATCATGCAAGTAGAATTGAAATTGGAAAACAACAAAGAGTGATTTCTTCAATTCAATACTTATTTCAAAAGTCACAGATTTAGCCAGTGTGTGTGTGTGCAGTGTTGATTCTAGGGCGCGCCTTGCGGGATTCCCGCATTTTTTTCAACTTTGCTGCAAAATAATGTGACCAGTGCGCCCTAACGGACGCAAAAAAACCTGTGGATAGCGCATATTTGAACAAGCAGTGCGCCCCCGTAACTGCCGTTTTTATAGTTTCAAATAGCGCTACATGCGTTGGTCATTACGTTGATATACCCCAGCAGACAGCAGGATGCACTGAATAGCGCCTAAATGTCGTCACAACCATCACAAACGGCTGGACTGACGTCATTTAGTGGTGTTTGTGGAAGGAGCGGCGACCCAGTAGGGTTCAAGTGGTAGACCTACGATTTTTAAAGGGCGGTTTTTCAGTTGGGCAGCAAGTACCCTGTGCTTGGGGCAACAAAAATAAAAGGCATGGGGTGACTTCGGCGGGGATATCGAAAATGACTTTGCTCCCCCACCCCCCCCCCCTTCTCTCTTCTCTCTCTCTCCTCTCCTCTCTCTCTCTCCTTCTCTCTCTTCTCTCTCTCTCTCTCTCTTCCCTTCATTTTGCATGGGGAAAAAAAAGATGATAGGGGTTTTCCCCCTCTTCTCATCTATATGTGACGCTCCACCACATAATACTGGAGTGCACATGAGGGTCTTTTTTTTAGTTATTGACATGTGTTAATGTACAATAAGGGCTATCAAATAAAAAATACAGATTAAAAAATGGGGACAATTTGTGCAAAGATTACAAGTTGAAATGATAGCTCGGGAAGGGGCAAAAATGAAAAGGAAAATTTATTTCGTAACACGTTGTCGTGGGGCTTGGGATTTTCAAAACCATTCAAAAGCAAAGGGAAAAAAAAAAAAGCCTTGATATTTCTTATAAGGGAAAAGGTATAGTTTTAAAAATTTAAAAAAATTAAAAAACAATTACCCCAGTTTTTTTGGTCCAAGCAAAAATTTGGGAAAGGAAGGACCATTTTGGGGAAACCCCAAATTGGAAATTCCCTTTTAAAAAAAATTCCCCCCCCCTTTTCCCCTCCTTTCCCCTTTTTTCCCTTTTTTCCCCCGGGTTTCTGCGCGCGGCGGGCCCCCCCGGCCCTTTTTCCCCCCCCCCCCCCCCTCCCCTCTCTCCTCCCCCCCCCTTCCCCCCTCCCCCCCAAGGGGAAGCTTTTAGGGTTTCCCCCCCCATCCCCCCCCCCTCCCCGGGGGAAAAAAAAGACGTCCCCCCTTTTTCCCCCTCCTTTTCCCTTACCCCCCCTTCTCCTCCCCAAAAAAGGGGGAAAACATTCCCCCCCCCCCCCTTTTAAAACGGTTTTTCCCCCCCCCAAAAAAAGGGTACAAAAATTTTTAACCCCCTCCCCCCTCCCCCCTCCCCCCCCCCCCCCCCCCCCCCCCCCCCCCAAAAAGGGGGGGGGGGGGGGGGGACTTTTTCCCCCCCCCCCCAACCCCCCCCCCCAAAATTTTAAAAAAACTTGGGTTTTTTT
>CM060341.1:18214986-18227048 GCA_030674155.1 Stramonita haemastoma | reverse complement strand
GCGAATGCACGCAGAACACTCTTGCGCACATGTATAAATCCGTTCCGCTTTTCGAAGAGTAAGGCCATCGTGTGCCTGTGGAACAGACAAGTATTGTAACAAAACTGCATACACACGGGGATTGGTGTAAAAAAGCACAAGAGTGCTTATTCCGTTATCTTCGATATAAAAGAATAAATAAATCAGTCAATCAATTAATTCATTATCCTCGAAAGAAAAGAATTTGCCTTGCTTTGCCTTGCCTTGCCTTGCCTTGCCTTGCCTTGCCTTGCCTTGTGTCAGCAGTGTTGTGTGCTATCCTCCCCACCTTCGCCTTGAGGAGTCATTAGGGCACTGTTCTGAATTCTTTTCATCTACCGGTCTCTTGCCTGGGCAAGTTAAAAATGGCATAGCTCATCCCTCTCCAGATACAAGCTTGCATGCTGGGTATGTTTGTGTTTCTGTGACCCGCCAAACACCGACATGAATTATAGAATCTTTCATGCGCATAATCAAATGATCATTTTACATGTATGCACAAAGAGAAGGATGATATTGGCGGGTCTGCATTTAAGTTAACCCTGAAGATTGTATAAATCTGCACCCTTATAATTATCAGCAGACGCTGCTGTCAGTATTCAGTTCCATGTCATTGTAGACTCAAGGGATGAAAGTCAGGGCTTTATTCACACAGGTGTATGTAGCAGCTGTCTGAACTCTTCTACAGGTTTGCCATGGTATTTATTGTATTAAAAAAATTTTTTTTTACTTTGAGGATAATGGAATAAGCACTCATGTGCTTTTCTTTTACATCCAGTCCCCATGTGTATGCAGTTTTATAAATGTTGTCATCCGTTCCTACTGGGATACATTGGCCTACTCTTTCAAAAAGCGGAATGGGTGTTTGCATGTGCGCAAGATGTTCTGCGTGCGTTTGCACAGAGGGCCTTGGTTTATAGTCTCATCCGAATGACCCAAAAGAGTGTAAAAACCTCACTTTGAAATTCACCAGATGCCTCCGCCAGGTATGTGTGTGCCTGTATGCCTGGTTTGCTTTGAGTCTGTATTACAAGGGGTATTGCACTGTTCAAGGAAAAATTGTTTACTGTTAACATCATCATTCATCACCATCATCATCACCATCATCACCATCATCATTAACATTTTCAACATGTAAAAAGTCTGTCAGCAATATTTTTTGAGCAATTATCATACTGAGTGTGAATAATTTCACACAAACAGGCATGCATGCTCACACATATGCACATGCACACACAGATGCACACAAGCGCACATGCGTGCACACACACACGCACACATGCACACATGCATGTACATGTTAAAACCTTTTACGCTTTTCAAAAGAATAGGCTATTTTGTGTTGTGCCAGTGTGAACAGAATGACAAAATTTTAAAAACAGCATACACACAGGGACTAGATGTAAAAAAAAAGCACAAGAGTGATTAACCTTGAAATAAAAAAAGAAAGAAACAAACAAACATGCACGCACGCATGCACGCACGCATGCGTGCGCGCATGTGCACACACACACACACACACATACACACATACACACAGACTTTGTCTTTGATTGTTTTAGAAGTCAATTTTCTTGATTTTTTTGTGAGGGCAGGATGAAAAAAAGTTGTGTAAACTTAATCTTTTACCCTCAATAAAGATCATTTTGACTTGACTTGACTTGACTTGACTTGACTTGACTTGACACACCACACCACACCACACCACACCACACCACACCACACCTCACAAAACACACACACACACACACACACACACACACACACACACACACACACACACCACACCACACACCACACACACACACACACTCCCCCCACACATACACACACTCCCCCTCCCCTCCCCCCCCACACACACATACACACACTCACTCAAACACACACACACACACACACACACTCATACTCCACCCCCCACCCCCCATTTCTTCCCACACACACACACAAACTTACATACACACACACACACACACACACACACACACACACACACACACACACACACACACACACACACACACACACGCACACAACTATGATGATGTCTGGAGTTGTTCTGGTCCTGGTTTCAGGAAGTGTCGGCTGAATCGCAAAGGGATGAACAACGCCTCCATTGACATCCTGTACATTGACATGCAGAGAAAATGGGAGTTCCTCAACCCTGACAGAACCTCAGGTCAGTACTGCAGCACCATCAACCCTAGTGATTCTGACACTGCTGCAAAACACCATCAGCCCTATTGATTCTGATACTGCTGCAAAACAAACTCTGTCCTGTGGGTTGGGAAGCCTGGTCACACTTTAATGGGGGTTGGGGGGTTGGGATAGCCTGGTGATGTGCTCGTGATCTGGTGACCCAGGTTCAAATCCCGTTCATGAGGAATTTTCCTCTGGAGTTAACATCAGTACACATGCTGACTCCACTCCCGCCTAAAGTCCTTTGGATGAGACTGTATTTATTTTATTCTTTTATATCGAGGATAATGGAATAAGCACTCATGTGCTTTTTTTCATCCGGTCCCCGAGGTCCTGTGTGCGAACGCACATAATAATATAACATCTTGTGCGCATGTTAAAACCAGTTCTGATTCTTGGGAGAGTAGGCCATTTTATGTTGATGGGAATGGATGACAAAACTCACAAAACTGTATACATGTGGGGACTGGATGTAAAAAAAAGCACATGAGTGCTTATTCCATTATCCTCAAAATCATCTTAAGTAATGTCTTCCCCTTGCTATTCAGGGGCCCAGGAGGCCTTCCCTTCACAAACACTGGGGGACGGGATAGCCTAGTGGTCAGAACATTGTGCTCGCAATTTGATGACCCGGGTTCGATTCCTGCTCGAGGGGATTTTTCTCCTGGAGTTAACATCAGTGCTGACTCCACTCTCCCCAAAGGTCTTTTGGATGAGACTATAAACCAAGGCCCCATGTGCGAACGCACGCAGAACATCTTGTGCACACGTTAAATCCTGTTCCGCTTTTCGTAAGAGTAGGCCATCGTGTGCTGGTGGGAACAGATGACATTTACAAAACTGCATACACATGGGGACTGGATGTAATGCACATGAGTGCTTATTCCATTTTCCTCGATATAAAAGAATAAATAAATAAAATAAATAACACTGACCAGGCCATTGATAAGCAGTATCACAAAGGATCAGGGTCTGAGATACTGGAGTAGTCAGGGTGTCAGGAGGTGTGCTGTTTACACTGACCAGCTGCATACCCGGTATTCCCTGCAGTGTGAGGGAAGGGAAATAATTAGTCCAAAACAACTTTCTGGGAATCAAGGATTGTTTTAAGTGAAACTAGTATACCAGGTGCTGGAAACAAGGGCAAGGGAGAACTCCAGTTAAGGCTATGTGGTTTCAGCCTGGGGATGATTGTACAGGATCCAATCCAATCCAGTGATGTTGCTTAGAGCCCCGCTGACCGCATGAGCCATATCGGGGCTGTCACCTTGTCACATTTTAAAACTTGTATTAAAAGTGTGCAACTATGTACAGTTTAAAACGAGGTATAAAACCAGCTCGACTGTCCTTGCTTGTATCGACGCTCTGGTCAACCATAAAGGTCAGCCCAGGAAGGCCACCGTGTCGTGGGAAAACCCACATCGATCACACTTAAAACGAGATAAAACCAAAACCAGATTCCTTAAAACGACCCTGTCCTTACAGACCAACTATACCACTTTCACTCATATCAGACAGATTGTACAGGATGGTTGTACAAGGTGTTGTAGTGAAGATTGAACATTTATGCATATGCTTTTATTTCTTTTTTTTTTTTTTTTATATTCATATCAACATCTTTTTCTGGTGGCAGGGCTGTGCTTCCAAGGCTTCGTGGACGCCTGCATGGAGATCGCCCGCCGCAAGTTCTACTCCACCAAATCCTCAGAAATGCTGGAGACCCTCATCTCCTACTGTGAAGACAGCGTGCGGCCCAGCTCCCTCAGGGTGGCAGGTAGAGGAGGGGGAGGGGGGGAGGAGGAGGAGGGGGGGGAGGACTCCTCCTCCAAGAGAGAGAGGATCTCGCCCCGCATCCTGCGACCCCAGCGTCGCTCGGTCAACCTGTTCCCGCGTCGTACCATCACCTCGCTGGAGGAGGAGACGGTGCAGGACCTGTTCCAGGCGGCCCTGCAGAAGCGCGAGCGCTCGGCCATCAGCGACGTCAACAACTTCATGCGGGACATGCGCAACCGGACCTATGTCCCCTCTGCCCTCATGGGGCTGGAGCAGCAGCAGGAGGAAGAGTGAGCGAGGCAGAGCACACACACACACTCTCTTTCAAACTGGATTTTTTTTTTTTTTTTAGGAATCTACTATACAGTTATATCCCATTCAGACAGATTTTCTTACTTACTTTCTTTTTTTTTCTTTTTTTTTTTAGGGATCTACTACAGTCAATTCAGACAGATGTTCTTTTTTTTTTTTTTTTTTTTTTTTTAAAAAGAAGGGTGCATGGTTATTCTCCCCCTTTCAAACAGGATTAAAAAAAAAAGAAGAAAAATTGTGAGTGAGCCAGACTGATGCAGGTTTTCTCCCTCCCCCTCCTTTTAAAATAGGATTTAAAAAAAAAAAAAATTTTTAGGGATCTACAGTCAATTCAGACAGATTTTCTTTTTCTTCTTCTTCTTTTTTTTTTTTTTAAAAGAAGGGTGCATGGTTATTTTCCCCCTTTCAAACAGGATTTTTTTTTTAGGGATCTACAGTCAATTCAGGACAGATTTTCTTTTTTTTTTTTTTTTTTAAGAAGGGTGCGGGGTTATTTCTCCTCTCTGACAGGATTCCTAGTAGGGGCCTGCAGTCATTTCCTCTGTAACAACACTGTAAGCTCATGGGAAACGGTGATGTCGATTTATTCTGTGCCGTTTTTGCTTTTCGCTTTGGAAGGATGGTGACGTGAAGCAAGATCCTGCCATGGACAACTAACTAACTAACTAACGAACTGTGGGGAGGTTGGTTGTCAGCCATACCGGGACCGAGTAACGGTGGTTTCGTAGCCAGCTTGCCTGGCTGACAGAAATCGTGCTTTTTCAGTGGATCTCATCTTGTCACATGTTTGCTGTGTACATGTAAATCACTAAACGGGATTTCCCATGGGAACAAGATTCACCCTTTACTAAGGGGGTCCGTACTCACCTACATTTTTTCACTTCAAATTCGTGTCCCATTCCAGGAAAATAAGATGTCAGAAGAGTGTGTGTGTGTATGTGTGTGTGTGTGTGTGTGTGTTAGAGAGAGAGAGAGAGAGAGAGAGAGAGAGAGAGAGAGAGAGAGAGAGAGAGAGAGAGAGAGAGAGAGAGAAAAACACTGACTGATTGCCCCAACTCTGTGCTGCAGCCATGTGAAGACAAGAATCAATGCTGCAGATCTGAGGCAGATTTCAGCTTCTTCACAATGCCAGATTAATTTTTTTTTTTTTTATACAATTTCAGGGGTAATAATGAATAAAAATAAAGATTATGTTACAAAAACTGTTGGAGATAGAAAAAAAATTGATATGAATTTTTTACAGGAAAAATGAATGAGGGGAATCCAAATTTCTATTTAGATCATTAAAACTTTTATATGTTTTTTTTATACTTAACATTACATAATATGTGTGAATCACATTTTAGTTGTTTTTTTTTTAGAGAGAGAAGTGCCCTGATTTAGTCAATTGTAAGGGGTTTTGTTTTGGTAGAAGAAACTTCAGACACGAATAATCTACAATGCAGTACTTTTTTTTTTTTTTTTTTATAGATCAGATTTTCAGTTTTTCCTTTGTGCAACTAGGGAATGATAAAATCACATCCGTAGGCCAAGGAGTACTGGAGTGGGAATGTTTGCTTTCCTGTTGCTATTTATTGATGGACATGAATTGAACATGCATTACTCTCTCTCGGTCTCTCTCTCTCTCTCTCGTGTAAAATGCATCAGCTTATCATTTCATTTCAGTCTTTCATCAAATTTTACAGAACTAAGAAAATCATGAGAGTGTTTATAAACGTTGAACTAAGCATACAAGGTGATGACTTGAACACATTTCTGTGGCCTGCTGATTTCATCAGGAAAAGGTTTTATTTTCCATCCAGTTAACAAACATGGCAAGGTGGTGGTTTTGAATGGACACTGCTTCATTCTTGGAAGATATGCAGGCTGAATATTAACAAGTCCATCTCGGCATCTGTCTTTCCATGCCAATCAAATTGCTGACAGTTAAGGCTGACAAAAAGATACCAGTACATCCAAATTATTGTCATTGTTTTGTTCATGCTGTATTCAGCTCAACCAGATTCATATCAGGCGTTGTACTACACCTTTTTTTTTTTTTTTTTTTAACCTGTGGCTTCATGGAAAATCATCCTATTTATGGAGGACGAGTTTTTGTTGTTCTTCTTCTTTGGCTAGAGCTCTGTGGTTAACCAATGGTGAGATTTTGCATACGTGACCAATTTTACTTGCCATTAAGGTAGCTGCATTCTGACTTTGAGAATAGGGTCTTCTTCTTTTTCTGCGTTGCCTGGCTATGCTGAATTTTTAATCCAGCCTGGATGGCAAAGTCTGCAGTCTGTCGCAGTGACCCTGCTAGTCCCCACAGGTTTTTTTTTCCTGGAGCTCTACAGGGCTGAGCCACATCTGGTGTCTTAAGGGGGATGATGTCTAAACAAGACGCCAGAGTGCATGCGTTTTAAAAATTTGGTTGTCTGTTTCTACTGACACAATGGCCTACTCTTCTAAAAGGCAGAGCGAGATTTAAAGGTGTGCACAAGATGTGCATGTGTTTGCGCACACGGCCTCGTTTTCTAGTCTCATCTGAAAGACTGTTGGAGGAGTGGAGTCAGTACTGATGTTGTTAACTCCAGGGAAAAATCCCCTCAAACAGGCCCTCCCTCCATGGTGGCTTGATCCTGGGTTGTCAGACCACGAGTGTCATGCTCTGACCTCTGGGTTATTCCGCCAGTCTTTGTTTTTGAATGTTGTTGTATGTTGTTGTTTTTGTTGCCGGAAAGAATGCTCAATGTAAAGAAATCTGATTTACGCAGTGTGTTGGGATATAATGTTTGAGAGAAAAGTTTTTATGCGTTATCTACATCGTCCTTAAAAAGCAAGATTGATCGAATTTTCATTTCACTGTGTGTGTGTGTGTGTGTGTGTGTGTGTGTGTGTGTGTGTGTGTGTGTGTGTGTGTACGTGTGTATGTGGGTGAACATATGTGTGTAAACTTGTGTGTGTGTGTGTAAAATTTTGTATAATGTATATTTCTGAAATGCACCTTATTCACTGCTTTATTTACATATCTATTTTGGCTGTGATATATTAAATGGGAATTTATTTTCTCTTTTTCTATAATGAAGGTGTTTCATGACTTGATTTTTACTTTCAGTGTGTTAATGCGCGTATGTTTGCTTGTGAGTGTGTATGTATGTGTGTGTGTTGTGTGTATGTGTGTGTGTGTATGTGTGTGTGTGTTTACATTTTAAACTGTACAGAGAATGTTTTTATTGCTTTTTCTTTGCATTGGTTGCTCAAAGGTCTGTTTTATATTGGCAAAATGTTGCAATTAACTGATTGTTTACTAGTTTTGTTACACAAACACTTCTTTTTCAATCAATAGCTATGAAAACTTGAACATTAGTAGTTTATTTACATGATATCACTACAATGACATTTGAAAGCCATCCAGTTCACGGTTCAGAAGTTAGCACTTGTTTTCTCATCATGCCTTAGTTTTTATGCACACCTAGCTGCAAAGCTGGGCACGGGAAGAAAACTCAGGCTGAACCTATGGGGTAGAAAGAGTTAAAAAAAGAAAAAAAAAGAAAGAATAACAAAACAAAAAACATGCACGCTCAAAATCCTATTTCACATATGTTTTTCTGGATCAAATTTTACACAGCAGAAGAGCAAAAATAGGGAAAACAATTGATGAATACATTAGAATAACTGGCCAGTGAAGAGTGTAGAGTAGACAAATAGATAACAATTTTTATTTTTGCAGAGAGATAACTCTTTGATTATGTAAATCAATTTTAAGAGGAATGATGACTCATGCATGATATACAGGGGGACAGGATAGCCTAGTGGTCAGAACAATTGTGCTGGCAATTTGATGACCTGAGTACAATTCCCATTCAAGGGGATTTTTCCCCCTGGAGTTAACATCAGTGCTGACTCCACTCTCCCCTTAAGTCTTTCGGATGAGACTGTAAACTGAGGCCCCGTGTGCGAACGCATGCAGAACATCTTGAGCACATGTTAAATTGTGCTTTCCGTAAGAGTAGGCCTTTGTGTGCAGGTGGGAACGGATGACAAGATTTATAAAACTGCAAACACACAGCGACTGGATGTAAAAAAGCAAATGAGTGCTTATTCCGTTATCCTCGATATAAAAGAATAAATAAACAAAAGATAAATAAAATCACAGGATCTTGGATTAGTAACTCATTATGCTGTGCTCTCACACTGCTCTTCAGTGCATGCAAGGTTTGTCATAGGTGGTCAGGATGAGGAATTGGGCATTTTTTAAACATGCATTTAAAGCAAAAGGAAACAGAATTCTGCCTTACTACTTCTGTATGAGATAGAAAAAAACTTAGGCTTTTACACCCCCTGATTATATTTCAAGTAGATAACAGGATATACAATGCCTGCATTATCATAAATCACTATTTTAGCACACTTTCTGCCTTTATCTATTCAATTCATTCTTCAGAGTGATTCTTTGTTGAAAGATGGTGAGAAAATTTATATTTCATTTTTATTTTTTATATTGATAAAATCTGAGTGAGCCTTGGGTGCCCTTTAGTGTGCTGTCAGATTCAACCAAAACACACACAAAACTGTAAAGGTAAAGGTGTCCCATATTCTGTGTGGTCATAGGGGAGCGAGGCCTCAGAGACCTCAGCTTCTCTAGGGGCCAGCATGTTGAGGGTGGCGCCCATCTCCTCTCGCTGCTTTACCTTCCCTGACCCTAAAGAGGGCAGCTACCTATTTACAGCTGGGTGAACTGTACTAAAGCCAAAGCGCGCAAACAGTCACCCATCCAACTAGTAATCACGCTCGACGCTGCTTAACTTGACTGGGGGAAAGCGAGCGCTCTGACCACTGAGCTATCCCGTCCCCACACAAAACTACACTCCCCAAATACTAGAAACTGATCATTCAACCTGACAGGCACAGAGTGATGTTATTGTAAAACACAGCTTCAGTCCAACAGAAAACTTTATTTTCATGGCAATCCACAGACATCATTCACATTCCAGTTCCCTTCATCACATTCAAACAACAACTAAGTCATCCCCTGCTGTCATACTCACTCTTCAAAAGAGGGAAGGTGGCAGGACGGTTAATACGCTCACCTGCCTTACATGTAAACCATGAGGTTCTTTGGTGGGTTATGGAAACATAACATACCCAGCATGCAACCTGTACAATAAAATGAGCTGCCTTGAAGTCGGCAGGCAAACCTCTTTCAAAATTACAAGCACAAAAGACCACCCTACCCAGTAAGGGTATGCAGAGAAGATATGCATTTCAATCTGTCACTAAACTCACTCTCTCTCTCTCTCTCTCTCTCTCTCTCACACACACACACACACACTTATTTATACACAAGTTCACAATATACAAGTTCACATACATTAAGTTCACAAAGATTTAAAACATTCAAAGACGAACTCCAAGTGAAATCTAAGCACCAAGTTTCACACACAGACAACCACCGCTCTCGTGTGACCCCTTCCTTTTATGTCTGCCGTGATGAACATGAATGATCTGGAAGCCATCTTGAGATACTTCATCATGTTGTTTATACTCCATCCTGAACATCATCACCATTGTTACATTTACACCCAGAATTAAAGTGTGGACCCTGCACAGACCCTTCTTTCTTCCACTGAGAAAGGATGACTTTAGGAAAAGAAGGATCTTAATTTAGTAATTATCTAAAAAGGATGACTTCAGGAAAAGAGGGATCTTAATTTAGTAATTATCTAAAAAGGATGACTTCAGGAAAAGAAGGATCCTAATTATCTAAACGGGATGACTTTAGGAAAAGAAGGATCCTAATTATCTAAAAAGGATGACTTCAGGAAAAGAAGGATCCTAATTATCTAAAAAGGATGACTTCAGGAAAAGAAGAATCCTAATTATCTAAAAAAGATGACTTCAGGAAAAGGAGAATCCTAATTATCTAAAAAAGATGACTTCAGGAAAAGGAGGATCATATTTAACCGCAAGATGGTTTTTCCTTACAAACCAAAGACAAATACCAGCAAATCCTTTTCTAAAAGAGATTGTATATATATGTTAGTTTTCTGATTACAAGTTTTATGTTTTTTAAGCCCCCTCCCCCCTGCAGCTTACAGAATGAATGCCACACAGTTTTCTTGGATGATACCCCATGTTTGTGTTTCCTGTGACCAGACGAAGCTCGGTCTGGTCAGGGCTAGTGCTGGTGTTGTCAGCTGTGTGTACTGTCAGCACTGTGCAGCTTTGTCATGGAATGAGTGAGTGGATGGATGAATGAATGAATGAACGAATGAATGAATGAATGAAGGATCGAATGAATGAATGAATGAATGAATGAATAAATGAATGAATCCTTCACTCTTCCCACACCGGTCATCCTCATAATAATAATAATACATGGAATTTATATAGCGCTATATTTTGCAAAAACAAATCAAAGCGCTTACATTCGACCGATACAACACACAAACAATAAACAACAATTACTAGTTTTAGAAAATAGCAAATTCGAATGCACACACACACACACACACGCATGCACGCACGCACGCACGCACACACACACACACATACACACACACACTCACACACACATAAAGGTTATAATACACTTTGGCAGGGTAAAGGGGATTTCCTCATCACCTGCCCTTGGACCTGCCCTATCCCACCTGCTGACATGAATGCAAAATTCCCTGACTGTTACCTGTGTTTTGTAACATAAATATGCAAAATTCCCTGACTGTTGCCAGTGTTTTGTAACCAGATTTAACATCACCAATGTGACTGACGTTCAGTTCACCTGCCCTGACCCTGTTTTCAAACAAACTGCTGACAAAATCTGAGTGCTACCTCAGGGAGATGGCAGCAGGAGAAAGAGGTCACGTGCGGAGGAGGTGTGTGGAGGTGGTGTGTGGGGTGGTGTGTGTTGGGGGTGGCAGAAAGCGGTCCTGTGTGGATGTTGGTGTTGCTGGGGACAGCAGCAGAATGCGGTCATGTGTTGAAGATGCGGGGGTAGAGATGGCCCATGGTGTGGATGTTGGTGTTGCTGGGAGTGGCAGCACAGAGAGGTCATGTGTTGAAGATGCGGGGGTAGAGATGGCCCATGGTGTGGATGTTGGTGTTCAGCACGTCGTGCATCACCTGGATGTCGTGATGCTCACTCCCTGCAACATCGCAACACACCACATATAGCCACAGTAACCGCAGCATCTCTTACATGGGATAGCATAGTGGTCAGAACATTGCGCTCGCAATTTGACGACCTGGGTTCAATTCCCGTTCGAGGAGATTTTTCTCCTAGAGTTAACATCAGTGCTGACTCCACTCTCTCCCAAAGTCCTTCGGATGAGACTATAAACCGAGGCCCCATGTGTGAACACACGCAGAACATCTTCACACATGTTAAATCCTGTTCCGCTTTTCATATGAGTAGGCCATCGTGTGCCAGTGGGAACAGATGACATTTACAAAACTGCATACACACGGAGACTGGATGTAAAAAAGCACACAAGAGCTTATCCCATTATCCTCAATATAAAAGAATAAAAAATAAATAAAAATTACATGGATGTTTATTCTATACATACAGTCACTATCATAATCATTATTACACCACACATTCCCACAAATTTACGGGATAGCTCAGTGGTCAGAGCACTCGCTTTCTCCAAGCCAAAGTTAAGCAGCTTTGAGCGTGGTTACCAATTGGATGGGTGACCGTTTGCGCGTCTTGGTTTCAGTACAGACCCCCAGTTCACCCGGCTGTAAATGGGTACCTGCCTTCTTTAGGGTCAGGAAGG
>CM060341.1:18179986-18209986 GCA_030674155.1 Stramonita haemastoma | reverse complement strand
CATGTCAACCTGCAGTGTGTACTGTGTTTACAAGTCAACCTGCAGTGTGTAATGTGTTTACAAGTCAACCTGCAGTGTGTACTGTGTTACATGTCAACCTGTAGTGTATACTGTTTTTTACAAGTCAACCTGCAGTGTGTACTGTGTTTACATGTCAACATACAGCGTGTACTGTGTTCACATGTCAACATACAGTGTGTACTGCGTTTACATGTCAACCTGCAATGTGTATTGTTCAACCTGCAGTGTGTACTGTGTTTACATGTCGACCTGCAATGTGTACTGTGTTTACATGTCAACCTGCAGTGTGTATTGTGTTTACATGTCAACCTGCAGTGTGTACTATGTTTACATGTCAACCTGTACTGTGTATTGTGTTTACATGTCAACATACAGTGTGTACTGTGTTCACATGGGAACCTGTAATGTGTAATATTAACATGTTATATCCTTCAGCACTTCATCATCTTTACTCTCTCTGTGTTATATCCTTCAAAGTTTCAACATGTTCTCTCTCTCTCTCTCTCCCCCCCACTCTCTCTCAGTTCTCGTCGAACACACAGACATCATCAAAACTGAAACATTGGTCCTCAAATTCCAAATATCTGACCAGGCGAGAACGACAATACACAGAACACAAAATCTTTACCACTGATCTGACCGACGGCCCCACAAACTACAACGTCCATGTGTTGTATAGGTCAAATGCAAGTACTTTGATTTGTTTTTTTTATTTTTTTATTTTATACCACTTTATGTCACAGCAGATTTCTCTGCGTGAAATTCGGGATGCTCTCCCCGGGGAGAGTGCGTCACCACAAGTGCAGCTACTACCCATTATTTTTTTTCCCCTTAGGGATGGTGTCTAAACACAACACCTATGAGCATGCTGGTTTTTTTTGGTTTTTTTTTTTACAAGATATAGCACTATACAAATTCCATGCATTATCATTACCATTATTATTATTATTATTATTATTATTATTATTATTATCAAAGCACGAAGACAGACAGATAATTCCTGCACCTTTCCAAGGTCACTTTGGAGAACTCGACATCGGGCCAAATGACGTCGTTGTACAGCGTATCCATGGTAGCCGAATCCACCAAGGCACAGCCCAACGTTCGGGCCGCGGCTTCCGACAGGATGGGGGGGACGAGGGAGGTGGAGACGTCGAAGGAGCGGTGAGTGGCGGCGTTCAAAGGCTGGGAGGTGGAGGGGGAGGTGGGGGAGGGGGTGGGGGAGGCGGGGGTGTGGCTTTGGGTTGATTGACAGCAAGCGGCGATGGCCTCCAGTAGAGTTTCTTGGTTTCGTATTGACCACTCCTGGAGTTTAAGGGGAGAATGAGTGAGTGGGTGTTTTGTGTTTGTGGATGTGTGTGTGTGGGTGTGTGTGGGTGTGTGGATTGTGTGTGTGTGTGTGTGTGTGTGTGTGTGTGTGTGTGTGTGTGTGTGTGTGTGTGTGTGTGTGTGTGTGTGTGTTGGTGTGTGTTAGTGTGTGTGAACAGGATTCGAACCTGGTGCACCAAAATGCACACATACACACGCACATGCGCGCACACACACACACACACACACACAAACATACACACTAACACACACACACACCTACCCCCCTACCTTTATCTTTACACACACACACACACACACACACACACACACACACACACACACACACACAGAGAAAATGCTCCCAATTCCCCCCCACACCCCCTCCAAAAAACCCCTACCAAACAAAAAAAAACCCAAAAGACACACAAGGCAACAAACCACCACTCACTCTAGACACTCGCTTGCGAGACGACAGCCGTTTCAAGCCCTCCCCCACAACGCCCGCGTGGAAAACACTGGCGTGGTGTCTAGGCAAGGGCAGGGACATACCGATGCGCTGGTTCTCGCTCAACAGGTTTCCCCCAGCGTTGCTGTCCAGGGCTGATGCAGATGCGGCCACCTTCCCTCCAAACAGCTCACAGTTCTCCTGTGATCATCAGATACAGTGATGATATCTCTGTTTGTTTCATGTTGGGTTGGTGTGTGTGTGTGGAGGGGGGGGAGGTGGTCGGGGGTGTGTGAGTGTGGGGGTGTGGGGGGGGGGGGGCGGGGTGTGTGTGGTGTGTGTGTGTGTGGTGTGTGTGTGTGTGTGTGTGTGTGTGTGTGTGTGGAGAGAGAGAGAGAGAGAGAGAGAGAGAGAGAGAGAGAGAGAGAGAGAGAGAGAGAGAGAGAGAGAGAGAGAGAGAGAGAGAGAGAGAGAGAGTGTGTGTGCGTACATGCGTGTGTGTGCGCGCGTGTATATTTTCTAGCATGTTTCCATGTGTGTGTGTGTGTGTGTGTGTGTGTGTGTGTGTGTGTGTGTGTGTGTGTGTGTGTGTGTGTGTGTGTGTGTGTGTGTGTGTGTGAGAGAGCATGTGTGTGTATGTGTATTTGCTAGTATGTTTGTATCGGTATGATTGCTGTGTGTGTGTGTGTATGTGTGTGTGCACGTGTGTTTGTGTTTGTGTATCTGTATGTGTACGTGCATGTGTGTGCGTGCGTACATGTATGCATGCGCGCACGCATTGACTGCAGAGAGCACTGACCTGGCTGAGACAGCCGGCCATCAGGTGGTGAAGGACCTGGCCCTGAGTGAAGGGCTGACAGCCCAGCTGTTGGATACAGCCATGACACAGCAACACCCCCGTCTGCCCCCTCTCTCCTCCTGTAACACACAACCACACAATAAATAAATAAATAAATACATAATAAACACACATATACACACACAATAAATAAATAAATACAAAAATAAATAATAAACAACACACACACACACACACGCATGCATGCACACACACACAATAAATAAATAAATAATAAACACACACACACAATAAATGAATAAATAAATAATATACACACGCACACAAACACAAAATAAATAAATAAATAATACACACACACACACATTCACACGCATGCGTGCACGCACGCACACACGCACGCACGCACACACACACATACACACACACACACTAAATAAATAAATAAATAAATAATACACACACACACACACACACACACCACGCAAGCACACATGTGCGCGCGTGTGCACACACACACACACACACACCTGTAGGAACAGATGACAAGAATTACAAAACTGCATTCACACGGGGACTGGATGTGAAAAAGCATGACTGCTTTATCCTCGATCACTGACCCACTAACCCCCATTATCCTCGATATAAAATAAATAAATAAATAAACACACACACACACTCACACACACGCACACACACACATGCTGTCAAATGCAGGCAGGCATAACAAAATCCCTGTTTCTCCCCAAACTCCTACACTAACACACACACAGTGTCATTCAAACTCTCCAATATTACACACAGCACCAAAAAGCATATTAGGGACAGTCATTTATATCTTCCCCCCCCCCCCCCCCCCCCCACAACAACATCCTCACAGCAAGACCCAACAAAAATTTTTTCAGGTAGACCCAACAAATGATTTTTTAAAATCTTTTAGAGGCTAAAAAAGAAAAGAACGGAAAAAATCAGAAAAAAGAACAGTTTCAACAATCTTGCCTAAAAAACAAAAAAAAAACCCACCCTTATATTGCCTGATTTTTCCCCCTTGTCCATATGCACCCAGAGAACACGTAATTTATCATTTTTTTCAAAAATGAAGTCTTCCCACTGTTTTCAACAATCTTGCCTGAAACCCCCCCCCCCAACCCCCCCCCCCCCAAAAAAAAAACAACCCTAATCTTGCCTGATTTGCTCCCCTTGTCCATACACGCGGCCCAGAGGACGCGTAATTTATAATTTGGTTTTTTTTAAATGAAGTCTTCCCACTGTTTTCAACAGTCTTGCCTGGAAAAAAAACAAACAGGAAAAACACCAACAACCAAAAAAACCCAATCTTGCCTCATTTGTCCCCCTTATCCATACAAGCCCAGAGGATGCGTAATTTATCATTTGTTTTTTCAAAAATGAAAAGTTTTCCAACTGTTTTCAACAATCTTGCCTGAAAAAAAAACAACCAAACCCCTCCCCCCCACCTCCCCCCCAGTCTTGCCTGATTTGTTATCCCCCTTGTCCATACGAGCCCAGAGGACGCGAAAGAGGACGGAGACGATGACAGTGGAGAGCTGGGAGAGGACGGTGATGTCGGTGAGGGCGGGCACGCCCACTGAACGCAGCAGAGCCAGCGCGGCCACGCTGACACCCAGGTCTGGGTGCTGGAGCACATCGCACATCTTGTGCAGGTTGCTCTGGATACTGCTGGTCAGGTAACTGAAACACACACACACACATTCCTTCATTTATTCTTTACTTATTCATTTATTCTTTTTATTTTGAGGATAGTGGAATAACCACTCATGCACTTTTTGACATCCTGCTGCTGTGTATATGTAGTTTTTGCAAACTTTGACATCTGTACCCACTGGCGCACAATGGCCTACTCTTGTGAAAAGCGGAACAGGTTTTAACATGTGCACAAAATGTTCTGCATGCGTTTGCACACAGGACCTTGGTTTATAGTCTCATCCGAAGGACTTTTTGGGGGAATGGAGTCGGCACTGATGTTAACTCCAGAGTAAAAATCCTCCTGAACTAGATTCAAACACATCTTGTGCAGGTAGCTCTGTATACTGCTAGTCAATTAAAACACACACACACACACACACACCACACACACACACACACACACACAACACACACACACAAAACACACACACAAACACACACACACACACACAACACATAACACACACACACACACACACACACACACACACAGACACACACACACAACACATAACACACACACACACCAACACACACACACAACACATAACACCACACATACACAACATACACACAACACATACACACACACACAACACATAACACACACACACACACACACACAGACACACACAACACACACACACACACACACACAAACACAACACACACACACACACCACACACACACACACAACACACACACACACACACACACACACACACACACACAACACACACACACACACACACACACACAACACACACACACACACACACACACACACACACACACACACACACACACACACACACACACAACACACCACACACACACACACACACAAGAGGTTCAGAGGGGTGGGATAGCCTGGTGGTCAGAGTGATGCTGACCCCAAAAGTCCTTCGTTTAGACCATCTGTTTATCACAATGTTAGAAATTAGCTTTCTGAAGCATCTGGTCTTGTTGATAGCAAATTTACATTCAGATCAGAAGGCAACTTTCCGATGGAATGGCGAGCACTGTGAGTTCCTTGAGTCGGTCAGGGTTGCATATTATCCCTACATCTTTTCAGCATACACACAAAAATGATGATGAGAAATGTTGATATAGACAACATGGGTATTCATGTAGGAGACAGACAATGACTTATAACCCTCTTAGTCCTGAACCAGGATTTGCCGGGATTGAGTAATTGCACCCCCCCCCCCCGAATCCCAAACCGGGTTTTGCCTGGATTTACACACAGTACATTTCCATCACGCTGTGACCATCACTACATCACTAATTGCTGCCACATGCCAAAGCTCTATCAGACTAGAGGTAGAAACCCTGCTGAGAGCCTGGAAGTAATTATAGCTGCTGGTATGTACTTAAGAGGAGGAAAAGGCGAGCGAGCATGTGTACCCGACCTGATTTCGTGATGGAATGTGAAATCTAGGGGCAGTTTGTATTCAGAGAAATCTGAACGCTAGAAGGCTAATGCAGGTAAATACCAAAACACACACTACCTCCTCAATCTTCAGTCTCTGCATCCCCCACACTCCATGTCCCCTGTCTCTCCATACTTAAACTTCCCTAAAACTTTCCTCATCTAGTAAAATATTACAAACAGTGAACACACATTCAATGAAAGAAAACAACAACACAAAAAGGGAGAAAACATCTTTCAGTTTAGGGCCATTCTGAAAAAAGTTTATTGTCCAAGTATTTCCTTCCTCATGCCTGAAAAACAGCACAAAACCTTCCCTTTTAGATTTTTAACCCTCTTGCATTCGGATTCTCTGAACACAAATTGCCCCTAGATTTCGCATTCCATCAAGAAATCAGGTCAGGCACACATGCTCACTCACCTGTTCCTCCTTCTTAGTACATACTAGAAGCTATAATTACTTCCAGACTCTCACAGCAGGTTCTGTGCATGTGGCCTGATACTGCATCGGAATGTGGTGGCAATCAGTGAAGATCACTGTGTGATGGAAAACCACTGTGTGTATAAATCCCAGCAAATCGCAGGGTTGGGATTCTGAGGGAGGATTCATTTAATCCCAGCAAATCCCAGGTCGGGACTAAGAGGGTTAAGCTTGTATATATAAAAGTCTGTCCCGAGCCTACGGCTCATCAGGCCGGTGCTTATCCCGGTTTCTGTGGCGTTAAGCGACTGAGAGTCATAGACTCCCCCCTGGATAGGACGCCAGTCTATCACAGGGTTAACCCCCAACACAAGGTTGGTACCCCTTTTACACCTGGGTGGGGTGAAAAAATAGCCGCAAAGTGCCTTTTCCAAGGGCACAACGCCATAGCTGAAAGCTGGGTTAGATTACGAGTCCAACGCCCTAACCACTAGACTACAGCGGCGGCTGCTTGTATATATGGAGACAACAAAACCATGCACTCTTCTCAAACCAGACCTTTCTGAAGCCTGCAACTCCTGGTTACGTTTCTGCTCTCCCCTGATCACTCTCTCCAGGTTGCGCAGTGTCTGCACCAGTTGCGGGCCCTGACTGGTTGCCATGGAGCCAAAGAGGTTGTCCAGGGTTGCCCTGGCAACGTTGGTCAGGCTTTTCTCGATGCTTTCTTGGATGTGGAAGTACAGGGCCAGCTGCGTAGCGGAAAGTAAAAATCAGAGATTTCACATGAATACAGACAGTACAGAGAAAGAACAAGACTTGTCTGACTTCAAAATTTCTTCACAAGTTTAAACCTCCAAAACACCCTTACCATCAGCATTATGTCTGAAAATGTTTTCTAGAACCCTCGGTTTACAGTCTCTTCCAAAGGACTTTTGGGGACAGTGGAGTCAGCACTGATGTTAACTCCTGGGGAAAAAATCCCTTGAACAGGA
This sequence comes from Stramonita haemastoma, assembly GCA_030674155.1. Classification (NCBI taxonomy): domain Eukaryota; kingdom Metazoa; phylum Mollusca; class Gastropoda; order Neogastropoda; family Muricidae; genus Stramonita; species Stramonita haemastoma. Next base: position 18,202,839 of record CM060341.1, on the reverse strand, counting down.
TTTGAACCCAGGTCATCAGATTGTGAGCACAATGTTCTAACCACTAAGCTATCCTGTGTGAAAAATGTAAGGTAAAGGTGTCCCATAACCTATGTGGTCATAGGGAACAAGGCGTCAGAGACCTCACCTTCTCTAGGGGCCAGCATATTTAGTGTGGCGCCCATCTCCTCACTCTCGCTGCTTTACCTTCCCTGACCCTAAAGAGGGCAGGTACCCATTTACAGCTGGGTGAACTAGGGGAACTGTACTGAAGCCAAGGCAGCACAAACGGTCACCCATCCAATTGGTGACCACGCTCAACGCTGCTTAACCTTAGCTTGGGAAAGCCAGTGCTCTGACCACTGAGCTATCCAGATATCTTTATTAGCCTTTTGCAATACTGTAAGAGCAATGAAAACGTACATGCACATGTTATTATCTTAAGGCTTTTGCAGCAAGATGAAGAACAGTAAACGTCCTTTCCTCACTACTACTGCTGCTACATGGCTGTGGATCGGTGGTCTAGGTGGTAACGCGCCTTGCCTAGAAAGCAAAAAGTCCAGGTCGGAGTGTGCGGTGGTTCGTACCCCGTTTGGGCCCAAAACTTTTTCCCCATCCATTAGACCCTGAGTGGTGGTCTGGGCTCTAGTCTTTCAGATGAGACGATAAACCGAGGTCCCATGTGTTACACATCACTAATTAGCGCACATAAAAGAACTCACGGCAACAAGGGGGTTGACCCTGGCAAAATTCTGTAGAAAAAAGCCACTCTGATAGGGAAACAAATACACTTGCATGCAGGAAAAAGAAAAAAATAAAATAATGGGTAGGCGCTGCACATGTGGCAACGCGCTTTCCTCAGGGAGAGCAGCCTGCATTTCACGCAGAGAAATCTGCTGTGACATAAAGTGGTACAAAATACAAATGGCTGCCAAAGCAGCACCTGGCCCCCTGATTCCCGTTCGAGGAGATTTTTCTCCTGGAGTTAATATCAGTGCTGACCCCACACTCCCCAAAAGTCCTAAGGATGAGACTGTAAACTGAGGCCCTGTGTGCGAATGCATGCAGAACATCTTGCGCACACGTTAAATCCTGTTCCGCTTTTCGTAAGAGTAGGCCATCGTGTGACGGTGGGAACAGATGACATTTACAAAACTGCATACACATGGGGACTGAATGTAAAAAAAGCACATGAGTGCTTATTCCATTATCCTCGATATAAAAGAATAAAATGAATTAAAAAAATATATAAATAAAATGTAAGAAAAGCACACGAGTGCTTATTCCATTATCATTGATTTAAATAAAAGAATAAATAAATAAAATAAATAAAATTTAAGAAAAGCACATGAGTGCTTATTCCATTATCCTCGATATAAATAAAAGAATAAATAAATAAATTAAATAAATAAAATGTAAGAAAAGCACACGAGTGCTTATTCCATTATCCTCGATATAAATAAAAGAATGAAATAAACATTTTTTAAAAATAAACAAAATGTAAGAAAAGCACATGAGTGCTTATTCCATTATCCTCTATATAAATAAAAGAATAAAATAAAAAAATAAATAAAATGTAAGAAAAGCACATGAGTGCTTATTCCATTATCCTCTATATAAATAAAAGAATAAATAAATATATAAATAAAATGTAAGAAAAGCACATGAGTGCTTATTCCATAATCCTCTATATAGATAAAAGAATAAATAATTAAATAAATTAAATAAATAAAATGTAAGAAAAGCACATGAGTGCTTATTCCATAATCCTCTATATAAATAAATGAATAAATATAAAAGAATAAATAAATAAATACATAAAATAAATAAATAAAAGAAAAAATAAATAAAATAAATAAATGCACAAACAGCTGACCTGTGGGGGGAGGTGGCCTCCACGATGATCTTGGAGAGGATGGCCGCAGAGAAGTTGGGTCCTGCCCTCACAGCAGTGAACACCAGCAGTTTCTCCAGCCAGGGCAACCTGCCGACATCCCACAGTCTGTTACCACACATCGTTTAGTTCAAGGTCCACACTAAGGTTAACTATAGTCTTTCCTGTGACGCTTCACACTAAGGTTGACTGTATTATATTCACCCACATTTCATACAAGAATGCACATAGAAAAAAACAAACGAATGATTTTAAGCAAAATTCTGAACAAAATCTTTCTCAAAACACACACAACACAACACACAGCATGCATGCACGCACACACACACCTACATCCACACACACAGACTCCCCCCCTCTCTCTCACACACTGACACACACAAATACAACCCTCTCACCCATGCAAACACCCCCCCTCCCACTCCCCCCCCCCCCCCCCCCCCCCCCCGACACACACGCATTCCAACTGACCGTTTGGAGTGAGCGGAGTCCAGCAGGAGAGGCACCAGCTTGTTGGTCTGGTGGCACACATACACAACCCCCCCCCCCCAACACACACACCTACACCCCCCCCTCCCTCACCCACCCACACAACCCCCCCCCAATACACCCACAACCCCCCCCGCAACAAACCGTTTGGAGTGAGCTGAGTCCAGAAGGAGAGGCACCAGCTTGTTGGTTTGGTGGCACACATACACATACCTACACACAACACACACACACCCCTCCCCAACCCCCCCCCCCCCCCCCCCCCCCCCCCCCCCCCACACACGTATCAACTGACCGTTTGGAGTGAGCGGAGTGCAGCAGGAGAGGCACCAGCTTGTTGGTTTGGTGACTGAGGCTCTGCAGCAGGGGATCTCCCCCATCCCCTCCCGCCTCTTGCCATACACCCCACGCTGCAGCTCATACAGCAGCATGTTCTGCCACAACACACAGGGAATAATCATAATAATAATAATAAAATTTATATACCACTACTACTTCTAATGATGATAACAACAATAATGATGATGATGACATTTATATAATAATAATAATACTAATAATAATCTTTAATGAATAGTTCTTTAGGAAATTTGTTATAGTTTTAAGTCATACTAGCAATTGTTATGTATTTACTTGTTGTCATCACTGTTTAGCCCAAATCTATGTACTGTATACATTATTAAGAAAAAGACACCCATTTTACTGCACACATCCATCAACATACTAGACCCTCCCCTTCCCTTCCCATCATCTAATATCACTTTGAGTGAACAAACGTAAAATTGAAGCAACAACAACAACTAATAATAATGATGATTTTGATGATGATGATGATGATGATAAATATAATTCCATGTATTGTTGTTGTTGTTGTTGTTATTATTATTATTACATAAATTCCATCATCATCATCATCATTATTATTATCATCATCATTATTATTATAATAAATAACACACACACACCAAACTTCTATTTCCATTTCTTCCTTTCATAAAAAAAAAAATACTGAGAAAAAACTCAAACTCACACCAGCCATCCCCTCCTCCCCCCCCCCCCCCCCACAATTCACCCCTTATCTCCATCCCCCAACATCCCCGCTTTGCTATGACTCCTTCATACAACACCCCCTCATCCCCCTTTTAACCCTGTTTACCAAATACTCACAATCAGTTCTACACAGGTTTCCTGCACTTCAACCAGGATCTGCTCTTCTGCTGACTGCTCTGTTCACACACATGAATACATATCCACATTTAGGCATCTGTACACAACATTCTGATTCATACATGTGCACAGAAGCACATACTTGCATCATAACATAATATCCAAACACACACACACACACACACAATATGCATGCACACACACACACATGTACACCCACCCACACTCACACACCTACTCAATGACTTGGGTACTTAATTTAGGATTCAAGTAATTGTTTGTGTGTGTGTGTGTGTGTGTGTGTGTGTGTGTGTGTGTGTGTGTGTGTGTGTGTGTGTGTGTGTGTGTGTGTGTGTCTTTCTTCAGTTTAACATCTGTTCACTTGAAGTGATATTAGGTGCCTGCATGCATGCGTGTGTGCGTGCGTGTTGTGCGTGTTGTGCTGTGTTGTGTGTGTGTGTGTGTGTGTACATGTGCAAATATATACTTATCACACACACACACAAAACTACTACTACTACTACTACCACCACCACTACCACCTAACTGTACATACCAGTGTCCACAGATGGAGCAGCAGCCGACACGAGGAAGCTGAGAGTGTCGAAGGCCCCAGCACACACACACACACACACTAACGCACACACACGCACACGCACACACACACACAACTACTACTATACTACTACTACTACTACAACTACCACCACTACCACCTAATTGAACATACCAGTATCCACAGACGGAGCAGCAGCCGACACGAGGAAGCTGAGAGTGTCGAAGGCTCCAGCATCACACTTGGTCAGCAGGTGGACCACCAGATTGAGAAAACTGCCGGCAGAACAATTCATTTTATTTATTTTATACCACTTTATGTCACAGCAGATTTCTCTGCGTGAAATTCGGGCTGCTCTCTCTCCCCGGAGAGAGTGCGTCGCCACAAGTGCAGCGCCTACCCTTTTTCCCCCCCCCTCAGGGATGGTGTCTAAACATGACACCTGAGTGCATGCTGGTTTTAAAAAAAAAAAAAATTTTGTCATCCACTCCTACCCGCACACGAAGCCTGCTCTCCCGAAAGGCAGAACGGGGTTCTAACGTGTGCGCAAGATGTTCTGCATGCGTTCGCACATGGGGCCTCAGTTTATAGTCTCATCTGAATGACTGACATTCAGTTCGTTTTTTTTTCTCATCAAACTGGGAAGAAAGGGTGAGGCTGGGTACGAACCCAGAACCTCACGGTTTACTTGTTGGCAGGCAAACGTCTTAACCATCCTGCCACATGCCTTCCTTTCTCCTTTCTGCCACCCACCTTCCAATTCACACACAATGCAACACTACACAGTCAGTGACTTCTCTTTAATTACACTGAGTGCTACAATAGCCTGGTGGTTACAGTGATGCGCATTGTGCTCATGATGTACTGACCCAGATTCGAATCTCGTTCAAGAGGATTTTTCCTCTGGAGGTAACATCAGTGCAGGCCCCAAAAGTCCTTCAGATGAGATTATAAACCAAAGTCCTCTGTGCAAACGCATGCAGAACATCTTGCACACACATTACAACCTGTTCTGCTTTTTTGGAAGAGTAGGCCATTGTGTGCTGGTGGGAATGTATGACAATATTGACAAAACTGCATACACATGGGGACTGGATGTAAAAAAAAGCACATGAGTGCTTATCCCATTATCCTCGATATAAAAGAATAAATAAAGAAAGAAAGAAAATAAACCTCCTTCCTTACTCCTTCCCACACCCCTTCCTTCCATCTGTCCTCATCTGTCTTCCTCCCCCACCCCCCCCTTCAATCTGGTTTACCCCTCAACACCTCCGCCCCCCCCAAACCCTGACCTTTTTTCAACTTCTGATTCCCCCCCCCCTCCCTTTCATCCCTCTCTAGTAATTCCCCCCCCCCCCCCTCCTCAAAAAACTTTTAAAAAAATATTTAAAAAAAAAAAAAAAAATTTTAATCTATCCACCCTCTCCCTCCAAATTCCAGAGGCAGTTTCTGACCTGTTATAATCTGCAGGAGTGGCCATGGCCCAGGACAGAAACTGGTGATGAAGACGATTCAGAACTCCTGGGGTTACTGCAACACATCACATAATATGCTAGTTTCTTACTGCAGACATGCTAGTGCCTACTAAAATACAACAAACACATATGTAATAGTCATCGTTCTAGCTGTAGACATACTTAGTGCCAACTGAAATACAATAAACATGTATATAGTAGTCATCAATTCAGCCACAACCTATAGATTCTGTTTTATAAATGTTACTTTCAAAAAGATGATGGGATAGCTCAGTGGTCAGAGCACTCGCTTTCCCCTAGCTAAGGTTAAGCAGCATTGAGAGTGGTTACCAAGTGGATGGCTTCAGTACAGTTCCCCCAGTTCACCCAGCGGTAAATGGGTACCTGCCCTCTTTAGGGTCTGGGAAGGTAAAACAGCGAGAGAAAGAGAGGAGATTGGCACCGCCCTCAACATGCTGGCCCTTATAGAAGCTAAGACTCTGATACCTTAGCCGCCGCTGTAGTCTCGTGGTTAGGGCGTTGGACTCGTAATCTAAAGGTTGCAGGTTCGATCCCAGCTTTCGGTTATGGCGTTGTGCCCTTGGAAAAGGCACTTTACGGCTATTTTCTCACCCCACCCAGGTGTAAAAGGGGTACCAACCTTGTGTTGGGGCTTAACCCTGCGATAGACTGGCGTCCTATCCAGGGGGGAGTCTATGACTCTCAGTCGCTTAACGCCACAGAAACCGGGATAATCACTGGCCTGATGAGCCTTAGGCTCGAGACAGACTTTAACTAACTAACTTTTTTCAGAAAACACAGTCACAGCCAGTGGCCGAGGTGAGGACAGAGTGAACTTACAGGCGGAGATGAGATCGGTGGTTAACACCTGCAGCAGCATGGGAGACATGGAGGCCAGCTGCAGGAGGAAGGGCACTGTGGTGACTCGCATGGCGTCACCTGACGACTGTAACCCTTCCTGTTATCACAACACACTGGTACATGATAATGATAGTGTATTGATTGATGATAACAACTCATACCAAAAAGAAAAATCACAAAAAACCACACTCATACAGGAGGAAGGGCACTGTGGTGACTCGCATGGCATCGCCTGACGACTGTAACCCTTCCTGTTATCAGAAAACACACACTGGTACATGTAACGACAATGTATTGATGATAACAACAATAACAACACACACAGGAGGAAGGGCACTGTGGCGACTCGCATGGCATCATCTGATGACTGTAACCCTTCCTGCCATCAGAAAACACACACTGGTACAAGTGACAATAATGATACTGTATTGCTTGGTGATAACAACAACTCAAAAAAAAAATCACAAAAAAACAAAAAACTCATACAGGAGGAAGGGCACTGTGGTGACTCGCATGGCATCACCTGACGACTCCAAGCCTTCCTGTTATCAGAAAACACTGCTACATGTAACAACGATGATAGTGTATTGATTTGACTGATGATAACAACAATAACAACTCATACATAATGATAACAACTCATACAGGAGGAAGGGCACTGTGTGACTCACATGGCGTCCCCTGACGACTGTAACCCTTCCTGTTATCAGAAAACACTGCTACATGTAATGACAATGACAATGTATTGATGATAACAACAATAACAACTCATACAGGAGGAAGGACATTGTGGAGACTCGCATGGCATTGCATGACGACTGTATCCCTTCCCGTTCTCAGAAAACACTGCTACATGTAACAATAATGATAGTGTATTGATTGATGATAACAACAATAACAACTCATACAGGAGGAAAGACACTGTGGTGACTCGCATGGCGTCACCTGACAACTGTAACCCTTCCTGTTATCAGAAAACACTGCTACATGTAATAATGGTGATAATGTATTGATAACTTTCTATCATCAAAAAACACACACTGCTATGATCAACAAGATCTTGCTTGCGTGACAGATGAGAGCTATCGTTCTGTAGCTACTGCAGTCTTTCACATTTCCATTCTTGTGAAGCAAGAAAAATTCTTGTGACTTGCAGTCTGCTGGTCTTCCAGATGTTACAGCATAGGTAATGCATGGCTCTCAGCCCACCTTCTCCTGTGTACTTCAGCAGTTCTCCTGGAATGTTATCCAGGCCTGGTGATTTTCTGCATTTAACCCTCTTAATCCTGAACTGGGATTTGCCGGGATTCAATAACTGCCCCCCCTGAATCCTGAACTGGGATTTGCTGGGATTTACACACAGTAGATTTCCATCACGCTGTGACCATCACTAATTGCTACCACATGTCAAAGCTCTATCAGGCTAGATTTAGAAACCCTGCTGAGAGTCTGGAAGTAATTATAGCTGATGGTATGTACTTAGAAAGAGGATAAGGCGAGCCAGCATGTGTGCCTGACCTGATTTTGTGATGGAATGCGAAATCTAGGGGCAATTTGTGTTCAGAGAATCCGAATGCAAGAGGGTTAAACTCTTTGATGGCTGTCTCAACTTCACTAACAAGGGGTTCTGGCTCTAAGTCAGAGCTGTTTATGTTGAAATTAAACTCTATAATTTTGAGGTATATTTTCAAGGTTTATATAGCCCCACTGCAGCTCACAAAATGTTTTAAAGACATTTATGTTATTAGCTAACAAAATGTTTTAAAGACATTTCTGTTATTAGCTAACAAAATGTTTTAAAGACATTTCTGTTATTAGCTAACAAAATGTTTTAAAGACATTTCTGTTATTAGCTAACAAAATATTTTAAAGACATTTCTGTTATTAGCTAACAAAATGTTTTAAAGACATTTCTGTTATTAGCTAACAAAATGTTTTAAAGACATTTCTGTTATTCACTCAGCGTGGCCTACACAGCATTACCCCTAAAAAACCCAGAAAACACGAATCAAACAAAAACCAAAAAGTTTTGAAAGAAAAAAAAAATCTACCCACTTACCTCAAACAGCGCCATGAGAGCTTTCCGAATGTCTTGCTGATGTTTGGACGCCAAGTGTCCCAGGATGCCCACCACGGAGGCCATCTTGGGCACCTTTTTACGCACCCCTGGGTCCCGATCTGTGGGGTCGCCCCGCCCTGTGCTGCAGAAATCTTTCAGGCCACAGTTCAGCACCCGGGTGATGATGGTAGTGGGGTAACAGGACCTGCAAGACACCCCAGGTGTCAGGTACGTCAAGTTATGGGGGATGTGATAGCCTAGTGGTTAGAACATTGCGCTCGCAATCTGGCGACCCAGGTTCGAATCCCGTTCCAAGGGGATTTTTCCTCTGGAGTTAACTTCACTCTCCTCTACTGCTGACTCCAGAGCTGATTCCACTCTCCCCAGAAGTCCTTTAAATGAGACAATAAACCGAGGCCCTGTGTGCGAATGCACGCAGACCATGTTGTGCTCACGTTAAATCCTGTTCCGCTTTTCGTAAACAGTAGGCCATCGTGTGCCGGTGGGAACCGATGACCCGATTTACAAAAACTGCATACACACGGGGGACTGGATGTAAAAAAAGCACATGAGTGCTTATCCCGTTATCCTCGATATGAAAGAATAAAATTTTAAAAATAAGATAAATAAGGTAAGTCAAGTTATGGGGGACGTGATAGCCTAGTGGTTAGAACACTGCACTCGCAACCTGGCGACCCGGGTTCGATTCCCATTCCAAGGGGATTTTTCCTGTGGAGTTAACATCAGTGCTGACTCCACTCTCCACAGAAGTCCTTTAAATGAGACAATAAACCGAAGCCCTGTGTGCGAATGCACACAGACCATGTTGTGCTCACATAAAATCCTGTTCCGCTTTTCGAAAGTGTAGGCCATTGTGTGCCGGAGAAAACAGATGACAAAATTTACGCAACTGCATACACACGGGCACTGGATATAAAAAAGCATGTGTGCTTAATCCATTATCCTCAATATAAAGAAATAAAATGAATAAAAAAGAAATATCTACAGGGCACGGGAACCAATTTTTATCATTTTTAATAGTTACTAAGCAAAAAAAAGATATATGCGTACCATTTTTATTGCATTCTGCATCACATAGAGCACACATTCCTACTTCAGAGCAGCCCACTTTTTCGGAAAGGATGCATGCTGGGTATGTTCATGTTTTTGTAACCCACCTATAGTGCCGTGAATCACGAAATCTTCAACATGCACATCTGATCTTCTGCATGTATATATATACACACAGAGGGAATAAAGGCACTGGCAGGTCTACACTTGTTGCCATGAGAGATGGTAAAATTCCCCACCCTGAATTAATACAATGATGTTACTGCTGAGAGTTCATGACTGACTGGAGTGAAGTTCCATGTCTGAACCATCACCCTGCCAAACTGTATAACCTGTGTGTGTGTATGTGTGTGTGTGTGTGTGTGTGTGTGTGTGTGTGTGTGTGTGTGTGTGTGCGCGTGCGAGAGTGTGTGTGTGTGCGTGTGTGTGCATGCGTGCGTGTGTGTACGTGTGTGTGCATGCGTGCATTTGTGCACATTTGAATTAATTTGTTAAAAATATTAATTTTTAGTTGTTGCATGTGTAAGAATACGTTGAATGCAAGCGCATTGATTTGTTTTGTTTTTTTACAAGATACAGTATCTCTCTTTCTCTCTATATATAAAAATTCCATTTATTACTATCATCATGACCCACAAGGCTACAGCACCTGACATCTTCACCTGAGGGCTGACTACACCTGCAGCAGGCACCTACCCGATGCGGGCCACTACCCAGTCAAAGTGGGGTGAGTACTGTACAGAGGCTTCCAACAGGGCATCCACACAGCTATCGGGGGCTCCTCCCACCCTGCAACCACATCCCACCACATCATTATAACACATCATATCGCATCATGACATCAATGCATGTGCACACACACTTGGGTCACACATTTTGGTATCTCAACACTGGTATGTTGATATATATATATAGATATGTATATGTAAAACAAATAATACAATTCAGTAACCATGAATATTAGGTAAAGGTAAAGGTGTCCCATAACCTAAGTGGTCATAAAGGAGTGAGGCATCAGAGATCTCAGCTTCTCCAGGAGCCAGCATATTGAAGGTGGCGCCCATCTCCTCTCCCTCGCTACTTTATCTTCCCTGACCCTAAGGAGGGCAGGTACCCACTAACAACTGGGTGAACCGGGGGACTGTACAGAAGCAAAGACACACGAAAGGTCACCCATCCACCTGGTAATATATATACATGTGTATATGAATGTATGTATGTGTTACATACATCCACACACACACACCCCCCCCCCCCCCCCCCCAACACACACAAACACCCACACACACACACACATGTAGTATATATATGAATGTACCATGCTTGATGCTGTTTAACTTTGGCTAAGGGAAAGCGAGTGCTCTGACCACTGAGCTATCCTGTACCGGTGAATACATGAGAGATATATCCACAACTTATACTTTATTCAATACAATTACATCCTGTCGCATCATTTAACAGTGCCCCTACATTGCAGCAAAGCACTCCGTTGCAAACACACACACACACACACAACACCCACCAACACACACACACAACACACCCCCCCCCCCCCCCACACACACACAAACACAAACCCCACACACACAACACCCACACCCCCTACACACACACACACACACACACACACACACAATAACAGTGCCCCTACATTGCAGCAAAGCACTCGGTGGCCAGTTCCATGAGTCTGGTGGGAGGACAGGTCATCCACACACACAAACACACACAACCCACACCCCCCTAAACACACACAATAACAGTGACCCCTACATTGCAGCAAAGCACTCGGTAGCCAGTTCCATGAGGAGTTTGGTGGGGGGACAGGTCATCCACACACACACACACACACAACACACCCCAACACCCCTTACACACACACAATAGCAGTGCCCTTACATTGCAGCAAAGCACTCGGTGGCCAGTTCCATGAGGAGTTTGGTGGGGGGACAGGTCATCCACAGCTGCAGGACATCGTTCAGGGAACTGGACACGCCCATGGTGCGACGCTTGGCGTACTTGCTGCTGATCTGACCCAGCAATGTCAGCGACCACTGAAAACCGTCACCACACAGCGATCAGTCGCCGCTGTAGTCTAGTGGTTAGGGCGTTGGACTCATAATCTAAAGGTCGCGGGTTCGATCCCAGCTTTCGGCTATGGTGTTGTGCCCTTAGAAAAGGCACTTTACGGCTATTTTCTCACCCCACCCAGGTGTAAAAGGGGTACCAACCTTGTGTTGGGGGTTTACCTTGCGATAGACTGGCGTCCTATCCAGGGGGGAGTCTATGACTCTCAGTGGCTTAACGCCACAGAAACCGGAATAAGCACCGGCCTGATGAGCCTTAGGCTCGGGACAGACTTTAACTTTTAACACAGCGATCAATGACCCAGCGGTGACACAACCAGGCAGAAAGTGACCTGTCATTGGGTTGGATCCCATCCCAAGTCAGATTTTTTTCTCCCATCCACAAAAGCGTGGAAACATGTCTTTCAGAGAATGTTATTTTGGGGAGGATGGGGGGGGGGGGGGGGGGGGGGGGGGGGGGGGCGAATAGTTTTGGGGTTAGAGCATTGTGCTTGTGGCTGAGACACAACCAAAGCGCTCATTTTAGGGGATATTTCCCCTGGAGTTAACATCAGTACTGACTCCGCTCCCCCAAAAAGGTGAGACTGAACAGAAGGTTAAAAAATAATATTCAGCAACTTACAGAGAACATGATGGGTTAACCCTCTTGCATTCAGATACACTGAACACAAACTGCCCCTAGATTTCGCATTCCATCACGAAATCAGGTCAGCCACACATGCTCGCTAGCCTTTTTTCTTCCTTCTAAGTACAGTATACCAGCAACTATAATTACTTCCAGACTCTCAGCAGGGTTTCTACCTCTAGCCTGATAGAGCTTTGGCATGTGGAAGCAACTAGTGATGGTTACAGCGTGATGGAAATCTACTGTGAGTAAATCCTGGCAAATCCCGGATCAGGACTTGGGGGGTAATTATTCAATCCTGGCAAATCCCGGATCGGGACTAGGAGGGTTAATCACAAGATAATATTCAGCCACTCACAGAGGACACGATGGGGGCCCAGCCATCAGGATTGGTGCTGATGAAGTTCAAGAGAACTCGGCTGACATCCTGCAGCACCGACACTTCAATGGTGTCCTCCACTTCTGCACACACAGGCACACCTCAGCCCTGTTAAAACATTGTTTCATTGTCTGTAAAGACACACAGCCACATGCTCACCTCAGCCCTGTTAAAACACTGTTTCAGTGTCTGTAAAGACACACAGTCACAGGCACATGCACACCTCAGCCCTGTTAAAACATTGTTTTACTGTCTGTAAAGACATTCAGGCACACCTCAGCACTTTTAAAACATTGTTTTACTGTCTGTAAAGACACATAGGCACACCTCAGCCCTGTTAAAACATTGTTTCACTGTCCGTAAAGACAGTCACATGCACACCTCAGCCCTGTTAAAACACTGTTTCATTGTCTGTAAAGACACACAGGCACACACACACATCAGCACTGTTTCAGTAACTGTGACGATACATAGGCACACCTCAGCCCTGTTAAAACATTGTTTCACTGTTTGTAAAGACACACAGTCACACCTCAGCCCTGTTAAAACATTGTTTCACTGTCTGTAAAGACACACAGTCACACCTCAGCCCTGTTAAAACATTGTTTCACTGTAAAGACACACAGTCACACCTCAGCCCTGTTAAAACATTATTTCATTGTCTGTAAAGACACACAGGCACACCTCAGCCCTGTTAAAACATTGTTTCACTGTCTGTAAAGACACACAATACACACCTCAGCACTGTTAAAACATTGTTTCATTGTCTGTAAAGACACACAAACACACCTCAGCAATGTTAAAACATTGTTTCAGTGTCTGTAAACTAGACATGAGATCCTTTCTTCTTTTTTAAAATTTTTTTTTATTCTTCCTCAGCTAAAGCTCTAAGGTTCATCAACAGTGAGATTTTTGCATTATGCGCAAGTGTTTTAGCCCCTACCATCAAGATAGCTCTGCATTCCGACTTTGGGGATACAGTTGGGAATTAAACCTACTAATTTTTTGTAGACAGTCGGGAGGTACCTCCCTGCTATTTCCAATTTTCAACTGTCAAGGGTTCTTTCAATGAGCACAGATCCGTAAGCACATGGGGTCTGGCTGGTCTAGAGTCTCCTCCAAAAGGACTTGACATTCAGTGTGATTTTCCTGTCAAACTGAGAAGATAGGCCAAGACTGGGAATCGAACCCAAAACCTCACTAGACAAGGTGAGTGGCTTAACTGTCCTGCCACCTTACTTCTTCATCCTTTTTTCTATTTTTATATTTATCTATTATTCATTTGATACTTCATAAAAGTCACAGCAGATTTCTCTAAGTGAAATTTGGGCTGCTCTCCCTGGGGAGAGCTCGTCGCCACAAGAGCAGAACCACCCATTACTTTTCTTTTTTCCCCGTCTGCAACTGTATTTGTTTCCCTATCAGAGTGGATTTTTTCTACAGAATTTTGCCAGGGATAACTCTCTTGTTGTCATGGGTTCTTTTATGGGTGCTAAATAATTATTGTAACACACGAGACCTCACTTTATCATCTCATCTGAAAGACTAGCACCCAGACCACCACTCATGGTCTGGATGGGGGAAAAGTTTTGGGCCCAAACAGGGATCGAACCACTGCACACTTCCAACCCAGACAAGTTTTCACTTTCTGGGCAGATCCATTACCTCTAGACCACCGATCCACCCTGTTTTACAGGAATGGAAGTCTTAATTTAACAAAGAGTCAAATGTGGGCTACTCAACTTAGGCTCTTAGTAGCTTGTGACAGCTTCACATGTGTGATGTAATGCTTCTGTCCACTACTCCCTGCTGTACAGTTCAAAACTATTTCATATCTATCACGTGCTCAGCAAGAACAGTTTTGTTCAGGTTTTAGGGGGGCTTCATTTTCACTTCACTTTTTTTCATTTCCATACCCCTTTATTTAACAGCAGATATATCTGTCTTTTGGATGAGACGATAAACCGAGGTCCTGTGTGTTACACATCACTATTTAGCACACGTAATAGAACCCACGGCAACAAGGGGGTTGACCCTGGCAAAATTCTGTAGAAATAAACCACTCTGATAGGGAAACAAATACAGTTGCATGCAGGAAAAAGAAAAAAAATGGGTAGGCACTGCACTTGTGGCGACGTGCTCTCCCCGGGGAGAGCAGCCCGAATTTCACGCAGAGAAATCTGCTGTGACATAAAGTGGTATAAAATACAAAATCTGTGTGAAATTCAAGCTGCTCAAGCCACGAGAGCAACACCACCCTTTATTTCTGCAGTATAGCCTACAGGTTAGAGCTTTGTGCTCGTGATCTGACAGCCCAGGATCAAGCCACCATGGAGGTGTCCATTTAAGAAAATTTTTCCTGGAGTTAACCCCAATACTGACTCCACTCCCCTAAAAGTCCTTAGGATAAGACTATAAACAGAGGCCCTGTGTGCAAATGCATGCAAGATATCTTGCACACATGTTATTGTTAAAGATCCATTCCACCTTTGAGTTTGAGAAGAGTAGGCCATTTCATGCCAGTAGGAATAGATGACAATTTTTTTTAATGCATGCTCACAGGTGTCATGTTAAGACACCATCCCTGAAGACGGAATGGTGGGTAAATATGGTCACATACACAGTATCTCACCATTGGTGAAAATTACAGCTCTAGCTGAAGAACAAACAAACAAAAATTTTGAATGTTTCGAATGAAGATCATAATTCTTTTTCTCCCCCTTTTTTTTTAATATTTTTTTTTAAGGATCACAATTCCTTATATTCTGAAATCAAATTTCAGCTTCTCTGGAAACAATAACAGCCACAACATTGAGCAACGTCAACAATAAGAAAAAGATTAAATCCTTTTCTGTTGGTTTTTTCTCAGTGTTAATTCCCCACTTTTACACAAACCTTCCTGTTTTTTGCCAGCATCTAACTGTCTGATGTAAGTGCCGGCAGCATCATCAAAGACATTGCAGAAATGTTCCAGAACAGCGTGTCGAGCAGCAGGCACTCGCTGCAGGAGAAACAAGGCAGACTGGGCCAAGCTGTCCACAGGCACCTTCCTTTGGCATGTTGCTCCTTGTAAAAACACCTTCACCTCTTGCTGAATGACCTGCATTGACAAACAGCTGTACTTAGTTCAAAACACTACAAACATGTATACACATACAAAACAAACACTTGCAACAAAAGCAAGCTTGATGCATAATAATACAGAACACATTCCCCATCCCCCCCCCCCCCCCCCCCCTTTTTGTTATACTATTATCACTCACTCACTCAGTCCCATGTCCCAAAGGACGTAGGGGGGACATGAGAGAAGACGCAACAGAGATCTTTTTCCATGCTTCACGATCCTGTGTGGCTAGTAGGAGGTGTTGCAGGGGTTGGGCGGTCCAGTCTTTGATGTTGTCAACCCATGATTTCTTTTGGCGGCCTCTTCTTCTCTTGCCCTCGACTGTTCCTTGCAGGATGGTTTTTGCTAGGGTGTTGTGTCTTGTGGTGTGACCAAACCACATCAGCTTTCTCCTCTTTATGGTGGAGAGCAAAGGCTCTTGGGGGCCCACACGCTTTTTGATTTCTTCTTTCACATAGTTATTGGTCTTGTGTTCTTTGTATGATATTTTGAGGAGTCTTCTGTGGCACTTGTTCTCGAATGCTTGGATTCTCCTCTCTAACTCTGCTGTCAGAGTCCATGATTCACAGCCATATAGGAGGATAGATATCACGAGGGATTTGTAAAGGTGGTATTTGGTGCAGAAGCTGATGTTGTTGCTTCTGATGATCTTCTCGAGTCTGACTAGAGCAGATGTTGCTGTTGCAATGCGAGCTTTCACTTCATTGTTTGATGTGCCATCTTTTGTTAGGATGGAGCCTAAGTATTTGAATTGGCTCACCTCTTCTAGTGTTTCTCCATTCATCTTTACTTCCGTGATGTCATTACTCGCGCTGTTGACCATGATCTTTGATTTCTCTGTACTGACCTCCATGCTGTATGCACTCGCTCGATCTGTTAAATTGTCTGTGAGGATTTGCAGTTCTTGTTTGCTGCTGCCCATGAGGTCAATGTCATCTGCAAATCTGAGGTTGCAAAGGGGTCTTCCACCAATGGAGATGGAAGTGTGGTGGTTTTGCAGTGTCTCTGTCATGATGTTTTCGAGGAAGAGGTTGAAGAGTACAGGTGAGAGAAGGCAGCCCTGGCGAACCCCAACCGTGGTCTTGAAGAACTCGCCCACGTGATTATTCATAAAAACTTTATGAATACTATTATAGCATTGTATAATTTGTAAATGTTTGCATCATTTTGGTACAAAAGACTATAATATCACACATATAATATGTCCATAAGCAAAGCTGACTCTGTGTGTATGTACATGTGTGTGTGTGTGTGTGTGTGTGTGTGTGTGTGTGTGTGTGTGTGTGTGTGTGTGTGTGTGTGTGCGCGCGCGCGCGTGCAAAAAGAAACAAACAAATTCTGAATCAGTGAATGTTAAAAAAAATTTAACTTAAAAAAAACAAAAAACCTTTCAACAGAATTTCTTCAGCTCGTTATTTATAAATCAAGGATAATGGAATAAGCACGCATGTGATTTTTTTTACATCCAGTCCCCGTGTGTATGCAATTTTGTAAATATTGTCATCTGTTCCCACCGGCACATCATGGCCTACTCTTGACAGAACTCTTGTGAAATGCAGAACAGAATTTAACATGTGCACAAGATGTTCTGCGTGCATTTGCACATGGGGCCCGGTTTATAGTCTCATTGGAAGAACTTTTGGGGAGAGTGGAGTCAGCACTGATGTTAACTCCTGGGGGGAAATCCCCTCGACCGGACTCAAACCCGGGTAGTCAAATTGCCAGCGCAATGCTTATTTTTATTTTATTTATTGTATTCTTTTATATCGAAGATAATGGAATAAACACTGATGTGCTTTTTTTCATCCAGTCCCCATGTGTATGCAGTTTTGTAAATATTGTCATCTGCTCCCACCGGCACACAATGGCCCACTCTTACGAAAATCGGAACAGGATTTAACGAGTAACATGTGCGCAAGATGTTCTGCGTGTGTTCGTTTACGGGCCTCGGTTTACAGTCTCATCCGAAAGACTTTTGGGGAGAGTGGAGTCAGCACTGATGTTAACTCCAGAGGAAAAAATCCCCTCCAACGGGAATCGAACTCCGGTCGTCAAATTGCCAGCGCAATGTTCTGACCACTAGGCAATCCCGTCTCCCTGTGGAGCATATATTGAACATCGCAGATTAACATGACATTACTGCGACATCTGTCTGCATGTGTAAGCTGTGTTACTTAGAAGTTAGAGTTAGACTCAGGTAAGCTTTATTTATTACCCTTTAGAATAATTCTGAACGTTGAGCCCATTCAGATTCAATCAAAGGTTGTGGTTGATAATAATTATGTACTGTTCCATCTCCTTTCCTGCAAAATTAAAACTACATTGTTACCAGAATCAACTTAAGTAATCTGAAATCCCTATATGTATCAGACAAACAATCACCAAGCAGATCTTACTTCGGGTGAAGCAGAAGACGTCGGCACTGATATCTGAGCGCCTACTCCGTCCCAGACCGCTGCCATTTTGAAAGGCGAGAGCAGGGATGATGATGAGAGTAAGGTCCCTTGGATTTAGACGGTGATTAGGCCTAACAAAAACACCCTCAGACTACATCTTCTGCCAGACAAATCTCGTGCTTACCTGCAAAATTAAACTTATACTAAAAATGCAGGGGAGGGGGGGGGGGGGGGGGGTTCATGGCTTTAAATGATATCAAGATAACTCATAGTGTGTTGACTTTGTTTCAATACTGTTAGCCATACTGCTGTGATGCTTGCAAAGTAATTTTGTTGCCTGGTTTGTTTTGCTTTGATTTTGGTTTGTTTTTCTTCTTGTTTTGGGGTGGGGTTTTTTGTTTGTTTGTTTGTTTGGGGGTTATTTTGTTTTTGTTTTGTTTTGGTTTTGGTGTTGTTGTTGTTGGGTTTTTTTTGTTTTTTTTTGGGGGGGGGCGGTTGGAGGGGGGTACCCGTTTGTTTTGGCTTGGAGGGGGTGCGCGCGCGCGCGCGCGCGCGCGCGCGCGCGTGTGTGTGTGTGTGTGTGTGTGTGTGTGTGTGTGTGTGTGTGTGTGTGTGTGTGTGTGTGTGTGTGTGTGTGTTTTAAGTCTGTGTTTATTTACGAAAACTAAGCGCAAATGTTTCGCTTTTGCCATTCATTGCGTGCGTGCGTGCGGTGTGCGCGCGCGCGCGCGCGCGCGCGCGCGCGCGTGTGTGTGTGTGTGTGTGTGTGTGTGCGTGGCGTGCGTGCGTGCGCGTAAAGTCTGTGTTTGTCTATACAGATTGTGTGTTGATTTTGCCATTTATCTGTTGTTTTTGTTTGGGGTTTGTTTGTTTATTTGCTTTTAGTTAGGTTCTATTTTTAATTCTGAGTTTGTGTAAGGAGAGTATGAACATCGCATTGCTTTCGACGTTCGGGTTTTCTTTTTTTTAAGTTTGTTTGTCTTTATTCATTTGTCTGCCCATTCATTTTTTTTATTTCGAGGATGAAGGATAAGCATTGACGTGCCTTTTTACGTGCGCTCGTTAGCTTTTTTACATCCAGTCCCCGTGTACATACAGTTTTGTAAATTTTGTTATCCGTTCCCATCGGCACACAATGGCCTACTCTTCCAAATAGTGGAACAGGTTTAAATGTGTGTGTGCAAGACGTTCTGCGTGCGTTCAGGCACTTCTATGCATCATGCTCTAACCACCAGACTATCCCATTCCCCCGAGAAGAAGAAGAGTTTGTACAATTGTATTGGTTTTGCCATTCGTTTGGTTGTTGTTGTTGTAGTTACTTTCTTTCTTTCTTTTCTTTTTCTTAAAGGTATGTCTTTGTTTAAGAAGAGCGTGTACGATGGCATTGTTTTCACCATTTGATACTCCTCTCTCTCCTCTCTCCTCTCTCTCTCTCTTCTCTCTCTTCTCTCTCTCTCTCTCTCTCTCTCTCTCTCTCTTTTATCTTGATGTTTTCCCTGAAAAGGGCGGGGACTGGATGTAAAAAAGCACATGAGTGCTTATCTATTATCCTCGAATAAAAGAATTTTGCCTTTGCCTAAAGAATTCTCTCTCTCTCTCTCTCTCTCCTCTCTCTCTCTCTCTCTCTCCTCTCTCTCTCTCTCTCCTCCTCCTCTTCTCTCTCTCTCTCTCTTCTCTCTTAACGTATATGTTTGTCTCAGAAGAGTATGTATGTATACATGTACAGTCGCATTGCTTTCGCCATCCCTTTTGTTGCGCTTTCGACCAAAGATGAAATAAAAACTATCTTACGATAAACAAAATTATATTTTTTTAAAAAATGAAAGACAGTTTCAGAAAACTGTACATGCTCAATTTCTTATGCCAAGGATTGTAGATGCTCTGTTTCAGTTTTTTAAGGGGTGGGAGTTGATTGGGTGGTCTTTTTTTCCCTTTCTTTTCTTTCTTATTTTGTTGTTATTGTCTTTTTGTTGTTGTTATTTTGTTTCGTTCGCATGTTTTTGGTTGGTTGGTTGAGATTTTGTTGATAAAAATTTAGACTGAATTTAATTTCTATTAAAAAGTTTCATCACAGTAGTTGAGTTAGACGCAGAACACGTGGCGGCATTTCACGTGCATGCTGGTGCCCAAGGGTGGAGAGCTGAAGTTTTGCCAACGTGCGTAAGGCTCCGCTAATGCTCTGTGCACCGTGACCGGTCTCTCACAGGCCTATCCTAGCCCTTCACCTCCTTGTTGGCCCCAAACAATCCTAATCAATCAACAAAACAGTGCTGTATATGTTGTAATAGTCTCTGCCTGAAAAATAAAAACAGAAAAGAAAAAGAAATGGAATCCACGGTGCCAAACTGTACTTTTAAAGTCAGGGGCACTGAACTCACATGGCAGAGAAACTAGTAAGGGAATGAATGGGCGAATACATGAATGAATGAATGAATGAATGAATGAATGAATGGATGGATGTATGAATGAATGATGAATAATATTGACCTTCAATACGCAATAATAAATATTTTAAGCCAAGCCTACTGTTACAATCTATCTTTGTAAACATACACGAATCAAAACAAAATAGACTGAAGCCACAAACTGAGCAGATCATCAAAGAAGAAGAGACAGGTTTCCGATCTGGACAGAGCACAACAGAGCAAATTTTCAACCTTGGAATACTCTGTGAGAAGTACCTGCAACACCAACAAGATCTTTACCACGTCTTTGTAGACTTTAAGAAAGCGTTCAACAGAGTCTGGCATACAGCTCTGTGGGCAACCATGAGGCTGCATAACATCAATGCCAACCTGATCAGAACCATAGAATACCTCTATGGAAAAGCAACCAGCGCAGTTTGCAACAATAACAACATAGGAGATTTTGTTCCGAACCACAACTGGGGTATGCCAAGGGTGTTTGCTTTCTCCCACTCTTTTCGACACTTCCTTAGAGAGAATAATGGCTGGCGTATTTTCAAACCATGCAGGAACAGTCAGCATTGAAGGCAGGATAATTACAAACTTATTTGTTGATGACATCCACGGCCTAGCTGGAAAAGAGCGAGAGCTGGTCAACTTGGTAAATCTTGGGAACAGATGACACGATTTACAAAAACTGTATGCACACGGGGACTGGATGTAAAAAGGTACATGAGTGCTTATTCCATTATCCTCGATGTAAAAGAATAAAATGAAATAAGATACCAATCAGTCAGTCAGTCAAATGTAAACCACACTTACAGGTAAACTTACATACTAAACTTCAAACTTTAATTTCAAAAACACGTTATTTTCTCACAGACAGAGAAATTCAAGACTTACAGCTGTCTAGCGCTAACACCTTCACCCTCACCTATCCCGTAGTCTGGTGGACCGTTGGGGCATTACTGAAGATTTTGCAACCAGCTTCCTCCACTCCTCGCGGTTCTCCGCTTTTCGTTGTAAATCGTTCCACTTGAGGCCAGTCCACTCTGTGATGTTGTCTTTGCATCATTTTCTCTGTAGGTCTCTTTGAAAAACAGCAACAACAACATAACAGCAAAGATGGTAGCAGACGAAACGATGATAACAATCAACTGAACAAAAGAACAAAAATCAAGATATCTGAACAACGGGAGTGCTTGAGAAAGAAGGAAAAAACAAGAGAAAAAAGCAAACATAACAGCCCCCCCCCCCCCCCAACAAAACAAAACAAAACAAACAAAAAAACAACAACAAACAATCAAAAAACAAAAAACAAACAACAACCAAAAACAAAAAACAACAACAAAACCCAAACAAAACCAAAACCCCGAACAAAAACAAACACAAAAACAATCCAGAGAAGCCTTACAACAGTAAGTCATAACACAAACAATAGGGGCCTGATGGTAATAATGATGATGATGATGATGATGATGATGATGACGATGATGACGACGACGACGATGATGATGATGATGGGGACAATAGCAACAACAACAACAATATCGCTGTAGCAGCAACAAAGCAAAAAAAATTAATGTGACAGCGCCAACGATACAACACAGCTGTGTTGTGCAACGATCACACTAACAACATCAACAAAACAAAGGCAGTAACTGACAATACTAACACCGACAACATAGGCTAAACAGAACCTGTAACAACAACATCAACAACAACAGTAACAACAACATCATAATTATCAACAACAACAACATAGCTGTAGCAGCAACAAAGCAAAATTTAATGTGGCAGCACCAACGGTACAACACAGCTGTGCTGTGCAACAATAACACGAACAACATCAACAACACAAAGGCAGTAACTGACAATACTAACACAGACAACATAAACAGTACCAGCAACAACAACATCATCATCAACAACAGCACCAACAACATCATCATTATCAACAACAACAACAGCAACAATTTAATCATCAACATCAACATCAACAACATCAACAACAACATCATCATCAACAACATCAACAACTTCAACAACAAACAACATCAACAACAACAACAACATCATCATCACCACCACCACCAACATCATCATCAACATCATCATCAACAACAACACAAAACAAACAACAACAAACCAACAAACAAACAACAACAAACAACAACAAACAACAACAAACAAAAACAACAAAGTCCTCAAG
Organism: Stramonita haemastoma; assembly: GCA_030674155.1. Classification (NCBI taxonomy): domain Eukaryota; kingdom Metazoa; phylum Mollusca; class Gastropoda; order Neogastropoda; family Muricidae; genus Stramonita; species Stramonita haemastoma. The sequence goes on along the minus strand of CM060341.1, from coordinate 18,180,063 downwards.
GGAAAGAAGAATGTTCCCAGAGCGCCAAAACTAAGGAGTTCCCGCCCCCATCAACACATTCCCAGACCCAAACCCGC
>CM060341.1:18169986-18174986 GCA_030674155.1 Stramonita haemastoma | reverse complement strand
GTGGCATGGTGTAGTGTAGTGTAGTGTAGTGTAGTGTAGTGTAGTGTAGTGTAGTGTAGTGTCGTGTCGTGTCGTGTCGTGTCGTGTTGTGTCGTGTCGTGTCGTGTCGTGTCGTGTCGTGTCGTGTCATGTCATGTCATGTCATGTCGTGTTTTATTTATTTATTTATTCATTCATTTATTTATTCTTTCTTTTATACTGAGGATAATGGAAAAAGCGCTCATGCGCATTTTTACACCTAGTCCCCATGTGTATGGTTTTGTAAATTTTGAAATCTGTTCCCACCAGCACACAATGGCCAACTATTTCGAATAGCAGAACAGGATTTAACGTATGCACAAGATGTACTGTGTGTATTGGCACACAGGCCTCGGTTTATAGTCTCATCCGTGTAGTGTAGTGTAGTGTAGTGTAGTGTAGTGTAGTGTAGTGTAGTGTAGTGTAGTGTAGTGTAGTGTAGCGTAGCGTAGTGTAGTGTAGCGTGGTGTAGTTATTGTAATGTAGTGTAGCATGGTGTAGTGTAGTGTAGTGCAGTGCAGTGCAGTGCAGTGCAGTGCAGTGCAGTGCAGTGCAGTGTAGTGTAGTGTAGTGTAGTGTAGTGTAGTAGTGCAGTTCAGTGCAGTGTAGCGTATTGTAGTGTAGTGTCTTGCAGTATAGTGTAGTGTAGTGTAGTGTAGTGTAGTGTAGTGCAGTTCAGTGCAGTGTGTAGCGTATTGTAGTGTAGTGTCTTGCAGTATAGTGTAGTGTAGTGTAGTGTAGTGTAGTGTAGTGTAGTGTAGTGTAGTGTAGTGTAGTGTAGTGTTATGTAGAGCATTGTAGTGTAGAGAAGTGTAGTGAAGTGTAGTGTAGCGAGCATAGTGTAGTGTAGTATCTTGCAGTATAGTGTAGCATAGTGTAGGGTAGTGTAGTGTAGTGTAGAGTAGTGAAGTGTAGTGTAGTGTAGTGTAGCGTAGCATAGCATAGTGTAGGTAGTGTAGAGTAGTGTAGTGCAGTGTAGTGCACTGAAGTGAAGGCTTTTTTTTTTAAATACCAGGTGTTCATGTGACTGGGGGATAATTACAGGGAAGGGAGGTGGGAGCTGTACACACGTATATTGTGGCCAAGCTAGGTAAGGTGACTTTTGTCAGTCAGTGCTTGTCACAGTTGATGACAGATGATTGCATAACACCCTCCTTTGCTGCATAGTTTTAAGCAACAACCCTCCCCCCCTACACACACACACACACACACACACACACACACACACACACACACACAACACACACACACACACACACACACACACACACACACACACACGTGCAGATACTCTCATCATCATCACCACCACCATCACTATCATCCCTTTCATCACTTTCACACACACACACACACACACACACACACACACACACACACACACACACACACACACACACACACACACACATACACACACACACACACACACACACACACACACACACACACACACACACACACACACACACACACACACGTGTGCTCCAATACACATGATCACTGCACCAAAAAAACCTTTGATTTGCTGACACACATGGCATGCACCATGTTTGACATAAATATGGTTTATGTATACTTAGTTTAACAAACAGTGACACTAATCGTGTGTACTCCTGTGTGCATCTGTTTCACGCTATGTTCTTCGTTTCAATTCTTTAAAGCACTTTATATCATATAGGGTTTCTTTCACGTAGTGTTCTTCGTTTCTATTTTGTAATCTCTCTCTCTCTCTCTCTCTCTCTCTCTCTCTCTCTCTCTCTCTCTCTCTCTCTCTCTCTCTCTCTCTCTCTCTCTCTCTCTCTCTCTCTCTCTCTTGGTTTAAGTTATTACAAATGAATTCTAACAGACTGCCATATAATGCTTATCAAATGCTGCTTGACATGGACATTTCTGGAAAGAACTGTTGGGTTTCTAAGATAAGACAAATTCTATGTGATACAGGATTTAGTTTTGTGTGGCTTCAACAGGGAGTTGGTGACGTTAAAACATTCTTACGTATGTTTAAGCAAAGTCTACTTGATATGTTTATTCAGGAATGGTATAGTACAATTAGAGATAGAGACAGGTACGACAGCTATAGGAGCTTCAAAACAATATTTGCTAAAGAAGAATATATTTTACAGTTAGATACATACTGCTTTAGAGTAGCTGTGTCACAGGTGAGATGTAATGTTTTGCCACTGAACAACAATGTACATCGATATAGTGAACAAAGTCAAAAGAAAGAATGTCCATTTTGTAAACTTAAAGTTGAAGACAAAAAGCATTTCCTTTATGAGTGTTTCATGTATAATGATTTAAGAATTAAATTTTTAAGTGATTGTGTTGATAGACCGTTACACGATCTACTTAAAGCCGAAAACAGAGACAAAAATTACTGTCTGTCTAGATATATCTTTCACGCAATCAATAAGAGGAAAAAATTGTTGTATTAGAATGTTACGTCACAAACGATGACAAGGATATCGTTATGATATGATTTTGAGTAGCTATGTGTATATGACTTTTTAGTCACAAGGAAGGTACACTTGTGATTTTTGTTTGATTCACTTGTCCTATTATGTATTTGTGCATTGTCTTCATTATTCTTTGCATATAAGCTGAGCTTGGTAGTATTATTTTCTTTGGATTTTTGCCCACACTGCTGTGGTACTGTCAATCTCTCCTACGTCAACCATGTATTGTGGCCCAAGGCCGAAGTACATTAAATTTCAGAGTTCAGAGTTCAGAGTTCTCTCTCTCTCTCTCTCTCTCTCTCTCTCTCTCTCTCTCTCTCTCTCTCTCTCTCTCTCTCTCTCTCTCTCTCTCTCTCTCTCTCTTCAATATTGTCATATATATATATATATATATATATATATATATATATATATATATATATATATATATATATATATATATATATATATAAAGAAGACAAACGAGCGAGCGAGCGAGCGAGCGAGCGAGAGAGAGAGAGAGAGAGAGAGAGAGAAGAGAGAGAGAGAGAGAGAGAGAGAGAGAGGAGAGAGAGAGAGAGAGAGAGAGAGAGAAACTCGGATGGTGTATAATTCACAAAAAGACCATTGGCCCATACATGAAGGGAGATTGCTGAATTACTCAGTATTGTAGTGGGCGGGGTTAAACAACAACAACAACAGCAACAAACAACAGCACCAACAACAAAACGGTTATCGTATGACAAAAAAGTCACTTACAAAAGTATGATTAAAGATAACAAGATATGAGAGAGAGAAAGACAGAGAGACAGAGAGAGACAGAGAGAGACAGAGAGACAGAGACAGAGACAGAGAGACAGAGAGAGACAGAGAGAGAGAGAGAGAGAGACAGACAGACAGACAGACAGACAGACAGACAGAGCGTGTAACCAACCAACCAACAGACAAACCGACAGACAGATAGACAGGCAGACAGAAATAGACATTCAGAGATACAGAGGAGAGAGACAGAGGGTTTTGTTCCCCGAAGTCCCCCCCCCCCCCCCCCCCCCCCCCCCCCCCCCCAAATCCTTCGGATGAAACTGTAAACCGAGGCCCGTGTGCAAACGCATGCAGAACATCTTGCACATACGTAAAATCATGTTCCTGTAGGCCATTGTGTGCCGGTGGGAACAGTTGACAAGATTTACAAAACTGCATACACACGGGGACTGGATGTAAAAAAGCACATAAGTGCTTATTCAATCATCCTCGATATAAAAGAATAAAAATAAAAATAAATAAAAGAATGTCAGTCAAGACTCGACAGGAAAAAAACAACTGGGTTGCTTCGTCCTGTGGCAACCTGCTCTCACCAGCAATGAACAAGACCAAACTTCAACACACAACACACACACACAACACACACACACACAACACACACACACACACACACACACACAACACCACTCACACACACACACACACACACACATCCCCACCACCCCCCTCTCTACACACACCACCACACTCTCCTCTCTCTCTCTCTCTCTCACATACACACACGCACACACATTCACACACGCACGCACGCACGCGCGCGCGCGCGCACACACACAACGACGCACGCACGCACGCACAGCACCACACACAACACACACACACACACACACACAACACACACACACACACACACGCAATAACGCGCACTCAGAGAAGCATGCACGCACTAACATGCTTGCATGCACGCACGCACGCACGCACGCAGAGAGAGAGAGAGAGAGAGAGAGAGAGAGAGAGAGAGAGAGAGAGAGAGAGAGAGAGAGAGAGAGAGAGAGAGAGAGAGAGAGAGAGAGAGAGAGAGAGCGCATGTGGTCCACCAAAACAAAATATTGCATGAACATACACCACCCTGGTCTGCCCACCCAAGCCACCCTGTTATAAAACAAAACCCATATCCTACCACCCCAAACCACCACCACCACCACCACACCCACCTTTCCTTCCCATGACCGCATTTACTTGATTAATTTTCCACCCCCTCTTACCTCTTCCATCTCCCACCCTCTCTCACCACCCATTCACAGAGTTAGGCTTGCTTGAAAACGTCACTTGAGCGAACCAGTTAAAACCAGACCAGTGCAGATGAGAATCGTACGATGTCAAGCCATTCGACTGTGACCCAAACAGACGTCAGGCACGTCACCCCATCCTGGGCTATAAAAGACCCTGTTGGTGGTTGGCAGACCAAACAACAACCAGCCAAGATTGCATCCAACCCTCATCAGCTAGCCTAGCACAAGATTGAATAGCTTTTTCACTTCCTGTGCATCTGGTGAAAACTTTCCTAGGACTCTGAGAAAAGAGTTTATAAGACCCGAGCACGGGGTTTAATAACTTTGTCACTGAATCGTATTGCTTCATCGTTTGTTCTCAGTGGTAGATCTATAAACATTTATAATCTTCAACAAAGTTTTTCTGAACTGTATCTTTTAGTGTACAAACAAGCTTTGAGAACGTCTTCATTCAACTGTAGTGGACAAACAAGCGTTGAGAAAGTCTTCG
>CM060341.1:18092486-18157486 GCA_030674155.1 Stramonita haemastoma | reverse complement strand
TCTCTCTCTCTCCTCTCTCTCTCTCTCTCTCTCTCTCTCTCTCTCAGTGGGGACGGGATAGCCTAGTGGTCAGAACATTGCTCTTGCAATGTGACAGCCCGGGTTCGATTCCCGTTCAAGGAGATTTTTCTCCTGGAGTTAACTTGCGCACACGTTAAATCCTGTTCCGCTTTTCGTAAGAGTAGGCCATCATGTGCCGGTGGGAACAGATGACATTTACAAAACTGCATACACACGGGGACTGGATGTAAAAAAGGGCAAGAGTGCTTATCCCATTATCCTCGATACAAAAGAATAAAGTAAATGAATAAATGAATGAATAAGTAAAATAAATAAATAAATAAATAAAGTATGGCTCTGGTGTTACAGGAAGGAACAGCAGGACATGGTGGCAGCACTGACAGAGCTGCGTGTGTGGCATACACAGGCGGTGGTGGGAGGCATGATGGGATGGATTCTCAACCCCGTCTTCCGGGAAAACCTCAAAACCGCGCTGCTGGGCGGGTGAGTGAGTGAGTGTGTGGTAAGGAGGGTGGTGTGGTGGGGGTGTGGTGGGTGTGGGGTCGGCGGGGGTGTGGTGGGGTGGTGTGGGGTGGGGTGTGTGTGTGGGTGTGGTGTGGTGGGGGGTGGTGTGTGTGGGTGTGGTGTGGTGGGGGGTGGTGTGGTGGGGTGGGATGGGTTTGGTGTGTGGGGTGTGGTGGGGTGTTGTGTGGTGTGGTGTATTGTGGTTTGGTGTATTGTGGTGTGGTGTAACGAAGTGTGGTGTGGTATGGTGTGGTGTGGTATTTTGTAGTGTGGTATGGGGTATGGTGTGATGTGTGATGTGATGTGTGGTGTGGGGTGGTGTGTAATAAAGAGGATGCTGTGATGTGGTGTGGTGTGTTGTGGTGTGTCGTGCTGTGCTGTGGTAAGGATGATGTGGTGTGGTGTAGTGTGGTTTGAAGCCTAGTTTTTTTTTTTTTTTTTTTTTTGTTCCTTGGCAAGAGCTCAGGCTCACCAATATGTGGCCATTTTTACCCACCATCAAGGTTAGGTAGCTGCATATTGTGACTTTGGGGATATGGGGCTATCATGTGATGTATGACATTATGTGGATAATGTTGAGTAGTGTGGGTGGCCAGGTGTGTGATGTATGGCATGTTGGGTTAGTGTGGGTGGCCAGGTGTGTGATGTATGGCATGTTGGGTAGTGTGGGTGGCCAGGTGTGTGATGTATGGCATGTTGGGTGGTGTGGGTGGCCAGGTGTGTGATGTATGGCATGTTGGGTGGTGTGGGTGGCCAGGTGTGTGATGTATGGCATGTTGGGTAGTGTGGGTGGCCAGGTGTGTGATGTATGGCACTATGTTGGGTAGTGTGGGTGGCCAGGTGTGTGATGTATAGCATGTTGGGTAGTGTGGGTGGCCAGGTGTGTGATGTATGGCATGTTGGGTAGTGTGGGTGGCCAGGTGTGTGATGTATGGCACTATGTTGGGTAGTGTGGGTGGCCAGGTGTGTAATGTATGGCATGTTGGGTAGTGTGGGTGGGCGGGTGTGTGGCATTATGTTGGGTAGTGTGGGTGGCCAGGTGTGTGGCATTATGCTGGGTAGTGTGGGTGGCCAGGTGTGTGATGTGTGGCATTATGCTGGGTAGTGTGGGTGGCCAGGTGTGTGGCATTATGTTGGGTAGTGTGGGTGGCCAGGTGTGTGATGTGTGGCATTATGTTGGGTAGTGTGGGTGGCCAGGTGTGTGGCATTATGTTGGGTAGTGGTGGTGGCCAGGTGTGTGATGTGTGGCATTATGCTGGGTAGTGTGGGTGGGCAGGTGTGTGGTGTATGGCATAGTGTGGGTAGAGGATGGCTTTTGATGTGAAATCAAGGGTAGTACTGTGTCATAGTATGGTGTGATGTACTGTGTTTAGAGACCACATTTGGATGGAGTTGTCCTGTGACTGGGAGTGTGTGTGTGTGTGTGTGTGTGTGTGTGTGTGTGTGTGTGTGTGTGTGTGTGTGTGTGTGTGTGTGTATGTGTGTGTGTGTTGTTGTTGTTGTCTTCAATTTTACGTCTGTTCACTCTTAGTGATATTAGACAGAAAAAACAACAAAAAACAAAAAAACAAACAAAAAAACAACGTGTCACCCTCCACTCTAAAAAACCCCCCAACAAATACAAACAAACAAACAAACAAAAACCCAGCCCATAAGGAAACTTGGTTATGCAATAGAAATAACAGAAATATAAGAACTCATTAACGTTAATGTAACTATAACAAATGTCCTATCGGACTGTGATAGAGACACTTTACAATTTCAAATGCCAAGTTTAAATTACTGAATATGCTGGTGAGAGAGTTTTCAGAAAAATTGGGCATGAAAGGCTTTACACTCTTGCAGTCAAAAAGTATATGAGTATTAGTGATATTCTCACCACACAGACATTTACCATTTTTGCTGAACTTGGTTATCAATGCGTTTAGTTTCATTCTATAAAATAGTGCATTAATTCTTCTTGATGTGAAAACATTTACACAAGTCTTTGCGTAGTTGACAACTGTTAAATTATCGGTATTGATCACAGTTCTATTTAAAAATATCTTATTTTGCTGATTAGTTTTAGCGACATTTCTCCATGATTTTTGTTCTAGTAAACTGTACCCCTCTTGCAAGGATAAAGGCACATTCATTTCTATTGAATCCTGTCCATGTTTTGCACCCTTTTTAGCAGCTCTATCTGCCCACTGTGTGTGTGTGTGTGTGTGTGTGTGTGTGTGTGTGTGTGTGTGTGTGTGTGTGTGTTGTATGGTTTGGTGGGGGCAGCACTGCGAAGGGAAGCAGAGGCTGAAGGTTGTGATGTTCTGTGGGTAGCAGCGTTGTGACAGTGTGGCACAGTGCGGTGTTTTCTATATGTTTGAGCAGAGGAGTCTTTTTCTGTCCACAGAGGCAAGGCGTGGGCAGGAGGCACAACACTGCCTACCGACAAACATGCACGGGACATTCCCTTTCTGGATAAGTATGCCTTGGAAAGATGGGAGGTAAGACAGACACTGTGGTGGTGGCAGTGGGGGTGGGGGACAGACACTGTGGTGGTGGTGTTGGTGGGGATTTATGAAGCTCTTTGGACACTGTGGTGTGAATTTATTAAGTTCCTTGGACACTTGTGTTGTGGTGGGGTGAATTTAGGAAGTTTCTTGGACACTGTGGTGTGGTGGGGGTAAATTTATGGATTTTCTTTATTTGCACTGACAGGTGTTTGGGATAAACTGATAGTAAAGCTGCAACAGGTATTTACTGCATTCAGTTATCAACACAACAATGCTTAATACTTGGGGATAATCATGATAGATTTTAATGTCATTTCACCGTGAACTACGTATTTTATTTTTCAGAAATAGACTCCTAGAAACTTGGGAATGAAGGGAAGTTAAGCTTTTCTGGAGCATGGAAAGGAAGGGAAGTAACCACTCATAGAAATGTGCAAACAAAAGAGTTAATGTAGGTTTTTAGTGCTCTGCTTACATCATTGGCTGACGACAAAGCTTTGGCCTTGTCTAGGCTTTAAAAAGAAAAAATTATACATTTGTTTTCTTTTTCATTTCACTTTTTTATTTCAGTCGGAGACTTTTTCTCAGGATCCAAAAGCGATGCGAACTTCATTAACGCTATCCCTACGTTAAGGGAGGGAACCCCTTTTTCCCTGTACATGTACACTGTGCACGTTCGCATACTTCTGTAACTCAGTAGTGGGTGATACGGAGGGCACTTAAAAAAGTTAAAGTTTGTCCCGAGCCCTAGGATCATCAGGCCGGTGCTTATCCCGGTTTCTGTGGCGTTAAGCAACTGAGAGTCATAGACTCCCCCCTGGATAGGACGCCAGTCTATCGCAGGGTTAACCCCCAACACAAGGTTGGTACCCCTTTTACACCTGGGTGGGGTGAGAAAATAGCCGTAAAGTGCCTTTTCCAAGGGCACAACGCCATAGCCGAAAGCTGGGATTGAACCCGTAACCTTTAGATTACGAGTCCAACGCCCTAACCACTAGACTACAGCGGCGGCTACGGAGGGAACTAAGGGTTAGTATATGGTTTGCTGCGCAATAGCAAGTTACCCATTATAGGGAAAAGGTTAATTCCTTGGTGAGAATTGACACTGAGGTACCAGGCATGGCCACATGGCCAAGCAACCCTGCCTGTGCATGTGAACATACATGCATACATACATGCCTAGCACCTCTAAGTGTGCCTTTATCAGTGTATGTGTGTCTCACATGTGTGTTTACAGTTTTCATGTGGTTGTGTGTGTGTGTGTGTGTGTGTGTGTGTGTGTGTGTGTGTGTGTGTGTGTGTGTTCCAGTGCGTGCTTTACATGTTTACTGTTTTTATGTGGTTGTATGTGTGTGTTCCAGTGCATTCTTCACATGTTTACAGTTTTCATGTGGTTGTATGTGTGTGTTCCAGTGCATGCTTCACATGTTTACTGTTTTAATGTGGTTGTGTGTGTGTGTGTGGTTCCAGTGCGTGCTTCACTTCATGGTGGGGTCATCAGAGGGGTCAGAGGGCGTGAACCGTGACATCATGGATGTTCTGATCAACAGCTGTTTGATGGCCAGGTCTGATTCAGGGAAAAAAACTTTCCTGCTGTCCTGGTCATTGCTCTGTGTGTGTGTGTGTGTGTGTGTGTGTGTGTGTGTGTGTGTGTGTGTGTGTGTGTGTGTGTGTGTTTGTGAGTGTGTGTGCGTATTTTATTTCTTATTTTGTTTTAAATTAATTTTTATTTTTATTTTATTCTTTTATATTGAGGATAATGGAATAAGCACTCATGTGCTTTTTTACATCCAGTCCCCGTGTGTATGTAGTTTTTGTAAATCGTGTCATCTGTTCCCACCGGCACACGATGGTCTACTCTTACAAAAAGTGGAACAGGATTTAACGTGTGCGCAAGATGTTCTGTGTGCGTTCACACACAGGGCCTCGGTTTATAGTCTCATCTGAATGACCTTCGGGGAGAGTGGAGTCAGCACTGATGTTAATCTCCTCAAACGTGAATCGAACCTGGGTCTTCAAATTGCGAGCGCAATGTTCTGTGTGTGTTGTGTGTGTGTGTGTGTGTGTGTGTGTGTGTGTGTGTGTGTGTGTGTGTGTGTGCGCGTGTGCGTGTGCACGCGCGTGCGTGCATGCGTGTGTGTGATCTTGTGTGTGATCTTGTGTGTATGTATGTGTGTGTAAGAGTGTGTGTGTGTGTGTGTGTGTGTGTGTGTGTGTGTGTGTGTGTGTGTGTGTGTGTGTGTGATCTTATGTGTGTGTAAGGGTGTGTGTATGTGTGTGTGTGCGTGTGCGTGTGCATGTGTGTGTGTGTGTGCGTGTGTGTCACTGTGTGTTCTGTGTGTGTCTTTGTGTGTCCTTGTCTATGTGTGTGTGTGTGCGTGCATGCATGTATGCGTGCCAGCTGCAAGCATGCATATGCGCGTGTGTGTGTGTGCACATGCATACATGCCCGTCTGTGTCTATACATCCCCTCTACCTCATTTCCTACACATGCAACATCGTCACGCGTTTTCAGGCAAGAAGGGGAGAGCATCCCCACCATCACGCAGGAAGGGTTTCAGTTCCTGCTGATGGACACCTCGTCACAGGTGTGGTACTTTCTGCTGCAGTACCTGGACAATGTCCACGCCAGAGGGCTGGACCTGGTCACCTGTCTCTCCTTCCTTTTTCACCTGTCCTTTGCTACCTTGGGCAAGGTGGGTAGCAGGGGCTGTTTGGAGTCTGGGGAAGGGGGTGGTGGGGACCGGGGGGTGGGGGGGGGGGGGGGGGGGGGGGGGGGGGGGGGGGGGGGGGGGGGGGGGGGGGGGGGGGGGGCAGGGTGTGTGTGGTTGGGTGGTGGGGGTGGTGGGGAGTGGGAGACTGGAGGGGTGGGGGTTAGGGTTGAGTGGCTTGTATGGGGGGGGGATGTTTCAAGGCAATTCTGCTGTTAGTACTTTGATGTCTGTGGGTTTTTTTAATTTTTCTGCCGTTTTGTTGGTTTTTAATTTTTCTGGCATTTCGCTGTTTTTTAATTTTTCTGCTATTCTGCTGGTTTTTAATTTTCCCTTTGTCTGCAATCAGAGCTAAGAACCCCCATTTAAACAATGTGTATCTAGGTATAGTCTTTGTGGACAGGAGGAGGACTTTGCTTGATGAGAGAGAAGTTCATCACTATTCTCACCGGCCACTTATACCTCACAGGAATTTTCAGACAGAACGAACTCCTCTGTGGATGCATGTAAAGCGTGTGGGAGTCACACCCACTCTGCTGAAAAGCGCATTAAAAAAAATATTTTTATTGCGGTCAGTTTTTAGTTATTGACATGTGCAATAAGAAAAGGCTATTCAATGCAAAAAATGAGATTGAAAATCAAACAATTCTATGAAAAGTTATTGCAGATTGAAATGATACTCTGCAGGACATGACAAAATGAGAAATTGACATGTTAAGCATCGTAACAGATGGTGAGAATGAGGGCTTGAATATTTTTTAAAACACGTTTTAAAGCAAAAGGAAACAAAATTACACATTGATATCTCAGTACATGGTAGAATAATGGCTATAGTTTTATAATAAGTCAAAGCCTCAAAATCGACAACCTGACCCCTACCTGCCTAAAATGACTCCTAGCGCCAAAGTGGATCAGGTGCAAAGTGACTCATTTCATGGTGGAGCATCATAAATACAGTCTGTGTATTCCTGTGTTCTCCTATAGGAGCGGATGATAAAATTACAAAAAAACCAGCATGCACACAGGTGTCATGTTTAGACACCATCCCTGAGGAAAAATTGGGGAGTTGAGTCCCAGGGTGGCTTGGGGCTGTATATGGCAACGTTCTGGTGGCTCCTGCGACGGTACTGGAACCATTCATATCGGTCATTGCCTTTCCAATGGATCATTCCAGTGGTGTGGAGAGGGGGGGGGGTTCTGCTGCATGGGTAACAGTTTGCCCTCCATACTTACTTACCCAGGCTTTTCACTCTAAAGACTAGAGCGCAACTCCATAGTCTTTTGAGACTGATGGGTGCCGACTACTACTATTCCTGTGTTGATTTTGTTCTTTCTCTCTTTTCAGGACTATTCCACAGAGGGCATGAGCGATTCTCAGCTACGTTTTCTGCAGCATCTGCGAGAATTTGGTCTGGTGTATCAGCGGAAGGTGAGCTGACCCATTCTAAGGCTGAATGATCAGTACTCATGACACTGTACGGGGCGCGATATAGCCTGGTGGTCAGAACATTGCGCTCGCAATTTGACGACCCGGGTTCGATTCCCGGTTCAAGGGGATTTTCCCTCTTGAGTTAACATCTGTTCTGACTCCACTCCCCCCTAAAGTCTTTCGTATGAGACTATAAACCGAGGCCCTGTGTGCGAATGCATGCAGAACATCTTGCGCACAAATTAAATCCTGTTCCACTTTTTGTAAGAGTAGGCCATCGTGTGCCGGTGGTAACAGATGACAAGATTTACAAAACTGCATACACACGGGGACTGGATGTGAAAAAGCAAATGATTGCTTATTCCTTATCCTCGATGTAAAAGAATAAATAAATAAATAAAAATAGAGACTGGTGCAGATAATTATGCTGTGTCACTGTAAGTTTATGTGTGTGTAAAAAAGGTTTGGGCTGTTATGCATCTGTTGACATGGTTTTAAATAAAATACACAGAAAACAGATAGAACTATGGGTGAAATTCTGCATAGATGTTAAAAGTACAAAAAAAAACCCCTTAAAGTGGATATAGCATATGTCTAGCATTATAAAATTTCAGTATGCTTACTTATTAAGATAAAGTGGAAATAGTGCTTCACACTATAGGTATAGTGTAGTGTTCAATGCTTGGTATCAATAAATTCACTTTTATTCCATAACCTTGGGGGTCGGATAGCCTTGTGGTTAGAGTGTTGTACTAATGATCTGATGGCCTGGGATCAAACCACCACAGAGGCACCAATTATAGGGGATTTTTCCCCTGTAGTTAACAGTGCCGACTCCACTTCCCCAAAAGTCCTTCAGATGAGACTATAGACTGAGGCCCCATGTGTGAACACACGTAGAACATCTTGTACCCATGTTAAAAACTTGCTCCACTCTTTGGAAGGATGAGCCATTTTGTGTCGGTAAAAACAGATGACAATTGTAAAAAAATACATGGACTCGGGTGTCATTTGTAGACACCATCCTCGAAGTTGGAATGCAGCTACCTTCACGGTGGGTAAAAGTGGTCGCTCATTCAAAATCTCACCATTGGTGAACCTCAGAGCTCTAGCTGAGGAACAACAAGCAAAAAGAAAAAAAATCATAGCCAGTCTTTGTTTTGAGTATTGTTGGTACATACATATCTAAAGCTTGATATTCCAGTAAACTGACAGATTAAAAAGATATACTTGGAATGATGTGAAACTGACAGATTAAAAAAAAAGTATAATTGGAATGATGTTAAACCGTCAGATTGAAAAGATGTATACTTGGAAAGATGTTAAACTGACGTATTATACAAAAATATACTTGGAATGATTTTGAACTGTCAGATTTAAATATATATATATACTTGGAATGATGTTCAACTGACAGATTAAACAAATATATATACCTGGAATGATGTTAAAGTGACAGATTAAAAAGATGAATACTTGGAATGATGTTAAACTGACGGATTAAAAAGATGAATACTTGGAATGATGTTAAACTGACAGATTAAAAAAAAAGAAGTATACTTGGAATGATGTTAAACTGTCAGATTGAAAAGATGTATACTTGGAATTAAAAAAAACAAAACAAAACAAAAAAATATCTATCTATCTATCTATCTATCTATCTATCTATCTATCTATCTATCTATCTATCTATCTATCTATCTATCTATCTATCTATCTTCTCTCTCTCTCTCTCTCTCTCTCTCTCTCTCTCTCTCTCTCTCTCTCTCTCTCTCTCTCTCTCTCTCTCTCTCTCTCTCTCTCTCTTCTCTCTCCTCTCTCTCTCTCCTCTCTCTCTCTCTCTCCCTCTCCCTCTCTCTCTCTCTCTCTCTCTCTCTCTCTCTCTCTGAAATTTCGGCTGAGATTATGTGGTCTATTGAACTGTAGGCAATGGTATATTACAGAGGAGACAGACATCAATCCATGTCCAGCATGTGGAGAAGAAGAAGAAGACGAATTGCACTTTTTGTTTACATGTCGAACTTACCAAGAAATTCGTCAAAAAGTTACTTTTTTGACAAACCCAACCAACAGGTCCACTAGTCGTGTACAAAAAGTGTTAACTTCAAATAATATGTCCGAGATGATATCTTTAGCAATATATGTAACACAGGCTCTAGAAAAACGCAAGCAGACTATGAACCAAATAGATTCTATAAGTAATAACTAAAAATATTTGTTGATATTTGTCTGGATTTCGAGTTATTATTCATGTTTTCTTTTATGTCCATCCATTATTAACATGACATTTATAATTAGCCCCCTTTGACTGATGGGCTTGTAGCTTTTGTCAAATAAAATTCGTTCATTCATTCATTCATTCATTCATTCATTCATTCATTCATTCATTCATTCATTCATTCTCTCTCTCTCTCTCTCTCTCTCTCTCTCTCTCTCTCTCTCTCTCTCTCTCTCTCTCTCTCTCTCTCTCTCTCTCTCTCTCTCTCTCTCTCTCTCTCACTCTCTATCCTCCTAGTCAGTCATAGTGGGGATGTACTGTGGGCAAGGCATCTCCACTATAATCAAATTTCTGCCCAGTTTTCGAAACTGCAGCTGCCTCCACTGTTGTTTTGGAGGTCATCGTCAAACACGATGGACAAAAAAATAAATAAACCAAAATATATTCTTGGAATGATGTTAAATTGACAGATTTAAGAAATATATACCTGGAATGATGTTAAACTGTCAGATTAAAAAAAATATATATATTACTTGGAATGATGCTAAACTCTCAGATTTAAAAAAAAAAAAAAAAAAAAAAATATATATATATATACACTTGGAATGCTGTAAAACTGACAGATTAAACAAAAATATATATATTTGGAATGGCGTTAAACTGCCAGTTTGAAAAAACCAAACAAACTTGGAATGATGTTAAACTATCAGATTAAAAAAACAAACAAAAAATACCTTGGAATGCTGTACTGTTAAAGAAGAAAAGCAGTAACACTGAAATGGTGATGTCCATACAGCGCAAGTCTCAGCGGTACTACCCCACACGCCTGGCGGTCAACATTGCCTCAGGACTCAAGACCGCTGTCTCCGACACGCACCGACCCGGGTTCATCGTCGTGGAAACCAACTACCGCATCTACGCCCATACAGGTGACAGTGTCAATCACAATCAAATGTTTTTTTTTTTTAAAGAATTGGAATCGGAATTAGATGTTTATAACCAAAAGAGTCGCAGAGACTTATTCAGGCATGTTTTTTTTCTCTCTCCACTTTTTGGTGTAATTACAATGTCAGGATTTTGATTTTCACCATTTTTTTAATGTTTTATTTTATTTCATGTAGTTTTTCTGCCCTATGAGATTGTTTTCATTTTTTCTGTTGTCTGCCGTCAGAACAGAAATTCTTTCAAACGGCACTCAAAATGATCAGAGATTGTTGAGAACTTTGACCTATATTCTGATGTCACTTTTGGAACAAGCAGACATATTCCAAATTTAAATAAGATTGTGAAACTGGTCACCATTTATTAGCTCTTTAAACCAGTCAAAAGTCACATCATTCAGAGGTCAAAGTTGATTGCTTCCCGAAGACTCTTGAGGTCCACTCTGGCAGTTTTATTTATTTATTTATTTTTATTCCACTCTGGCAATTATCAGGAAGAGGTGACTGTTACACTGGTAACATCAATTCATACATGTTTACTTGGAAGGCTTTTGACAAGGGAACTCAAATTCAAGTTTTTTTTTTTTTTCAAATTCAAGAGATCATGTTTACTACAGCAAAGGGCACAACTTTGCACCTCTGTGGAGTCAGAGGCTTGGAAAAGATTACAAATGAAGTGCCATCTTCACAAAGTGTTTTGTTTCAGCAGACTTGATTCAAATTGATTCTGTCTTTATCATGCCACCAAGCAGACTTGATTCAAATTGATACTGTCTTTTTATCATTCCACCAAGCAGACTTGATTCAAATTGATTCTGTCTTTATCATGCCACCAAGCAGACTTGATTCAAATTGATTCTGTCTTTATCATGCCACCAAGCAGACTTGATTCAAATTGATTCTGTCTTTATCATGCCACCAAGCAGACTTGATTCAAATTGATTCTGTCTTTATCATGCCACCAAGCAGACTTGATTCAAATTGATTCTGTCTTTATCATGCCACCAAGCAGACTTGATTCAAATTGATTCTGTCTTTATCATGCCACCAAGCAGACTTGATTCAAATTGATTCTGTCTTTATCACGCCACACAGTAACTCCAGTATTTGGGTTGCAAACGATTGATACAGAAACTGTGAAAAATTACTAGCTGTAACAGAAGAGGGGAAGAATGCAATGAAGCATCCACTGAAGAAGAAAATGGAGTACTGATCAAAATATCTATACTAGCTGCCATGGAGTGTTTCAGCTCCCAAAACGCAAAAGTCCATTTATTAGTGTATGGGTATGAAAACTTATGTTTGATGCAAATTCTTTGGTCCCCTCCCCCCCCCCTCCCAAAAAAAAGAAGATAAAGGACTCTCTCTGTCTGTCTGTCTGTCTGTCTGTCTGTCTGTCTGTCTCTGTCTGTCTGTCTGTCTCTGTCTGTCTGTCTGTCTCTGTCTGTCTGTCTGTCTCTGTCTGTCTGTCTGTCTGTCTGTCTGTCTGTCTCTCCTCTCTCTCTCTCTCTCTCTCTCTCTCTCTCTCTCTCTCTCTCTCTCTCTCTTTTTTGTATTGTGGATTTTAACTCCATGATATTATTTTTCATTGATCTTACTCTCTCTGTTTCTGTGTCTCACTGTTTGTCTGTCTGTCTGTCTGTCTGTCTGTCTATCTGAGTCTCTCTCTATGGAGTATTCCTTGTTTTAAACCCTTTACATCATTTTTCACCTGCAGTGTGTGTGTGTGTGTGTGTGTGTGTGTGTGTGTGTGTGTGTGTGTGGTGTGTGTGTGTGTGTGTACTTTCAATGCTCTACCATCAAATGAATTAATTCGCACCTGACCCACTTTTGAGCTAGGAGCCATTTTAGGCTGGTGGGGATGAAGTTGCCGATTTTAAGATTTTGATTGATTATAAAACTAAAGCATTTTTTTTTTTACCTTGTACTGAAGTATCAAGGCATAATTTTGTTTCCTTTTGCTTTAAAAATGCATAAGAAAACATCAAACCCCTCATTCTGACTACCTATTACGATGCAGAACTTGTCAATTTCTTGTTTTGTCTCTTTCTGCAGTCTATCATTTCAACTAACAATAACTTTTCAAAGGAGTGTTTGATTTTACAGTCTGTTTTCTGTATTGAACAGCCTTTTTATTGCAGATCAATAACATGTCAATAACTAAAAATAGGCCTCTGGTGCAATGCGACTCTTTATGTGGCGGTGCATCACATACAGTACAGCATTGCATCATGCATTTTTATCATACATATTTTGTGTGCGTGCATGCGTGCGTGCATGCGTGTGTGTGTGTGTGTGTGTGTGTGTGTGTGTGTGTGCGTGGTGTGTGTGTGTGTAAGAGTATGTGTGTGTGCGTGTACATGTGTGCGTTTGAGAGTGTGTGTAAGCGTATGTTTGTGTGCCTGCATGAGTGCATGCGTGCATGCATGTGCATGTGTTCAGCCTTGCAGCTGATGTCATTGTATCCCTCTCTGTCCCTGCAGATTCCCAGTTACAGATTGCATTGCTGGCTCTCTTCTGTGAGCTGCTGTACAGGTGAGCTAAGATACTGGTTACTCACAGAGCTTAACACCACTATACTGTGTGTACACATTCCCCACCATAATACTGTGCCCTACTCTTTACACTCTTTACACTGCTCCCCTTTGACATATCATAAGCCATTACAGTCAGAGCAGTGACACCCATGAAAATCTGCCTTCTCTTTCTCTTGACAAACATGTCTTACAAGACATCAAAAACTGGATGATTCAGAACAAGTAACAGCTAAATGCTGACAAAACAAGCCATGCTTGCAGAGGTAAGGTAAAGGTGTCCGATAACCTGTGTGGTCGTAGGGGAGTGAGGTGTCAGAGACCTCAGCTTCTCTAGGGGCCAGCATATTGAGGGCAGCGCCCATCTCCTCTCCCTCGCTGCTTTATCTTCCCTGATCCTAAAGAGGGCATTTACCCATTTACAGCTGGGTGAATTAGGGGGACTGTACTGAAGCCAAGGCGCACAAACGGTTTGTGTGTGTGTGTGTGTGTGTGTGTGTATGCACGCGCGCGCGCATGTGTGTACATTTGAGTTTGTAAAAACTATTTGTGATCAGTTGCATGTGTAAGAATAGGCTGATTACACAAAAGCAAGCACCTTGAATGGGTTTTACAAGATACAGTGCTATATAAATTCCATTTATTCTTATTATTATCATTCTTACAGTTACCATGGGGACAGGATAGCTCAGTGGTCAGAGCGCTCGCTGTCCCCCAATCAATGCTAAGCAGCGTCGAGCGTGGTTACCAATTGGATGGGTGACCATTTGGGTGCGCCTTGGCTTCAGTACAGCCCCCCCCCCCCCCCAGTTCACCCAGCTGTCAATGGGTACCTGCCCTCTTTAGGGTCAGGAAAGGTAAAACAGCGAGGGAGAGGAGATGGGCGCCACCCTCAGCATACAGGCCCCTAGAGAAGCTGGGGCCTGTGATGCCTTGCTTCCCTACGACCACACGGGTTATGGGACACCTTTACCTTTGGCTTTATTTATTTATTTATTTGTTTAAAATTTTATTTTTATATAGAGGATAATGGGATAAGCACTCATGCTTTTTTTCATCCAGTCCCCATGTGTATGCAGTTGTGTAAATGTTGTCATCTGTTCCCACCGGCACACAATGGCCTACTCTTACGAAAAGTGGAGCAGGATTTACTATAGTTACCATGAGGTGTATTCCCCTGTGCAGATTCCCAAACATGGTGGTGGCTAACTTGACCAGGGACAGTGTGAGGGCTGCTTTGTCTCGGGGTATCACTGCTGAACAGGTCTGTCTGTCTGTCTCTGTCTGTCTGTCTTTCTGTCTCTGTTTGTCTGTCTGTATCTGTATCTGTTTATCTGTCTGTCTGGCTGTCTGTCTGTCTGTCTCTGTATGTCTGTCTCTGTTTGTATCTGTTTATCTGTCTGTTTGTCTGTATCTGTTTGTTTGTATCTGTCTGTCTGTCTGTCTCTGTCTGTCTCTCTGTTTGTCTTTTGTCTGTCTCTCTGTATGTCTGTCTGTTGTCTGCCTGTTGTCTGTCTGTCTCTGTCTCTCTGTCTCTGTCTCTGTCTGTCTCTGACTGTCTGTCTATCTATTGTCTGCTGGACTTACAGGGAAATATGGGAATGGAGTGCAAGGGGGATTAGAATGCAGAGGGGAGTGTGTGTGTGTGTGTGTGTGTGTGTGTGTGTGTGTGTGTGTGTGTGTGTGTGTGTGTGTGTGTGTGTAGTCTTCAATTTTATGTCCTTCCACATACAGTGATACCAGACTGGGTTTGAGGAGGGGGAAAAATATAAGTAAAACAAAAGAAAATAATAAATAAAAAAATGAATATGAGCATGAATAGATGAGTAAATAAATTAAGATAAAGAATGAAAACACAGTTACCCATATGATAAAAATAAAGTAACAATAATAGTGTGTGTGTGTGTGTGTGTATGTTTGTGTGTGTGTGTGTGCGTGCGTGCGTGCGTGCATGAGAAGAGAGAGAGAGAGAGAGAGAGAGAGAGAGAGAGAGAGAGAGAGAGAGAGAGAGAGAGAGAGTATGAAATGTAATGTGGTAGGCTTGAGAGGAAGAGGTGGAAATGTTTTTGTGTTGAAGGCTTTAGAGAAAGAGAGAGAGATGGATTAGATGATTTGGGGAAGGAGGGTGTCTCTCTCTCTCTGTCTGTCTGTCTGTCTCTCTCTCTCTCTCTCTCTCTGTCTCTCTGTCTCTGTCTCTGTCTCTGTCTCTCTCTCTCTCTCTCTCTCTTCTCTCTCTCTCTCTCTCTCTCTTCTGTCTGTCTCTCTCTCTCTGTCTCTGTCTCTCTCTCTCTGTCTCTGTCTCTCTCTCTCTGTCTCTCTCTGTCTCTCTCTGTCTGTCTCTCTGTCTCTGTCTCTGTCTCTGTCCTCTCTCTCTCTCTCTCTCTCTCCCCTCTCTCTCTCTCTCTCTCTCTCTCTCTCTCTCCTTCTCCTCTCCTCTCTCTCTCTTCCCTCTCTCTCTCTTCTCCCTCCTTGTATCTGTCTCACTTGTGTGGGTGTGCATGTGTGTGTGCGTGTGCATGCACGCGCGCGCACACACACACACACACACACACACACACCACACACACACACACACACACACACACACACACACACACACACACATACACACACACAGAGTTTATCTGTACTCATTGAAAAACTGAACGTTTTCATGAATCATTAGTTTATAGTGTAGACTCAGTCAGTAGGTGAGTGATCATTGTTGTTTCAGAGGGGGAGATTTCTTTCAGATTGCAAAGTATTGTTTCAGATTTTGAGTATTGTGTAAGCAGACCTGTGCACCTTCCGTATTTTTTCGTATTTGTTCCGGAAAAAGTTGGAAAATACGGAAATACGATTTTATTAATCAAAATCCGATTTTTGTTAACTAAAAATCCGGAAATCGAAAACGTCGTCTTCTCTCGTTCAGCGATGCCGTTCATCTCGCGTTACGTCGTCTGCTAGGCCCTATCGTTCAGTTACTTATCTCCCCTGATGACGCATGCGCACAACAGTATCTTCAAACAAAATGGCGGAAAGTGGTGTAAACTTTCGCGGAGAAACAGACCAAACTGATACACTTATAAGCAAAGAAAGACGCGGAGTGAATGCAAAATGATGCTAACAGGCCAGGATGGGGCTAAAAGAGGTACAGTTGCAGATATAGATGCATAAGCAGCAAAATTGGCTGTTCGTTTTGCCGAGTAAGGTTTGAAACCTGCGCTATGTCTCTCGCATCAGGCTACTCGCTAGTGAAAGTTGAACTTTCATTCGCAAGTGGTGTTGAAAATTGGAATGCGGTCGGAACATAGCAAACCACGGCTCTTCATTTGTAGAAGCGCTGATTTCTTGGAAAATCATGGAACTGTAAAATTTCTCGCATCTTCGAAAACTCAGTTGATCATTAAAACGGCAAAGTGACTTGTTCTGAAGTTACATCAAGACTCGCTCTGAAGTTGTATCGTACCGAACACGGCTTCCACTCTGGTGCTGTACTGGACAGCAGCAGAGCACACACATACACAGCACTTGTTTTCTGGCCATGCAAACTGTCATGCGAGTCCATTCCGAAATCAGATTAAAAATAAAATGAGAAAGGCATAGGATCTTCTTAAATCTTCACCAGAGAGTGTATTGATCTCTCTCTCTCTCTCTCTCTCTCTCTCTCTCTCTCTCTCTCTCTCTCTCTCTCTCTCTCTCTCTCTCTCTCCCCCTCCCTCCACGTTTTCCATTAACCATCACAGTGGTACACACAAACTTATATTACCGCTACCCAGAATAGATCTTTTTAAAACAAGTTTGACATACTCTGGTGGTTCTTTATGGAAGGTCTGAGTCTCTCTCTCACACACACACACACACACACACACACACACACACACACACACACACACACACACACACACACACACACAATGCCTCCACATTGCACAAAATGGTGCCTGGAGAGGCCTCCAAACTGCCGTTAAAATGCGAAAAATCGTTTTCGGCCAGGGGGCTTGGGCCCCCCAGCGGGGCTTTGCCCCTGCACCCCACTGGGGCCTAAGCGGCCCCTGGACCCCGGCTTAATTTCCTCTTTTTTTTTCTCTCCCAATTCTACGCTCTGTATATCACATCACTTATGAAGTCGTCAGACCTGTCCAGATTTGCTAGTTGATAAAAGAAAAAGCTTATGAGCTTTTGTACAATGGAAAGAAATTGGAAGGGGGATGAGCAAACAAATACAGATACAAAAACCCTATTTAAAAAAAGACGTTTATGCTTCATGTTGAAAAAGTGTGTCACGAACAATGCGCAAAAATACTGAAACTCGGTGAAAAATACTGAAAATTGCCATGAAAATACTGAAATCAGTTGTAAGGGGGTGCACAGGTCTGTGTAAGGTTTTGAGCTATTATTTCAGGTTTGAAAAGATTGTGTCAGATTTTAAATATGTTGTTTCAAATTTGGAATAATTGTTTCAGATTTTGAACTGTTATTTCATGTTTGAAATTATTGTTTCAGATTTTAAACTGTCGATTCAAATTTGAAATGATTGTTTCAGATTTTGAACTGTTGTTACATATTTTGAACTGTTATTTCACATTTGAAACAATTGTTTCAGATTTTGAACTGTTGTTTCATATTTGAAACAATTGTTTAAGATTTTCAACTATTGTTTCAGTTTTTTAATGATTGTTTCAGATTTAAATTGTTGTTTCAGATTTTTAATGATTGTTTCAGATTTTGAATTATCTTCGGTCACACTCCCACCCAGAAATGCTGAAGGAGGTAGGTTATCTCTTGGAGGGGGAGAGGGAGGGGTTATATAATGCATGTGACTGTTATGGTCAGCAAGTTGTTACATACTTTCACCATTGTTTAAAAAAAAGAGGGGGAAAGGAGGGTGTGTGTGTGAGGGGGGGGGGGAGGGGGTTAGAGTTTGTGTCCTTGAGTTGGTACCAGTGTGAAAGATGGTGTCAAGTTTCACAGTGCTGGATTAACAAAGTCAGTTGGGGGGTAGAACACCTTCAAAGAAATAAAAAATCTACAGGCAGTTTAGCTCTGTAGAATTCAACCACAAGAGGGTTCAAGAAAGAGGAGGAAAGGAGAGGATGAGGGAGGGGGGTGGTTGGAGCTTTGTGTCCCCTTGAGTTGGTTATGGTGTTTATTTGTTTATTATTTATTTATTCTTTTATATTTACTTATTCTTTTATATCGAGGATAATGGAATAAGCACTCGATTGCTTTTTTCATCCAGTCCCCGTGTGTATGCAGTTTTGTAAATCTTGTCATCTGTTCCCACCGGCACACAATTGGTGTGAAAGATGGTGTGAAGTTCCACAGTGCTGGGTTCCGCAACACTGGAAGAACATCTTGGTCATCACTGCTGTTAGAACGAACGAATGACTGAATCAGGGAGGAGCAGGGTGGCCTGGTGGTTAAAGCATTTTATTTATATTTTTAAATTTTATTTTATACCACTTTATGTCACAGCAGATTTCTCTACGTGAAATTCGGGCTGCTCTCCCCGGGGAGAGCGCGTCGCCACAAGTGCTGCACCAACCCATTATTTATTTATTTTTTTATACAGCCCCAAGCCGCCCTGGCGACTTGAACCCCCCAATTTTTCCTCAGGGATGGTGTCTAAACACGACACCTGTGTGCATGCTGGTTTTTAACATTTAAAAATTTTTTAAATAATAATTTTGTCATCCGCTCCTACTGGCACACAATGGCCCGCTCTTCCAAAAGGCGGAACGGGGTTTTAATGTGTGTGCAAGATGTTCTGCGTGCATTCGCACAAGGGGCCTCGGTTTATAGTCTCATCCGAATGACTATGACATTCAGTTGATTTTTTCGTCAAACTGGGAAGAAGGGGCGAGGCTGGGAATCGAACCCAGATGTCATTGAAAGTTATGATGATGTAACTGAAAGTTGTATGCTGGTGTGATGGCATCACTGGAAGTTATGATGATGATGTCTCTGAAAATTGTGTTGTGATGACCTTGACACTGAATGTTGTGTGTTGTGGTGATGTCACTGAAAGTTGTGTTGTGATGATGATGTCACTGAAAGTTGTGTGTTGTGATGGTGATGATGATGATGTCTGTGAAAGTCGATGATGATGATGGGTCACTGAAAGTTGTGAATTCCTTGACGCTGAATACTGTGTGTTGATGATGATGTCAGTGAAAGTTGTGTTGCAATGATAAAGTTGTGAATACCTTGTAGGTAAAAGATGTGTTAATGGTGACTGTTGTGTGCAGACTCCGGTCATTCCCCCCACGGTCACTGACCAGATTCGTCTGTGGGAGTTGGAGCGAGATCGCCTGTCCTTCACTGACGGTGTTCTCTACAACCAGTTTCTGTCTCAGTCTGACTTCGAAATGCTCAGAAACTATGCCCAGGTGAGTGAGGCTGGGATGTGGCGTACAGTGTGTATCATTTTGCGGCGTAAATTGTGTATCGTTTTGCATCTGTCAAGAAGACAGGGAGGCAGCATAGCTCAGTGGTCAGAGCACCTGCTCTCCCCCAGTCAAGTTAAGGAGCATCGAGCGTGGTTACCAGTTGGATGGGTGACCGTTTGCGCGCCTTGGCTTCAGTACAGTCCCCCCAGTTCACCCAGCTGTAAATGGGTACCTGCCCTCGTTAGGGTCAGGGAAGGTAAAGTAGCGATATGGGCGCCGCCCTCAATATGCTGGCCCCTAGAGAAGCTGAGGCCTCTGATGCCTTGGTCCCCTACAACTGCTTAGGTTATGGGACACCTTTACCTTTACCAAGTAGGCAGACCAGTTTTTTATCTATGCGTACAGTGTGAATTGTTTTGCATCCATCAAGTAGACAGACTAGTTTTTGCTTATTATACACATCAGCACATGCACTGGAACAACAATCAGCTCAGGCAGGCATGTTCATTTTGGTGGGATGATCCTCTGCAGATGCTTATCACATGCTGTAAGTGCTCAGACCATTCGTATTGGCGACTGCCTTTCCAATGGACCATACCAGTGGCATGGAGAGGGTGGGTCTGCTTCATGGGTAACAGCTTGCCCTCCTTACTTACTTACCCAGGCTTTATGCTCTAAAGACTAGAGCGCAACTCCATAGTCTTCCGAGACTGATGGGTGCCTACTACTACCTACTACAAGTGCAGGAAATGTGTGTGTTTTATGTGAGAGAAGTAAAGTTGAAAAACACTAACAGGACAAAAAAAAGTCAACAGATGCCAAAGAATCAAACAAACCCTTCCCCCCTTGAATACAAATATGTAAAGCACTCATTTAGATATCTAGGGGGTGGGGGGCAAGATAGCCTAGTGGTTAGAGTGTTGTACTCGTGATGTGACAGTCTGGGATTGAACCACCATCAAGACACCACTGGAGGGAATTTTTACCCTGGCATTAACATCAGTACCCACTCGGCTAAAGCTCAGAGGTTTACCAATGGTGAGATTTTGTTTATCTGACCATTTTCACCCATCATCAGGGTGATAGCCTTGTGGTTAGAACATTGTGCTCACAATCTGACGACCTGGGTTCAAATCCCGTTCAAAGGGATATTTTCCCCAAGAGTGCCGACTCCACTCCACCCCCCCTAAAAGTCCACAACTTGTTCATTTTATTTATCTATATATTTATTTATTCTTTTATACTGAAGATAATGGAATAAGCACTCATGTGCTTTTTTATATCCTTCGGATGAGACTATAAATCGAGGTCCCATGTGTGAATGCATGAAGAACATCTTAAGCACATATTAAGACCTGTTCTTCTTTTCGAAAGAGTAGGCCATTGTGTGCTGGTGGGACCAGATGACAAAATTGACAAAACTGCACACACATGGGGACTAGTTGTAAAAAAGCACATGAATGCTTGTTCCATTATCCTCAATATAAAAGAATTAATAAATAAATAGATAGATAAAATGAACAAGTTGTAGACTATGTTTTGGCCTATAGAGAGAAGGTAGATTGTGGACTGTAGAAGGTAGAAGATAAACATAATGACTTGACTAATTGTTGGGAAGGATTTTGATAGAATCCTTATTTTACCTTTACCTACCTATTTTTAGGCTCACATCTCAAAGAGTCAGCTTATCAACTAGCCAGGGCTTGTGAAAATTATACATGACAAGTATTGTAGCCAAGCAGAATTGACACAATGAACACTTGCCAGTATTTCTGTAAGAAATGTGGCGATGACTGACTGTAGAATGGACGCTTGCCAGCATTTCTGTAAGAAATGTGGTGATGACTGACTGTAGAATGGACACTTGCCAGCATTTCTGTAAGAAATGTGGCGATGACTGACTGTAGAATGGACACTTGCCAGTATTTCTGTAAGAAATGGGGTACTGACTGACTGACTGTGGCACTTTGTGGTTGATCCAGGAGATGGATGTGTTGGTGTGGGAGTTCCCTGACAAACGTGTCATGGTGGTTACTAAGGATGGACATGACGCCGTCAAACGCTTCTGGAAACGCCAGCGCCAGATGTGACAGTAACTAACTGACAATAGCCGACATCCAGACTGTGGGCAGATATGTGGCAGTCACTGATGTGAATACACAAAGTGGAAAAACTATCAACAGCTGGCTGACAGTACTGTCATCATGTAAGTGATGATGTTTTTTGGGGGGGGGGGGGGGGTTACGAATGGAAAAAAAATCTCTGCCCATCGTGGGGCAGATTTTTCCATTTACTTGCTGACCAGAGTGAAATGGCAGCAGTGCAGGGCCCCTCTGGCTGGTGGCCCCACAGCAGCCCAACATACGATTGTCCTGTAACTCTCGGTCTCAGAAGATGGCACTTAACAAGTCTAGGTAAGGCTGTAATGGCAAGATCAGAATGAGGTGTGTGGGAACACCAGGGCTTGATGTCACAGAAAATGGGATAATACCAGGGCTTGGTGTCACAAAATATGTGGGAACACCAGGGCTTGGTGTCACAGAATAGGGAACACCAGGGTTTAGTGTTACAGAATATGTGGGAACACCAAGGCTTAGTGTCACAGAATACGTGGGAACCCCAAGGCCGCCGCTGTAGTCTATTGGTTAGGGCGTTGGACTCATAATCTAAAGGTTGCGGGTTCGATCCCAGCTTTCGGCTATGGCGTTGTGCCCTTGGAAAAGGCACTTTACGGCTATTTTCTCACCCCACCCAGGTGTAAAAGGGGTACAACCTTGTGTTGGGGGTTAACCCTGCGATAGACTGGCGTCCTATCCAGGGGGGAGTCTATCACTCTCAGTCGCTTAACGCCACAGAAACCGGGATGAGCACCGGCCTGATGAGCCTTAGGCTCGGGACAGACTTGACTTAACCAGGGCTTAGTGTCACAGAATATGTGGGAACACCAGGGCTTGATGTCACAGAAAATGTGGGAACACCAGGGCTTGATGTCACAGAAAATGTGGGAACACCGGGGCTTGATGTCACAGAAAATGTGGGAACACCGGGGCTTGATGTCACAGAAAATGTGGGAACACCAGGGCTTGATGTCACAGAAAATGCCCCCTTTCCCCAAAGAAAAGCTTCAGTAGCAGAACGTTGGTCAATATTGCTGCAGTGGGGGAGAAAATTAAATCATTCGCCTGGGCTTTGAACTCTGGACTTACTGCTTTCTGGACTTCTTAGCCACCACACCACAGCATGGGATGAAAAGATTTGGTTTATGTGCTGTATGGTATAGAGGTCCCAGCAGTGTAGAGGCCCTATCCTTGCAGTGTGATGTGGCAGGACTAACCCCAGATCCCAATATGTGGATCTAGGATGGCACAGGCAGTGCAGGGGTGTGTGTGTGTGTCTTTGGTCTGTTTATGGTCCCCTTTCTTTCCCTGCTGTGGGCCAAAGTGTGCGGATGTTAAGGTGTGTGCGTGTGTATGTGTGTGTGTGTGTGTGTGTGTGTGTGTGTGTGTGTGTGTGTGTGTGTGTATGCACATATATGTATGTATGTATGTATGTATGTATGTATGTATGTATGTATGTATGTATGTATGTGTGTATATATATATATATATATATATATATATATATATATATATATATATATATATATATATGTATATATATATATATGTATATATATATGTATGTATATATATATATATATATATATATATATATATATATAATATATAATATATATATATATATATTGTTTTTTCCCTTGTTGTAGTCCAAAAGGCTGTGGAATGTGAAAAGTATGCTATGTGTATAGAATGATGATTCTGTATTGGAGTTGTGTTGACACTTGTCATGAGAACTGTCCTGTTTCTCCCCCCCCACCCCCCACCCCCCCTCAGTATGTGTGGGATGGTGCTGCTTTCTCTCTGTGTGGGAACATTTTATTTTTTTTATCATGGATTGTATTTTTTTGCTGGAATATATATATGTGTACCAGTGTGGTACTTCAGAAATGTGCACAAGTGTTCTTAACATTGTACAGAGAAGAAGTTGTGTGTGAAAGTAAGTGTGAATGACGGTATTCTGCTATTTAGCAGTGGTGCTTTTGGGGATGAGAGAGGAAGGTATACACTTGACTATTACAAAACGTGAGAAATGAGGCCAGAGAAACTTTCAAAACAATTCTAATCTGAAAGCTCTGTGATCGTTTTCAGGTTAAACAGCAATGATGGCTTAATTATGCTATCGTAACTAAGACTACTAACAGAGATATTAATCATATAAAATGTAAAATAATTGGTGTAAAAATGTGTCAGTCATGTCAATTGATTAATTTCCACAAAAATGAACTTTTGGTGGGTTCCTCTTTATGGCAATCAAAGACATTAGTTCCATTTCCTCTCATATCAAAGCTTGCAGGAATCTCAATCCACATTTTGCTCATCTTTTTGATATTTACTGCTCTCTTTGATACCATCTTCTTCCAGCATCTGTTATGGCTTTCAATGCTCCCAGTTGTGTCGGAACGTCTTGCGCACATGTTAAATCTTGTTCCGCTTTTTGGAAGAGTAGGCTGTTGTATGCTGGTAGGAATGGATGACAACATTTACAAAGCTGTATGCACATGGGGACTGGATGTGAAAAAAAGCACATGAGTGCTTATTCCATTGTCTTTGAAATAAAAATGAAAATATCTGCCACCAGTTTCTTTTTCTTTATCATCTGCAAGTTTGGTCTTTCTCTTTTTGATATGCCAGCATCCATGTTTCTCTCGTCTCTGCCTGGCATTTCACCCAGTCTGACTGACTGTTTTCACTGCAGCTGAGTGTTTCATTTGACTGGACTAACTGGGGAGGGTATAGCAAAAGAGAAAAAAAAAAAGACACAAGCAGAGGACATGGAAGCACAAGAACATGAATAAAACGAAGAACATGCGAACAAAACACAGAATCAGAAAGAGAAGAATATCACCACCCACCTATCACACTCAGACGCTCACAAAACAAAGTCAAAACAGTCTAGCATTTCACATTTTTATTTCACAGCAATGCAAACTCAGTGTTGATTCTAGGGTGCGCCCTTGCGGGATTCCCGCATTTTTTTCAACTTTGCCGCAAAATAATGTGACCAGTGCGCCCTAAGAGACGCAAAAAAATTGTGGATACCGCATATTTGAACAAACAGTGCGCCCTCGTAAATGCCGTTTGTACAATTTCAAAATAACGCTACATGCATTTGTCATTACCTTGATACCCCAGGGACAGCAAGATGCACTGATTAGCGCCTACAGTTGTCACAATCATCACAAAGCGGCTGGTCTGACGTCATTTCGCTACTTATTTACGTCATTACGCCATTTTCAAAGGAGCCTTCACGCCTGAAACAAGTGATGTCATTATGACATAAACAATGATATAGATTGTTAAGGAGATAGCAGAAGCGTCCCAGCAGGGTTCAAAGCTGATAGACCTAAGAGTTTTCAAGGCGGTTTTTCAGATCTGGCTAGACAAGTAGCCCTGGCTTGAGAAGAATGACGATGGCATAGGCATAGGGTAGACTATCCGTGTGTATCAAAAATGACTTTGATCTCTCTCTGTCTCTCTGTCTCTCTGTCTCTGTCTCTCTGTCTCTGTCTCTGTCTCTCTCTCTCTCTCTCTCTCTCTCTCTCTCTCTCTCTCTCTGTCTTTGTATGGGAGGAAAAAACATGACTTTGATATTGGGCTTCACCTTTCTTCTTATCTAGGTCTAGATCTCTCTCCAACAGAAAATCTCTCTCTCTCTCTCTCTCTCTCTCTCTCTCTCTCTCTCTCTCTCTCTCTCTCTCTCTCTCTCTCTCTCTCTCATGGGGAGGGGTGAGGGGCAAGAGTTTGATATTGGCGTTCATCTCTCTCATATAGATCTAGATCTTTCTCTCTCTAACTCTGAAAGTGAAAATGCTAAATTGACTTTGACCCTCTCTCTCTCTCTCTCTCTCTCTCTCTCTCTCTCTCTCTCTCTCTCTCTCTCTCTCTCTTTCTCTCTCTCTCTCTCTCTCTCTCTCTCTCTCTCTCTCTCTCTTCTCTCTCTCTCTCTCTCTCTCTGTGCCATATGGGAGGAAAAGATAAGACTTTCATATTGGTTTTAACCCTTTTTCTCATCTAGATCTAAATGTAGTTCTCCCTCCAACTCTGATTGGAAATACAAAATTGACTTTTGACATCCCTCCCTCCCTTCTCTCTCTCTCTCTCTCTCTCTCTCTCTCTCTCTCTCTCTCTCTCTCTCTCATATGGTAAAAGTGGGGGGGGGGGGGGGGGGGGGGGGGGGGGGGAGACTGATTTTGGCTATTGCCTCATTTTTTCATCTAGATCTAGCTCTCTCTCCAACTCAGTGTGGAAATACAAATTTGACTTTGACTCTCTCTGAGTCTCTCTCCTTCCCTCTCTCTCTCTCTCTCTGTCTCAGTCTTTGTCTCTTTCCATGTCTCTTGTATACAAATAATGCATCTCCTCCCATATTTATGTAGTATGTATCCCTCCACATCTGAATGTACCACAATCTGGAAATAAAACTTAACCCCCCCCCCCCTTTCTCCCTGCCCCCCTCCCCTCTTTCTCTCTTACTTTCTTGTATTAGAAAATCATTCTACAGACTAGCTGCAATACGTAAGGTGTGTATTTAATCCTGTCTGCCTACATATCGTCCTGTTTGTTTTATTTCTCGTCCTTGAAAAATAGCAGAAATTAGAGTACTAACGGTATTATGAGCAAATACAACTTAATACTTGTCCCCTTTTTTATGAAGGGGTGGGGGGGGGGGGGGGGGGGGGGGCAAATGCCCCCTTTTTTATATTTTAGGGGGCCCTTGGGCCCCCTTTTTTGAAATCCTAGAATCAACACTGAAACTACAACATTCACAAAAAAACCCATAAAAGACACGATTCACTCGCACAGAACTACAATCTCTGCAAAATCACAAATATCACTCTTGAATTTCAATGGTGAAAACAAACATAATCATACAAAGTGTTTACTTTCAGAACAGCAGCTCATGTCAAAATCTATATGACAAAAAGACAAGTTTGCAACAGAAAAGCCCTCTATTATAACCAACATACTTAGACAACATTATAAACATATTATTTGTGTTCGCTCCACCACATAATGCTACTTATATCACATGATGTTGGTGTATGAAGGGACAGGACTTGTATCTTTAAACACAAAGTAAATAAAATAAGGAAAAAAAAACAATTTCAAAAGAAATGATAAGAAAAGTTTGGCTGAGACTTTGCAGATAAGATTATGGAGTGTGAAAGTACTGGTGACGTAACACAATGAAACTTATAATGTAGTTATATAGATCAGGCAGAAACCAGCACAACTCCTTACCATAAAAAGCCTAAAGAGCTAAGATACAAAAACACCTTGGGGCTTAATAAAATAACGATATTATATCAAGAAAAACTGTGACATCTTAAAGGTATTTGTTTCTTGAACGCTCATACAGCAACTATTGCTACCTTGATATGAGCGAAAATGCGTTGTGCTGCTTTTCAGCACCTGACAAGTCAGGCCCAGCACATTGGCGTGGAACAGATTTATTATCTTTCATTTATTAATTACAGATATAAAAATAGAAACCCCGATCACAATACAGGAAAAGTGCAATCAGTCGACACCGATAAGCTTAACATAATATGAATATCATGCATTACCCAAACAATAAATGCTCTGCGTGTAACAAATAAACATGTGGATAACACAATACTGTCACCTATATACCTACCTGGCTATACCCAGACTTGTCATGCGCTCAAAAGTTTTGTGCAAGAACCAGCATATAAAATTTTGTGAAATCCTAGAAAAATAAATTACAGATAGCTACATCGATTTAAATGCAATCAAAGACAAAGAAATCAGAAATAACCATACCAACTCACATTGGCTATTTGTTTCTACTTACAATAGCATAATCTTTTTTTCCCCACATATCACTCCTTATCACATAATTCATATGATCCTACTGGTTTTCCATGATGTAATGATTTACCCTAACATAACAATGCTGTCTTGAAAATCGGATTCACAACAAAGGCAAAAGGAAGAAGAAAATGAAAAAGACAACAAAAAAAGTGGAAGAAAAGAAAAGAGTATTAGCAAAAGAAGAAAAAGCGACACAAAGCAAAAACAAATTGAAAGAAGAAGGATACTTTACCAAAAAAAAATGATACAAAATGAATGGTGAAAAAAAAAACAGAAGTTAAACAAGGAATGAAAATAAAGAAGAAAAAGAACGATAAAAAATAAATGAAGCAGAACCATGCCCCCTCCCCCCCCCCCCCCCAAAAAAGTGGACCACCTAAAGAGTATCTGAAGATAACCGAAAAAAGAATAAACAAAAGCAAATTTTTTTTTTTTTTTTTTTTTGAGATCAGATTTTCAGATTCTCCTGTCATCAGCTACGATGTGATAGAATCACATATGCAGCCTTGGGAGTACTGAACAGGGAATTATTGTATTTTTTACTTCTATTGTAATGGACATGAATAATTGAGCACGCATTATTCTCTCTCTCTCTCTCTCTCTCTCTCTCTCTCTCTCTCTCTCTCTCTCTCTCTCTCTCTCTCTCTCTCTCTGTTGTTTGTGGTTTCTTTTGCTTGCCTTGTTCTTCTATTTCCTTTTTTCTGCTTTTCTTTTCCTTGAGTGCTTTCATATTTCAGCTTCACAATTTTTTTCTGTCATCTGCTGCAATTCACTGGGAGTCGTCTGTTGGTCTGGTTCACTCCAGGGTGTCTGTAAAGTTGTTCTCCGCTGGTGTTTGTAAAGTTGTTCTCCGCTGGTGTTTGTAAAGTTGTTTCTCCACTCCTCCTCCTCCTCCTCCTCCTCTCTCCTCCTCCTCCTCCTCCTTCTCCTCCTCCTCCTCCTCCTTTACACCCAGTTGTGTGTAGGGCAGCAACAAAGTCTTTCACCCCTGCCTATCCTGGGCCAGCCTGGCCAATGAACTCCAAGAGTGTTGCATGGCTTCCATCTCACATTCCACTGTCCTCCTCCATGTTGTTCTTGGTCTTCCTCTCTTTCTCTTGCCGTCTGGGGTCCAGTGCAGTGCTGTTCTTGCGACAGATTGTGTGTCTCTCTGGAGTATGTGCCCAATCCATCTCCATCTTCGTTTGATAATGATGGTGCCCATGTCAGTTTGGTTGCGTATCCTCAGTAGATCTTCATTGGAAATCTTTTCTGGCCAAAAGATTCAGAGGATTCTCCGGAGGCAGGTGATCTGGAAGTTTGTGTTGATGGGTCTGTGGTTGGTCGTTGCACTGTTCCTCCTTTTGAAGTTGACCATGCTCTTGGCAACAAGGCGTCTCTTCTTTTCCTCAGTGCAGTCACTGCTCTTGGGTCGAATGGTTGTTGGTGGTAAACATTCTCACACTCATTCACAGTTTTACACTTGTCAATATTTTAACTTATTTGCTAAAATTCCCTTTCTCATCATCTCTCTTTTTTTTTAATTCTTTTTTTTCCATTTATCACTTTCAAGGTAGTCATAGAACACAACTTTTTCTTATCTTTACTTTGTTTTTCTTGGGTGTTTTTATATGTCTCATTTCATAACTTGAGAAAAAAGTATGCAAAGGCAAAAATAACACCACACACACACACACACACACACACACACACACCACACACACACACACACACACACACACACACACAGAGGAGAACCATTGTTGGAACCATTTTTATAATTTACGAAAGAATTCTTCAAGAGCAGAGTCGTTGAGATGTGACAGAGTGCGCCATTGTTATAACAGACTGTTAAGAAGCCTGGTATATAGATTTCGATTGGACGCTTTTAGAACTAAATTTTGTAAAGAAATAAGATGTATATGTGGCTCTGATTTATCACCTAGACATATAATTTTTCACTGTAAACTACTTCAACCTTATTTTCATAGTACTCTCATAGATAAGTTTTCATTAATGTCATATGAAAAAGTATTGGATGATAATGTGATTATGTTTGAAATAGTTAAAAGTTTAGTTAAAAGCCCTGTTGGCGAATTTTTGTAAATTTTCTTGTTAGGAGTTTAATTTGTTCAGGAATTTACCCCCCCCCACCCTCTTCCCGTTTTTCTTCAAGAAATAGATTATATGGGTCTGAATTTGGGTTTAAGATTGATAAGGGATAGACACATGTAGGTGAGGTTATTCTATTCATTTTACTTTTAATTCTCTCAGTCACTCAACGGGATAAATACATACACACCCACCTTAGTTACCAAACCCAAACCTACATGCACAGTTGCACGCATTCACACACACACACACACACACACACACACACACACACACACACACACACACACACACACCACAAAAATGATTTTGCACATGCACGCTCACACATACTTGCTCATATCCACATGCAGGCATGTGCACTGACATACATACTCACACACTCGCACATACACACTCAAGCACACAAGTGACACAATTAATTTTATTCTACTTTTGTTTCTCGTCTAATATCACTACGAGTGAAGAGACGTTAAATTGAAGAAAGCTACACAGAGGAGAGAAACAAAAAACCACAAAAAACATGACAACAAAAAATCCTCATCATCCCCCTCCCACCCCCCCCCCCCCCTAAAAAAAGAACAAACAACAACAAAAAAAGTCTAACAAAAATGGGTAGAAAAGAAATACATAAGCAAAAACAAATACCCCCACCATAGAAAAAAAACCCCAAAACCCAACCCAAAAAGCACCCTAACCAAAACAAAAATCACATAAAAACCTAAACAAAGTTAAGGGAACCTCCAATTATACATATCCACCCACTCACACACACCCACACACATTAAATGTGTGTGCATTAACTTGTGAGTGCTTGTGAATGTCTAATATCAAATTCCTTTTCCAAAATCATGTTAAGAGGAATTACAGATTCTGTTTAAAAAAAAACAAACACTAATACACATTTTGCCAAGTAATATGAGGAAGTTAATGTAGTTATCTTTTTTTTTTCAGAACGGTCATTTCCTTTGTTCCAAATAAAAAATCTGCTTTTGAAAGCAGGCAATCAAAATCATGATCAATTTGACAGCGTCCATAATCACTTTTAACACATCTAATCCAGCATCAATCCTGTCTTTGAATCTCTAGCAATCGACAGGTGTCCACAGCTGCAGCCTGGAGTTGATGGTCTGTTCCTGCTAAGACATGTGCTTTTGGTGTCTCTTTTTCACAAACCAGAAAAAATCGCTTGTTCTTGGGAATCATCAGTCCACTTAAATTCAAACACCACGTCATCACTTTCAAGCATAACGTCTGGTTTGTCCTTAGAAACAAGCATGTGGCCAAAGTCCCGATTTTAGAGGTGTTTCTTAGTCTTGTCTGCAGGAACCTGTCTGATAGCTCCGCCACACAGTCTCTGATCAGCTCCACACCGCAGCCAAACTCCTCAGCTTTCCGTAGAGGGCTCTTCGTTGTCTCTGATAGTCTCCGATGAAGTAGACACATGGTCAGCCAGGCCGATGTTACACAGCTGATCAGGAACTGGGTCTGCTTCCAGCACGGTGACATCATCACGTTGTGAGGTATGTATTGGGAAAATATACACGATAAATAATGTGTGCCACGACATACTTTTAAACCCATCAACCCATAACACAAGGGAACTAACAAGTATCCCATACACTATGTAAGCAACTTGTAGTCCATAATCAAAGGAAGCAGATATCGCCCATCTATCCTCCCCCTATAATGCCTAAATTTTGCCTTACCAGTACAGTCTCCTGTCTTTTTTCATGCAACTCCGAAAATGATTTCTTATAAACTTTCTGACGAGCTGCACTGAATTGAAGTCGCAATGTGTAGGCTGAGGCCAGCAGGTAGACAGTCCTCTTGAAGAGTAACAAGCACAGGAGAAAACCAGGCACTGTGCATTCAATGCCATATGGCTCTAGAGAATGCAGGAAAACAAGGAGAAGAAGAAGAAGAACAAGAACAACTCCAAGACCAAGGAAATTGAAATCCCTATTCAATTTCCATGTGGTACATTGACAGTGCAGAAAACCAACCACTGCGCATTCTATGCCATATGGCTCTAGAGAATGCAGAAGGAGAAGAACAAGAAGAAGAACACAAAGAGGAAGAACAATGAGAACAACCCCAAAACAAGAAAATTGAATACGCTATTCAATTTGCATGTGGTGCATTGACAGTGCAGATGCCTTTTCATTGATCCAATCAAGTATCTTTATGAAAAAAAAGAAAATTGTATTCAGATCATGCAAGTAGAATTTGAAATTGCAAAACAACAAAGAGCGATTTCTTCAATTGAATATTTATTTCAAAGTCACAGATTTAGCCAGTGTGTGTGTGTGTGTGTGTGTGTGTGTGTGTGTGTGTGTGTGTGTGTCTTTGTGTGTGTGCATCCGCATATACTTTAAAATTTATCATACCACATAGAACAGAGCCAACAGTCATCTCATACATTAAGTAAGCAACTGTCAGCCAGCAGATATGGGGAACAACATTTATTTCCAAAGAAATTCACCCCAAAGATAGGGGAAGCAAATGCTGCCCCATTCATGAAAGAAGCAATTGTCAGTATGCTGGAAGTGACAAGTATGCACACTTAGTCTGTGCGTTCAGAAACTGAGGGTTTACTTGTTGGCAGGCGGACGCCTTAACTAATCTGCCACCTTCCTTCTCTTGTGCAGTGTTTGTACTTTAATGGCCACAGAAGATTTTGACAGTATTAATGAGGTAAAAAGAAACCTGCCCGAGATAGGTGCTTTCTCAGTGCAGGTGGTGGACATGTCCAGATGTTTGAAACTGGACTCGGAAATACATACAAACTTTCAAGCAAGACGAGGAAAACAACAAGGAACACGGCAATATTCATGGGAAGAAAATTTCAATTTTATGAATCAGCTGAGTCTGGCCAAGGAAAAGTAGGAAGAAGAGTGTGGCCTCTCAGCTGATAGGGAGTTGAAAGTTGACATGGATGACCACAGCAGTTTGGCCAGTGCCAACATGAAGAAAGGACAGATAACAGACACTTCACATCTTATGTGTGTGTCAGTGACACAGTGGATAAGCCTGCCTCTGTTGTACATGGCTGAAGGAAATGTAAACCAAGTCATAAAGGAGGCAATTGTCAGTATGCTAGAAATGAGAAACATAGTATGTGCATTTAGTAAGTATCAAGATGTCCCCTCCATCTTGCCAGGCGCATGGCCTGTCAGACGAGTGAGACACAGGTCCTGCAATTTCTGTTTGGGCGTGGAAGCAGACTGCTTCAAGACAACGAACACTTGACTCCGCTGGACTACGCTTGCGATTCCTTGCACGAGCCGGTAATGCAGTTACTGCTCAGAGACAAGAACTTCCTGGACATAGAGGGGCATGTGCATACTCTGTATTCGGCATTTGGATCCTGGGTGTATTCTATTCCGCTACGACTTCTTGAGCGTGTGGCTGAACCTTCGACCAGATTTCAGCTCCTGGTGTTCATGTTTCAGTATGCGATAGACACACAGCGAGATTCCATGTTTCATTCTCATATGGTACATTAAATAGGCAAGATGAAGGAATACCCAAAGAGATTGTGAGAGTAGAAGTTGAATCTCAACCCAGAAGATTTTGACAGTATTGACGAGGTGAAAAGAAACCTGCGCGAGATAGGTGCTTTCTCAGTGCAGGTGGTGGACAAATCTAGATATTTGAAACTGGACTCGGAAATACTTACAAACTTTCAAGCAAGATGAGGAAAACCACAACAAACACGGCAATATTCATCGGATGAAAATCTGCATTTTCTGAATCAGCTGAGTCTGGCCAAGGAAAAGTAGGAAGAAGAGTGTGGCCTCTCAGCTGATAGGGAGTTGAAAGGTCACATGGATGAACACAGCAGTTTGGCCAGTGCCAACATGAAGAAAGGAGAGATAACAGACACTTCACATCCAATGTGTGTCAGTGACATTTTTTATTTTATTTTTATTTATTTATTCTTTTATATTTATTCTTTTATATCGAGGATAACAGAATAAGCAATCATGTGCTTTTTTTCATCCGGTCCCCGTGTGTATGCAGTTTTTGTAAATATTGTCATCTGTTCCCACCGGCACACGATGGCCTACTCTTACGAAAAGCGGAACAGGATTTAACGTGTGCGCAAGATGTTCTGCGTGCGTTCGCACACGGGGCCTCGGTTTTAAAGTCTCATCCGAAGGACTTTTGGGGAGAGTGGAGTCGGCACTGATGTTAACTCCAGGAGAAAAATTTCCTCGACCGGACTCGAACCCGGGTCGTCAAATTGCCAGCGCAATGTTCTGACCACTAGGCTATCCGTCCCCCGTGACACAGTGGATAAGCCTGCTTCTGTTGTACATGGCTGAAGGAAATGTAAACCAAGTCATAAAGGAGGCAATTGTCAGTATGCTAGAAATGAGAAACTTAGTATGTGCATTTAGTAAACATCAAGATGTCCCCTACATCTTGCCAGGCGCATGGCCTGTCAGACGAGTGAGACACAGGTCCTGCAATTTCTATTGGGGCGTGGAAGCAGACTGCTTCAAGACAACGAACACTTGACTCCGCTGGACTACGCTTGCGATTCCTTGCACGAGCCGGTAATGCAGTTACTGCTCAGAGACAAGAACTTCCTGGACGTAGAGGGGCATGTGCATACTCTGTATTCGGCATTCGGATCCTGGGTGTATTCTATTCCGCTACGACTTCTTGAGCGTGTGGCTGAACCTTCGACCAGATTTCAGCTCCTGGTGTTCATGTTTCAGTATGCGATAGACACACAGTGAGATTCCATGTTTCATTCTCATATGGTACATCAAATAGGCAAGATGAAGGAATACCCAAAGAGATTCGGAGAGTAGAAGTTGAAGCTCAACACAGAAGATTTTGACAGTATTGACGAGGTGAAAAGAAACCTGCCCGAGATAGGTGCTTTCTCAGTGCAGGTGGTGGACAAGTCCAGATGTTTGAAACTGGATTCGGAAATACATACAAACTTTCTAGCAAGACGAGGAAAACCACAACGAACACGGCAATATTCATCGGAAGAAAATCTCCATTTTCTGAATCAGCTGAGTGTGGCCAAGCAAAAGTAGGAAGAAGAGTGTGACCTCTCAGCTGATAGGGAGTTGAAAGGTCACATGGATGACCACAGCAGTTTGGCCAGTGCCAACATGAAGAAAGGAGAGATAACAGACACTTCACATGGAATGTCTGTGTCAGTGACACAGTGGATAAGCCTGCTTCTGTTGTACATGGCTGAAAGAAATGTAAATCAAGTCATAAAGGAGGTAATTGTCAGTATGTTAGAAATGAGAAACATAGAATGTGCATTTAGTAAGTATCAAGATGTCCCCTCCATCTTGACAGGCGCATGGCCTGTCAGACGAGTGAGACACAGGTCCTGCAATTTCTTTTGGGGCGTGGAAGCAGACTGCTTCAAGACAACGAACACTTGACTCCGCTGGACTACGCTTGCGATTCCTTGCACGAGCCGGTAATGCAGTTACTGCTCAGAGACAAGAACTTCCTGGACGTAGAGGGGCATGTGCATACTCTGTATTCGGCATTCGGATCATGGGTGTATTCTATTCCGCTACAACTTCTTGTGCGTGTGGCTGAACCTTCGACCAGATTTCAGCTCCTGGTGTTCATGTTTCAGTATGCGATAGACACACATCGAGATTCCATGTTTCATTCTCATATGGTACATTAAATAGGCAAGATGAAGGAATACCCAAAGAGATAATGAGAGTAGAAGTTGAAGCTCAACACAGAAGATTTTGACAGTATTGATGAGGTGAAAAGAAACCTGCGCGAGATAGGTGCTTTCTCAGTGCAGGTGGTGGACAAGTCCAGATATTTGAAACTTTACTCGGAAATACATATAAACTTTCAACCAAGACGAGGAAAACCACAAGGAACACGGCAATATTCATTGGAAGAAAATCTCCATTTTCTGAATCAGCTGAGTGTGGCCAAGGAAAAGTAGGAAGAAGAGTGTGGCCTCTCAGCTGATAGGGAGTTAAAAGGTCACATGGATGACCACAGCAGTTTGGCCAGTGCCAACATGAAGAAAGGAGAGATAACAGACACTTCACATGGAATGTCTGTGTCAGTGACACAGTGGATAAGCCTGCTTCTGTTGTACATGGCTGATGGAAATGTAAACGCAGTCATAAAGGAGGCGATTGTCAGTATGTTAGAAATGACAAACTTAGTATGTGCATTTAGTAAACATCAAGATGTCCCCTCCATCTTGCCAGGCGCATGGCCTGTCAGACGAGTGAGACAGAGGTCCTGCAATTTCTATTGGGGCGTGGAAGCAGACTGCTTCAAAACAACGAACACTTGACTCCGCTGGACTACACTTGCGATTCCTTGCACGAGCCGGTAATGCAGTTACTGCTCAGAGACAAGAACTTCCTGGACGTAGAGGGGCATGTGCCTACTCTGTATTCGGCATTCGGATCCTGGGTGTATTCTATTCCGCTACGACTTCTTGAGCGTGTGGCAGATTCTTCGACCAGATTTCAGCTTCTGGTGTTCATGTTTCAGTATGCGATAGACACACAGCGAGATTCCATGTTTCATTCTCATATGGTACATTAAATAGGCAAGATGAAGGAATACCCAAAGAGATTCTGAGAGTAGAAGTTGAAGCTGAACACTTTGAGAAAGACAGACCTGCGGAACTTTAGCAAAGCTTTATGATAATGAAGTCGCTATTGAATTTCCATGTGGTACATTGACAGTGCAGAAAACCAACCAATGTGCATTCTATGCCATATGGCTCTAGAGAATGCAGAAGAAGAAGAACAAGAAGAAGAACACAAAGAGGAAGAACAATGAGAACAACCCCAAAAACAAGAAAATTGAATATGCTATTGAATATGCATGTGGTGCATTGACAGTGGCGATTCCTTATCCTTGATCCAATCAAGTATCTTTATGAAAAAAGAGAAAATTGTATTCAGATCATGCAATTAGAATTTGAAATTGGAAAACAACAAAGAGCGATTTCTTCAATTGAATACTTATTTCAAAGTCACAGATTAAGCCAGTGTGTGTGTGTGTGTGTGTGTGTGTGTGTGTGTGTGTGTGGTGAGTGTGTGTGTGTCTGAGTGTCTATGTCTTTGTGTGTGTGCATCCGCATATACTTTAAAATGTATTATGCCACATAGAACAGAGCCAACAGTCATCTCATACATTAAGTAAGCAACTGTCAGCCAGCAGATATGGGGAACAACAATCATTTCCAAAGAAAGTCACCCCAAAGATAGGGGAAGCAAATGCTGCCCCATTCATGAAAGAAGCAATTGTCAGTACGCTGGAAGTGACAAGTATGCACACATAGTCTGTGCGTTCAGAAACTGAGGGTTTACTTGTTGGCAGGCGAACGCCTTAACTATCCTGCCACCTTCCTTCTCTTGTGCAGTGTTTGCACTTTAATGGCCACAGAAGATTTTGACAGTATTAATGAGGCGAAAAGAAACCTGCGCAAGATAGGTGGACAAGTCCAGATGTTTGAAACTGGACTCGGAAATACATACAAACTTTCAAGCAAGATGAGGAAAACCACAACGAACACGGCAATATTCATCGGAAGAAAATCTCCATTTTCTGAATCAGCTGAGTGTGGCCAAGGAAAAGTAGGAAGAAGAGTGTGGCCTCTCAGCTGATAGGGAGTTGAAAGGTCATATGGATGACCACATCAGTTTGGCCAGTGCCAACATGAAGAAAGGAGAGATAACAGACACTTCACATGGAATGTTTGTGTCAGTGACACAGTGGATAAGCCTGCTTCTGTTGTACATGGCTGAAGGAAATGTAAACCAAGTCATAAAGGAGGCAATTGTCAGTATGCTAGAAATGACAAACTTAGTGTGTGCATTTAGTAAGCATCAAAATGTCCCCTCCATCTTGCCAGGCGCATGGCCTGTCAGACGAGTGAGACACAGGTCCTGCAATTTCTGTTGGGGCGTGGAAGCAGACTGCTTCAAGACAACGAACACTTGACTCCGCTGGACTACGCTTGCGATTCCTTGCACAAGCCGGTAATGCAGTTACTGCTCAGAGACAAGAACTTCCTGGACGTAGAGGGGCATGTGCATACTCTGTATTCGGCATTCGGATCCTGGGTGTATTCTATTCCGCTACAACTTCTTGAGCGTGTGGCAGATTCTTCGACCAGATTTCAGCTCCTGGTATTCATGTTTCAGTATGCGATAGACACACAGCGAGATTCCATGTTTCATTCTCATATGGTACATTAAATAGGTAAGATGAAGTAATACCCAAAGAGATTGTGAGAGTAGAAGTTGAAGCTCAACACAGAAGATTTTGACAGTATTGATGAGGTCAAAAGAAACCTGCGCAAGATAGGTGCTTTCTCAGTGTAGGTGGTGGACAAGTCCAGATATTTGAAACTGGACTCGGAAATACATACAAACTTTCAAGCAAGACGAGGAAAACCACAACGAACACGGCAATATTCATCGGAAGAAAATCTCCATTTTCTGAATCAGCTGAGTGTGGCCAAGGAAAAGTAGGAAGAAAAGTGTGGACTCTCAGCTGATAGGGAGTTAAAAGGTCACATGGATGACCACAGCAGTTTGGCCAGTGCCAACATGAAGAAAGGAGAGATAACAGACACTTCACATGGAATGTCTGTGTCAGTGACACAGTGGATAAGCCTGCTTCTGTTGTACATGGCTGAAGGAAATGTAAACCAAGTCATAAAGGAGGCAATTGTCAGTATGCTAGAAATTAGAAATATAGTATGTGCATTTAGTAAACATCAAGATGTCCCCTCCATCTTGCCAGGCGCATGGCCTGTCAGACGAGTGAGACACAGGTCCTGCAATTTCTGTTGGGGCGTGGAAGCAGACTGCTTCAAGACAACAAACACTTGACTCCGCTGGACTACGCTTGCGATTCCTTGCAGGAGCCAGTAATGCAGTTACTGCTCAGAGACAAGAACTTCCTGGACGTAGAGGGGCATGTGCATACTCTGTATTCGGCATTCGGATCATGGGTGTATTCTATTCAGCTACGACTTCTTGAGTGTTTGGCTGAACCTTCGACCAGATTTCAGCTCCTGGTGTTCATGTTTCAATATGCAATAGACACACAAAGAGATCCCATGTTTCATTCTGATATGGTACATTAAATAGGCAAGATGAAGGAATACCGAAAGAGATTCTGAGAGTAGAAGTTGAAGCTCAACACAGAAGATTTTGACAGTATTGACGAGGTGAAAAGAAACCTGCGCGAGATAGGTGCTTTCTCAGTGCAGGTGGTGGACAAGTCCAGATGTTTGAAACTGGACTCGGAAATACTTGCAAACTTTCAAGCAAGATGAGGAAAACCACAACAAACACGGCAATATTCATCGGAAGAAAATCTGCATTTTCTGAATCAGCTGAGTGTGGCCAAGGAAAAGTAGGAAGAAGAGTGTGGCCTCTCAGCTGATAGGGAGTTGAAAGGTCACATGGATGACCACAGCAGTTTGACCAGTGCCAACATGAAGAAAGGAGAGATAACAGACACTTCACATGGAATGTGTGTGTCAGTGACACAGTGGATAAGCCTGCTTCTGTTGTACATGGCTGAAGGAAATGGAAACCAAGTCATAAAGGAGGTAATTGTCAGTATGTTAGAATTGAGAAACATAGAATGTGCATTAAGTAAGTATCAAGATGTCCCCTCCATCTTGCCAGGCGCATGGCCTGTCAGACGAGTGAGACACAGGTCCTGCAATTTCTGTTGGGGCGTGGAAGCAGACTGCTTCAAGACAACGAACACTTGACTCCGCTGGACTACACTTGCGATTGCTTGCACAAGCCGGTAATGCAGTTACTGCTCAGAGACAAGAACTTCCTCGACATAG
This sequence comes from Stramonita haemastoma, assembly GCA_030674155.1. Lineage (NCBI taxonomy): Eukaryota > Metazoa > Mollusca > Gastropoda > Neogastropoda > Muricidae > Stramonita > Stramonita haemastoma. Next base: position 18,118,363 of record CM060341.1, on the reverse strand, counting down.
AGGGGCATGTGCATACTCTGTATTCAGCATTCGGATCCTGGGTGTATTCTATTCCGCTACGACTTCTTTAGCGTGTGGCTGAACCTTCGACCAGATTTCAGCTCCTGGTGTTCATGTTTCAGAATGCGATAGACACACAGCGAAGTTCCATGTTTCATTCTCATATGGTACGTTAAATAGGCAAGATGAAGGAATACCCAAAGAGATTGTGAGAGTAGAAGTTGAAGCTCAACACAGAAGATTTTGACAGTATTGATGAGGTCAAAAGAAACCTGCCCTAGATAGGTGCTTTCTCAGTGCAGGTGGTGGACAAGTCCAGATGTTTGAAACTGGACTCGGAAGTACATACAAACTTTCAAGCAAGACGAGGAAAACCACAAGGAACACGGCAATATTCATCGGAAGAAAATCTCCATTTTCTGAATCAGCTGGCGAAGGAAAAGTAGGAAAAAGAGTCCGGCCCTCTCAACTGATAGGGAGTTAAAAGGTCACATGGATGACCACAGCAGTTTGGCCAGTGCCAACATGAAGAAAGGAGAGATAACAGACACTTGACATGCAATGTGTGTGTCAGTGACACAGTGGATAAGCCTGCTTCTGTTGTACATGGCTGAAGGAAATGTAAACCAAGTCATAAAGGAGGTAATTGTCAGTATGCTAGAAATGAGAAACATAGAATGTGCATTTAGTAAGTATCAAGATGTCTCCTCCATCTTGCCAGGCGCATGGCCTGTCAGACGAGTGAGACACAGGTCCTGCAATTTCTGTTGGGGCGTGGAAGCAGACTGCTTCAAGACAACGAACACTTGACTCCACTGGACTACGCTTGCGATTCCTTGCACGAGCCGGTGATCCAGTTACTGCTCAGAGACAAGAACTTCCTGGACGTAGAGGGGCATGTGCATACTCTGTATTCGGCATTCGGATCCTGGGTGTATTCTATTCCGCTACGACTTCTTGAGCGTGTGGCTGAACCTTCGACCAGATTTCAGCTCCTGGTGTTCATGTTTCAGTATGCGATAGACACACAGCGAGATTCCATGTTTCATTCTCATATGGTACATTAAATAGGAAAGATGAAGGAATACCCAAATAGATTCTGAGAGCAGAAGTTGAAGCTCAACACTTTGAGAAAGACAGACCTGCGGAACTTTAGCAAAGCTTTATGATAATGAAATCCCTATTCAATTTCCATGTGGTACATTGACGGTGTAGAAAACCATCTACTGCGCATTCTATGCCATGTGGCTCTGGAGAATGCAGAAGGAGAAGAACAAGAAGAAGAACACAAAGAGGAAGAACAAAGAGAACAACCCCAAAAACAAGAAAATTGAATACGCTATTCAATATGCATGTGGTGCATTGACAGTGCCGATTCCTTTTCCTTGATCCAATCAAGTATCTTTATGGAAAAAGAGAAAATTGTATTCAGATCGTGCAAGTAGAATTTGAAATTGGAAAACAACAAAGAGCGATTTCTTCAATTGAATACTTATTTCAAAGTCACAGATTTAGCCAGTGTGTGTGTGTGTGTGTGTGTGTGTGTGTGTGTGTGTGTGTGTGTTTGTGTGTGTGCATCCGCATATACTTTAAAATTTATCATGCCACATAGAGCAGAGCCAACAGTCATCTCATACATTAAGTAAGCAACTGTCAGCCAGCAGATATGGGGAACAACATTCATTTCCAAAGAAAGTCACCCCAAAGATAGGGGAAGCAAATGCTGCCCCATTCATGAAAGAAGCAATTGTCAGTACGCTGGAAGTGACAAGTATGCACACTTAGTCTGTGCGTTCAGAAACTGAGGGTTTACTTGTTGGCAGGCGAACGCCTTAACTATCCTGCCACCTTCCTTCTCTTGTTCAGTGTTTCAACTTTAATGGCCACAGAAGATTTTGACAGTATTGACGAGGTGAAAAGAAACCTGCGCGAGATAGGTGCTTTCTCAGTGCAGGTGGTGGACAAGTCCAGATGTTTGAAACTGGACTCAGAAATACATACAAACTTTCAAGCAAGACGAGGAAAACCACAACGAACACGGCAATCTTCATCGGAAGAAAATCTCCATTTTCTGAATCAGCTGAGTGTGGCCAAGGAAAAGTAGGAAGAAGAGTGTGGGCTCTCAGCTGATAGGGAGTTGAAAGGTCACATGGATGACCACAGCAGTTTGGCCAGTGCCAACATGAAGAAAGGAGAGATAACAGACACTTCACATGGAATGTCTGTGTCAGCGACACAGTGGATAAGCCTGCTTCTGTTCTACATGGCTGAAGGAAATGTAAACCAAGTCATAAAGGAGGTAATTGTCAGTATGCTACAAATGAGAAACATAGTATGTGCATTTAGTAAGCATCAAGATGTCCCCTCTATCTTGCCAGGCACATGGCCTGTCAGACGAGTGAGACACAGGTCCTGCAATTTGTGTTGGGGCGTGGAAGTAGACTGCTTCAAGACAACAAACACTTGACTCCGCTGGACTACGCTTGCGATTCCTTGCACGAGCCGGTAATGCAGTTACTGCTCAGAGACAAGAACTTCCTGGACGTAGAGAGGCATGTGCATACTCTGTATTCGGCATTCGGATCCTGGGTGTATTCTATTCCGCTACGACTTCTTGAGCGTGTGGCTGAACCTTCGACCAGATTTCAGCTCCTGGTATTCATGTTTCAGTATGCGATAGACACACAGCGAGATTCCATGTTTCATTCTCATATGGTACATTAAATAGGCAAGATGAAGGAATACCCAAAGAGATTGTGAGAGTAGAAGTTGAAGCTCAACACAGAAGAATTTGACAGTATTGATGAGGTGAAAAGAAACCTGCCCGAGATTGGTTCTTTCTCAGTGCAGGTGGTGGACAAGCCCAGATATTTGAAACTGGACTCGGAAATACATACAAACTTTCAAGCAAGACGAGGAAAACCACAAGGATTACGGCAATATTCATCGGAAGAAAATCTCCATTTTCTGAATCAGCTGGCGAAGGAAAAGTAGGAAAAAGAGTACGGCCCTCTCAGCTCATAGGGAGTTGAAAGGTCACCTGGATGACCACAGCAGTTTGGCCAGTGGCAACATGAAGAAAGGAGAGATAACAGACACTTCACATGGAATGTCTGTGTCAGTGACACAGTGGATAAGCCTGCTTCTGTTGTACATGGCTGAAGGAAATGTAAACCAAGTCATAAAGGAGGCAATTGTCAGTATGCTAGAAATGACAAACTTAGTATTTGCATTTAGTAAACATCAAGATGTCCCCTCCATCTTGCCAGGCGCATGGCTTGTCAGACGAGTGAGACACAGGTCCTGCAATTTGTGTTGGGGCGTGGAAGCAGACTGCTTCAAGACAACGAACACTTGACTCCGCTGGACTACGCTTGCGATTCCTTGCAGGAGCCGGTAATGCAGTTACTGCTCAGAGACAAGAACTTCCTGGACGTAGAGGGGTATGTACATACTCTGTATTCGGCATTTGGATCCTGGGTGTATTCTGTTCCGCTACGACTTTTTGAGCGTGTGGCTGAACCTTCGATCAGATTTCAGCTCCTGGTGTTCATGTTTCAGTATGCGATAGACACACAGCGAGATTCCATGTTTCATACTCATATGGTACATTAAATAGGCAAGATGAAGGAATACCCAAAGAGATTGTGAGAGTAGAAGTTGAAGCTCAACACAGAAGATTTTGACAGTATTGATGAGGTGAAAAGAAACCTGCCCGAGATAGGTGCTTTCTCAGTGCAGGTGGTGGACAAGTCCAGATATTTGAAACTGGACTCGGAAATACATGCAAACTTTCAAGCAAGACGAGGAAAACCACAACGAACACGGCAATCTTCATCGGAAGAAAATCTCCATTTTCTGAATCAGCTGAGTCTGGCCAAGGAAAAGTAGGAAGAAGAGCATCAACAAAACGAGCAGGGGATGGGGATAGAGCAAAGACTGGGAAATTGGTTAGACATGAAGATGAATAAGACACAAATGACATCATCCCTGGAATGGCTGACATCATCGGGTGGAAAAGAAAAAGTCTGGTGACCTGAAAGAACAATTTCTGAGTGATTTCATGGCTGACACGCATGCACGCATGCGCGCGCACACACCACACACACACACACACACACACACACACACACACCACACACACACACACACCACAGAGCACGGAGGTGATAGCCCAGTTGCTTTGATTTCAAATCCATAAGTCATGAAAGCGTTAGTTCAAATCTTGTCAACATCTGGTAAACTAAGGGTGCGGATTTTTTTTAACGACTTCCCAGGATATAATAGTATTGAAAGTGCAATCCTGTCAGTGCCTTAATTCCTTTCGTGTATAACCTATACATATGCAGAAGATCAAATAGGCAAGTTGAAGATTCCCGTCACTCATGTCAGGGTGGAGTGGGTTACACGACAACAAGATGAACACACCCAGCATACACCCTGAAGTCTACAGAATCTTCACAATGTTGAAGGGGTAGGCTAGAAAAATGAAAAGAACACCTGAGCGTTGGACATAGTGATGAAAGATGCTTTCTAATGTAGTATTTCACTCCAATCTCCTCTCATTTATCTCTGTGGTGCAATCGGTTAGCACATTGTTGACAGAAAGGTTGCAGGTTCAAGCCCCCAAGGTACAGATTTTTTTTCAGTATGTTTCTAAATGATATTATTTTTCATTTCATTTTGTGATTATGTTGCTAGCCAGAGGTAGGTGTAGTCAGGGTGTCTTCATGGGTGAACGCACGCACACAACACACACAAACACACACAAACACGCACACACACACACACACACACACTTGGGTCAACCAAACTGGGCGGAGGAGGAGGAGGAGATGGTGCTTCCCAGGATGGACAAGGAGGAGATAAGAAGAAAAAAGGGTCACTGCTTTGTGGTCATACACGTCCCCGTCAAGTAGACTGCTTAAAAATAGAAAAAAAAGAAAGAAAAAATCATCCAGGGGGAGTTGTTCTCGTTACCCTCTTATCATAGTGTGTGTTGTTGTTGTTGTTGTTGTCTTCAATTTAACGTCTGTTCACACTCAGTGATATTAGACGAGAAATGGAAAGTAAAGAAAAGATTAGTGTGTGTGTGTGTGTGTGTGTGTGTGTTGTGTGTGTGCGTGCGTGCATGCGTGCGTGTGTAATACACACCTTTTAAAAATTTTATTGCCCCCTCTGTTTTTATCCGGGCTTGGGACCGGCCATACAAAATCATGAGGTCCACTGTAGTTATGAAAACGCATGGTTTTGTATGGGCAACATTAGGCGTTGTTTTTCTTTGTTTTGTTTTTAATGACTGAATTGTCTGGTGAAAATGGAAAAAAATAATGAAATTAGAAGGGGTTTAGTGCTGATCCTGTCCCCTTCAACTTGTCTCTTGTAGAAGAAGGACAAGGAATCTCTCTGCTGGTGGTACGTGTATAGGGTTTTCCCATCCGTCCTCAAACTCTTGTTGATTCCGCCTTCTTTGCTTTGCGTTTGAGTCTTTGAAACAGTAGTATGTTTTAGAGCACAATGCCACAATTTTGTTAATGAATCAAATCAACTAAGCAACCAACCAGCCAGCCTACCAGTAACTTGAATAAGCCAGCTGAACAGCCAAACAGCTCAAACAAGCTGGCAAATTAGGAAGCAAGCAGACATTTGTGAACGAAAAAAAAGATAAATGTCGACAGAAATTAAAACATACTTTTTTTCAAACAACAAAGAAAAATGTCCCCTGTCCCACCCCTAAAACTTATCCATGAAACAAAGAAATATATCCCCCTACCACCCATGAAGATTTTTTTCTTGTCTTTTTTGCAAGTTGTACATTTGCACCATTTTCTCTGGAGATATTTTTTTGTTCTTGCTTAGCTCTCCTTGACTCCACTTTCAGATAGTATAAAGAGGCTTTAGATTGGGCTGGTGTCATATTCAGCTTAGACAAAAAGGAGAGAAAAGTGAAGTTTTCTGATGAGACTGTATTAGACAGACCCATAGTATTGATCTTTAGTCTGATTACAGCAGTATAAAGTAATCCATTCCTGTTTATAGTTTGCATAAAACAGCCTTTCTATTCCAGTCCTTTCCTTTCTTCCCTACCACCCACACTGAAGCCCACAAGTTAGTAAGTTACTAAGTTAGCTAGTAGGTTAATTAGGTAGTTTGTTAGTAAATAAGCACAAAACACAACCCCCCAACCTGGAGGACCAGGGTGCATCGTTTAGTCTGGCTCCAATCCCACAGACCTGTTGAGCTTGGTTGAACCTGCCAGAGGCCGAAGCCCCCACCCACATAGCTCTGGGGGTCAATGGAGCACGCAAGCCATCCCACCACGACAAGGTGACACACCGTCAGGATGGAGTTAGTGGGTTAGTGAGTAAGTTAGCAGTAAATTAGTTATTGGGTTAGTTAGTAAATTAGTTGTAAGTTAGTTATTAGGTTAGTTAGTATGTTAGTAATTCCATTAGTAAGTTAGTAGTAAGTTAGTTATTAAGTTAGTTAGTAAGTTAGTTATTAGGTTAGTTAGTATGTTAGTAATTCCATTAGTAAGTTAGTAGTAAGTTAGTTATTAGGTTAGTTAGTATGTTAGTAATTCCATTAGTAAGTTAGTAGTAAGTTCTTTCTCTGTTTCCGGTCCATTGATGTGGAACGACCTTCCTCTCTCCTCCGGCAAAAGCCTACTATATAACTTTAAAATCCAACCTCAAGACACACTTATTTCAAACCTAAGTTTTTCTCCTTCCGCTTCCATCTCTTACATGTCCCTGCCTTCAAACATCCACCTGCCAAAGTGCATAACGTTGTGGTGTGTGCGCGCGTGCTGCGTGCGTGCGGTGTGTGTGTGTGTGTGTTGTGTGTGTGTGTACATTCGATTTGTCAAAACTGTAAATAGTTGCTGATTGTGCGTCGTGTAGGTTGAATGCAAGCGCTTTGATTTGTTTTTGCAAGATATAGTGCTATACAAATTCCATGTATTCTTCTTATATTATTAGTTAGTTATTAGGTTGTTAGTATGTTAGTAATTCCATTAGTAAGATAGTAGTAATTTAGTTATTAGGTTGATTAGTAAGTTAATAATTCATTAGTAAGTTAGTAGTAAGTTAGTTATTAGGTTAGTATGTTAGTAATTCCATTAGTAAGTTAGTAGTAAGTTAGTTATTAGGTTAGTTAGTATGTTAGTAATTCCATTAGTAAGTTAGTAGTAAGTTAGTCATTAGGTTAGTTTGTATGTTAGTAATTCCATTAGTAAGTTAGTAGTAAGTTAGTTATTAGGTTAGTCATGCACTCAAAAGTTTTGTGCAAGAACCAGCATGTAAAATTTTGTGAAATCCTAGAAAAATAAATTACAGATAGCTACATCGATTTAAATGCAATCAAAGACAAAGAAATCAGAAATAACCATACCAACTCACATTGGCTGTTTGTTTCTGCTTACAATAGCACAATCTCTTTCTCCCCACATATCACTCCTTATCACATAATTCATATGATCCTACTGGTTTTCCATGATGTAATGATTTACCCTAACATAACAATGCTGTCTTGAAAATTGGATTACACAAACAAAGGCAAAAGGAAGAAGAAAATGAAAAAGGAAACAAAAAAAAAGTGGAAGAAAAGAAAAGAGAAATTAGCAAAAGAAGAAAAAGAGTTACACAAAGCAAAAAAACATAATTGAAAGAAGAAGGACACTTTACCACAAAAAAATGATACAAAATAAATGGTGAAAAAAACAGAGTTAAACAAGGAATGAAAATAGAAGAATAAGACGATAAAATAATGAAGCAGAACATGCCCCTCCCCCCCAAAAAAAAAAAAAAGAAAGAATTGCTCCACCCAAGTGTATCTGAAGATAACCGAAAAGAATAACTAAAGCAAATTTTTTTTTTTTTTTGAGATCAGATTTCAGATTCTCCTGTCATCAGCTACCGTGTGATAGATCACTTATGCACCTTGGGAGTACTGAATAGGGATTTTGTATTTTTACTTCTGTTGTAATGGACATGAATATATTGGCATCATTATTTTCTCTCTCTCTCTCTCTCTCTCTCTCTCTCTCTCTCTCTCTCTCTCTCTCTCTCTCTCTCTGTTGTTTGTGGTTTCTTTTGCTTGCCTTGTTCTTCTATTTCCTTTTTTCTGCTTTTCTTTTCCTTGAGTGCTTTCATATTTCAGCTTCACAATTTTTTTCCGTCATCTGCTGCAATTCACTGGGAGTCGTCTGTTGGTCTGGTTCACTCCAGGGTGTCTGTAAAGTTGTTCTCCGCTGGTGTTTGTAAAGTTGTTCTCTGTTGGTGTCTGTAAAGTTGTTTCTCCACTCCTCCTCCCCTCCCCTCCCCTCCCCTCCCTCCTCCCCCTCCTCCTCCTCCTCCTCCTCCTTTACACCCAGTGGTGTGTAGGGCAGCAACAAAGTCTTTCACCCCTGCCTATCCTGGGCCAGCCTGGCCAGTGAACTCCAAGAGTGCTGCATGGCTTCCATCTCACATTCCTACTGTCCTCCTCCATGTTGTTCTTGGTCTTCCTCTCTTTCTCTTGCCGTCTGGGGTCCAGTGCAGTGCTGTTCTTGTGACAGATTGTGTGTCTCTCTGGAGTATGTGCCCAATCCATCTCCATCTTCGTTTGATAATGATGGTGCCCATGTCAGTTTGGTTGCGTATCCTCAGTAGATCTTCACTGGAAATCTTTTCTGGCCAAAAGATTCAGAGGATTCTCCGAGGCAGGTGATCTGGAAGTTTGTGTTGATGGGTCTGTGGTTGGTCGTTGCACTGTTCCTCCTTTTGAAGTTGACCATGCTCTTGGCAACAAGGCGTCTCTTCTTTTCCTCAGTGCAGTCACTGCTCTTGGGTCGAATGGTTGTTGGTGGTAAACATTCTCACACTCATTCACACTTTTACACTTGTCAATATTTTAACTTATTTGCTAAAATTCCCTTTCTCATCATCTCTCTTTTTTTTATTCTTTTTTTTCCATTTATCACTTTCAAGGTAGTCATAGAACACAACTTTTTCTTATCTTTACTTTTGTTTTTCTTGGGTGTTTTTATATGTCTCATTTCATAACTTCATAAAAAGTATGCAAAGGCGAAAATAACACACGCACGCACGCACGCACGCACGCACGCACGCACACACAACACACACACACACACACACACACACACACACACACACAGAGGAGAGAAACAAAAAAAGCCACAAAAAACACAACAAAAAATCCTCATCATCCCCCTCCCCCCCCCCCCTAAAAAAAGTACAAACAACAACAAAAAAAGTCTAACAAAAATGGCAGATAAAAATACAAAAGCAAAAACAAATACCCCCACCATAGAAAAAAAACAACCCAAAACCCAACCAAAAAAGCACCCTAACCAAAACAAAAATCACATAAAAACCTAAACAAAGTTAAGGGAACCTCCAATTATACATATCCACCCACTCACACACACCCACACACATTAAATGTGTGTGCATCAACTTGTGAGTGCTTGTGAATGTCTAATATCAAATTCCTTTTCCAAAATCATGTTAAGAGGAATTACAGATTCTGTTTTTAAAAAAACAACAACACTAATACACATTTTGCCATGTAATATGAGGAAGTTAATGTAGTTATCTTTTTTTTCAGAATGGTCATTTCCTTTGTTCCAAATAAAATATCTGCTTTTGAAAGCAGGCAATCAAAATCATGATCAATTTGACAGCGTCCATAATCACTTTTTAACACATCTAATCCAGCATCAATCCTGTCTTTGAATCTCTAGCGATCGACAGGTGTCCACAGCTGCAGCCTGGAGATGATGGTCTGTTCCTCCTCAGACATGTGCATTTGGTGTCTCTTTTTACAAACCAGAAAAAAATCACTTGTTCTTGGGAATCATCAGTCCACTTAAATTCAAACACCACATCATCACTTTCAAGCATAACGTCTGGTTTGTCCTTAGAAACAAGCATATGGCCAAAGTCCCGATTTCTAGAGGTGTTTCTGAGTCTTGTCTGCAGGAACCTGTCTGATAGCTCCGCCACACAGTCTTTGATCAGCTCCACACCGCAGCCAAACTCCTCAGCTTTCCGTAGAGGGCTCTTCGTTGTCTCTGGCAGTCTCCGATGAAGTAGACACATGGTCAGCCAGGCCGATGTTACACAGCTGATCAGGAACTGGGTCTGCTTCCAGCACGGTGACATCATCACGTTGTGAGGTATGTATTGGGAAAATATACACGATAAATAATATGTGCCACGACATACTTTTAAACCCATCAACCCATACACAAGGGAACTAACAAGTATCCCATACACTATGTAAGCAACGTGTAGTCCATAATCAAGGGAAGCAGATATTGCCCATCTATCCTCCCCCTATAATGCCTAAATTTTGCCTTTCCAGTACAGTCTCCTGTCTTTTTTCATGCAACTTCGAAAATGATTTCTTCTAAACTTTCTGACGAGCTGCACTGAATTGAAGTCACAACATGTAGGCTGAGGCCAGCAGGTAGACAGTCCTCTTGAAGAGTAACAAGCACAGGAGAAAACCAGGCACTGTGCATTCAATGCCATATGGCTCTAGAGAATGCAGGAAAACAAGAAGGAGAAGAAGAAGAAGAAGAACAACAAGAAGAACTCCAAGAGCAAGGAAATTGAAATCCCTATTCAATTTCCATGTGGTACATTGACAGTGCAGAAAACCAACCACTGCGCATTCTATGCCGTATGGCTCTAGAGAATGCAGAAGGAGAAGAACAAGAAGAAGAAGACAAAGAGGAAGAACAATGAGAACAACCCAAAAACAAGAAAATTGAATACGCTATTCAATTTGCATGTGGTGCATTGACAGTGCCGACGCCTTTTCCTTGATCCAATCAAGTATCTTTATGAAAAAAGAGAAAATTGTATTCAGATCATGCAAGTAGAATTTGAAATTGTAAAACAACAAAGAGCGATTTCTTCAATTGAATACTTATTTCAAAGTCACAGATTTAGCCAGTGTGTGTGTGTGTGTGTGTGTGTGTGTGTGTGTGTGTGTGTGTGTGTGTGAGTGTCTATGTCTTTGTGTGTGTGCATCCGCATATACTTTTTAATTTATCATACCACATAGAACAGAGCCAACAGTCATCTCATACATTAAGTAAGCAACTGTCAGCCAGCAGATATGGGAACAACATTCATTTCCAAAGAAAGTCACCCCAAAGAGAGGGGAAGCAAATGCTGCCCCATTCATGAAAGAAGCAATTGTCAGTATGATGGAAGTGGCAAGTATGCACACTTAGTCTGTGCATTCAGAAACTCGGGGTTTACTTGTTGGCAGGCGAACGCCTTAACTATCCTGCCACCTTCCTTCTCTTGTGCAGTGTTTGCACTTAATGGCCACAGAAGATTTTGACAGTATTTTATGAGGTGAAAAGAAACCTGCGCGAGATAGGTGCTTTCTCAGTGCAGGTGGTGGACAAGTCCAGATGTTTGAAACTGGACTCGGAAATACATACAAACTTTCAAGCAAGACGAGGAAAACCACAACAAACACGGCAATATTCATTGGAAGAAAATCTCCATTTTCTGAATCAGCTGAGTGTGGCCAAGGAAAAGTAGGAAGAAGAGTGTGGCCTCTCAGCTGATAGTGAGTTAAAAGGTGACATGGATGACCACAGCAGTTTGGCCAGTGCCAACATGAAGAAAGGAGAGATAACAGACACTTCACATGGAATGTCTGTGTCAGTGACACAGTGGATAAGCCTGCTTCTGTTGTACATGGCTGAAGGAAATGTAAACCAAGTCATAAAGGAGGTAATTGTCAGTATGCTAGAAATGAGAAACTTAGTATGTGCATTTAGTAAGTATCAAGATGTCCCCTCCATCTTGCCAGGCGCATGGCCTGTAAGATGAGTGAGACACAGGTCCTGCAATTTCTGTTGGGGCGTGGAAGCAGACTGCTTCAAGACAACGAACACTTGACTCCTCTGGACTACGCTTGCGATTCTTGCATGAGCCTGTAATGCAGTTACTGCTCAGAGACAAGAACTTCCTGGACGTACAGGAGCATGTGCATACTCTGTATTCTGCATTCGGATCCTGGGTGTATTCTATTCCGCTACGACTTCTTGAGCATGTGGCAGATTCTTCGACCAGATTTCAGCTCCTGGTGTTTATGTTTCAGTATGCAATAGACACACAGCGAGATTCCATGTTTCATTCTCATATGGTACATTCAATAGGTAAGATGAAGGAATACCCAAAGAGATTGTGAGAGTAGAAGTTGAAGCTCAACACAGAAGATTTTGACAGTATTGATGAGGTGAAAAGAAACCTGCACGAGATAGGTGCTTTCTCAGTGCAGGTGGTGGACAAGTCCAGATGTTTGAAACTGGACTCGGAAATACTTGCAAACTTTCAAGCAAGATGAGGAAAACCACAACAAACACGGCAATATTCATCGGAAGAAAATCTCCATTTTCTGAATCAGCTGAGCGTGGCCAAGGAAAAGTAGGAAGAAGAGTGTGGCCTCTCAGCTGAAAGGGAGTTAAAAGGTCACCTGGATGACCACAGCAGTTTGACCAGTGCCAACATGAAGAAAGGAGAGATAACAGACACTTCACATGGAATGTCTGTGTCAGTGACACAATGGATAAGCCTGCTTCTGTTGTACATGGCTGAAAGAAATGTAAATCAAGTCATAAAGGATGTAATTGTCAGTATGTTAGAAATGCGAAACATAGAATGTGCATTTAGTAAGTATCAAGATGACCCCTCCATCTTGCCAGGCGCATGGCCTGTCAGGCGAGTGAGACACAGGTCCTGCAATTTCTGTTGGGGCGTGAAGCAGACTGCTTCAAGACAACGAACACTTGATTCCGCTGGACTACGACTTGTGATTCCTTGCACAAGCCGGTAATGCAGTTACTGCTCAGAGACAAGAACTTCCTGGACGTAGAGGAGCATGTGCATACTCTGTATTCGGCATTCGATCCTGGGTGTATTCTATTCCGCTACGACTTCTTGAGTGTGTGGCTGAACCTTGACCAGATTTCAGCTCCTGGTGTTCGATTTCAGTATGCGATAGACACACAGCGAGATTCCAATTTTCATTCTCATATGGTACATTAAATAGTCAAGATGAAGGAATACTCAAAGAGATTGTGAGAATAGAGGTTGAAGCTCAACACAGAAGATTTTGACAGTATTGACGAGGTGAAAAGAAACCTGCGCGAGATAGGTGCTTTCTCAGTGCAGGTGGTGGACAAGTCCAGATGTTTGAAACTGGATTCGGAAGTACATACAAACTTTCAAGCAAGACGAGGAAAACCACAACGAACACGGCAATATTCATCGGAAGAAAATCTCCATTTTCTGAATCAGTTGAGTCTGGCCAAGGAAAAGTAGGAAGAAGAGTGTGGCCTCTCAGCTGATAGGGAGTTGAAAGGTCACATGGATGACCACAGCAGTTTGGCCAGTGCCAACATGAAGAAAGGAGAGATAACAGACACTTCACATCCAATGTGTGTGTCAGTGACACAGTGGATAAGCCTGCTTCTGTTGTACATGGCTGAAGGAAATGTAAAGCAAGTCATAAAGGAGGCAATTATCAGCATATTAGAAATGAAAACATAGAATGTGCATTTAGTAAGTATTAAGATGTCCCCTCCGTCTTGCCAGGCGCATGGCCTGTCAAGGAGTGAGACACAGGTCCTGCAATTTCTGTTGGGGCGTGGAAGCAGACTGCTTGAAGACAACGAACACTTGACTCCGCTGGACTACGCTTGCGATTCCTTGCACGAGCCGGTAATGCAGTTACTGCTCAGAGACAAGAACTTCCTGGACGTAGAGGGGCATGTGCATACTCTGTATTCGCATTCGGATCTTGGGTGTATTCTATTCCACTATGAGTTCGTGAGCGTGTAGCAGAACGTTCGAGCAGATTTCAGCTCCTGGTGTTCATGTTTCAGTATGCGATAGACACACAGCGAGATTCCATGTTTCATTCTCATATGGTACATTAAATAGGCAAGATGAAGGAATACCCAAAAGAGATTCTGAGAGTAGAATTTGAAGCTCAACACTTTGAGAAAGACAGACCTGCGGAACCTTACCAAAGCTTTATGATATTGAAATCCCTATTCAATTTCCATGTGGTACATTGACGTTGCAGAAAACCATCCACTGCGCATTCTATGCCATATGGCTCTAGAGAATGCAGAAGGAGAAGAACAAGAGGAAGAACACAAAGAGGAAGAACAATGAGAACAACCCCAAAAACAAGAAAATTGAATACGCTATTCAATTTGCATGTGGTGCATTGCAGTGCCGATTCCTTTTCCTTGATCCAATCAAGTATCTTTATGAAAAAGGAGAAAATTGTATTCAGATCATGCAAGTAGAATTTGAAATTGGAAAAGAACAAAGAGCGATTTCTTAAAATTGAATACTTATTTCAAAGTCACAGATTAAGCCAGTGTGTGTGAATGTGTGTGTGTGTGTGTGTGTGTGTGTGTGTGTGTGTGTGTGTGTGTGTGTGTGTTTGTCTATGCCTTTGTGTGTGTGCATCCGCATATACTTTAAAATTTATCATGCCACATAGAACAGAGCCAACAGTCATCTCATACATTAAGTAAGCAACTGTCAGCCAGCAGATATGGGGAACAACTTTCATTTCCAAAGAAAGTCACCCCAAAGATAGGGGAAGCAAATGCTGCCCCATTCATGAATGAAGCAATTGTCAGTACGCTGGAAGTGACAAGTATGCACACTTAGTCTGTGCGTTCAGAAACTGAGGGTTTACTTGTTGGCAGGCGAACGCCTTTAACTATCCTGCCACCTTCCTTCTCTTGTGCAGTGTTTGCACTTTAATGGCCACAGAAGATTTTGACAGTATTAATGAGGTGAAAAGAAACCTTCGCGAGATAGATGCTTTCTCAGTGCAGGTGGTGGACAAGTCCAGATGTATGAAACTGGATTCGGAAATACATACAAACTTTCAAGTAAGACGAGGAAAACCACAAACGAACATGGCAATATTGATTGGAAGAAAATCTCCATTTTCTGAATCAGCTGAGTGTGGCAAGGAAAAGTAGGAAGAAGAGTATGGCCTCTCAGCTGATAGGGAGTTAAAAGGTCACATCGATGACCACAGCAGTTTGGCCAGTGCCAACATGAAGAAAGGAGAGGTAACAGACACTTCACATCCAATGTGTGTGTCAGTGACACAGTGGATAAGCCTGCTTCTGTTGTACATGGCTGAAGGAAATGTAAACCAAGTCATAAAGGAGGTAATTGTCAGTATTCTAGAAATGAGAAACTTAGTATGTGCATTTAGTAAACATCAAGATGTCCCTTCCATCTTGCCAGGCGCATGGCCTGTCAGTTGAATGAGACACAGGTCCTGCAATTTCTGTTGGGGCGTGGAAGCAGACTGCTTCAAGACAACGAACACTTGACTCTGCTGACCTACGCTTGCGATTCCTTGCACGAGCCGGTAATGCAGTTACTGCTCAGAGACAAGAACTTCCTGGACGTAGAAGGGCATGTGCATACTCTGTATTCGGCATTCGGATCCTGGGTGTATTCTATTCCGCTACGACTTCTTGAGCGTGTGGCTGAACTTTCGACCAGATTTCAGCTCCTGGTGTTCATGTTTCAATATGCGATGGACACAAAGCGAGATTCCATTTTTCATTCTCATATGGTACATTAAATAGGCAAGATGAAGGAATACCCAAAGAGATTGTGAGAGTAGAAGTTGAAGCTCAACACAGAAGATTTTGACAGTATTGATGAGGTGAAAAGAAACCTGCGCGAGATAGGTGCTTTCTCAGTGCAGGAGGTGGACAAGTCCAGATGTTTGAAACTGGACTCGGAAATACATACAAACTTTCAAGCAAGATGAGGAAAACCACAACGAACACGGCAATATTCATCGGAAGAAAATCTCCATTTTCTGAATCAGCTGAGTCTGGTCAAGGAAAAGTAGGAAGAAGAGTGTGGCCTCTCAGCTGATAGGGAGTTGAAAGGTCACATGGATGACCACAGCAGTTTGGCCAGTGCCAAGATGAAGAAAGGAGAGATAACAGACACTTCACATGGAATGTCTGTGTCAGTGACACAGTGGATAAGCCTGCTTCTGTTGTACATGGCTGAAGGAAATGTAAACCAAGTCATAAAGGAGGCAATTGTCAGTATGCTAGAAATGAGAAACATAGTATGTGCATTTAGTAAAAGTCAAGATGTCCCCTCCATCTTGCCAGGCGCATGGCCTGTCAGACGAGTGAGACACAGGTCCTGCAATTTGTGTTGGGGCGTGGAAGCAGACTGCTTCAAGACAACGAACGCCTGATTCCTCTGGACTACGCTTGCGATTCCTTGCAGGAGCCGGTAATGCAGTTACTGCCCAGAGACAAGAACTTCCTGGACATAGAGGGGCATGTGCATACTCTGTATTCGGCATTTGGATCCTGGGTGTATTCTATTCCGCTACGACTTCTTGAGCGTGTGGCTGAACCTTCGACCAGATTTCAGCTCCTGGTGTTCATGTTTCAGTATGCGATAGACACACAGCGAGATTCCATTTTTCATTCTCATATGGTACATTAAATAGGCAAGATGAAGGAATACCCAAAGAGATTGTGAGAGTAGAAGTTGAAGCTCAACACAGAAGATTTTGACAGTATTGATGAGGTGAAAAGAAAACTGCGCGAGATAGGTGCTTTCTCAGTGCAGGTGGTGGACAAGTCCAGATATTTGAAACTGGACTCGGAAATACATATAAACTTTCAAGCAAGATGAAGAAAACCACAAGGAACGCGGCAATATTCATCGGAAGAAAATCTCCATTTTCTGAATCAGCTGAGTCTGGTCAAGGAAAAGTAGGAAGAAGAGTGTGGCCTCTCAGCTGATAGGGAGTTAAAAGGTCACATGGATGACCACAGCAGTTTGGCCAGTGCCAAGATGAAGAAAGGAGAGATAACAGACACTTCACATGGAATGTCTGTGTCAGTGACACAGTGGATAAGCCTGCTTCTGTTGTACATGGCTGAAGGAAATGTAAACCAAGTCATAAAGGAGGCAATTGTCAGTATGCTAGAAATGACAAACTTAGTATGTGCATTTAGTAAGCATCAAGATGTCCCCTCCATCTTGCCAGGCGCATGGCCTGTCAGACTGCTTCAAGACAACGAACACTTGACTCCGCTGGACTACGCTTGCGATTCCTTGCACGAGCCGGTGATCCAGTTACTGCTCAGAGACAAGAACTTCCTGGACGTAGAGGGGCATGTGCATACTCTGTATTCGGCATTCGGATCATGGGTGTATTCTATTCCGCTATGACTTCTTGAGCGTGTGGCTGAACCTTTGAGCAGATTTCAGCTCCTGGTGTTCATGTTTCAGTATGCGATAGACACACAGCGAGATTCCATGTTTCATTCTCATCATCCATGCAAAGCCTTTTTATGCCTTCTTGGCATGTAGGGCAGTAACAAAGGAATTTCTTTGTTGCTGTTTCTGTTTTTACAGAACAGGGTTGTTATCCCTGTGTCCAACCCCCTACCTGGGGGAGTGGGGCCACCTATGTCGCCTCTTACGACATGCCTGGCTGGCGGGCAGGGACCCTATTCTTGTGATGCTCGCTTTGCAAGCATTCCCCGGGAGTCCCACAGGGATTCATTCTCATATGGTACATTAAATAGGCAAGATGAAGGAATACCCAAAGAGATTCTGAGAGTAGAAGTTGAAGCTCAACACAGAAGATTTTGACGGTATTGATGAGGTGAAAAGAAACCTGCCCGAGATAGGTGCTTTCTCAGTGCAGGTGGTGGACAAGACCAGATATTTGAAACTGGACTCGGAAATACATACAAACTTTCAAGCAAGACGAGGAAAACCACAACGAACACGGCAATATTCATCGGAAGAAAATCGTCATTTTCTGAATCAGCTGAGTCTGGCCAAGGAAAAGTAGGAAGAAGAATCTGGCTTCTCAGTTGATAGGGAGTTGAAAGGTCACATGGATGACCACAGCAGTCTGGCCAGTGCCAAGATGAAGAAAGGAGAGATAACAGACACTTCACATGCAATGTCTGTGTCAGTGACACAGTTGATAAGCCTGCTTCTGTTGTACATGGCTGAAGGAAATGTAAACCAAGTCGTAAAGGAGGTAATTGTCAGTATGCTAGAAATGACAAACTTAGTATGTGCATTTAGTAAGTATCAAGATGTCCCCTCCATCTTGCCAGGCGCATGGCCTGTCAGACGAGTGAGACACAGGTCCTGCAATTTCTGTTGGGGCGTGGAAGCAGACTGCTTCAAGACAACAAACACTTGACTCCACTGGACTATGCTTGCGATTCCTTGCACGAGCCGGTAATGCAGTTACTGCTCAGAGACAAGAACTTCCTGGACGTAGAGGGGCATGTGCATACTCTGTATTCGGCATTCGGATCCTGGGTGATAGATACATACATAGATACATACATACATACATACATACATACATACATACATACATACATACATACATACATACATACATACATACATAGATACATACATACATACATACATACATACATACATATATATATATATATATATATACACACACACATATATATATATACATAGATACATACATAGATACATACATACATACATAGATACATACATACACACACACACATATATATATATATATATAAATATATATATATATATATATATAAAGGTAAAGGTGTTTGATAACGTATGTGGTCCTACGTCTGCAAGGCATCAGAGACCTCAGCTTCTCTAGGAGCAAGCATATTAAAGGCGGCGCCCATCTCCTCTCCCTCGCTGCTTTACCTTCCCTGACCCTAAAGATGGCACGTACCCATTTACAGCTGGGTGAACTGATTTTTGATTGGGTTTTACTCCCAACATGTGACAAGCTGATTTTTTTATTGGGTTTACTCCCAACATGTGACAGGTGGTACTGGGTTACATGGTTACCAGTAGCAGAGGAGACCTCTGACCTGACCTGAGCTAAAGGCATGGATTGGTTACATTTAATCATGAGATTTCTATTTGAGTTAGAACATAAGGCAGTAGTCTATTACTGTTTAAAACTCAAGGTGATAGAGTCTCCCTATGTCTTCCATCCTGTCTTATCTGTTGGAACTAGGTTTTTACCAGTCAAGTAAAACTTGATCTCCAGGTCAATTTTACAGCTGTTAGTCAGTGCAAGTACAGTACGCATCTGTTAGTCTTGGAAGACTACGGAGATGCGCTCTAGGCTCATAATACACAATCCCACACTACCAAAATAAATCTATATTGCTCTACATGCAAATCCGTTATTGGAAGCACACACACAAGTCTCATTAGTGCCATGACATCCATCAGCCAATATACAACTCCACAGCAAACAAAAGTATGTTGAGTACTGTCAACAACAACTCGTCAACATTTACACTTTATATAGCTTACATGGCCACCTCTATATCCTACTGTCCCCACACAAGTCAAATAAAAAGTAGCAGTCTGGAGAAACAGACAGTTACTAAAGTTCTTGTGACATGAATCCTACATAACACATCACAATGACTTCAGTAACATGTCTGTTTCCTGGGTCAGTGTCTTTCAGGGGTTTCTGTATGCTGACACACAATACCAGCTGTACGTAGGCTGTGGGCATTTAACCACAACATCAAAATGGCAAGAAGCAATGATGACTGATGACAATTTGTCCCCAAGTAATACCCAGATTGATTTCGTTAGTTTGTTACAACTTGTGTTCCACTATCATACATAAAACAGTTATTATTAACAGCCAGTATAGAAACTTAAAAAAAAGAAAACTCTATCTTCTAAAGCAAAGTCTATGTCCACTCAACACTGAGGCTTTCTCCATCAGTACACAGCTCCATTCTAGAGACTAAATGTTAACAACCTTTTCAACCTTGACACATAGGCACCTGTCATAGCCAATACCTATCTAACTGCGGCAATAAGAAAACCCAAATGTAAAGTAGAAGTCTGGAGAAACAGACAGTTACTAGAGTTCTTGTGATAGGAATCAGACATAACACATCACAGTGACTTCAGTAGCTGTCTGTTTCCTGCATCAGAGACATTGGGGGATTTCATGCTCACACATCACACCAGCTGCAGCAATACTGGAGTATTGAGAACAGAGTAAGAAACATCACTTCATTGGGCAGCTAGTTGTCTAAAAACTACATTGGATATATCCTCAGCGTCTGTCTATGATCGATTATGTACTTGTCCACTGCAGACATGCTACTTCAGCACAAACAACTGAACCAACAAAAAAGAGCTGCTCCAATAGAAACTGTAATCAGATGGTTAGAAATCTGATGTCAGCAAGAAACATATACCAAACAATTCATTCAGTTTCCCCATTGAGAACTGGAACCAGGACTAGCTTTTTTTTAAAAATAAGAAAACCACATATCCATCAATCCTGACAATATGCATTTCGGCAAAGTAACAAAGATCAAGACAAAAAACTAGCAGATATAGGACAGAATAGGAAACAGAACAAGACAAGTGCAATTGGATTCTAAATCAACAAATTGCACCTACATTATTCTGTCTCCCATTCATCAACTTCTCAACACCTGTTTTCTTTTTTCCTCAACAAATCCTTCAGGGAATGAAAACATTTTTTAACCTGTCACAGAAATTAAATGAAACAAATTAGGGGCCCAAACAGGATTCTAACCACCACCCACTCTGACAAGGTCTTTTTGCTTTCTAGACAGGCGCGTTACCTAGACCACCAATCCACTGATCTTTCTCCAAAACCATAACTTTATTCTGTAACAATACAACCCGGTTTCAAATTGCATGCAAGAGAGGAAATCTGACGGAAAATGGGTGTGAAGACAGACTGCATCAAAGAAATCAGTTGGGTACCCCGGATATGATCGATAACAGACACATCCCAAGTCCCCAACTGATCTCTTTGACCAGAGGGCAGTGATGATGGTGATCCAGGTTGGGGGTAACAGGTGGTCATGTAACTGCTGCTTTCAGAACTTCTATCTAAAAACAAGTACCAGTTCTTTTGTCTTTCAAACTTTATCCTTAAATCAGTCGAAATGCCAATGACTACCCTTCTCAAATGTTTTCTTCTTTGAACTGATGGCAGAAAGAATAATTATTGTCCATATCTTTTTTGGGGAAAAAACATTTTAAACAGAGTGTGAACGTTTTTGAATCCTGCACCTATACTTTGGAGTCCCTAATCATGGATGTTCTTTCTGTTCCACAGAATTCTATTCTCTGCAGACTCCTTCAGTAATAAGCCTGATTATACTGTGGAGGGTACTACTTGTTTTAAATTCGGATGACAAAATACTGTAGTGAAGTATTTAAAGACATCTATTAATTGGACACATATACAGCTGCCATGGTCATATCCATATCTAACTGCGGCAATAAGAAAACCCAAATGTAAAGTAGAAGTCTGGAGAAACAGACAGTTACTAAAGTTCTTGTGATAGGAATCAGACATAACACATCACAGTGACTTCAGTAGCTGTCTGTTTCCTGCATCAGAGACATTGGGGGATTTCCTGCTCACACATCACACCAGCTGCAGCAATACTGGAGTATTGAGAACAGAGAAAGAAACATCACTTCATTGGCAGCTAGTTGTCTAAAAACTACATTGGATATATCCTCAGCATCTGTCTATGATCGATTATGTACTTGTCCACTGCAGACATGCTACTTCAGTACAAACAACTGAACCAACAAAAAAAAAGCTGCTCCGATAAAAACTGTAATCAGATGATTAGAAATCTGATGTCAGCAAGAAACATATACCAAACAATCATACAGTTACCCCATTGACAACTGGAACCAGGACTAGCTTTTTTAAAATAAACAAACCACATATCCATCAATCCAGTGAAAATGCATTCCGGAGAAGAAACAAAGATCAAGACAAAAAACTAGCAGATAAACGACAGAAAAGGAAACAGAACAAGGCAAGTGCAATTGGATTCTAAATCAACAAATTGCACCTACATTATTCTGTCTCCCATTCATCAACTTCTCAACACCTGTTTTCTTTACACATCAACAAATCCTTCAGGGACTGAAAACATTCTTTAACCTGTCACAGAAATTAAATGAAACAAGTTTGGGGCCCAAACGGGATTCAAACCACCACACACTCCCACAAGGACTTTTTACTTTCTAGACAGGCGTGTTACCTAGACCACTGATGCGCTGATCTTTCTCCAAAACCATCACTTTGTTCTGTAACAATGTAACCCTGTTTCAAATTGGATGGAAGAGAGGAAATCTGACTGGGAATGTGTGTGATGACAGACTGTATCAAAGAGATCAGTTGAGTACCGTGATATGATCGATAGCAGACACATCACGAGTCCCCAACTGATCTCCTTGACCAGAGGGCAGTGATGTTTGTGATTCATGTGTGGGTATAACAGGTGGTCATGTAACTGCTGCTTTCAGAACTTCTATCTAAAAACAAGTACCACTTCTTTTGTCTTTCAAACTTTATCCTTAAATCAGTGGAAATGCCAATGACTACCCTTCTCAAATATTTTCCCTGTTTGAACTGATGGCGGAAACAATATTGTCCATATCTTTTTTTGGAAAAAATCATTTTAAACAGAATGTGAACATTTTTTAATCTGGCACCTATACTTTGGAGTCCCTTATCATGGATGTTCTTTCTGTTCCACAGAATTCTATTCTCTGCAGACTCCTTCAGTAATAAGCCTGATTATACTGTGGAGGGTACTACTTGTTTTAAATTCGGATGACAAAATACTGTAGTGAAGTATTTAAAGACATCTATTAATTGGACACATATACAGCTGCCATGGCCATATCCATATCTAACTGTGGCAATAAGAAAACCCAAATGTAAAGTAGAAGTCTGGAGAAACAGACAGTTACTAAAGTTCTTGTGATAGGAATCAGACATAACACATCACAGTGACTTCAGTAGCCTGTCTGTTTCCTGCATCAGAGACATTGGGGGATTTCCTGCTCACACATCACACCAGCTGCAGCAATACTGGAGTATTGAGAACAGAGTAAGAAACATCACTTCGTTGGGCAGCCAGTTGTCTAAAAACTACATTGGATATATCCTCAGTGTCTGTCTATGATCGATTATGTACTTGTCCACTGCACACATGCTACTTCAGTGCAAACAACTGAACCAACAAAAAAAAAAGCTGCTCGATAAAAACTGTAATCAGATGATTAGAAATCTGATGTCAGCAAGAAACATATACCAAACAATTCGTTCAGTTACCCCATTGACAACTGGAACCAGGACTAGCTTTTTTTAAATAAGCAAACCACATATCCATCAATCCAGTCAAAATGCATTTCGGCAAAGTAACAAAGATCAAGACAAAAAACTAGCAGATAAAAGACAGAAAAGGAAACAGAACAAGACAAATGCATTTGATTCTAAATCAACAAATTGCACCTATATCATTCTGTCTCCCATTCATCAACTTCTCAACACCTGTTTTCTTTATTCCTCAACAAATTCTTCGGGGAATGAAAACATTCTTTAACCTGTCACAGAAATGAAATGAAACAAGTTAGGGGCCCAAACGGGATTCAAACCACCACACACTCCCGACAAGGACTTTTTGCTTTCTAGACAGTCGCCTTACCTAGACCACTGACCCACTGATATTTCTCAAAAACGACAACTTTGCTCTGTAACAATGCAGCCCTCTTTCAAGTTGGATGGAAAAAAAGAAATCTGACTGGTCTTGGGTGTGAAGAAGACTGCATCAAAGACATCAGCTGGGTCTGGTGATATGATTAATAACAGACACATCACAAGTCCCCAACTGATCTCCTTGACCAGAGGGTAGTGATGATGGTGATCCAGGTGTGGGGGTAACAGGTGGTCATGTAACTGCTGCTTTCAGAACTCCACCTAAAGAGGGCAGGTACCCATTTACAGCTGCGTGAAATGGGGGGACTGTACTGAAGCCAAGGCACGCAAACAGTCACCCATCCAACGGGTAACCATGTTTGCTGCTGCTTAACTTGACTAAGGGAAAGCTAGCACTCTGACCACTTAGCTATCCTGACCCCCCCCCCCCCCTCCCCCCATTCACTCTTTGGTCCAACAAAAACAGAACCCTATTTTCTTTCCCTATAAGAGTGGATTTTTTCTACAGACTTGTTGTTGTGGGTTTTTCTTTTACCTGCGTTAAATAATGATGTGCAAGACACAGGATCTCAGTTTATCATCTCATTCTAAAGACTAGCACCCAGACCACCACTCTATGCAATGGATGGGGGAAAAGTTTGGGGCTCAAACGGGATTCAAACAACCACCCACTCGACCCTGGACTTTTCGCTTTCTAGACACAGGCACGTTACCTACACCACCGATCCACTGATATTTCTCCAAAACAACAAATTTGCTCTGTAACAATGGAACCCTGTTTCAAGTTGGACGGAAAAGTAGAAATCTGACTGGAATTGGGTGTGGAGAAGACTGCATCAAAGACATCAGCTGGGTCTGGTGATATGATTAATAACAAACACATCACAAGTCCCCAACTGATCTGAGCTGAGGCAGTGTTTTCCAAGCACTTCACGACACATGGTTTTGATTGACAAGCAAAGGCTCAACTGTGGCGAGGTAGAAGAGCCGACGTCGTGTTTTTTAAGTGACGTCATGTCACGTGATTTTGATTGACAAGGGAAGGCGTCAGCTGCCGCCTAGTGGGTGAGCCCCCGTTGTGGTTTTTTTGGGTCGTTTTTCTTTTTTGCCAAAAGCCTACATTCCATACTTTAAAACCAGCCTCAAAACATTTGTTTCTTTTCTTAAATCTTCCTCCTCATAATCTACCAATGCTCTTTGATAATAATGATGATGATGATGATGATGATAATAATAATAATAATAATAATAATAATAATAATAATAATAATAATAATATAATGGTGATGATGATGACGATAATAATAATAATAATAATAATAATAATAATAATAATAATAATAATAATGATGATGATGATGATGATGATGATGATGATGATGATGATGATGATGACGACGATGATGATGAGAAGAAGAAGAAGAAGAAGAAGAAGAAGAAGAAGAAGAAGAACGATGATGATGATGATGATGATGATGATGATATAATAATAATAATAATAATAATAATAATAATAATAATAATAATAATAATAATAATAATAATGATAATAATAATAATATAAATGATGATGATGATGATGATGATGATGCTGATGCTGCTGCTGCTGATGATAATAATAATAATGATGATGATGATGATGATGATGATGATGATGATGATGATAATAATAATAATGATAATAATGATAATAATAATAATAATAACAACAACAACAACAACAACAACAATAATAATAATAATAATAATAATAATAATAATAATAATAATAATAATAATAATGAATAACAAATAGTAAAAATGTATGGAATTGAGAGAGCCTAAATCTTGTAAAGCAAACAAATGGAAGCCCTTAGCTAACAACCACCACTATCTTCATCACCATGTCTAGGCATGCTATGGGCGCACGTACTGGCAGCGTGTGAGCAATGAATGTAAACGATTTGAATGTAACATGCTTTGGTTTCTCGTTTTTACAAGATTCCATACATTATCATTTTTCTTCTTCTCCTTCATTATCATTATTATGTACGCAATGCTGGATTGCATAGCATCCTTATGTTTGCATATCACAGTTACTTTTTCAAGAACTGTACTATTTTAAAATGCGCCCCCACCCCCACCCCCATCCCATCCCCAAAGTGGGATGACTTGTGACCACAGTCCCTAAATCTGATTTATCTCCTCTGGGCCTTTACTATCAACTCCACAACAGCTACTTCGGGAAC